>OW028575.1:10464557-11664557 GCA_932294295.1 Alitta virens | reverse complement strand
TCTAATAAACGGATGAACTGCAACTAGAAGTGTCAACAATTTCATTTCACATTGATACCAGAACAATGACTACCTTAAAAGGTGTAACCAAACATTGCAATGTTGTAATGGTGGGTGGTGGGGGATTAGGGCTTTACGTCCTGTTTTTCTGCACCAGTTGGGCTAATTAGAACAGGCAGAGACTGCAATGTTGTAATAAAAAAAAAATTACATTGTACTCCAGAATCATTGTAATATTATAGACATCAGTTCTTTCTTCTCTGGCAAGAACCAAGACCTGCAAAATCAGTGCAGATTTATCATTGAGGAGACACACTTGTTTGGCGAACGGGGCTGTCTTACACTTGACAAAGTGAAGGACAAAATTGGTGTGCAATTAGTTTCTTTCACAGCAACTGCAACTTAGAACAAGTTAGTATTACTCCTGAAGTGTTGCAGCTTAATGAACTTTTCACTGTATGCAAGTCAGCACACAGGAAGAACTTATTTCTTGAAATCTGACCTACATCGTCCATTGAAGTGGCCAGGACTGTCTTGCAAACTGCTTTGAAGGACCAGTCAGCTATGCATTTCCCATATCTGTCTATATATCTATCTATCTATATACTTGCAAATACCTTTGTAAATTTCTAAATGATCATAACATGGAATGTGCTGGCCAACACCTAGACCGGCAGATTTTTTACCTTTGAAAAACAGACGTCAAAATGACGTCAATGAGACCACTTAACCTGCTATAACACTCCTTCAAGGGCTTATCAGTACAATGAAAATGTATCTTTATCAGTTTTAACAAAGGTGTTGAAAGGATCAAGAGATAAGGAGTATTCTGACGAGATTGGACCACATTCATTTTGTATGGTGGTTTCAAAAAATACAATACAAAATACCTAAATCTTTAGTGAATCTGGAAGGTACTTAATCCCAGGTCAGAAAGCAGAGATGCTGTTGAGTGCAGAACAAAATTACACATTTGTTAACCGAGAATAATGACAGACTGAGAGATTCCTGGTGAAGCCAACGATAGACACTTTCCAACAAACCACCCAAGATACTACACTACATATCTGGGGTGTTTGATACCCCCTGTCCTCCATTACATCTAACCGACCCCCCATCTAAATTTGACCCCCCCCCCCCTGTCTAGCTACTCTAATCTAGACAGATATAGACATAGTCCAGGCTAGATACTATAATATCCTCCAGCCTACCCCCCGGGGGCCCTCATAATTTCCAGTCTAGGCTAGACATCTACACCCCCCCCCCTCGTCTAATTAGATACACCCATCTATCTAGACAGATTTGACAATTTAGTCTAGGCTAGACATCTTAACCCCCCCCCCCCCCAAAAAAAAAGCTATACACTATATAGAATATCTACACAACTATGAAAATTATCTAGCTAAATACATCTCTAAAAATTAAACCCCCCTGCCCCCCATAGTTTTATTTTCCCCTCATGACCCACAAGGGGGATAGCTACCATTTTTACCCTATTTCTCACCATATAGGGGATACCTGCCATTTTACCCTGGTCACAGGTCATGACCTCACCAGAGGAGTGGTCAGTTCCTCCCCTTTGAAGGATGAAGGTTGATCATAATGATCCCCCCTTTGATCATTGTTATAAGTGAAAAATGACATTTCACATGAATTTATTTCTAAAATTAAATTACCGATATGTCATCTTTATTTTATCCTAGTCTCATATACTTAAGTATGGACACATTTCTGACATGACTCATTGTTTTTTTACTCTTAAGTGACAACATCAGACATATTCTTACGGTTGCACTCTCTGAAAGAAATTGTTTTTTGTTGTTGTTATTACAAAGACAAGGTCCAAAGGCCTGTGTTCATTTGTTAAAGCACACAAACAAGCTAAAAGAGAAAAGTTGGCCAATCATTTAACCTCTTTTCAATAGACAGCTAAGCAATTCTGCAAATAATACTCAAAATAGTTAGATTTACTGTCACATACATGCACACTTTTATGTGAAATGCACACTTTTACGTGAAGTGTACACTAATCACCAATATATATTAAAGTGTCACCTTTCACCTTCACAAATACACTCCATGTTTTACTCTAAAATGTTTGTGTTTGCACAACCAAGGATATATATTAATCAAAGGACATGATCATTGATGATAGGCCCTTTGATAAGGTTAAATTTTCTTGCTCACATGCTGTTTCTACCTTCTGATTCGATACCCAGGGGGCATGGGTCATTTCATTACACATTTGATGACAGTTATATTTCATAAATCCCCATTTTCAAGATTTTGATGGCAATGAGACGAAGGATGAAACAGCCATCCAACTTAGGCTCGACCGGGGATCGAACCCGGGACCCAGTGGTTGGAAGCCCAGAGCGCTACCTCCGAGCTAGGCCCCTGCCCTCTTGAGGGTCGGCCAGAAACTAAAGCAGGTCCCACTAGTGTTTGTATTATTTCTGGAAGGGCCAAGAGCGATTACAACGGAGTCCTGAAGACACTTCTAGACCAGCTCCCCAGCGAACCTGACCTCCAGACCATCACAGTGGACTTCGAGGCGGCATTCTGGCAATCTGTACAACAGGTCCTTCCCGGGGTGTCACTCCATGGCTGCACCTTCCACTTTACACAGGCTGTTTTTGGAAGAGGATCCAGGAGGTCGGCCTGCAGACGTTTTACAAGAAGGGTGCCACCTACGATTTTTGCAAGACTCTGATGGCTTTGATATACCTTCCTGCTGAATATATCAAGGCACAGTTCGACAGCCTGAAGGACCTCTGCCCCCCGGAAGGAAAGCTACGAGAGCTGGTTGTGTACGAAGACCGACAGTGGATGAATAAGTGTATTTCCTGTTGCCTCATGGAGCGGCTTCATGCTGCCTATTCGAACAAACAACGATGTGGAACGTTGGCATAACCGACTGAATAAGACAGGAAAGCCCAACCTGAATCTGTACCAGTTAATTCACTTGCTCCACCAGGAAGCCAAGCAAATCCCAATGCAAGTGAATTTATGTCAAGAGGCGACACACTGAGATATCAGCGACATGAAGTCAGAAGAAAAGAACATATGATTGTGAAGCATTGGGATGACCTAAACACAGGCAACATGTCAGCAAAGCAGTTGCTGAGGCTGTGCGCCCGAATAAACACCCCTGTTGTTGAAGAGGCCTAAGCAGATGATAACCACAAACCTCGGCCTTTTTCAAGGCCAAAACAACATCTTAGGCCTTTTTCAAGGCCACCAAATCCTCCAAAAAGAGCAGACCATGAACACATGTGTGTGTCAAAATTAAAAAATATTCCTAATATCCCATGACCAAAAATGTATTTATAGTCCCAAAATGCCAAGTAAAAGTAAAGGAAAAAATCCCAAGGAAAACTTTTTACATAAATTTCATTTGATCAATATAGTAAAAAAAAGTCCCAAAATACCACGTAAAAGTAAAGAATTAATGAATCCTAATTTCATATTATTTATATAGTAAAACTAAAAGAAATAAAAACCCCCAAGGTAAACTTGTTTAATTAATATTCCAAATATCCCTTAACCAAATATTTATTTGTAGTCCCAAAATAAAGTAAAGAAAAATAATAATTTCATATAATTTATGTAGTTAAACTAAAAGAAATAAAAACCCCCAAGGTAAACTTTGTTTTATTGATTTATTTTATTATTATAGTAAAAAAAAATTTCCTTTTTAATTAATTTTGATATTATTTCTACCTTTCTACCTATTTGATAATTAATTCCATATATAGTAAAAAAAATTATAAATAAATAGTTCAAAAATAAACCACTGATTTGGTGATTTGTAATCACACCCCACATGCCAGTCAAGCTGAATGTATGACTTCACGCACGAAAACGATGCATAGAAATGTTATATATATAACTGTTCCGCTGTCGTTCGTCACATGATATAAAACGTGTAGCAAACAAGTGGCTTCCCTGTTGTAGCAGCACTTGGGACAAGATCAAGTTCACAAAAAATGGAGGAGATCTGTAGTGTAAAACTGAGGCAATGTCGTGCCTTCAGAATGGCTCTTCAGAAAAGTGTGGACTGCCTCCTAGTCCACAACACAGAGACTGACTCTGTCTGGGGCTGTGGTTCGGACCTCAGAGGAAGGAATATGATGGGGCACATCCTGATGTTGATCAGGGAACGTGCCTCAGACTATGTGAGAGACTTTCCAACACTTCCGATAAAGATACCGGGGACCAACAGACCGCAGTCGAAATCACAGAAATCCTCACTGCCCCATTGTGTATCTACTTGTAAGTGTGTATTAGTGGTGGGGAATTCTAACACTCAAGGTCTAGCCCAAGGACTGCTCGAACGTGGGCTAGACAGTACCACCTTCGTCTATCCTGGTCGGACTGCATCTCACATCCAGGGTAGAATAGACGCAATCGCAACAGCCACCACTGCTGATAGACCAGATGCAGTCCTTATCCATGCTGGTGATGTTGAGGTTCGTGACTCAAGAACCTCAGCTCATACAATCTCACATTCTCTGAAAATACTTGTACAAACCCTTAAATCAAAGTTTGTAGACACTCGCATTGTGCTCAGTGGTCTGCCCTATGTTCGTGGCAATGTTACACTGAACAACAAGATCGACCAGGTTAACCTGGCAAGTGCGCATCTTTGCCGAGACACTGCAAACTGTGTCTTTCTAGGTAACGAGAAGGCACAACTTGGTCCGGACAGGATCCATTTCACACTTAAGTCGAAGGACCTTGTTGCACGGACTGTTGCTCACCATGTGAAGCAGTGTCTTTAGTGTGTTGCCTGTCACTCAATTGTTCTGTGATGAAAATGTGAAAGTGTGAAAGTGTGTAACATAAATGCTCAGAAAACTGATAACACTGTGAACAATGTCATAAAAAGTAATGTAACTCATGATAATGTCTCAGAAATCAGTGTAAAAGGTGATACTTTAGTGTTGCAGGACATTGTTGAAATGAATAGTGGTGAAATTTTAACATGTGATGATATAGTTCCAGATGTTAATAATGATATCGATTTCCATAATAAAGAACTTAAAGAACATAATGATATAATCTCAGATGTTAATAATGATGTCCATAATTTGTCTTCTGTCAGTACAGTTGAAAGCTCTAGGTCACATAACTTGGATATGTCTAACAATAACCTAAAAATATTGGTATGGAACATACAAGGTCTAGGTGCTAAACTGAAAGATTATGATTTTGTATCACATGTTTCTAAGTATGATATAATTATTTTTCTCGAAACTATGAAACTAGATAGCTATGTTCCAGACACTGGTCATTTTATATATAAACATTTTCAAAGGAAATATCAACACCCCCGAGCCCGTAAAGCTGCTGGTGGGATAGGTGTGTTAATTAGAAATAACTTATACTCTAACGGGAAAGTAACTGTAATTAAAAATTCCAATTTCACTGTTTGGCTTAAGATTAAACAAAGCAGTAATACTGATATATTCCTAGCTGGTGTATACATTCCCCCACTTGACTCATCCTCAACAATATCAAGCTTCCAAGATAATAATGCCTTTCACCTAATCCAAGAAGAAATTTCACATTTTAACAAGAGGGGTACTGTTGCTATATGTGGTGACTTCAATGCCAGAACGGGGAAACTTCAAGACTTTCTGCTAACTCCAGGGAATGACATTATAGATATGCCAGGTTCACTGCCAATAACCCCTGAATTCCCTAATAACTTTCCCAGGCATAACCGTTATTCTGATGATAGTAAATGCAACCGATATGGTAAGGAACTAATTGAGCTCTGTAAATCTAGTGGTATGCAGATAATGAATGGATATTTCATGGAAAATTAGAGCACAGGAGGTTTTACTTGTTACATTCCTTGTGGTAAAAGCCTTGTTGACTACCTAATCTGTGACTCCAAGCTTTATGAAAATTTGCAAACATTTAACCTAAAGCCACTTAATACAAATTCTGATCATCGACCTTTATCATTTTCGATACAATTGAATGCTAGGGATGCCTCAACTAACATGTTCAACCTATCAAAGCCAGCATGTCATAGCTCTAGTAAGTTTTATAGATATCTCTTTAATGCTGATGCTGTGGTTGGTCTTGTATCCTCCATAAATGGGGAACATTGCTCCGCAATGAATGAAAAGTTTTTAGAAAGCATAATTACTGACAATGGAGTTAATGATGCAGTCGCAAATGTATATGCTCTACTAGAAACAGCCATTACAGAAAATTGCCCAAAAAAATATCAAAAGGCTGCAACTGATAGGTTTCCTAAAAATGAATGGTATGATGACGAATGCAAAAACCTAAAGCACTTAACAAATGACTATGCTTTAAACTTATGACCTAAATATGCAAGATAACCTCCTGCAATATTATTCACTTAAAAAGTCATATAAAGCCACAACTCAAAGAAAGAAAAGAATCTTTCAAAATAAAATTAGAAATGAGCTCTGTGAATTGGATATGAATAACCCATGTGACTACTGGAAATACTGGGATAGATTACATAAAAATAATAGTGTCTCAATTGCCAGTGATATATCTCTTGACTGTTTTGTAAAATACTTTGCAAGTGTGCAAGCCCCACCTAGTGAGTATACTTCTACATTTGATATGCAATTCCTCAAATATGTAGAAGAGTTCATGGTAAACTTTAACAACAGTCCCACTAATCCTAGTACCTACATGACTGATCACCCTATAACAATGAGTGAGGTACAGACTGAACTGAAAAGCCTTAAGCTGGGCAAGGCCCCTGGAATAGATGGAATCAGTAATGATTTTTACAAATATTTGTCTGACTACTTACTTCAGCCTCTTACAGTATTGTTCAACTACATTTGGGAAAAGGGAGTTTACCCAAACAAATGGTCTGAGGGAATAATTCAACCCCTGCATAAAAAAGGTAGTTATAGTGAACCCGATAACTATCGCAAACTGACTCTAATGGCATGTATGGGTAAAATATTTGAAGCCATTTTAAATAAGAGATTAGTCTTCCAAAGCGAAGCTACAGACATTGTAGATCCTAATCAATTTGATTTTAGTAAAGGTCGCAGAACTAGTGATAATGTATTCATATTAGACACAATCATATCTTACCATAAATCAATTCGTAAAACCTTATTTATAACTTTTATAGACTTTTCGAAAGCTTTTGACTTTGTCAACCGATCATTCCTGTATTATAAAATGATAAAGAAAGGCTATGGCGGAAAGCTTGTAAAAATAATACAAAGTATGTTCGACATGTCTAGTGCTAAAGTTCGATGGCATGGTGAATTAGGGACAAACATTGATAGTACCCATGGCGTTCTTTCTCCAAGGTGGGATAGTCAGTTCCAAGCTATTTAATCTGTATTTATCAGACATGTGTGAATACCTAGACCAGACCTGTGGAGTAACAATATATGGGACAACATACACTCATCTACTACATGCTGATGACCTTGTCCTAATTTCAGAAAGTGCTGATGGAATGCAGACTCTATTAAAAGATCTTGAAGCTTATTGTAGAAAGTGGCATCTAATAATTAACTCTCAGAAGAGCAAAGTTATGATCTTTCGTAAATCTGGCAAATGTACAGCCCAAGATAATCTTGGTTTCATTATTGAAAATGAGAAATTAGATATAGTTAATTCATACAAATATTTGGATCATGTAATTAGTAACTCTAGCAACATACACAAAGTAATGTATGAGCATTTGACAACCCAAGCACAAAAAGCAATGTATGCTCTTAAAGAAAAGACAAAGTCTACAGTTGGCTATCCACCAGCAAAATTGAGTATCAAAATGTTTGACACATATATATTACCAATACTTGAATACAATAGTGAAATATGGTTCCGAGAGAAGCAAATTGAAACTCGAGAGAAAATACAAGTCCGTTTCCTTAAAAACCTGCTCAGTGTTAGGTTTCAAACTTCAACACTTGCCATTCTGGCTGATACAGGTAGATTTCCACTGATAGTCAGACAACATGCTTCAGCAATCAAATTTCTAGGCAGGCTAAGGTCAAATACATGCCCCTTGCTCTTGCGTAGCTGTTATGACATTCAGACTAAGTTACATCAAAGAGGTGTTCCTTGCTGGCTTACAAGACTTTATAAAGTCACAGAAACTCTAGGTACAGATTCTGACAATTCCAGCATAAACAAGCAAATTTTATCCTTGTTCGAAAAGGCTCATACTAAGATGCTCACTGAGATGAATGATAGTACGCTAAACCCAAAACTCAGAACATACAAAACCTTCAAGAATGATATTAGAATAGAGCCCTATCTGAATTATACCCTACCTAAATCCGTCTATTGTAATATAGCACGTTTTAGACTAAGCTCACACAACCTTAATATTGAATTAGGCAGACACAAACGTCCTTATGTTCCTGCAGATGAAAGAATATGTCAAAAATGCAATCTAAACCAAGTAGAAGATGAGTTTCATTGTTTAATGAGGTGTAAAAAATGGAATGATATCCGCTTAAACTTATTCCACATTGCTTGTAAATACATTGAGGGCTTTACTATTTTTGATCCAACTGAACAATTCTTACAAATATTAACAACTAAGAACACTAACCTTAACTTTGCTCTTGGTAAATTTCTACAGGTAGCATTAAAATTAGACAGTAAAATATAAATGTTTATATAAATAGCAACTTAATGTCTCCTGGAACTGAGTGGCTGGCGGCACATTGACGAAACTGCTTCCGTGTGTGTATGACTTTGTACATTTGTATATTTGTAAATATCTACTATTGTATGTCACTTCATATTGTATGTCACTTCATATTGTATGTCAACATTCCCATCTCATATTGTATATCACTTCATATTGTTTACCATGTTGATAGCAGTTAAGAGTACATCATGTATATATATATCTATATATCTTATGCTTAGTGTCTAGTATTGTTATTGAACCTGAATTGTTGTGCTAAAACTATTTGTTGGTGCTTTTTAAACAGTATTATTACTATTATTTGTTTAGTTCCGGGTGCTTTAGAATTTCTTAGACAGACTATGTAGTGTTGATTAGTATTAGTTGATTAGTATATTAGTCATAATATAGCTCCACTTATTTAATTATTTTAACTGTTGATCCATGTATTTCTATTATTTTTTTATTTATATTTTTTTGCCATTTATTATTTTGTCATGCTGACACATGTATCAATTTGATATTTTGCTGTCAATTAAAAAAAAAATATACATATATATAATAAAATAAAGCGGCGGTGACTTGACTTGACTTTTTGCAAGTCAAGTCACCATCGATAAAACAGGAGGTGACTTGACTCGCAAAACGGTGAGTTGACTTCTGGCGATGAGTTGGCAGAGGCGGTGAGTTAACCTGATACCGTCTTCCAGTGCCTTCCTCCAAAGCAGACGTATCTCCACAGGTGGTGGGTGGGTGATTAGGGCTTTACGTTCTGTATTTCTGCACCGGATGGGCTAATTAGGACAGGCAGAGACCATGGCAATGAGATGAAGGATGAAACAGCTATCCAACTTGGGCTCCACCGGGAATTGAACCCGGGACCCAGCAGTTTGAAGCCCAGAGCGCTACCTCTGAGCTAGGCCCCAGCCCTATCTCCACAGGTGGTGGGTGGTGGGTGGATTAGGGCTTTACGTCCTGTATTTCTGCACCTGATGGGCTAATTAGGACAGGCAGAAACCATGGCAATGAGACGAAGGATGAAACAGCCATCCAACTTAGGCTCGACCGGGAATCGAACCCGGGACCCAGCGGTTGGAAGCCCAGAGCGCTACCTCTGAGCTAGGCCCCAGCCCTATCTCCACAGGTACTGAAATGACAATAGTGTGGGTCAGCTGGATATATCTTTAATAGATTTGCCATATTGATAGTGGTTTTGTTTTCAATCAGCATGATGGGCCAGTTGTGACTCCTGCTTCAGATGAAGGCACTGAGGTACAGCTGTCAAACGATGTAGCTCCACAGGTAAAATGAAGTGATGATAGCATGGTTCAGATGGATATGTGATTAATGAGATGGCCTTAGCCATATTAATGCATGTTTTGTTTTCGATCAGAGCGATGGACCAGTTGTTATGTCATTTGAAAGTTGTCCTTCAGTGCCTTCCTCCGAAGCAGATGTAGCTTCACAGGTAAAATGACAAAAGTGTGGTTCAGTTGGATATATCTTTATTAGATTTGCCATATTAATAGATGTTTTATTTTCAATTAGCGTGATTGGCCAGTCGGACGTTTGACAGTTGTCCTTCAGTGCATTTGCCATCTGAGCTAGTTTTGACTTTGTTCAACAGTTGCCCTTCAGTACCTTCATGTGTGTGTGTGTGTGAGTTATTGTTTAACGCCTCATCAGCACCTGAGTGGGCTATGTAGAGGCTCTCTAGGTTAAGATTGATTATCTATATTTGGTAGTAGAAACCAGAAGCATATAAAAAATCAATAATTGTCTGGGTTGGATATCTAGTAAAGAGATGTTGTAAGGTAGTAGCTTGAAACAGAGGTCTTCTAATGCGTTGTAAGTGGATGCAATCTAATAAAATATGTTTGATTGTTAGGGGGCGCCGACAACTCTGGCATACCGGTGCCGGTTCATTGACTAAAAGGTGTAAATGTGTAAGTCTTGAATGTCCTATGAGGCATCTGTGATATATTCCTTGATCTTTGCGAGTATTGAACCTACTCGGTATTTTATTTTGAATGCAAGGTAAGATTGAATGCAACTTGTTGTTATTACATTCATTCCATTGTCTTTGCCAGCAAGACATGATAAAAGATTTTATAGTCATTTTAAAATCAGTGTATGGAATGGTAAAATCAGTTATCTCTTTTGTAAGAGCCCTTTTTGCTGCCAGGTCTGCTTTTTCATTCCCTTCAATGCCAGCGTGTCCAGGAATCCAGCAGAATACTATGTCTTTGTATTCGTGAAGATAGAAATACTTAATAAGAACATCTAAGATCCCAGGGTTATCAAGTTGTTTATTTTGGATTGCTTGAAGAGCAGATTTGGAATCAGAACAGATAACATAACGATCTGATTCTGAGTCCTCGATGTTCTTTAAGGCAAGGTAAATAGCTGTTAATTCTGCAGTGTATATTGAGCAGTGGTCTGGAAGACGACATTCAGCTATAACGGTTTTATAAGAAGTGACAGCACAGCCTACTCGTCTTTCCATTTTTGAGCCATCTGTGTATAGAAATTTGTACGATTCGTATTTAAATCTTATACTATAAAATAGGTTTTGATAGTCTACCGGATTGGTTTCGCTTTTCTTAAGCTCTGCCAAATCCAGTATAACTTTCGGGACTGGGAGAATCCATGGCGGAATGGGTGGTACTTCCGTCTCGGCAATGATTGTAGTATCAATTTTTGCAGCCTCAAGATAGAATTTCATGCGTAATCCCAGTGGTCGAATGGCGTTTGAACGAGATTCATAATGATGCATGTATTTTGGATGAAATATTACATCATATGTTGGATTTGTTGGAGTTGAAGCTACCTTTAGTATGTATTGCATGGATAACTTGATACGACGAAGGGAAAGTGGAGGTTCCCCTGCCAGTACATATAAGCTCTCTACAGGAGATGTACGAAAAGCTCTTAAGCTTAGTCGCAACCCTTGATGATGTACAGAATTCAGGCATTTTAGATAAGATGGTCTGGCGGAGCCATATACCACAGAACCATAATCAAGTCGAGAACGAGTAATTGCTCGATAGAGACGAAGGAGGACCGTTGTGTCCCCACCCCAATTATATTTGCTCACTACTTTAAGGAGGTTCATTGATTTCAGGCACTTTGCTTTCAGTGCTTTGATATGCGGAATGAAAGACAATTTGGAGTCAAAGAGTACACCCAAAAATTTTGTTTCATTCACCACTTTTATTTGACAGTTGTCAATTATTAGTGATGGATCTGGATGGTTTGATCGTAAGTAATAGAAAGGCAGACAAACTGTCTTCTGTTTAGAGAACTTGAAGCCATTTTCGAGTGACCATTTGTGAATCCTATTCAAATTTAATTGCAGTTGTCGTTCTATGGTTGGCATATATCTGGAACGATATGCAATGAGGAAATCGTCAACATATAGGGACGACATGAGATTTTCTGAGATGGAATTTACTATACTGTTGATTTTGACGTTAAAGAGGGTGGGCGAGAGAATACTACCCTGAGGGACTCCATTCTCCTGAGAGTAGGGGCTTGACATCGTTGATCCCACTCGGACCTTAAAGAAGCGATCCTGTAGGAAGGATCTGATGAAAACTGGAAGGCGACCTCGAAGCCCTAAGTCGTGGAGATCTTTCATTATTCCATATTTCCATGTAGTGTCATAAGCTTTTTCTAGGTCAAAGAATATGGCTACTACGTGTTCTCTGTTAATGAAAGCATCTCTAACATAAGTTTCCAGTCTGACTAAATGATCTAATGTGCTCCTGTGACGGCGAAATCCAGATTGGAACTCTGTAATAAGCTGGTTCGACTCCAGGAACCAAACCAGTCTATCAGTAACAATTCGCTCCATTGTCTTACATAGACAACTGGTTAAGGCTATTGGTCGATAATTCATAGGATCACTATGATCCTTCCCCGGCTTGGGAATTGGGATGACCGTGGCTTGTTTCCACAGGGATGGAAGACATCCCTTCTCCCAAATTTGATTAAAGATATACAGTAATGTTTTTAAAGAGGATTGAGGTAGGTGTTTTAAGATTTGATAATGTATATTATCAGGGCCTGTTGCAGAGTCAGTCGCTTTTAAGATGGCCTTCTGAAGTTCTTCTAAGGTGATGTAGGAGTTATAATCTTCGCTGTTATCAGACTGTATATTTAGGGTTAATCTCTCAGCTTGAGCCTTATAACATTGAAATTCTCTCGTATAGTTCTCCGATGAGGAGTTGTATGCAAACTGTTCTCCTAACCCGTTTGATATTTGTTCTGGTGAGGAGAGATGTTCTCCATTCACTTCTAGAATGCTTACATGCGAAGCTAGGTTCTTTCCTTCAATCTTCTTAATCATTTTCCAGACTTTATTGCTAGGAGTTCTTTCAGTGAGTCTGGAGACATAGTCTCTCCAGCAACTACGTTTTTTTTGCCTGACAATTCTACGCGCTTTGGCTTTCAGGCACTTAAAATTATTCAGATTGTTGATGGTCGGCTGTGATTTAAAAATTCTGAGGGCTTTCTTACGGTTTTTAATAGCTTCTCTTACTTCGTCGTCAAACCAGGGTCTTGCACTTCGTTTAGAATTATTTTTTGTCATCGGTATTGTTTTATTGGCTATATCAGTAATATCATCAGTAAAATCTTCAACGAGATTATTACAATTCCTATAATGAGACATAGTAATTGTTTCTAAGCAGTGCTTTTCGAAGGAGGTCCAATCCGCTTTATGCAACTTCCATCGGAGTTGACCCACTTCTCTTGTACCTTCTACGTTTTGTAGGACAATAGGAAAGTGATCACTGCCGTGAGTGTCCTCTAATACTCTCCATTCAAATTCCAGAAATAACGCTGGATCACATATACTAAGGTCTATCGCTGAAAATGTTCCATGACCTGGGTGAAGATATGTAGGTGAACCATCATTGAACAAGCAAAGGGTGTGGTCATTGAGAAAATCTTCAATGGTTTTTCCTTTGTTGTTGTGGGAAGTGCTTCCCCACAATTGGTTATGGCTGTTAAAATCTCCTAGGATAAGACGCGGTTCAGGCAGTTGATTGTAAAGGTTATGCAAATCACTGGCTGTAAGGTGAAAGGGTGGAGGAATATATATGGAACATATGGTGAATGTTTTATTCAGGTTCAGACGAACTGCTGTAGCCTGAAGGTTAGTGTTAAGAGCAATATGGGTATGAATGATGCCATTTTTAACTAAAATTGATGAGCGACCAGTGGCTCTATCGTGGGCAATATTGCCATATGTATTATACATATGATAGTTTCTCAGTTTAAAACTATTTGGAGGTTTCAGAAATGTTTCCTGTAGACAGAAAACACTAGGGTTTAAGTCTTGGACCATGCAACCTATTTCATCGAAGTTGGCTCTGAAACCTCGACAGTTCCACTGAATGATACTGTCCATGAATTAGTTAAAAGAGTTTAATATTATCATAGTAAAATCTGTAGTGCATGGTATGAATTTGTATGAATATTCACTTTTTCTTCAAAGTCGCTGCCTCTTTTGGTGTTAAGATCTTTTTGAGGGCCCCACCATGCTTAGATGGTGGTGTTATGAAGCTCAGTGCACTAGATTTTTCTAGTGTTTTTCTGATGAGGGGGGGTCTTTTGGGAACAATTGATCTTTTATCAATTGCCCCCTCCCGTTGAGGCCTAGGGATGGTGGTAGTCCCTGCCTCCTCTTCCATCGGCTGGTGTATCTCTTCCGACTCAACGCCGGAAGGTGCACCCTGTGAGGGTACACTAAGTTGTGATGCACTAACCGATGGAGCTACAAGATGTCCTTTTCCGACATCTATAGCATGCTGCTTTATTCTTGCGAGGTGATCGTCTGCCTGTGAAGTCTTAGATTCTGGTTTATGTTTCTGCAAGCTTTGCCCTGCCTTGGAATAATTATAATTAGGATCTAGGTCAATCCTTCGCCTGGGCGATGATCTGGGTGAAGGAGATCTAGGTCCAGCCATCTGAGACAGGACTGAGGCATAGCTTGCCCCAGCAGCCTGTTCAGCTATACGGCGTGCTTGGGGAAAGGAGATATCCTTGGTGGTCTTTAACTTCAGGATCTCTTTCTCTAGCTGCCATTTGGGACAGCCACGGTGATAGGCTGGCCCATCACCTCCACAATTAACACAATACGATGTATTCGTACATGGTGAGTCACGGGAATGGGTGTGTTCCCGTGACCCACAATTGGCGCAGGTTGGTTTGGCGCGGCAGGAGCCGCTAAAATGGCCAAATCGCTGGCAATTATAACATCGTTTTGGGTTCGGGATGTAGGGACGTACCCTACACCACTCGAACCCAATGCTGACCTTGTCAGGCAAAACTGTGCCATCAAAGGTCAGTGTGAGAAGCTGTCGTGAATATCTTGGGGGCTGGCGATGAATGTGGATGACATTGTAGTCATCCAGCCAGTCCCTCAGTTCGTCATCGGAGCAGAGACTGCTCTCATGTGATGTTACAACTCCCTTGCAGGAGTTGAAAAACCGATGGGGCTCCACCTTAACAGGGGCACCCGCAAAGGCCTCCAACCCCAGCAATCTCAGGGACTGGTCCCTGTGGGCAACCTGCACCAGCAAGGACGTATTGCTTAAACGTCTTGTATTTTCAACAAAACCAATGCTTTCCTTAATTGTTCTGCATATTGTTATGGCTGAAAGTCGGGAAAACCCAGCATCACTGCCAGTAACAACAAGAAACTTTGGCCAAGGCTTAGATGTATCGGCATTATTTGAACTTTGATTTGCGTCATCTAATGATGGACGCGAACGTTTACCAAATCTGGAACCAGTAGCCAATTTTTCGACCTCAGCCTGGTTTACCGCTGAGGGACGCGCACCTTGTTCACCCGGGGGACGTGCGAGCCGGTCTGAAATTGTCGATTCGGACATATTCATTTTTGTTTCCCCTGTATGGTAGGGGACACACCCTCCTGTAAAGCTGGAGCAGCTTGTGCAATGCGCACGGTCCTGTTTTAGCCACTGGGGATAGAGGACT
The DNA here is from genome assembly GCA_932294295.1 of Alitta virens. NCBI lineage: Eukaryota > Metazoa > Annelida > Polychaeta > Phyllodocida > Nereididae > Alitta > Alitta virens. The sequence continues at coordinate 11,648,881 of OW028575.1, read as the reverse complement.
TCACCCCAAGTGTTTCCACCCTCGCCGCGTGGAGGCCCAGGACCTTCGAGGGCAAGGTAGGTAGGTAGTGTTATTGTTTTACGCCTCATCAGCACCTGAGTGGGCTATGTAGAGGCTCTCTAGGGTAAGATTGATTATCTATAGTTGGTAGTAGAAACCAGAAGCCTGCAAAAAATCAATAAGTGTCTGCGTTGGATAGCTGGAGCAGCTTGTGCAATGCGCACTGTCCTGTTTTAGCCACTGGGGATAGACTTCACCCCAAGTGTTTCCACCCTCGCCGCGTGGAGGCCCAGGACCTTCAAGGGCAGGTAATCTACTAAAATAGAGTTGTTCAGTTTGATGTATCCGTGATGATGATGTACTGCTTAATATTCTTTATGTTTTCAATTGGAGTGTCAGTGTCAGGTACTTTGGCCGCTCCAAGTTTTAATATTCTATACTATCTTGCAGTACCATCATGACATCACCAGATAAAGAGCTTGCAAATGTTATGAAGTGTTTGCAACACAAGGACAATTTTGTGACATGATTGCCACTGAAGTATTGATCGAAACTGAATTACAGTGAGCTGAGAATTCAACATCTTGATCATAATTTGGTACATACATAATGCCTAAATTTTATATGACACTGTTTTTATATCTTTCATGTAGACAATTGTGAAGGTGGCAGCATATTACCTGTCAAAGAAGTAGCTTGTAAATGCTATACGTTTTAATAGTTGTTACTGTAAGTGAGATGGTATATGTTATCAAATTTGGACCTGTAGTTATCATTTGTATTATTTGTATTTCATTTATGTCCTCTGTAAGTTTATCTTCTTTTTGTTGTTGTCAGTCCTCACAACAGTTAAAAAAGACATCAGATGGTACTTTTCGTTACTCTGGTTATCCTATTATGCATAATACATATGTGTTGTAAATTATTGCTCATGTAATATTGTAATATAATATTATTAATGGTTATAAAGATATCTACTGTTACTGTTGTAATTAAATTATAAATGATTTACTTGATGTGTTGAAAATTAATTAAATAACTGATGAAAACTTGATGGTGTTAATGAATACTTCTTATCATAATGTTGACAGCAAGAACTGCAAATTGTGGACTCCATGAAATGCATGAAGTGCAGTATTATAGGGCTGCATAATATATTATGTATAAATATATATTATTTGGAAGTAACGGCCAAGCGAGAGGTATTTCAGTCTAGTTTTGCATAAAATGACGCTAAAATGCTAACCTTGCAGATTTATGCAATACTGAGACATAGCTCTTTATCTGAGATTTGTTACTCCATAACAGTTCTTAAACAAACAGTCACTTAGCTTCAGTCTATTCATGTCTGGAAAGATGAGTATACTATGTTCGTCAATGCTCTCTGCAAAACTGAGATAAATCATCGTAACTGAGACAAAACAGACTGGTTTGGCCACATTCACCTGGGCAGTATTCAGTTTTAGTGGTTTGTCCTAGTCTTGCCCTTAAGACTTAATTGTAATCTCAGTCCTGGTATAGCACAAGAATAAGGTACCATTTAAGCCTAGTTTGTCATATGAACTTGAGACACTTGTATTGAATGTTTTGGCATGCAATTTTCAGTTACATTGGTTAGGTTGTATTTTCCAGCAGAAAACATAGTTCAGGGCTGTTACTTCTCCTGCATAACTGCACTTAGTTGATTTGCAGCAGTTGAGTCTGCATTTCAGAGCCTGAAACCATTGTCATGATAGGTCAACTCACATTTTCTTGAAACTTAGTCCACATTAAACGATTTTATGTTTACAGATGAATTGTTTGTAATGCAAGGACTTCAATAATATATATTTTTTGTATTGATAGCTGTTTGCAAACCAGTTCCGCATAAAGCATAAACTTTGTCAGGCTCTCCTGCAAACTGAGAAATTTGCTATGTCCTAGTTTTGCATGATAGAAACGACAGGTCTGATCACTTTTTACATACAAAATGTGTGATCCCAAAGATATGCATACGTCACTTAAGGTAATTTATTTTTAGCAACCTAGCTCTATATAAACCTTGATCTGACAATGCAACTTACATTCACACTTTAGACATTACCAAGATGCTTCTGTTAAGATAGAACTTTTTGCCCTTGAACACTGTAAAGGGGAATGGCTTGAATCAACAGCAAGGTACTCCATCTCACACTATTGACCAATCACTACAAGACTTTAACATCAGGAAATTAATTACCAACTACCTGATATTTGGTCATTGAAATTTTTGTGGAACAAGATGAGGTTGAAACTGACATCTCAGATAGTGAAGATCATTTCACAAATTTCAGAGCTACTACCATCAAAGGGGTCATATGCTGCTTGCATTCAATGACTGAAAAACACTAGCATGTTACAAAAAATTGAATGTTATTTTTACTGTTTTAAAGATAGTTTGAAAGACTTATATAGAAATTCTGATTTACCAGACATGCATTCAATGACTGTGGAAAAACACTAGCATGTTACAAAAAAGTGGATGTTATTTTTACTGTCTTCAAGATGGTTTGGAAGACTTATATAGAAATTCTGATTTACCAGACTTGCATTCAATGACTGTGAAAAACACTAGCATGTTACAAAAAAGTGGATGTTATTTTTACTGTCTTTAAGATGGTTTGGAAGACTTTAATAGAAATTCTGATTTACCAGACTGATTTGTATGCCATGAAATTATATGCATTGTATGTTTAATTATGTTCACCTTGATTAACATGTAGTTTACAGTTAAATGCAACATTTCATGTTCCAACCTATGCTTTTTAATAAAATATAATACATTACGCAATATTTTTGTTTTTATTAACACCACACTGATCTTAGTGCGGACAGGGTGATCAGTTTGAGTACACTCAGCTAAAATGCATTCTATTGATCTTAAATTTGTTTAAGTACAACACCAGGGTTTAATGCATCATAGTTATAACCAGTGTTATACCCTATATTCACTATGTGATGACATGCTTGAGGCTACATGTGCGTGTGTGTGTTATTGTTTAACGCCTCATCAGCACCTGATTTGGCTATGTAGAGGCTCACTTAAGGCTACATGCATGACTACCCTAAGACAATACATGGATTATACTATGTCTACTAAGTGGGGTTGAGGGTTGCTTAATTCTGAATGACCCCCCTCCCTTCCCTCTTCATTATTTTTGACAACAACAACGAACATGGATGCTTTTAGGTTCTAGCTTTTGGTAAGCATTGTTTTCGCCTGTGAGCAGTGGCGTCAGCAGAGAGGGGCTGGGGGGGGAGGGGGTAATTAAGGCCCCAGGAGTCAAGACATTAACTCAGCGACCAACATGTTTTCACCCCTTTTTATCTGCCCTCCTTGTTGATAGGAGGGGGTTAAATTGATGAACAGGGGACTTTAATGCAGCATCTTTGAAATTGCATCACTGCCTAATGGCATTCCCTTCACATTTTAGTAGGGCCTGGGGAATTGTATGTTCTTTGCCAGATGCAGTGGCTGTCAAATTCAAATAATGGTATGTTAATGTTGTAAACAAGTGTAACTAACTACTAGGCCTACCAGGCCAGAGCATCACTTGCTTCTTGAAAGCTGGACAACCAGCAGCTTGCTTGCTTGCTCTCAAAATATTTTAAAACATTTCAAAATGTATCAAAATTCGGCAAACTCTTCATGGAATTATGGCATGGACTGGAACACTATGGGGCCCATGCCCCCACAGGCGATTCCTGTGTCAACCTTGGAGCAACAACAGCAGTTACCAGGGAATCACACTGCCACCAGCCCTTCTGCAGCCCAGCCTGGAAGGTCTCAAAGTGCTGCTACAGCCATGGATACTATGGCTCCGGAATACCTACAGTGGCTTCAGGACCAGGGCTTCACTGCTGCAACTAGGGAAGCTCTACACACAGCAGGGTTTTCATCCACAGCCTTACTAAAAAACATGAAACTAGAGGATATTCCTTTACTGAGGATTGAGCCCCTTGGCCAACGTCATCTGCTGGAGGCCTCTCTCCAGACCCTGCATTCTTCAACCATGCCCCCATCCGCAGCACCCCCGTCCATGTCGTCAGCTGCACCTGCCTCCCAGACCCCCGATGACCAACTGCTGTCCTCGTTGCAGAGCTTGCTCACAAGGCCTACATCAGCTCAGGCCACTTTCTCAGGTGAGAGTATTTCTTCGTATGTCCCCCCTTTTGCTGTGGCTGGTGGTAGAAAGCATTTGGACATCACAGACTATGTGCGTTGTTTTTCTGCCCCAGCTGAGCAAATCATTGCTGACAATAACTGTATGCAAGTGTTGATCCGTGGTGGATCCAGTACTAAACCAAAACTGGAGGAGGTCACACCACTATCCTGGTTGGGATCCAGCATTCGCATCATGAGGGATCTGATAAAACGTGGGGACCTCAAGATCACTGATGTAGATCAATATCTGATCTATCTGGAGAAGGTGTCAGACCTATCGGGAAAATACACTTGGCCTTCCCTCAGAAATTTTGACAGGGAATTTCGGCACTGGCAAGCTCAGTCTGGGGCCCCCTGGATCAAGGACAATGGCCACCTGTCTGATGCCTACCTGCATGTTCGCCAGGACCTTGCTCCCACACCCAGACAGGCCAGCACTGGTCCTGCTATGAGCATTAGACCTACAAGGCCCACACAACCTACAGAAACTTGCAGAGCCTTCAATTTCGCTTCCTGCAAGTTTGGAGACAAATGCAAATTCCAGCACATTTGCATGGTGTCAGGATGCCAACAGGCCCACCCTGTAACTCAACATGGTTCCCCAGCCTCAAAAAACGCCTACCCAGCCCAGTAAGTGTGCCATGCAGCCTCCCCTCCCCACCAGCCTCCCCAAAGGTCCTCAACATCACAGCATGGGAGAGGGAGTTGGCCACTGACCCAGACAAAGACTATCTGTTACAGGGAATACAACAAGGATTTAACATTATTAATAATGATGTCTGCACACCTACCCCCACTGAGTGTGATAACTACCGCTCCTGTGATGCTGCTCGGGATGCAGTGGAAGCTCAAATTATTGAGGAAATTAAGGAAGGTCGCTACCTGATAACACCTTCTAAACCATATATTGTCAGTGCACTCGGTGCTTTACCTAAACCAGATGGGGGTATTAGGTTTATCCATGATGCCAGTCGCCCAGCTGGCAATGCTATTAATGACTATGCCACCCTGGAATCTACCATTGCTTACCAATCAGTGCAGGATGCAGTTAAGCTGTTGTCGCCAACTTCCTACATAGGCAAAATAGACTTAAAATCAGCTTATAGATCGGTCAGCATTAATCCAGCACAACAATGCTTTGCAGGCCTTAAATGGAGATTCAAAGGTCACACAGATTATACATATTTGGTGGACTCCCGGTTGCCTTTTGGATGTAGGCTATCTGTAGAAGCTTTCCACAGACTGTCCAAAGCCATTCAACGTTTTATGGCAAAGAGAGGATTTAAGACTATAGTGTACCTGGATGACTGGTTGGTGGTGGGGGACTCTAAGGAAGAGTGCACTACAGCCATGCAAACCCTCATTACCTTGCTTCGTCAACTTGGGTTTTATATTGCATATACAAAAATTGAGGGACCTAACCAGTGTCTGACTTTTCTTGGCATTGAGGTAGATGTCCAGGGTGGTGTTCTTCGCCTGCCTACTCCAAAACTGAATGAGTTAAATTTGCTAATAAGGGCTTTCTTGCCATGCTCCAGGGCGTCCTTGCGCCAACTCCAGCAGCTAGCTGGAAAGCTTTCATGGGCTACAAATATAATCCGAGGGGGTAGAACTTTCCTCCAGGCTGTATTTGACCATATTCAACCTTTAAAACAGGCTAATCATAAAGTTTTGCTTTCTGAACGCTTCAAATCAGATCTTCACTGGTGGCTTCAATGCCTTACGCTCTTCAATGCTGCACCTTTTGTTAGGATACATCGTCCAACAGTTGTTATTACTACAGATGCCTGCAACCAAGCTGGTGGGATGACATGTGACTTTCCCTCCCATTCTGACTGGGCGTATTTACATTGGCAATGGGATTACCCTGTGGCCAGGAATTGCCATATTAACATTAAAGAGACACTCTCAGCTGTCTTTGCTATTTATCGCTGGGCCCCCCAACTGCGTCATAGCAGTGTGTGTGTGTGTGAGTTATTGTTTAACGCCTCATCAGCACCTGAGTGGGCTATGTAGAGGCTCTCTAGGTTAAGATTGATTATCTATATTTGGTAGTAGAAACCAGAAGCATATAAAAAATCAATAATTGTCTGGGTTGGATATCTAGTAAAGAGATGTTGTAAGGTAGTAGCTTGAAACAGAGGTCTTCTAATGCGTTGTAAGTGGATGCAATCTAATAAAATATGTTTGATTGTTAGGGGGCGCCGACAACTCTGGCATACCGGTGCCGGTTCATTGACTAAAAGGTGTAAATGTGTAAGTCTTGAATGTCCTATGAGGCATCTGTGATATATTCCTTGATCTTTGCGAGTATTGAACCTACTCGGTATTTTATTTTGAATGCAAGGTAAGATTGAATGCAACTTGTTGTTATTACATTCATTCCATTGTCTTTGCCAGCAAGACATGATAAAAGATTTTATAGTCATTTTAAAATCAGTGTATGGAATGGTAAAATCAGTTATCTCTTTTGTAAGAGCCCTTTTTGCTGCCAGGTCTGCTTTTTCATTCCCTTCAATGCCAGCGTGTCCAGGAATCCAGCAGAATACTATGTCTTTGTATTCGTGAAGATAGAAATACTTAATCAGAACATCTAAGATCCCAGGGTTATCAAGTTGTTTATTTTGGATTGCTTGAAGAGCAGATTTGGAATCAGAACAGATAACATAACGATCTGATTCTGAGTCCTCGATGTTCTTTAAGGCAAGGTAAATAGCTGTTAATTCTGCAGTATATATTGAGCAGTGGTCTGGAAGACGACATTCTGCTATAACGGTTTTATAAGAAGTGACAGCACAGCCTACTCGTCTTTCCATTTTTGAGCCATCTGTGTATAGAAATTTGTACGATTCGTATTTAAACCTTATACTATAAAATAGGTTTTGATAGTCTACCGGATTGGTTTCGCTTTTCTTAAGCTCTGCCAAATCCAGTATAACTTTCGGGACTGGGAGAATCCATGGCGGAATGGGTGGTACTTCCGTCTCGGCAATGATTGTAGTATCAATTTTTGCAGCCTCAAGATAGAATTTCATGCGTAATCCCAGTGGTCGAATGGCGTTTGAACGAGATTCATAATGATGCATGTATTTTGGATGAAATATTACATCATATGTTGGATTTGTTGGAGTTGAAGCTACCTTTAGTATGTATTGCATGGATAACTTGATACGACGAAGGGAAAGTGGAGGTTCCCCTGCCAGTACATATAAGCTCTCTACAGGAGATGTACGAAAAGCTCTTAAGCTTAGTCGCAACCCTTGATGATGTACAGAATTCAGGCATTTTAGATAAGATGGTCTGGCGGAGCCATATACCACAGAACCATAATCAAGTCGAGAACGAGTAATTGCTCGATAGAGACGAAGGAGGACCGTTGTGTCCCCACCCCAATTATATTTGCTCACTACTTTAAGGAGGTTCATTGATTTCAGGCACTTTGCTTTCAGTGCTTTGATATGCGGAATGAAAGACAATTTGGAGTCAAAGAGTACACCCAAAAATTTTGTTTCATTCACCACTTTTATTTGACAGTTGTCAATTATTAGTGATGGATCTGGATGGTTTGATCGTAAATAATAGAAAGGCAGACAAACTGTCTTCTGTTTAGAGAACTTGAAGCCATTTTCGAGTGACCATTTGTGAATCCTATTCAAATTTAATTGCAGTTGTCGTTCTATGGTTGGCATATATCTGGAACGATATGCAATGAGAAAATCGTCTACATATAGGGACGACATGAGATTTTCTGAGATGGAATTTACTATACTGTTGATTTTGACGTTAAAGAGGGTGGGCGAGAGAATACTACCCTGAGGGACTCCATTCTCCTGAGAGTAGGGGCTTGACATCGTTGATCCCACTCGGACCTTAAAGAAGCGATCCTGTAGGAAGGATCCGATGAAAACTGGAAGGCGACCTCGAAGCCCTAAGTCGTGGAGATCTTTCATTATTCCATATTTCCATGTAGTGTCATAAGCTTTTTCTAGGTCAAAGAATATGGCTACTACGTGTTCTCTGTTAATGAAAGCATCTCTAACATAAGTTTCCAGTCTGACTAAATGATCTAATGTGCTCCTGTGACGGCGAAATCCAGATTGGAACTCTGTAATAAGCTGGTTCGACTCCAGGAACCAAACCAGTCTATCAGTAACAATTCGCTCCATTGTCTTACATAGACAACTGGTTAAGGCTATTGGTCGATAATTCATAGGATCACTATGATCCTTCCCCGGCTTGGGAATTGGGATGACCGTGGCTTGTTTCCACAGGGATGGAAGACATCCCTTCTCCCAAATTTGATTAAAGATATACAGTAATGTTTTTAAAGAGGATTGAGGTAGGTGTTTTAAGATTTGATAATGTATATTATCAGGGCCTGTTGCAGAGTCAGTCGCTCTTAAGATGGCCTTCTGAAGTTCTTCTAAGGTGATGTAGGAGTTATAATCTTCGCTGTTATCAGACTGTATATTTAGGGTTAATCTCTCAGCTTGAGCCTTATAACATTGAAATTCTCTCGTATAGTTCTCCGATGAGGAGTTGTACGCAAACTGTTCTCCTAACCCGTTTGATATTTGTTCTGGTGAGGAGAGATGTTCTCCATTCACTTCTAGAATGCTTACATGCGAAGCTAGGTTCTTTCCTTCAATCTTCTTAATCATTTTCCAGACTTTATTGCTAGGAGTTCTTTCAGTGAGTCTGGAGACATAGTCTCTCCAGCAACTACGTTTTTTTTGCCTGACAATTCTACGCGCTTTGGCTTTCAGGCACTTAAAATTATTCAGATTGTTGATGGTCGGCTGTGATTTAAAAATTCTGAGGGCTTTCTTACGGTTTTTAATAGCTTCTCTTACTTCGTCGTCAAACCAGGGTCTTGCACTTCGTTTAGAATTATTTTTTGTCATCGGTATTGTTTTATTGGCTATATCAGTAATATCATCAGTAAAATCTTCAACGAGATTATTACAATTCCTATAATGAGACATAGTAATTGCTTCTAAGCAGTGCTTTTCGAAGGAGGTCCAATCCGCTTTATGCAACTTCCATCGGAGTTGACCCACTTCTCTTGTACCTTCTACGTTTTGTAGGACAATAGGAAAATGATCACTGCCGTGAGTGTCCTCTAATACTCTCCATTCAAATTCCAGAAATAACGCTGGATCACATATACTAAGGTCTATCGCTGAAAAGGTTCCATGACCTGGGTGAAGATATGTAGGTGAACCATCATTGAACAAGCAAAGGGTGTGGTCATTGAGAAAATCTTCAATGGTTTTTCCTTTGTTGTTGTGGGAAGTGCTTCCCCACAATTGGTTATGGCTGTTAAAATCTCCTAGGATAAGACGCGGTTCAGGAAGTTGATTGTAAAGGTTATGCAAATCACTGGCTGTAAGGTGAAAGGGTGGAGGAATATATAAGGAACATATGGTGAATGTTTTATTCAGGTTCAGACGAACTGCTGTAGCCTGAAGGTTAGTGTTAAGAGCAATATGGGTATGAATGATGCCATTTTTAACTAAAATTGACGAGCCACCAGTGGCTCTATCGTGGGCAATATTGCCATATGTATTATACATATGATAGTTTCTCAGTTTAAAACTATTTGGAGGTTTCAGAAATGTTTCCTGTAGACAGAAAACACTAGGGTTTAAGTCTTGGACCATGCAACCTATTTCATCGAAGTTGGCTCTGAAACCTCGACAGTTCCACTGAATGATACTGTCCATGAATTAGTTAAAAGAGTTTAATATTATCATAGTAAAATCTGTAGTGCATGGTATGAATTTGTATGAATATTCACTTTTTCTTCAAAGTCGCTGCCTCTTTTGGTGTTAAGATCTTTTTGAGGGCCCCACCATGCTTAGATGGTGGTGTTATGAAGCTCAGTGCACTAGATTTTTCTAGTGTTTTTCTGATGAGGGGGGGTCTTTTGGGAACAATTGATCTTTTATCAATTGCCCCCTCCCGTTGAGGCCTAGGGATGGTGGTAGTCCCTGCCTCCTCTTCCATCGGCTGGTGTATCTCTTCCGACTCAACGCCGGAAGGTGCACCCTGTGAGGGTACACTAAGTTGTGATGCACTAACCGATGGAGCTACAAGATGTCCTTTTCCGACATCTATAGCATGCTGCTTTATTCTTGCGAGGTGATCGTCTGCCTGTGAAGTCTTAGATTCTGGTTTATGTTTCTGCAAGCTTTGCCCTGCCTTGGAATAATTATAATTAGGATCTAGGTCAATCCTTCGCCTGGGCGATGATCTGGGTGAAGGAGATCTAGGTCCAGCCATCTGAGACAGGACTGAGGCATAACTTGCCCCAGCAGCCTGTTCAGCTATACGGCGTGCTTGGGGAAAGGAGATATCCTTGGTGGTCTTTAACTTCAGGATCTCTTTCTCTAGCTGCCATTTGGGACAGCCACGGTGATAGGCTGGCCCATCACCTCCACAATTAACACAATATGACTGTTTCTGACATGGTGAGTCACGGGAATGAACGTGTTCCCGTGACCCACAATTGGCGCAGGTTGCTTTGGCGCGGCAGGAGCCGCTAAAATGGCCAAATCGCTGGCAATTATAACATCGTTTTGGGTTCGGGATGTAGGGACGTACCCTACACCACTCGAACCCAATGCTGACCTTGTCAGGCAAAACTGTGCCATCAAAGGTCAGTGTGAGAAGCTGTCGTGAATATCTTGGGGGCTGGCGATGAATGTGGATGACATTGTAGTCATCCAGCCAGTCCCTCAGTTCCTCATCAGAGCAGAGACTGCTCTCGTGCGATGTTATAACGCCCTTGCAGGAGTTGAAAAACCGATGGGGCTCCACCTTAATAGGGGCACCCGCAAAGGCCTTCCACTCCAGCAACTTCAAAGATTGGTCCTTGTGTGCAACCTGCACCAGCAAGGAAGAATTCTTTAATCTCCTTGTATTTTCAATATAACCTACGTTTTCTTTCAAGGTCCTGCAAATTGTAATGGCTGAGAGACGGGAAAACCCATCATCACTGCCAGTAATTACAAGAAACTTGGGCCATGTCTGAAATAGAGAGGCAGATTGAGAGCTTTGATTTGCGTCATCTAATGATGGACGCAAACGTTTACCAAGTCTGGAACCAGTAGCCAATTTTTCGACCTCAGCCTGGTTTACCGCTGAGGGACGCGCACCTTGTTCACCCGGGGGACGTGCGAGCCGGTCTGAAATTGTCGATTCGGACATATTCATTTTTGTTTCCCCTGTATGGTAGGGGACACACCCTCCTGTAAAGCTGGAGCAGCTTGTGCAATGCGCACGGTCCTGTTTTAGCCACTGGGGATAGAGGACTTCACCCCAAGTGTTTCCACCCTCGCCGCGTGGAGGCCCAGGACCTTCGAGGGCGCGTCATAGCAGGGTTATCTTATACACGGATAATGTTACCACCAGGGCAACGATCACTAAAGGTGCCACTCGTCACTCCCAGCTGATAATGCAACACCTCAAATGTTTGTTTTGGATATGTACATTATATGACATTGAACTTGAGTGTGTGTACTTGCCAGGTTCTTTGAACATTTACAGTGATGCTATCAGTCGGCTCCATCAACCTGGCCACCTCCTTTACTGGGCCTCCCGGATCCAACCTAATAGCCCTTTTTCCCCTTTATTGTTTGCTTTGGCATCACTGGGACACATGTCTCATCACAGTTTAAATTTTATTTTATCTCAGGTACCTCAACTACCCTGGTTGCCAAACTAGATGCCTCAGCAGAATTCTTCAGAAGTCATGCCTTTGCTTCCAACACAAAACGCAGTTACTCCTCGCATCTTAGCAGTTACCTTAATTTCTGTGCCCTCACAGGCCTGCCTCCCATACCCATTTCTTCTTTGTCTGCTACAAGGTACATTGCCTACTTGGCTCAACGCCTCCAGTACAATTCCATCACAAAATATTTAAACATCTTGCGTATTTTGTGCCTGGAAACTAATAGTCCAAACCCCCTGCCCACTTGGCAGGTCACTTCAGTGTTACGGGGTGTTAGGAGAGTGAAAGGGGACACTAGAAATGCAAAACTCCCTATCACCCCACAAATTCTGCTCAACATCAAGCGACAATTACGTTTACACCAACCTTTAGATGTGACAATTTGGGCTATTTACTTTACAGCCTTCTTTGGCTTATTGAGAACTTCCAATTTAGTGCCCCCATCTACCTCAGCATTTGACCCAGATAAGAATCTGTGTCGGGAGGACATCACCCTCCACCCAGGAGGCCTGCTACTGTCCATCAAATGGTCCAAAACCATTCAACACAAGGAACGTTCTTACCACCTTCCCATTCCCTATATCCCTGGGCACCCCCTCTGCCCTGTGACTGCCCTCCATGATCTACTCAGCCTGGGACCGACCCTACCCCCCTCGGCACCACTGTTTGCCTTCCCACATGTCAACGGTTTAACTTTAATGACCCGACCCACGTTCACCTCCCTTTTGCAACAGCACCTGCAACTATGTGGCATGGACACTACCACCTACAGTGGTCACAGCTTTAGACGTCGGGGGAGCTAGTTGGGCCTTTGACTCTGGCCTCCCTGGTGAGCTTGTGCAAGTCCTTGGCGACTGGAAGTCTGACTGTTACAAGCTGTACCTTGAATTAGACAATCAGTCCAAGATGTCCATGATTACCAAGTGTATTCAGCACCTCCCCTACTCTTAATTTCCTACCTGTACTCCCAACTTACTGGGTTGGAGTCTTTTCTTTATTTCTCTTAATTCATGTAAATTGTTATGTAATACCTTTTGTTATGTATTAACATTATGTCTGATGTTTTTATAAACAGCTATGTATGTTCTTTTATATGAGAATATTATCTTACTAATTGCTTATATGTCTTTTTTGTGCATTAAAGTCTCCTGCTCCATACCTGTTTTTGTGTGATCAATTTACCCTAGTTTAATACATGTTCTAATGCTATTCAACAGTCTATACAACCTCAATGAACTAGATTTGAAGATTTGACCCCAAATTTCCCTTTTGTGGTTTCCTTCTAAAATGCCCAAGAGTTAAGCTTAATCAAGAATTGCTCTAGTTGTCAGTTGTATAGCTGACTGCACATAGTGAAGTGATGAAAAGGTCTTCATCATCAAAAGGTCACCCGGGTGACATAAAATTCTTTTGCACACCAACCTCCAAAAACGATCTTCAAGAACAAATGGCCAATGTGGACAATGACCATGATGATACGCCAGAAACGACCAATATATCCAAGCCATCAAGGTATGTTAAATAGGAGAACGTTCAGAACAGTGACAAATCTGTGTGTTAGGTATACTGAGGTGGAATAAATCACTGAAAATTAATATATACAATTATCTAACATTTTGTGGGGAAAACAAGGTTTGCCTAAAATCGAACTTAGGGAGTGGGACCATAATTGTTCTTATATTATGCTACATTGAGGGTTATTTGACTATAATTTTTTTTTCAGGAACAACAAAGCACAAGCAAAAGCATAGAAATACTTACTAAAGAACGAGAACCAGGCCTAACCATTAAGCCTGAAGAAGGACCCACCCAACCAAGACTTAAGGAGTATCCAAAAACACCGTCAGGTTCTCAGACCAGGTCTTTCCGGTCTGAATGGTTGAGGAAGTATGAATGGCTTGAATACTCTGTCAAAGCACATTGCTTTGCATGCAGGAAGCAGCATTTACCAGTGAAGGTTCAATTTCATTCTTGTCAATAAAATTATCACTTTCCATGTGGACTGGCAGATCCAGCCCTGACTACCGAGGGGGGGGGGAGCATGAGCCCAATGGCGGAATGTAGCCTGAACCGGAAGGGGGGGGGGCAATGGCCAGAGGGGTACTTGTGTGTGTGTGTGTGTGTTATTGTTTAACGCCTCATCAGCACCTGAGTGGGCTATGTAGAGGCTCTCTAGGTTAAGATTGATTAACTATATTTGGTAGTAGAAACCAGAAGCATATAAAAAATCAATAATTGTCTGGGTTGGATATCTGGTAAAGAGATGTTGTAAGGTATTAGCTTGAAACAAAGGTCTTCTAAAGCGTTGTAAGTGGCTGCAATCTAATGTGTGTGTGTGTGTGTGTGTTATTGTTTAACGCCTCATCAGCACCTGAGTGGGCTATGTAGAGGCTCTCTAGGTTAAGATTGATTATCTATATTTGGTAGTAGAAACCAGAAGCATATAAAAAATCAATAATTGTCTGGGTCCAGAGGGGTACTTAGAACTATAACAGTGAAATATAATTATAAAGACAGCCCCCCCCCCCCAGTACCAAATGTGTGCATCACTTTATATAGTTTTAAATTGTTTGTTTGGCATTTAAGTGGTAAAAAATGCCAATATAATTTTTTTTTTCAGACTCACTTTCACTGATTTGAGGAGATGCTTTGAAGGACATGTGTGGCCGAATTATGCAGAATGTGCTTAGTCACCAGCAGTCAATGGCGTTTAACTGGGTGGGGTGACTATAGGGTGTGTGTGTTATTGTTTAACGCCTCATCAGCACTGGGGCGACTAGGGCGTGCCCAAGGGCTGTGGGCAAAGAGGGCCTTCCAACCTATCAGCTTCAAGATGGTGATCAGTGGTAAGTATCCTTGTGGTTTGTTTGTAAAACTGTCGAATTACGAAAACCTAAAAATAATTTAAAAAAAAAGACATTCCTCCCTTTCCCGTTTAGATGGCATTTTTTTTATTATTATGCATTTGAATTTGCTGTTCGTAATGCATACAAATTAACTATAGAATTTTTTGATTTAATGCATGGATTTTATTTACAGATGCTCTACTTTCTTATAAAAATGACAATCATTCGCCCAATAGTTGCGGTGTACAAAATTTGATTAAGAAATTGCTTAGGAATGCACAGCAGACCGCAACGGGGGCAGGCAGCGTAGGGCCAACAATGAAATTTATTTTCATTCGAATGTTTAATTGTATGTAAATGTATTTGTTCACAAAAATAAAAGTAAAAAAAAATTTAAGTACAGGTTTTAGATATGGCTACATTATGGTTCACAAGTATAATACATAAGGTAACCATAATTTAACCAGAATTCAGCCAGTAATTTGCCAGTTATGGACCTGGGCCGATTGTGGTTTACCAGCATTGGGCCAATCAGATGCCGATGTGTAAGCCTCTATTGGTCCATTGCTGGCATCCTTTATTGGGCAATAAGAACGTTCATCATTGGGCCAATGCTGGCACAGCATGTCCATGTTTATTGGGTAAGGACTTGCCATTTAAGATATATATACCAAGAAACATTCTTGAATTAAGTATTTGCTTATTGGAATATATCTTGTTCTTGTAACTTTTCTACTAATTTGAGTAATTTAATTATAGATTATAATTATTACTTACAACCCAAAAATAATAATAAAAAAACAAAAACAAGAAGTTTGTCCTAGCATAACACCTATGCCTTTCAAATTTTTGTAATCTCTGAAATTAGTTGCTTTATATTGACAAATGTTTGTGCTGTTCGCAATGTGTTTAACACGAGAAAGCATAATAGAGTGTGACCACTGTCAGGGGAGTTCTAGGTTCACAGAGACTCCTACCCCAACAACCCTCCTGAAATATCAGACTTTGAACGACCTTAGAGTCATCACTCGGCAAATGTCATCGGCCAGTTTATCTGGAACTGTGTATACCACACCATGTGTGTGTGTGTGAGTTATTGTTTAGCGCCTCATCAGCACCTGAGTGGGCTATGTAGAGGCTATATACCACACCATCTAGCTCCGAAATTTCCTTAAGTTCATTCCTGTCAGTCTTATTGTCATATGACAGCGAATATTGCAGTGACAGTGAATATTGCAGTGAATACTCCATCTCCACTGATGATGATATGTCGCTTAATTTCAATGAGAATTCAAGCAACATCTACTTTGAAGAAGCGGAGGAGTTTTGTAAAGAAGAGTTGTTGATGTTAGACTATGAAAAAAGAGGGAATATAAATGGGTATGCTGAATTTACAGGGTCGGATTGGGTCCACTAAAGCAGTACTGGAGATGAGGATGAGGAGTGGCCCACTCAAGAAATCACTTTTTTTGAGGGTTTCTTGTTTAATTTAAGGCCAGAAGCCCACCGGGAAAACTCCCAGCTTCCCGGCTGCCCAATCCACCCCTTTGCTGAAATAAGAATATAACATGTGTTAATGTCAAAGCATTTAACTTTTAAAGAATGATGACATTTGTGAATCTCAAGGCTTGTGTGTACGTGTGTGTGATGTGTGTGGTAAGGGCTTTACGTCCTGTTTTTCTGCACCAGTTGGGCTAATTAGGACAGGCAGAGACCATGGCAATGAGACGAAGGAGGAAACAGCCATCCAACTTAGGCTTGACCGGGAATCGAACCCGGGACCCAGCGGTTGGAAGCCCAGAGCGCTACCTCTGAGCTAGGCCCCCGCCCCCCGTAGTGGGTGGGTGGGTGATTAGGGCTTTACGTCCTGTATTTCTGCACCAGTTGGGCTAACTAGGACAGGCAGAGACCATGGCAATGAGACGAAGGATGAAACAGCCATCCAACTTAGGCTCGACCGGGAATTGAACCCGGGACCCAGCAGTTGGTAGGTAGGTAGGTAGTGTTATTGTTTAACGCCTCATCAGCACCTGAGTGGGCTATGTAGAGGCTCTCTAGGGTAAGATTGATTATCTATAGTTGGTAGTAGAAACCAGAAGCATGCAAAAAAATCAATAAGTGTCTGCGTTGGATAGCTGGAGCAGCTTGTGCAATGCGCACTGTCCTGTTTTAGCCACTGGGGATAGAGGACTTCACCCTCAGTTTTTCACCCTCGCCACGTGGAGGCCCAGGACCTTCGAGGGCTTACCAAACCTGGACTCCGTAACCTGGACTCCGTACCCTTCGGCTACAATGACGCAATGGCTTTAACTTAAAGTAGGCATATTCGTAAAAGACTTGGTGTATATTTAATTATGATATTTATTTAATAAGGGCAATTTTTTTTTTTTTTTTTTTTTTACATTGACTGTATAAGGGTGTTTTTTTAAATATGTGGTTGCTTATATTACAAATGTTATTAATAGTTATAGTTCTGAAAACCAGTAATACGGCAGTTCTGAACGGCCAAAAAATACAGCAGTTCTGACCAGTCAAAAAATACGGCAGTTCTGAACGTGAAATGTGTGCACTGTTATTCTTAATAAGGTCACGGGTATATTGAATCTGAATTATGTTATTTTTATTACTTATATTGTATAATGTGTAATTATATGTAATATATGTCCGAATATGCAATAATGTTATTAATTATTTGTTCTAGGTCTGAAGGACTTAAAACCAAGCTCACCAAGCCACTCTAAGTGGTACATCCGGATATAATGCCATGATTATAGAAATGTATTCAACGTGCACACCTAGCTTTAAGATTTTCTATTGATTAATTGTTATAATGTACTGTTTATGTTGTTCCAATTGGGTACTGTTGTAGAATTATCGACTAAGCATTTTTGAATAAAATATTAATTTACTAAATTAACAATCTCTTGTTGTTTAGTTATTGATAAAAAAAAGAGTGTCTTATTTTAAAAGAAGTATCTAAAGTATGGCAATAGTGAGAATATCTTCGAGAAAGAAATAGATTAATGCAATATTCTTAGGTGGCAGCACTCAGTCCTACCTTTGATCATGCCAACCCTTAAGTTTTTTTATATTAATAAACTATCCCCCTCAGGGGCATACATTGTCCATCCTTAGTTCCTCACAATCCCATTGGGGTCTTTCATATTAATTAATCCCCCCGGTGACGCCACCTCGTATATATCTTTAGTTCCTCAAAAGCCCCTTGGGGGTTAAATATTAATATTATTAAAAATGCACACTGAACTACTGGGTATTAGGTACAAACAAGCAATTGACCATCTGACAGGCCTTTTGTTTGTGACTGATTAGTAAGATGATGAAATTAGACAATTAGACAAAACCAAACAGTGCAATGATAATGCCTTGTTAACAAGGGCAGTACGAAGGTGCAATCACAATGCGGGTTTTAAAAACTGGACCTAGACGATAGCTTTCATACAGAGAAGGTATGATATAACACTCTAGAGTATAATCAGTAAGCAACAACAAAACAATTTTTAGAATGAAGAAAAATTATTAAAAGTTCACTGAGTAACATGTCATGTAGAGCCATTTCAAATGTTAACAAAAGGATTTCCATTCATTCCTCAAATCGGTACCACACTTCCGCAGTCTAGGCAAGATCGTGTACTTGCTCGGTAGAGTCTTAGAAGTACAGTGGTACCTCCACCCCAGTTAACTTTACTCACCACTTTTAGGAGATATAGTGACTTCAGACATTTCACTTTCAATAATGTTATGTGTGGGATAAATGATAGCTTGGAGTCTAGGAAAACTCCCAGAAACTAATTCTGATCGACAACTTTAATCTTGAAATTGTCGATCATTAGAGTTGGTTACCTTTAAAAAGAAAGCGCTTAAAAGCGATGTTTTCCCACTATTGTCTAAAGCACAATTCAAAACTCATAAATATACTGTGGGCTACTCTTCTAATTATGTTATAGAAGGAAATTCAAACACTAAAAAATATCCAGACATCATGAACGCATAAAATTGTTCATGAAAATTTTGTTCTGAATACGATTTGTATAATAGAAGTACATCCCATAAATATAGGAGTCAATTTAGCACAAGTGATCTTAAACATAGAATGAAATGCCTAAATCCCATATACGAAAAAAAAAGAAA
This sequence comes from Alitta virens, assembly GCA_932294295.1. NCBI lineage: Eukaryota > Metazoa > Annelida > Polychaeta > Phyllodocida > Nereididae > Alitta > Alitta virens. Next base: position 11,629,968 of record OW028575.1, on the reverse strand, counting down.
TGCAAGTATATGACAGAGTGGGTGGGTGATTAGGGCTTTATGTCCTGTATTTCTGCACCAGTTGGGCTAATTAGGACAGGCAGAGACCATGGCAATGAGACGAAGGATGAAACAGCCATCCAACTTAGGCTCGACCGGGAATCGAACCCGGGACCCAGCGGTTGGAAGCCCAGAGCGCTACCTCTGAGCTAGGCCCCCGCCCTAAGTATATGACAGATGTTTTAATTGTAGTGCTGTTAGGGGATCACAAGTTTTACCCGTTATGTGTAAAATTGGAAGTAAAGTATTGCAAGACAACAATGTGGCACTGATTGATATAGCATTGGTTAACATGATTTCCCAATTGGAATTAAAATCTAATGGATTATAAGCATCCCACATTCCAGCATTATGCGAACTTTTATGTTGGAAAGAAGGAACTAGAAATATGACCAGAAAAGAGCAAATGAGATTTTTTGAGACAAAACTCATTCCTGTTCTGAAAAAATTACAGATAAACAGACAAAACTTTGCACATTTTGCCAGAAACATTTGATTGCAGTCAAAGTCGCAATAGATGAAGACTAATCATTGGTTAGTCACAAATATAAAAACCCAGCGACTACCTTTTTGTCTCGCACATTACACTGCATAAAAAGGAAAAAGGATGAGATGAAAATTATCATAAGCCTGTTCCATTGTTGATTAAGAGTTGTTCCTTAACATTGAATAATGGATTTAACGTAACACCCATGATAACATTTATTACACCATAATATCTGGTGGTTATCCTTGTTACCTGGAAGGAATAACAAACATTCTGACGTCGATTTATTTATCCTTTTCAGTGTGACTTCTATGATATGTCATTGAGATACCAGATTAAAAAATACTTCAAGAATCAAGGTTGTACAATGTCTGAAATATTTGAACAATTTTCATACGATTTCTCCAAGTTGGTTTCAATCAGGTTTTATGTCAATTATCCTGATATTGACCAAAATATAGTTAGTTAGTTAGTGTTATTGTTTAACGCCTCATCAGCACCTGAGTGGGCTATGTAGAGGCTCTCTAGGGTAAGATTGATTATCTATAGTTGGTAGTAGAAACCAGAAGCATGTAAAAAATCAATAATTGTCTGCGTTGGATAGCTGGAGCAGCTTGTGCAATGCGCACTGTCCTGTTTTAGCCACTGGGGATAGAGGACTTCACCCCAAGTGTTCCCACCCTCGCCGCGTGGAGGCCCAGGACCTTCGAGGGCGACCAAAATATAGAGAACGATGTGGTTTTAACTGCTGTTATGGATACATATCCAGGAACATGGATGGAAGCTTGTCAGACATTGGTTGACAAATTTGATATCGATCTTGTTTGTGTTTGCCTGACGCTAACTGGATACCTTATGTTGTTAGAAAGTGCAAGTTTGACGACCGATGCACAAATGGATATGGAGGAAATAAAGAAACATGATCTTAGAAAATTGAAGTATTCATTCAGATTACAACATTTTGGCCAACCAAAATGTTTGTTGAATGCATGTCTAGATAAACTGAAGAAAATGGACATGTCAGTGGATGTCGAATAGGCTAAAGAGTGCAATTAGTCTAATTATGTACCATTTATATATCACAGGAAAAATTATTGTTAATTAAGAATGTTTATAAAAAGTATAGCTGTTTGTTTTGCTTTTGTTGTGAAGGGAAATTGGGTTACTATCACACAGTATTTGGAGGTCTCGCAGTAAATTTGTGATCGAGGTGGGAAATAAATGTCCCTGACCAGCCACGACTGTTAACAGGAAAAATACATAAGATACTTGCATAATGTAATGAATTTGATGAAATTCACAGGCCTTAAGGTCATAACCCATTAAAAAAACTAAAATTATTTTCTGGATAATCTGGCTCTCACCATAGGAAATTAAAAGTAATACATGTATTTTAATGACATTCACAGGTCACATGGTCCAGACCTTTTCAGAAAAGAAGCTGAGGTGCATATACAATTGTCAACACTGCGGTCCTACTAACAAAGATACAATTTGCTTCCCAAAAACATTTGAGAAAACATCAGTTTGATGATATTCACAGGTCTTAAGGATGGGACCTTTTTAAAATTTAATTTTTTCAGTGTATAATAACACTCTCCAAAACATCGCCTTTACAAGCTAGCAAGGGCAAGTTTATCCACAATCAATCATTCTATCCAAATGAAACTACAATACTTCCTTCTTATGAGAATCACAGGCTGTCATGACCATTTAAAGAAAACTGTTGACAACTGTAAAATACACACAAAAGAAAATGTCATACTTATGAGTATCAAAGGCCATGAAGTGTGTACCATTTTAACAAGTACAAATAATATACATTCCAATAGGGAAAATTCCACTGCAAACCTGACCTCTAACTAAGATGCTGTAGGTAATGATGCTACAAGGAGAACAACAAACTCTAGATGTCAACCACACAGTCGCGGAAGAAGCTGAGACAGAAATATCCTCTTACATACATCTTAGTTATTCTCCTAATAAATGTATAATCAACACCATTTGGTTTGCAAATGACTAAATGCAGCAATTAATCAACTTAGTTATGTCAAAGTCATCAGTGACCATAAATGGTGTAGCTATTTCTTGATGATCTCCATCTATGAATGGTTTACATATCTGAATTGCTTTTAGATCCATTCATGGGATCCAAACAATAATCTTCCTTCAAGAAGAGAAATAGTTACTACATGATCATAGAGTTGGGAGAAAACATCAGTTTGATGATATTCACAGGCCTTATGGATGGGACCTTTTAAAATTTAATTTAATTTTTTCAGTGTATCATACTAGATTATCATAAGAGTACAAAATGCACACTGAACTACTGGGTATTAGGTACGAACAAGCAATTGACCATCTGACAGGCCTTTTGCTTGTGACTGATTAGTAAGATGATGAAATCAGACTCATTGATTTTGAAAACCAAACAGTGCAATGACAATGCCTTGTTAACAAGGGCAGTACGAAGGTGCAATCACGATGCGGGTTTTAAAAACCGGACCTAGACGATAGTAGTAGATACTAATAGAAGCCTGCTCTAATTGTTTTTAAACCGAAGTATCCCAAAGTAGTAGGAAGACATGCTTCCATACAGAAAAGGTATCATCTGGAAGATTTGTCGGTTAAAAGCTACTGTAGCTTATGTTCTTTGTTTATTGTCACCACCCGACTATAAATAAAGTTTTATCTTATCTTAAGATATTAACTGACTACAATGGAGGCTGGCTCACTTAGTTTAGTCAAACTGGCTATTCAAAACTAGTAGGAAGACGTGCTTTCATACAGAGAAGGTATGATATAACACTCTAGAGTATAATCAGTAAGCAACAACACAACAACAAAAAATCGGTACCACACTTCCGTGGTCTAGGCAAGATCGTATACTTGCTCGGTAGAGTCTTAGAAGTACAGTGGTATCTCCACCCCAGTTAAATTAACTCACCACTTTTAGGAGATTTAGTGACTTCAGACATTTCACTTTCAATGATGTTATGTGCGGGATAAATGATAGCTTAGAGTCTAGGATAACTCCCAGAAACTTATTCTGATCGACAACTTTAATCTTGAAATTGTCGATCATTAGAGTTGGTTACCTTTAAAAAGAAAGCGCTTAAAAGCGATGTTTTCCCACTATTGTCTAAAGCACAATTCAAAACTCATAAATATACTGTGGGCTACTCTTCTAATCATGTTATAGAAGGAAATTCAAACACTAAAAAATATCCAGACATCATGAACGCATAAAATTGTTCATGTAAATTTTGTTCTGAATACGATTTGTATAATAGAAGTACATCCCATAAATATAGGATTCAATTTAGCACAAGTGATCTAAACATAAAATGAAATGCCTAAATTCCATATACGAAAAAAAAGAAATGCAAGTATATGACAGATGTTTTAATTGTAGTGCTGTTAGGGGATCACAAGTTTTACTCGTTATATGTAAAATTGGAAGTAAAGTATTGCAAGACAACAATGTGGCACTGATTGATATAGCATTGGTTAACATGAGTTCACAATTGGAATTACAATCTAATGGATTATAAGCATCCCACATTTCAGCATTATGCGAACTTTTATGTTGGAAAGAAGGAACTAGAAATATGACCAGAAAAGAGCAAATGAGATTTTTTGAGACAAAACTCATTCCTGTTCTGAAAAAACTACAGATAAACAGACAAAACTTTGCACATTCTGCCAGAAACATTTGATTGCAGTCAAAGTCGCAATAGATGAAGACTAATCATTGGTTAGTCACAAATATAAAAACCCAGTGACTACCTTTTTGTCTCGCACATTACACTGCATAAAAAGGAAAAATGATGAGACGCAAATTATCATAAGCCTGTTCAACTGTTGATTAAGAGTTGTTCCTTAACATTGAATAATGGATTTAACGTAATTTGTTGAAGTTTTACATGGAGAGCATACACAGGGTGATGAAACATGGCAAAAAGCCTCAGAGCATATCAACTGTCATGCGATGAAACAAAAATTGGTACCTATTGTTGTTCATCACCAGAAGGAGAAACAAAGGTTTGAAAAAATGTAAAGTTTCTATGGCACGCTAAATGAAATAGCGAACACCCATGATAACATTTATTACACCATAATATCTGGTGGTTATCCTTGTTACCTGGAAGGAATAACAAACATTCTGACGTCGATTTATTTATCCTTTTCAGAGTGACTTCTATGATATGTCATTGAGATACCAGATTAAAAAATACTTCAAGAATCAAGGTTGTACAATGTCTGAAATATTTGAACAATTTTCATACGATTTCTCCAAGTTGGTTTCAATCAGGTTTTATATCAATTATCCTGATATTGACCAAAATATAGAGAACGATGTGGTTTTAACTGCTGTTATGGATACATATCCAGGAACATGGATGGAAGCTTGTCAGACATTGGTTGACAAATTTGATATGGATCTTGTTTGTGTTTGCCTGACGCCAACTGGATACCTTATGTTGTTAGAAAGTGCAAGTTTGACGACCGATGCACAAATGGATATGGAGGAAATAAAGAAACGATCTTAGAAAATTGAAGTATTCATTCAGATTACAACATTTTGGCCAACCAAAATGTTTGTTGAATGCATGTCTAGATAAACTGAAGAAAATGGACATATCAGTGGATGTCGAATAGGCTAAAGAGTGCAATTAGTCTAATTATGTACCATTTATATATCACAGGAAACATTATTGTTAATTAAGAATGTTTATAAAAAGTATAGCTGTTTGTTTTGCTTTTGTTGTGAAGGGAAATTGGGTTACTATCACACAGTATTTGGAGGTCTCGCAGTAAATTTGTGATCGAGGTGGGAAATAAATGTCCCTGACCAGCCACGACTGTTACAGGAAAAATACATAAGATACTTGCATAACGTAATGAATTTGATGAAATTCACAGGCCTTAAGGTCATGGCCCTTTCAAAAAACTAAAATTATTTTCTGGATAATCTGGCTCTCACCATAGGGAATTAAAAGTAATACATGTATTTTAATGACATTCACAGGTCACATGGTCCAGACCTTTTCAGAAAAGAAGCTGAGGTGCATATACACATGTCAACACTGCGGTCCTACTAACAAAGATACAATTTGCTTCCCAAAAACATTTGAGAAAACATCAGTTTGATGATATTCACAGGTCTTAAGGATGGGACCTTTTTAAAATTTAATTTTTTCAGTGTATAATAACACTCTCCAAAACATCGCCTTTACAAGCTAGCAAGGGCAAGTTTATCCACAATCAATCATTCTATCCAAATGAAACTACAATACTTCCTTCTTATGAGAATCACAGGCTGTCATGACCATTTAAAGAAAACTGTTGACAACTGTAAAATACACACAAAAGAAAATGTCATACTTATGATGAGTATCAAAGGCCATGAAGTGTGTACCATTTTAACAAGTACAAATAATATACATTCCAATAGGGAAAATTCCACTGCAAACCTGACCTCTAACTAAGATGCTGTAGGTAATGATGCTACAAGGAGAACAACAAACACTAGATGTCAACCACCCATCATGGAAGAAGCTGAGACAGAAATATCCTCTTACATATATCTCATTTATTCTCCTAATAAATGTATAATCAACACCATTTGGTTTGCAAACGACTAAATGCAGCAAATTGAACAAGGCATTACCAATTAATCAACTTAGTCATGTCAAAGTCATCAGTGACCATAAATGGTGTAGCTATTTCTTGATGATCTCCATCTATGAATGGTTAACATTTCTGAGTGTGTGTGTGTGAGTTATTGTTTAACGCCTCATCAGCACCTGAGTGGGCTATGTAGAGGCTCTCTAGGTTAAGATTGATTAACTATATTTGGTAGTAGAAACCAGAAGCATATAAAAAATCTATAATTGTCTGGGTTGGATATCTGGTAACGAGATGTTGTAAGGTATTAGATTGAAACAAAGGTCTTCTAAAGCGTTGTAAGTGGCTGCAATCTAATAAAATATGTTTGATTGTTAGGGGGCACCGACAACTCTGGCATACCGGTGCCGGTTCATTGACTAAAAGGTGTAAATGTGTAAGTCTTGAATGTCCTATGAGGCATCTGTGATATATTCCTTGATCTTTGCGAGTATTGAACCTACTAGGTATTTTATTTTGAATGCAAGGTAAGATTGAATGCAACTTGTTGTTATTACACTCATTCCATTGTCTTTGCCAGCAAGACATGATAAAAGATTTTATAGTCATTTTAAAATCAGTGTATGGAATGGTAAAATCAGTTATCTCTTTTGTAAGAGCCCTTTTTGCTGCCAGGTCTGCTTTTTCATTCCCTTCAATGCCAGCGTGTCCAGGAATCCAGCAGAATACTATGTCTTTGTATTCGTGAAGATAGAAATACTTAATAAGAACATCTAAGATCCCAGGGTTATCAAGTTGTTTATTTTGGATTGCTTGAAGAGCAGATTTGGAATCAGAACAGATAACATAACGATCTGATTCTGAGTCCTCGATATTCTTTAAGGCAAGGTAAATAGCTGTTAATTCTGCAGTGTATATTGAGCAGTGGTCTGGAAGACGACATTCAGCTATAACGGTTTTATAAGAAGTGACAGCACAGCCTACTCGTCTTTCCATTTTTGAGCCATCTGTGTATAGAAATTTGTACGATTCGTATTTAAACCTTATACTATAAAATAGGTTTTGATAGTCTACCGGATTGGTTTCGCTTTTCTTAAGCTCTGCCAAATCCAGTATAACTTTCGGGACTGGGAGAATCCATGGCGGAATGGGTGGTACTTCCGTCTCGGCAATGATTGTAGTATCAATTTTTGCAGCCTCAAGATAGAATTTCATGCGTAATCCCAGTGGTCGAATGGCGTTTGAACGAGATTCATAATGATGCATGTATTTTGGATGAAATATTACATCATATGTTGGATTTGTTGGAGTTGAAGCTACCTTTAGTATGTATTGCATGGATAACTTGATACGACGAAGGGAAAGTGGAGGTTCCCCTGCCAGTACATATAAGCTCTCTACAGGAGATGTACGAAAAGCTCTTAAGCTTAGTCGCAACCCTTGATGATGTACAGAATTCAGGCATTTTAGATAAGATGGTCTGGCGGAGCCATATACCACAGAACCATAATCAAGTCGAGAACGAGTAATTGCTCGATAGAGACGAAGGAGGACCGTTGTGTCCCCACCCCAATTATATTTGCTCACTACTTTAAGGAGGTTCATTGATTTCAGGCACTTCGCTTTCAGTGCTTTGATATGCGGAATGAAAGACAATTTGGAGTCAAAGAGTACACCCAAAAATTTTGTTTCATTCACCACTTTTATTTGACAGTTGTCAATTATTAGTGATGGATCTGGAAGGTTTGATCGTAAGTAATAGAAAGGCAGACAAACTGTCTTCTGTTTAGAGAACTTGAAGCCATTTTCGAGTGACCATTTGTGAATCCTATTCAAATTTAATTGCAGTTGTCGTTCTATGGTTGGCATATATCTGGAACGATATGCAATGAGGAAATCGTCAACATATAGGGACGCCATGAGATTTTCTGAGATGGAATTTACTATACTGTTGATTTTGACGTTAAAGAGGGTGGGCGAGAGAATACTACCCTGAGGGACTCCATTCTCCTGAGAGTAGGGGCTTGACATCGTTGATCCCACTCGGACCTTAAAGAAGCGATCCTGTAGGAAGGATCCGATGAAAACTGGAAGGCGACCTCGAAGCCCTAAGTCGTGGAGATCTTTCATTATTCCATATTTCCATGTAGTGTCATAAGCTTTTTCTAGGTCAAAGAATATGGCTACTACGTGTTCTCTGTTAATGAAAGCATCTCTAACATAAGTTTCCAGTCTGACTAAATGATCTAATGTGCTCCTGTGACGGCGAAATCCAGATTGGAACTCTGTAATAAGCTGGTTCGACTCCAGGAACCAAACCAGTCTATCAGTAACAATTCGCTCCATTGTCTTACATAGACAACTGGTTAAGGCTATTGGTCGATAATTCATAGGATCACTATGATCCTTCCCCGGCTTGGGAATTGGGATGACCGTGGCTTGTTTCCACAGGGATGGAAGACATCCCTTCTCCCAAATTTGATTAAAGATATACAGTAATGTTTTTAAAGAGGATTGAGGTAGGTGTTTTAAGATTTGATAATGTATATTATCAGGGCCTGTTGCAGAGTCAGTCGCTTTTAAGATGACCTTCTGAAGTTCTTCTAAGGTGATGTAGGAGTTATAATCTTCGCTGTTATCAGACTGTATATTTAGGGTTAATCTCTCAGCTTGAGCCTTATAACATTGAAATTCTCTCGTATAGTTCTCCGATGAGGAGTTGTATGCAAACTGTTCTCCTAACCCGTTTGATATTTGTTCTGGTGAGGAGAGATGTTCTCCATTCACTTCTAGAATGCTTACATGCGAAGCTAGGTTCTTTCCTTCAATCTTCTTAATCATTTTCCAGACTTTATTGCTAGGAGTTCTTTCAGTGAGTCTGGAGACATAGTCTCTCCAGCAACTACGTTTTTTTTGCCTGACAATTCTACGCGCTTTGGCTTTCAGGCACTTAAAATTATTCAGATTGTTGATGGTCGGCTGTGATTTAAAAATTCTGAGGGCTTTCTTACGGTTTTTAATAGCTTCTCTTACTTCGTCATCAAACCAAGGTCTTGCACTACGTTTAGAATTATTTTTTGTCATCGGTATTGTTTTATTGGCTATATCAGTAATATCATCAGTAAAATCTTCAACGAGATTATTACAATTCCTATAATGAGACATAGTAATTGTTTCTAAGCAGTGCTTTTCGAAGGAGGTCCAATCCGCTTTATGCAACTTCCATCGGAGTTGACCCACTTCTCTTGTACCTTCTACGTTTTGTAGGACAATAGGAAAGTGATCACTGCCGTGAGTGTCCTCTAATACTCTCCATTCAAATTCCAGAAATAACGCTGGATCACATATACTAAGGTCTATCGCTGAAAATGTTCCATGACCTGGGTGAAGATATGTAGGTGAACCATCATTGAACAAGCAAAGGGTGTGGTCATTGAGAAAATCTTCAATGGTTTTTCCTTTGTTGTTGTGGGAAGTGCTTCCCCACAATTGGTTATGGCTGTTAAAATCTCCTAGGATAAGACGCGGTTCAGGCAGTTGATTGTAAAGGTTATGCAAATCACTGGCTGTAAGGTGAAAGGGTGGAGGAATATATATGGAACATATGGTGAATGTTTTATTCAGGTTCAGACGAACTGCTGTAGCCTGAAGGTTAGTGTTAAGAGCAATATGGGTATGAATGATGCCATTTTTAACTAAAATTGATGAGCCACCAGTGGCTCTATCGTGGGCAATATTGCCATATGTATTATACATATGATAGTTTCTCAGTTTAAAACTATTTGGAGGTTTCAGAAATGTTTCCTGTAGACAGAAAACACTAGGGTTTAAGTCTTGGACCATGCAACCTATTTCATCGAAGTTGGCTCTGAAACCTCGACAGTTCCACTGAATGATACTGTCCATGAATTAGTTAAAAGAGTTTAATATTATCATAGTAAAATCTGTAGTGCATGGTATGAATTTGTATGAATATTCACTTTTTCTTCAAAGTCGCTGCCTCTTTTGGTGTTAAGATCTTTTTGAGGGCCCCACCATGCTTAGATGGTGGTGTTATGAAGCTCAATGCACTAGATTTTTCTAGTGTTTTTCTGATGAGGGGGGGTCTTTTGGGAACAATTGATCTTTTATCAATTGCCCCCTCCCGTTGAGGCCTAGGGATGGTGGTAGTCCCTGCCTCCTCTTCCATCGGCTGGTGTATCTCTTCCGACTCAACGCCGGAAGGTGCACCCTGTGAGGGTACACTAAGTTGTGACGCACTAACCGATGGAGCTACAAGATGTCCTTTTCCGACATCTATAGCATGCTGCTTTATTCTTGCGAGGTGATCGTCTGCCTGTGAAGTCTTAGATTCTGGTTTATGTTTCTGCAAGCTTTGCCCTGCCTTGGAATAATTATAATTAGGATCTAGGTCAATCCTTCGCCTGGGCGATGATCTGGGTGAAGGAGATCTAGGTCCAGCCATCTGAGACAGGACTGAGGCATAACTTGCCCCAGCAGCCTGTTCAGCTATACGGCGTGCTTGGGGAAAGGAGATATCCTTGGTGGTCTTTAACTTCAGGATCTCTTTCTCTAGCTGCCATTTGGGACAGCCACGGTGATAGGCTGGCCCATCACCTCCACAATTAACACAATATGACTGTTTCTGACATGGTGAGTCACGGGAATGAACGTGTTCCCGTGACCCACAATTGGCGCAGGTTGCTTTGGCGCGGCAGGAGCCGCTAAAATGGCCAAATCGCTGGCAATTATAACATCGTTTTGGGTTCGGGATGTAGGGACGTACCCTACACCACTCGAACCCTATGCTGACCCTATCAGGCAACACTGTGCCATCAAAGGTCAGAGTCAGTAGCTGTCGTGAATATCTGGGGGGCTGGCGGTGAATGTGGATGACATTGTAGTCATTCAGCCAGTCCCTCAGTTCGTCATCGGAGCAGAGACTGCTCTCATGAGATGTCACAACCCCCTTGCAAGAGTTGAAGAACCGATGGGGCTCCACCTTTACAGGGGTACCCGCAAAGGCCCTCAGCTCCAGCAATTTTAACGATTGGTCCTTGTGGGCAACCTGCACCAGCAAGGATGAACTCCTGAGCCTTCTCGTATTTTCAACGAAACCAATAGTTTCTTTCAACGTTCGACAAATTGTTATGGCTGAGAGACGGGAAAACCCATCGTCACTGCCAGTAACAACAAGAAACTTAGGCCATGGCGTAGATATAACATCATAAGTTGTACTTGGATTGGCATCATCTGTAGATGAGCGGAAACGTTTACTTTGTCTGGAACCAGTAGCCAATTTTTCGACCTCAGCCTGGTTTACCGCTGAGGGACGCGCACCTTGTTCACCCGGGGGACGTGCGAGCCGGTCTGAAATTGTCGATTCGGACATATTCATTTTTGTTTCCCCTGTATGGTAGGGGACACACCCTCCTGTAAAGCTGGAGCAGCTTGTGCAATGCGCACGGTCCTGTTTTAGCCACTGGGGATAGAGGACTTCACCCCAAGTGTTTCCACCCTCGCCGCGTGGAGGCCCAGGACCTTCGAGGGCGTTAACATTTCTGAATTGCTTTTAGATCCATTCATGGGATCCAAACAATAATCTTCCTTCAAGAAGAGAAATGGTTAATACATGATCATAGAGTTGGGAGAAAACATCAGTTTGATGATATTCACAGGCCTTATGGATGGGACCTTTTAAAATTTAATTTTCTTTTTTCAGTGTATCATACTAGATTATCATAGGAGTACAAAATGCACACTGAACTACTGGGTATTAGGTACGAACAAGCAATTGACCATCTGACAGGCCTTTTGCTTGTGACTGATTAGTAAGATGATGAAATCAGACTCATTGATTTTGAAAACCAAACAGTGCAATGATAATGCCTTGTTAACAAGGGCAGTACGAAGGTGCAATCACGATGCGGGTTTTAAAAACTGGACCTAGACGATAGTAGTAGACACTAATAGAAGTCTGCTCTATTCGTTTTATAAACCGAAGTATCCCAAAGTAGTAGGAAGACATGCTTCCATACAGAAAAGGTATCACCTGGAAGATACTGACTACAATGGAGGCTGGCTCAATTAGTTTAGTCAAACTTGCTATCCAAAAGTAGTAGGAAGACGTGCTTTCATACAGAGAAGGTATGATATAACACTCTAGAGTATAATCAGTAAGCAACAACACAACAAAAAAAAAATTGTTTAGAATGAACAAAAACTATTAAAAGTTCACTGAGAGTAGTTGTAATATGTCACGCAGAGCCATTTCAAATGTTAACAGGATTTCCATTCATTCCTCAAATCGATAATATCAAGAAAGAAGTCTTGCAAATGGAGAAATTAGTGTTACTATTGCAAAATATTACTGTCCAGTAACACTACCATTCCTAAAAACATCAAAGTATCAAGGCTGAAACAGTTAAGACCTATCAAAATGATAGCATGAATCGGAACCCAAATTATGGAGGTCTTGCAGTAATTCTGTGATTTAGAGTCCTGTACCAGCCATGAAGGTAAACAGAAAAGATATCAGAATGAAAAATATCACACCAAAGAGGTACATGCATAACATAATGAATATGATGAAATTCACAGGCCTTAAGGATATGACCCTTTCAAAAATCAAAAAAAATTTCTTGATAATCTGGCTCTCACCATAGGGAATTAAAAGTAATACAATGTATTTTAATGACACAGGTCACATGGTTCAAGACCTTTTCATAAAAGAACCCAAGGTGCTGCAGTGCATCTCGTTTTTTACACATGACACCAGTGTGGTCCTACTAAAAAAGATACAATTTGCTTCCCAGAAACCTTGGAAGAAAACATCAGTTCGATGATATTCACAGGCCTTATGAACGGGACCTTTTAAAATTTAATTTTCTTTTTTCAGTGTATAATAACACTCTCCAAACAATTGCCTTAAACAAGCTGGCAAGGGTAGTTTATCCACCAAGCAATCATTCTATCCACATGAAACTACTATAATTTTGATGAGAATCACAGGCCATGACTGTCAAGACCAATTAAAATGTCAGCAGCTAGTTTCCAAAACTTTGCCACGGATCATAGATAATTCGGAGAATTTGGATTGATTCAAATAAATCACACTTGTTCCGCAGCAGGCATATTTGTAGAGAACATACGTGCATTACAAGCACTTACAAGCTTGCAGAATTTGCAGTGATAATTTGCTAAGATTGTAATAGAAGAAGCATCTCAGGCTGCCCTCTACTTATGATCCAGTTGGAATATTCACAACTACAAAACACACACTAAATGAATATGCCATACTTTTGATGAGAATCACAGGCCATGGGGTTTGAGACCTTTTAATAGTGTAAAATAACATACCTGGACATATACATCAAAATTCCTACTTACTGAGCTACTGATTAGTCTTCAACAGCTTTTGGTTTGAAAGTTACCAAATGCAGCAAATTGACAGAGGTATTTATAATTGGCAACTTGGTCATGCCAGTGCACTTGAAAAGTTGAAAAATCGCATACCAATCAAACTTATTTAAGCAAACATATTTAGCTTGCATGCCAATTGCAAGGCAATACACATTAAAAAGTACAATATAATATTATCATGCAATGAACTGAAATTTAGCTCATAACGAGTTCCTATGACATGAAAAGAAACCGGGAAGAGGAGAGCACCTTTAACACAAGGCCACTTGTCTAGATACAATTGCATCCAGAAGATATTTAAGAAACATCAGTGAAAAAGAGCTCTTAGACTTTAATTATAAATATAAAATTATAGGTGTTTCATACATACACATTACATCATATAGCATTCAAACAATTTTAATAACTTACTCAATAATCTATTCTGACTTTCAACTCACATTCACACCAATAAAATTGCATTGCTAGCGTCATGATTTAAAAATTAGGTACACCATGTTTTTTTTACCAGTGGACCACCCAGGACTTCTCAGAGTGCAATGTTTACTTTGCCACAGGGGGAAAACACATGGCCTCAAGAGAATCTTACTGGTCTGTCATCCTGATTAATATTAAACTCCCATCAGTAAATAGCTATATAAGAATTCTTATTAACTAGCATACTCCTTTAACAAATTAGCAGAGAATCACAGGCTGTCATGACCATTTAAAGAAAACTGTTGACAACTGTAAAATACACACAAAAGAAAATGTCATACTTATGATGAGTATCAAAGGCCATGAAGTGTGTACCATTTTAACAAGTACAAATAATATACATTCCAATAGGGAAAATTCCACTGCAAACTTGACCTCTAACTAAGATGCTGTAGGTAATGATGCTACAAGGAGAACAACAAACACTAGATGTCAACCACCCATCACGGAAGAAGCTGAGACAGAAATATCCTCTTACATATATCTTATTTATTCTCCTAATAAATGTATAATCAACACCATTTGGTTTGCAAACGACTAAATGCAGCAAATTGAACAAGGCATTACCAATTAATCAACTTAGTCATGTCAAAGTCATCAGTGACCATAAATGGTGTAGCTATTTCTTGATGATCTCCATCTATAAATGGTTAACATTTCTGAATTGCTTTTAGATCCATTCATGGGATCCAAACAATAATCTTCCTTCAAGAAGAGAAATGGTTACTACATAATGATAGAGTTGGGAGATAACATCAGTTTGATGATATTCACAAGCCTTATGGATGGGACCTTTTAAAATTTAATTTTCTTTTTTCAGTGTATCATACTAGATTATCATAAGAGTACAGAATGCACACTGAACTACTGGGTATTAGGTACGAACAAGCAATTGACCATCTGACAGGCCTTTTGCTTGTGACTGATTAGTAAGATGATGAAATCAGACTCATTGATTTTGAAAACCAAACAGTGCAATGATAATGCCTTGTTAACAAGGGCAGTACGAAGGTGCAATCACGATGCGGGTTTTAAAAACTGGACCTAGACGATAGTAGTAGACACTAATAGAAGTCTGCTCTATTCGTTTTATAAACCGAAGTATCCCAAAGTAGTAGGAAGACATGCTTCCATACAGAAAAGGCATCACCTGGAAGATACTGACTACAATGGAGGCTGGCTCACTTAGTTTAGTCAAACTTGCTATCCAAAAGTAGTAGGAAGACGTGCTTTCATACAGAGAAGGTATGATATAACACTCTAGAGTATAATCAGTAAGCAACAACACAACAACAAAAAATCGGTACCACACTTCCGTGGTCTAGGCAAGATCGTATACTTGCTCGGTAGAGTCTTAGAAGTACAGTGGTATCTCCACCCCAGTTAAATTAACTCACCACTTTTAGGAGATTTAGTGACTTCAGACATTTCACTTTCAATGATGTTATGTGCGGGATAAATGATAGCTTAGAGTCTAGGATAACTCCCAGAAACTTATTCTGATCGACAACTTTAATCTTGAAATTGTCGATCATTAGAGTTGGTTACCTTTAAAAAGAAAGCGCTTAAAAGCGATGTTTTCCCACTATTGTCTAAAGCACAATTCAAAACTCATAAATATACTGTGGGCTACTCTTCTAATCATGTTATAGAAGGAAATTCAAACACTAAAAAATATCCAGACATCATGAACGCATAAAATTGTTCATGTAAATTTTGTTCTGAATACGATTTGTATAATAGAAGTACATCCCATAAATATAGGATTCAATTTAGCACAAGTGATCTAAACATAAAATGAAATGCCTAAATTCCATATACGAAAAAAAAGAAATGCAAGTATATGACAGATGTTTTAATTGTAGTGCTGTTAGGGGATCACAAGTTTTACTCGTTATATGTAAAATTGGAAGTAAAGTATTGCAAGACAACAATGTGGCACTGATTGATATAGCATTGGTTAACATGAGTTCACAATTGGAATTACAATCTAATGGATTATAAGCATCCCACATTTCAGCATTATGCGAACTTTTATGTTGGAAAGAAGGAACTAGAAATATGACCAGAAAAGAGCAAATGAGATTTTTTGAGACAAAACTCATTCCTGTTCTGAAAAAACTACAGATAAACAGACAAAACTTTGCACATTCTGCCAGAAACATTTGATTGCAGTCAAAGTCGCAATAGATGAAGACTAATCATTGGTTAGTCACAAATATAAAAACCCAGTGACTACCTTTTTGTCTCGCACATTACACTGCATAAAAAGGAAAAATGATGAGACGCAAATTATCATAAGCCTGTTCAACTGTTGATTAAGAGTTGTTCCTTAACATTGAATAATGGATTTAACGTAATTTGTTGAAGTTTTACATGGAGAGCATACACAGGGTGATGAAACATGGCAAAAAGCCTCAGAGCATATCAACTGTCATGCGATGAAACAAAAATTGGTACCTATTGTTGTTCATCACCAGAAGGAGAAACAAAGGTTTGAAAAAATGTAAAGTTTCTATGGCACGCTAAATGAAATAGCGAACACCCATGATAACATTTATTACACCATAATATCTGGTGGTTATCCTTGTTACCTGGAAGGAATAACAAACATTCTGACGTCGATTTATTTATCCTTTTCAGAGTGACTTCTATGATATGTCATTGAGATACCAGATTAAAAAATACTTCAAGAATCAAGGTTGTACAATGTCTGAAATATTTGAACAATTTTCATACGATTTCTCCAAGTTGGTTTCAATCAGGTTTTATATCAATTATCCTGATATTGACCAAAATATAGAGAACGATGTGGTTTTAACTGCTGTTATGGATACATATCCAGGAACATGGATGGAAGCTTGTCAGACATTGGTTGACAAATTTGATATGGATCTTGTTTGTGTTTGCCTGACGCCAACTGGATACCTTATGTTGTAAGAAAGTGCAAGTTTGACGACCGATGCACAAATGGATATGGAGGAAATAAAGAAACGATCTTAGAAAATTGAAGTATTCATTCAGATTACAACATTTTGGCCAACCAAAATGTTTGTTGAATGCATGTCTAGATAAACTGAAGAAAATGGACATATCAGTGGATGTCGAATAGGCTAAAGAGTGCAATTAGTCTAATTATGTACCATTTATATATCACAGGAAACATTATTGTTAATTAAGAATGTTTATAAAAAGTATAGCTGTTTGTTTTGCTTTTGTTGTGAAGGGAAATTGGGTTACTATCACACAGTATTTGGAGGTCTCGCAGTAAATTTGTGATCGAGGTGGGAAATAAATGTCCCTGACCAGCCACGACTGTTACAGGAAAAATACATAAGATACTTGCATAACGTAATGAATTTGATGAAATTCACAGGCCTTAAGGTCATGGCCCTTTCAAAAAACTAAAATTATTTTCTGGATAATCTGGCTCTCACCATAGGGAATTAAAAGTAATACATGTATTTTAATGACATTCACAGGTCACATGGTCCAGACCTTTTCAGAAAAGAAGCTGAGGTGCATATACACATGTCAACACTGCGGTCCTACTAACAAAGATACAATTTGCTTCCCAAAAACATTTGAGAAAACATCAGTTTGATGATATTCACAGGTCTTAAGGATGGGACCTTTTTAAAATTTAATTTTTTCAGTGTATAATAACACTCTCCAAAACATCGCCTTTACAAGCTAGCAAGGGCAAGTTTATCCACAATCAATCATTCTATCCAAATGAAACTACAATACTTCCTTCTTATGAGAATCACAGGCTGTCATGACCATTTAAAGAAAACTGTTGACAACTGTAAAATACACACAAAAGAAAATGTCATACTTATGATGAGTATCAAAGGCCATGAAGTGTGTACCATTTTAACAAGTACAAATAATATACATTCCAATAGGGAAAATTCCACTGCAAACCTGACCTCTAACTAAGATGCTGTAGGTAATGATGCTACAAGGAGAACAACAAACACTAGATGTCAACCACCCATCACGGAAGAAGCTGAGACAGAAATATCCTCTTACATATATCTCATTTATTCTCCTAATAAATGTATAATCAACACCATTTGGTTTGCAAACGACTAAATGCAGCAAATTGAACAAGGCATTACCAATTAATCAACTTAGTCATGTCAAAGTCATCAGTGACCATAAATGGTGTAGCTATTTCTTGATGATCTCCATCTATGAATGGTTAACATTTCTGAATTGCTTTTAGATCCATTCATGGGATCCAAACAATAATCTTCCTTCAAGAAGAGAAATGGTTAATACATGATCATAGAGTTGGGAGAAAACATCAGTTTGATGATATTCACAGGCCTTATGGATGGGACCTTTTAAAATTTAATTTTCTTTTTTCAGTGTATCATACTAGATTATCATAGGAGTACAAAATGCACACTGAACTACTGGGTATTAGGTACGAACAAGCAATTGACCATCTGACAGGCCTTTTGCTTGTGACTGATTAGTAAGATGATGAAATCAGACTCATTGATTTTGAAAACCAAACAGTGCAATGATAATGCCTTGTTAACAAGGGCAGTACGAAGGTGCAATCACGATGCGGGTTTTAAAAACTGGACCTAGACGATAGTAGTAGACACTAATAGAAGTCTGCTCTATTCGTTTTATAAACCGAAGTATCCCAAAGTAGTAGGAAGACATGCTTCCATACAGAAAAGGTATCACCTGGAAGATACTGACTACAATGGAGGCTGGCTCAATTAGTTTAGTCAAACTTGCTATCCAAAAGTAGTAGGAAGACGTGCTTTCATACAGAGAAGGTATGATATAACACTCTAGAGTATAATCAGTAAGCAACAACACAACAAAAAAAAAATTGTTTAGAATGAACAAAAACTATTAAAAGTTCACTGAGAGTAGTTGTAATATGTCACGCAGAGCCATTTCAAATGTTAACAGGATTTCCATTCATTCCTCAAATCGGTAATATCAAGAAAGAAGTCTTGCAAATGGAGAAATTAGTGTTACTATTGCAAAATATTACTGTCCAGTAACACTACCATTCCTAAAAACATCAAAGTATCAAGGCTGAAACAGTTAAGACCTATCAAAATGATAGCATGAATCGGAACCCAAATTATGGAGGTCTTGCAGTAATTCTGTGATTTAGAGTCCTGTACCAGCCATGAAGGTAAACAGAAAAGATATCAGAATGAAAAATATCACACCAAAGAGGTACATGCATAACATAATGAATATGATGAAATTCACAGGCCTTAAGGATATGACCCTTTCAAAAATCAAAAAAAATTTCTTGATAATCTGGCTCTCACCATAGGGAATTAAAAGTAATACAATGTATTTTAATGACACAGGTCACATGGTTCAAGACCTTTTCATAAAAGAACCCAAGGTGCTGCAGTGCATCTCGTTTTTTACACATGACACCAGTGTGGTCCTACTAAAAAAGATACAATTTGCTTCCCAGAAACCTTGGAAGAAAACATCAGTTCGATGATATTCACAGGCCTTATGAACGGGACCTTTTAAAATTTAATTTTCTTTTTTCAGTGTATAATAACACTCTCCAAACAATTGCCTTAAACAAGCTGGCAAGGGTAGTTTATCCACCAAGCAATCATTCTATCCACATGAAACTACTATAATTTTGATGAGAATCACAGGCCATGACTGTCAAGACCAATTAAAATGTCAGCAGCTAGTTTCCAAAACTTTGCCACGGATCATAGATAATTCGGAGAATTTGGATTGATTCAAATAAATCACACTTGTTCCGCAGCAGGCATATTTGTAGAGAACATACGTGCATTACAAGCACTTACAAGCTTGCAGAATTTGCAGTGATAATTTGCTAAGATTGTAATAGAAGAAGCATCTCAGGCTGCCCTCTACTTATGATCCAGTTGGAATATTCACAACTACAAAACACACACTAAATGAATATGCCATACTTTTGATGAGAATCACAGGCCATGGGGTTTGAGACCTTTTAATAGTGTAAAATAACATACCTGGACATATACATCAAAATTCCTACTTACTGAGCTACTGATTAGTCTTCAACAGCTTTTGGTTTGAAAGTTACCAAATGCAGCAAATTGACAGAGGTATTTATAATTGGCAACTTGGTCATGCCAGTGCACTTGAAAAGTTGAAAAATCGCATACCAATCAAACTTATTTAAGCAAACATATTTAGCTTGCATGCCAATTGCAAGGCAATACACATTAAAAAGTACAATATAATATTATCATGCAATGAACTGAAATTTAGCTCATAACGAGTTCCTATGACATGAAAAGAAACCGGGAAGAGGAGAGCACCTTTAACACAAGGCCACTTGTCTAGATACAATTGCATCCAGAAGATATTTAAGAAACATCAGTGAAAAAGAGCTCTTAGACTTTAATTATAAATATAAAATTATAGGTGTTTCATACATACACATTACATCATATAGCATTCAAACAATTTTAATAACTTACTCAATAATCTATTCTGACTTTCAACTCACATTCACACCAATAAAATTGCATTGCTAGCGTCATGATTTAAAAATTAGGTACACCATGTTTTTTTTACCAGTGGACCACCCAGGACTTCTCAGAGTGCAATGTTTACTTTGCCACAGGGGGAAAACACATGGCCTCAAGAGAATCTTACTGGTCTGTCATCCTGATTAATATTAAACTCCCATCAGTAAATAGCTATATAAGAATTCTTATTAACTAGCATACTCCTTTAACAAATTAGCAGAGAATCACAGGCTGTCATGACCATTTAAAGAAAACTGTTGACAACTGTAAAATACACACAAAAGAAAATGTCATACTTATGATGAGTATCAAAGGCCATGAAGTGTGTACCATTTTAACAAGTACAAATAATATACATTCCAATAGGGAAAATTCCACTGCAAACTTGACCTCTAACTAAGATGCTGTAGGTAATGATGCTACAAGGAGAACAACAAACACTAGATGTCAACCACCCATCACGGAAGAAGCTGAGACAGAAATATCCTCTTACATATATCTTATTTATTCTCCTAATAAATGTATAATCAACACCATTTGGTTTGCAAACGACTAAATGCAGCAAATTGAACAAGGCATTACCAATTAATCAACTTAGTCATGTCAAAGTCATCAGTGACCATAAATGGTGTAGCTATTTCTTGATGATCTCCATCTATAAATGGTTAACATTTCTGAATTGCTTTTAGATCCATTCATGGGATCCAAACAATAATCTTCCTTCAAGAAGAGAAATGGTTACTACATAATGATAGAGTTGGGAGATAACATCAGTTTGATGATATTCACAAGCCTTATGGATGGGACCTTTTAAAATTTAATTTTCTTTTTTCAGTGTATCATACTAGATTATCATAAGAGTACAGAATGCACACTGAACTACTGGGTATTAGGTACGAACAAGCAATTGACCATCTGACAGGCCTTTTGCTTGTGACTGATTAGTAAGATGATGAAATCAGACTCATTGATTTTGAAAACCAAACAGTGCAATGATAATGCCTTGTTAACAAGGGCAGTACGAAGGTGCAATCACGATGCGGGTTTTAAAAACTGGACCTAGACGATAGTAGTAGACACTAATAGAAGTCTGCTCTATTCGTTTTATAAACCGAAGTATCCCAAAGTAGTAGGAAGACATGCTTCCATACAGAAAAGGCATCACCTGGAAGATACTGACTACAATGGAGGCTGGCTCACTTAGTTTAGTCAAACTTGCTATCCAAAAGTAGTAGGAAGACGTGCTTTCATACAGAGAAGGTATGATATAACACTCTAGAGTATAATCAGTAAGCAACAACACAACAACAAAAAATCGGTACCACACTTCCGTGGTCTAGGCAAGATCGTATACTTGCTCGGTAGAGTCTTAGAAGTACAGTGGTATCTCCACCCCAGTTAAATTAACTCACCACTTTTAGGAGATTTAGTGACTTCAGACATTTCACTTTCAATGATGTTATGTGCGGGATAAATGATAGCTTAGAGTCTAGGATAACTCCCAGAAACTTATTCTGATCGACAACTTTAATCTTGAAATTGTCGATCATTAGAGTTGGTTACCTTTAAAAAGAAAGCGATTAAAAGCGATGTTTTCCCACTATTGTCTAAAGCACAATTCAAAACTCATAAATATACTGTGGGCTACTCTTCTAATCATGTTATAGAAGGAAATTCAAACACTAAAAAATATCCAGACATCATGAACGCATAAAATTGTTCATGTAAATTTTGTTCTGAATACGATTTGTATAATAGAAGTACATCCCATAAATATAGGATTCAATTTAGCACAAGTGATCTAAACATAAAATGAAATGCCTAAATTCCATATACGAAAAAAAAGAAATGCAAGTATATGACAGATGTTTTAATTGTAGTGCTGTTAGGGGATCACAAGTTTTACTCGTTATATGTAAAATTGGAAGTAAAGTATTGCAAGACAACAATGTGGCACTGATTGATATAGCATTGGTTAACATGAGTTCACAATTGGAATTACAATCTAATGGATTATAAGCATCCCACATTTCAGCATTATGCGAACTTTTATGTTGGAAAGAAGGAACTAGAAATATGACCAGAAAAGAGCAAATGAGATTTTTTGAGACAAAACTCATTCCTGTTCTGAAAAAACTACAGATAAACAGACAAAACTTTGCACATTCTGCCAGAAACATTTGATTGCAGTCAAAGTCGCAATAGATGAAGACTAATCATTGGTTAGTCACAAATATAAAAACCCAGTGACTACCTTTTTGTCTCGCACATTACACTGCATAAAAAGGAAAAATGATGAGACGCAAATTATCATAAGCCTGTTCAACTGTTGATTAAGAGTTGTTCCTTAACATTGAATAATGGATTTAACGTAATTTGTTGAAGTTTTACATGGAGAGCATACACAGGGTGATGAAACATGGCAAAAAGCCTCAGAGCATATCAACTGTCATGCGATGAAACAAAAATTGGTACCTATTGTTGTTCATCACCAGAAGGAGAAACAAAGGTTTGAAAAAATGTAAAGTTTCTATGGCACGCTAAATGAAATAGCGAACACCCATGATAACATTTATTACACCATAATATCTGGTGGTTATCCTTGTTACCTGGAAGGAATAACAAACATTCTGACGTCGATTTATTTATCCTTTTCAGAGTGACTTCTATGATATGTCATTGAGATACCAGATTAAAAAATACTTCAAGAATCAAGGTTGTACAATGTCTGAAATATTTGAACAATTTTCATACGATTTCTCCAAGTTGGTTTCAATCAGGTTTTATATCAATTATCCTGATATTGACCAAAATATAGAGAACGATGTGGTTTTAACTGCTGTTATGGATACATATCCAGGAACATGGATGGAAGCTTGTCAGACATTGGTTGACAAATTTGATATGGATCTTGTTTGTGTTTGCCTGACGCCAACTGGATACCTTATGTTGTTAGAAAGTGCAAGTTTGACGACCGATGCACAAATGGATATGGAGGAAATAAAGAAACGATCTTAGAAAATTGAAGTATTCATTCAGATTACAACATTTTGGCCAACCAAAATGTTTGTTGAATGCATGTCTAGATAAACTGAAGAAAATGGACATATCAGTGGATGTCGAATAGGCTAAAGAGTGCAATTAGTCTAATTATGTACCATTTATATATCACAGGAAACATTATTGTTAATTAAGAATGTTTATAAAAAGTATAGCTGTTTGTTTTGCTTTTGTTGTGAAGGGAAATTGGGTTACTATCACACAGTATTTGGAGGTCTCGCAGTAAATTTGTGATCGAGGTGGGAAATAAATGTCCCTGACCAGCCACGACTGTTACAGGAAAAATACATAAGATACTTGCATAACGTAATGAATTTGATGAAATTCACAGGCCTTAAGGTCATGGCCCTTTCAAAAAACTAAAATTATTTTCTGGATAATCTGGCTCTCACCATAGGGAATTAAAAGTAATACATGTATTTTAATGACATTCACAGGTCACATGGTCCAGACCTTTTCAGAAAAGAAGCTGAGGTGCATATACACATGTCAACACTGCGGTCCTACTAACAAAGATACAATTTGCTTCCCAAAAACATTTGAGAAAACATCAGTTTGATGATATTCACAGGTCTTAAGGATGGGACCTTTTTAAAATTTAATTTTTTCAGTGTATAATAACACTCTCCAAAACATCGCCTTTACAAGCTAGCAAGGGCAAGTTTATCCACAATCAATCATTCTATCCAAATGAAACTACAATACTTCCTTCTTATGAGAATCACAGGCTGTCATGACCATTTAAAGAAAACTGTTGACAACTGTAAAATACACACAAAAGAAAATGTCATACTTATGATGAGTATCAAAGGCCATGAAGTGTGTACCATTTTAACAAGTACAAATAATATACATTCCAATAGGGAAAATTCCACTGCAAACCTGACCTCTAACTAAGATGCTGTAGGTAATGATGCTACAAGGAGAACAACAAACACTAGATGTCAACCACCCATCACGGAAGAAGCTGAGACAGAAATATCCTCTTACATATATCTCATTTATTCTCCTAATAAATGTATAATCAACACCATTTGGTTTGCAAACGACTAAATGCAGCAAATTGAACAAGGCATTACCAATTAATCAACTTAGTCATGTCAAAGTCATCAGTGACCATAAATGGTGTAGCTATTTCTTGATGATCTCCATCTATGAATGGTTAACATTTCTGAATTGCTTTTAGATCCATTCATGGGATCCAAACAATAATCTTCCTTCAAGAAGAGAAATGGTTAATACATGATCATAGAGTTGGGAGAAAACATCAGTTTGATGATATTCACAGGCCTTATGGATGGGACCTTTTAAAATTTAATTTTCTTTTTTCAGTGTATCATACTAGATTATCATAGGAGTACAAAATGCACACTGAACTACTGGGTATTAGGTACGAACAAGCAATTGACCATCTGACAGGCCTTTTGCTTGTGACTGATTAGTAAGATGATGAAATCAGACTCATTGATTTTGAAAACCAAACAGTGCAATGATAATGCCTTGTTAACAAGGGCAGTACGAAGGTGCAATCACGATGCGGGTTTTAAAAACTGGACCTAGACGATAGTAGTAGACACTAATAGAAGTCTGCTCTATTCGTTTTATAAACCGAAGTATCCCAAAGTAGTAGGAAGACATGCTTCCATACAGAAAAGGTATCACCTGGAAGATACTGACTACAATGGAGGCTGGCTCAATTAGTTTAGTCAAACTTGCTATCCAAAAGTAGTAGGAAGACGTGCTTTCATACAGAGAAGGTATGATATAACACTCTAGAGTATAATCAGTAAGCAACAACACAACAAAAAAAAAAATTGTTTAGAATGAACAAAAACTATTAAAAGTTCACTGAGAGTAGTTGTAATATGTCACGCAGAGCCATTTCAAATGTTAACAGGATTTCCATTCATTCCTCAAATCGGTAATATCAAGAAAGAAGTCTTGCAAATGGAGAAATTAGTGTTACTATTGCAAAATATTACTGTCCAGTAACACTACCATTCCTAAAAACATCAAAGTATCAAGGCTGAAACAGTTAAGACCTATCAAAATGATAGCATGAATCGGAACCCAAATTATGGAGGTCGGAACCCAAATTATGGAGGTCTTGCAGTAATTCTGTGATTTAGAGTCCTGTACCAGCCATGAAGGTAAACAGAAAAGATATCAGAATGGAAAATATCACACCAAAGAGGTACATGCATAACATAATGAATATGATGAAATTCACAGGCCTTAAGGACATAACCCTTTCAAAAATCAAAACAAATTTCTTGATAATCTGGCTCTCACCATAGGGAATTAAAAGTAATACAATGTATTTTAATGACACAGGTCACATGGGTCAAGACCTTTTCATAAAAGAACCCAAGGTGCATCTCGTTTTTTACACATGACACCAGTGTGGTCCTACTAAAAAAGATACAATTTGCTTCCCTGAAACCTTGGAAGAAAACATCAGTTCGATGATATTCACAGGCCTTATGGACGGGACCTTTTAAAATTTAATTTTCTTCTTTCAGTGTATAATAACACTCTCCAAACAATTGCCTTTACAAGCTGGCAAGGGTAGTTTATCCACCAAGCAATCATTCTATCCACATGAAACTACTATAATTTTGATGAGAATCACAGGCCATGACTGTCAAGACCAATTAAAATGTCAGCAGCTAGTTTCCAAAACTTTGCCACGGATCATAGATAATTCGGAGAATTTGGAATGATTCAAATAAATCACACTTGTTCCGCAGCAGGCATATTTGTAGAGAACATACGTGCATTACAAGCACTTACAAGCTTGCAGAATTTGCAGTGATAATTTGCTAAGATTGTAATAGAAGAAGCATCTCAGGCTGCCCTCTACTTATGATCCAGTTGGAATATTCACAACTACAAAACACACACTAAATGAATATGCCATACTTTTGATGAGAATCACAGGCCATGAGGTTTGAGACCTTTTAATAGTGTAAAATAACATACCTGGACATATACATCAAAATTCCTACTTACTGAGCTACTGATTAGTCTTCAACAGCTTTTGGTTTGAAAGTTACCAAATGCAGCAAATTGACAGAGGTATTTATAATTGGCAACTTGGTCATGCCAGTGCATTTGAAAAGTTGAAAAATCGCATACCAATCAAACTTATTTAAGCAAACATATTTAGCTTGCATGCCAATTGCAAGGCAATACACATTAAAAAGTACAATATAATATTATCATGCAATGAACTGAAATTTAGCTCATAACGAGTTCCTATGACATGAAAAGAAACCGGGAAGAGGAGAGCACCTTTAACACAAGGCCACTTGTCTAGATACAATTGCATCCAGAAGATATTTAAGAAACATCAGTGAAAAAGAGCTCTTAGACTTTAATTATAAATATAAAATTATAGGTGTTTCATACATACACATTACATCATATAGCATTCAAACAATTTTAATAACTTACTCAATAATCTATTCTGACTTTCAACTCACATTCACACCAATAAAATTGCATTGCTAGCGTCATGATTTAAAAATTAGGTACACCATGTTTTTTTTACCAGTGGACCACCCAGGACTTCTCAGAGTGCAATGTTTACTTTGCCACAGGGGGAAAACACATGGCCTCAAGAGAATCTTACTGGTCTGTCATCCTGATTAATATTAAACTCCCATCAGTAAATAGCTATATAAGAATTCTTATTAACTAGCATACTCCTTTAACAAATTAGCAGAGAATCACAGGCTGTCATGACCATTTAAAGAAAACTGTTGACAACTGTAAAATACACACAAAAGAAAATGTCATACTTATGATGAGTATCAAAGGCCATGAAGTGTGTACCATTTTAACAAGTACAAATAATATACATTCCAATAGGGAAAATTCCACTGCAAACTTGACCTCTAACTAAGATGCTGTAGGTAATGATGCTACAAGGAGAACAACAAACACTAGATGTCAACCACCCATCACGGAAGAAGCTGAGACAGAAATATCCTCTTACATATATCTCATTTATTCTCCTAATAAATGTATAATCAACACCATTTGGTTTGCAAACGACTAAATGCAGCAAATTGAACAAGGCATTACCAATTAATCAACTTAGTCATGTCAAAGTCATCAGTGACCATAAATGGTGTAGCTATTTCTTGATGATCTCCATCTATGAATGGTTAACATTTCTGAATTGCTTTTAGATCCATTCATGGGATCCAAACAATAATCTTCCTTCAAGAAGAGAAATGGTTACTACATAATGATAGAGTTGGGAGATAACATCAGTTTGATGATATTCACAAGCCTTATGGATGGGACCTTTTAAAATTTAATTTTCTTTTTTCAGTGTATCATACTAGATTATCATAAGAGTACAGAATGCACACTGAACTACTGGGTATTAGGTACGAACAAGCAATTGACCATCTGACAGTCCTTTTGCTTGTGACTGATTAGTAAGATGATGAAATCAGACTCATTGATTTTGAAAACCAAACAGTGCAATGATAATGCCTTGTTAACAAGGGCAGTACGAAGGTGCAATCACGATGCGGGTTTTAAAAACTGGACCTAGACGATATTAGTAGACACTAATAGAAGTCTGCTCTATTCGTTTTATAAACCGAAGTATCCCAAAGTAGTAGGAAGACATGCTTCCATACAGAAAAGGTATCACCTGGAAGATACTGACTACAATGGAGGCTGGCTCACTTAGTTTAGTCAAACTTGCTATCCAAAAGTAGTAGGAAGACGTGCTTTCATACAGAGAAGGTATGATATAACACTCTAGAGTATAATCAGTAAGCAACAACACAACAACAAAAAAATTGTTTAGAATGAACAAACTATTAAAAGTTCACTGAGAGTAGTTGTAACATGTCACGCAGAGCCATTTCAAATGTTAACAGGATTTCCATTTATTCCTCAAATCAGTAATATCAAGAAAGCAGTCTTGCAAATGGAGAAATTAGTGTTACTATTGCAAAATATTACTGTCCAGTAACACTACCATTCCTAAAAACATCAGAGTATCAAGGCTGAAACAGTTAAGACCTATCAAAATGATAGCATGAATCGGAACCCAAATTATGGAGGTCGGAACCCAAATTATGGAGGTCTTGCAGTAATTCTGTGATTTAGAGTCCTGTACCAGCCATGAAGGTAAACAGAAAAGATATCAGAATGAAAAATATCACACCAAAGAGGTACATGCATAACATAATGAATATGATGAAATTCACAGGCCTTAAGGACATGACCCTTTCAAAAATCAAAACAAATTTCTTGATAATCTGGCTCTCACCATAGGGAATTAAAAGTAATACAATGTATTTTAATGACACAGGTCACATGGGTCAAGACCTTTTCATAAAAGAACCCAAGGTGCATCTCGTTTTTTACACATGACACCAGTGTGGTCCTACTAAAAAAGATACAATTTGCTTCCCTGAAACCTTGGAAGAAAACATCAGTTCGATGATATTCACAGGCCTTATGGACGGGACCTTTTAAAATTTAATTTTCTTTTTTCAGTGTATAATAACACTCTCCAAACAATTGCCTTTACAAGCAGGCAAGGGTAGTTTATCCACCAAGCAATCATTCTATCCACATGAAACTACTATAATTTTGATGAGAATCACAGGCCATGACTGTCAAGACCAATTAAAATGTCAGCAGCTAGTTTCCAAAAATTTGCCATGGATCATAGATAATTCGGAGAATTTGGAATGATTCAAATAAATCACACTTGTTCCGCAGCAGGCATATTTGTAGAGAACATACGTGCATTACAAGCACTTACAAGCTTGCAGAATTTGCAGTGATAATTTGCTAAGATTGTAATAGAAGAAGCATCTCAGGCTGCCCTCTACTTATGATCCAGTTGGAATATTCACAACTACAAAACACACACTAAATGAATATGCCATACTTTTGATGAGAATCACAGGCCATGAGGTTTGAGACCTTTTAATAGTGTAAAATAACATACCTGGACATATACATCAAAATTCCTACTTACTGAGCTACTGATTAGTCTTCAACAGCTTTTGGTTTGAAAGTTACCAAATGCAGCAAATTGACAGAGGTATTTATAATTGGCAACTTGGTCATGCCAGTGCATTTGAAAAGTTGAAAAATCGCATACCAATCAAACTTATTTAAGCAAACATATTTAGCTTGCATGCCAATTGCAAGGCAATACACATTAAAAAGTACAATATAATATTATCATGCAATGAACTGAAATTTAGCTCATAACGAGTTCCTATGACATGAAAAGAAACCGGGAAGAGGAGAGCACCTTTAACACAAGGCCACTTGTCTAGATACAATTGCATCCAGAAGATATTTAAGAAACATCAGTGAAAAAGAGCTCTTAGACTTTAATTATAAATATAAAATTATAGGTGTTTCATACATACACATTACATCATATAGCATTCAAACAATTTTAATAACTTACTCAATAATCTATTCTGACTTTCAACTCACATTCACACCAATAAAATTGCATTGCTAGCGTCATGATTTAAAAATTAGGTACACCATGTTTTTTTTACCAGTGGACCACCCAGGACTTCTCAGAGTGCAATGTTTACTTTGCCACAGGGGGAAAACACATGGCCTCAAGAGAATCTTACTGGTCTGTCATCCTGATTAATATTAAACTCCCATCAGTAAATAGCTATATAAGAATTCTTATTAACTAGCATACTCCTTTAACAAATTAGCTGCTATAACTAGTCTCTGGATCTCGCTCGTGCCCTCGTAGATTTCTGTTATTCTGGCGTCTCTGTAATGGCGTTCTGCCGGCATGTCTGTCACGTAACCCATTCCACCTAAGATTTGAATAGCCTGCAAGCACACAATTATGAAATAGATTACTACATTCAAAGTTTAAGTAGCAGTGGCTGTCTATGGCAATAGGTCTACTACATAATTTTATACTTAATTGGCAAACAAAGTTAGATTATTTATCAATTAAAAGAAATTCTTTCAAGTGGTGAGGTCATTACCAACCTGATGTGATATGTATGTAGCAGCTTCCGAAGCAGACAGCTTTGCCATTGCAGCTTCCTGTAAAATTACAAATAATTTGTTTAAATTCAAAAAGAAAAAAAGCCACAAATATGATTTTAACTTCCCACAATGGAGTACTCGTGACTTAGTTTATTATTTTTCAGTTTCACTTACAATTGACTCAGACTGGTGTATTTTGACAAATTTTCTAAAGACCCTGCAAGGTCACTGTATTGGGCCAAATACTCTTAGAATGTGAAGCACATTAAGTGTTATTCATTTGTTACACCAAATTACAGAACAAGAAATGTCTCAAATTTCTCAAATTCACCAAGCCTATTTTTGCTATGTTTATTCAGAATGAACCTACTTTCGAGTAAGGTAAGCCTCGGTCTTTGAATGTGGCCGCCCTCCAAGTCAGAAGTCGAGATCCTTCAAGTCTTAGAGCCATATCTGCGAGTTTCATCTGTGAAGTATAACATAGCAAAAAGATGTGCAAATTTTATATTTCACATTGATCAAGTATTTAGTCTTGGGTCTGTAATCAGCTTCTATCACTGTCAAAGGCAGATGTACTGATAAGATGGTAAGACAAGTTAATGCACACCATTTTTGACAAGGTGGTCTACTACCAGGCAGCACCAATTTATCTATTATTTCATGCACCTTACAGAGGAAATGTGCAAATACTTACGTACTAGATCATTAATCTTGTTTTGCACCTTATCACAACTAAATAATTCCTTATACGTCGTCACTTACCTGAACTGCCTGCAGTTTTGCAATCGGTGATCCGAAAGCTTTTCTGTCATTTGCATAAGCAACAGCACAATCCAATGCAGCCTGAAAACAAAAAAAGATACAGGATCACTACATTTATAAAGATACTGCGCCTCTTCCATGCCATATAAATTTATTGCAAATGAAGCCATTTTAACAAAACTACTTAGCATAGTATAGTATAGTATAGTATAGTATAGTATAGTATAGTATAGTACAGTAGGGTAGGTTAGGTTAGGGTGGGGTAGAGTACAGTAGCTACTGCACGCAGGTCCCAATGGGACCTCTATAATATGCAGATCATATTTAGTAAATCATTTGCATATGAACATTAAATAATTGGATTATTTTGACTCTGATTTGACTAACCCTTCCGCCGGTGTTACTTAGTGATAATGAATTATAATAACAGAGAGGAATACCTGTCCAATGCCAAGAGCTTGAGAAGCGATACCTATACGTCCAGCATCTAGGGTTTTCTGAAATTCAAAATTAATGAACCGCATGATAATCAAGATATCATAAAACAGTAATTAGTGAATATACACACAAATGCAAAGGTGCAAATAAATTCCAGAATACATTACCATGGCAATCTTAAATCCATCTCCTAATTCTCCCAAGAGGTTTTCTTTTGGAATGCAACAGTTTTCAAAAATTAGCTGACACGTTGACGATGCCTTTATTCCAAGTTTGTCTTCCTTTTTGCCAAGCGTGAGTCCATCCACAGGCATCGGGACTAAAAATGCACTAATCCCCTACAGGATTAGAAAATTTAGCATTTTATGAGACAAGAGAAAAATAATCGTATAACCTGCTAACTTTTGGACTTAACAGGACAGTTAGTTGCTTTAAAATTTCAACATTATCCTATTGTATCTTAAATAAGCACCACTTCACGCATATATATTCAGATATATTATCAATTATTTCATTCTTTACGTTTGTCTTCCACAAGCTCTAAATTTGTTGTACACAGACTGAGCTTGCTCATGTGAACTACTCAAATACACATGAACTATTATAGTAGTGAATTTTACCGTTAAGACAACTGCATTAAAATTACCTACATGAATTTGAATCATTCAGCAATTCAGCATTAACCTCAATTAGTACAATTGCACATGTACACGGTTCTAACCTTTTTAGAGGTTGGGAATGTCTATTTAATCTAGCCTATTGCATGCTATAACAACAGACAGTTCCAGGGAGTAGGATGCAGTATTTAGTTATAATTTTGATGAAGGACGCATTTGAGTGTACGTGTGATTATAAATGGCATGGCATACAATCCATCTGTCATTATTCAATTAATTATTCCGGACAGAGAAGTTCCAATTGGAAGGTTTATTATATCCAATACTGAACATCGCATACTGTTTTTACAGATTTTTTAATTAGTAATTTATCCCAGCTTCTTGTTTGGTTATATATAGCACTATATTGTACAATATTAAATTAGATAAACCGCCATATCATTCACCTTAACTCAATTAACTGAAAAGCATTTCTATCTATGAGAAGTATTTTGATTAACTCGTATACAGGTTCATTTAGTTATTGCACATACTCTTGAAATCATTCAGACAACTCCCACCTGTCATTGCATTCAGCATTTACAGTAATACTAGTATTTAAGTAATATTAGTATCTAAAGTGCACAAGCAATGCATAATATCATATGTTCTCACCTTATGTTTCATTGATCTATCAGTGGTAGCAAAAACCTGTAAGGCAAATGTATTCAATTCAATCCATTGACCACCTTAACAAAAACAATTTTTTCATACTTCTATACTTCGAAAAAGTAAGTAAACCATGGTGGTATTACAAAAATTCATACACTGTTCCATACCAGCCTTGGTTAAAGTGTTTATCAGATTAAAAAAACACCACAGATATTTGACCAGTACAAAAAAATTTTCATAAGGGTATAAGTTTCAAAATATACAAAAAAATTGTCCAGCTTATGATATTACATGAATGAAACTGACAACTTCAATAAGATTCCTAAATAACAATGTTTTGTGGCCTTTCTGTCATGTCGACGCATTCTAATGTCCACAACAAATCCAATTGGAACTTACCACAGTGGCCTCCGCTTCGTAACCATTGGTGATCCAACTCTTTGTACCATTTAGAACCCACTCGTTACCTTCGAGGGTGGCCGTGGTGGAGGCCGCACCAGCATCACTGCCATTACCTGTGCAAGGAATCATAAATAACCATGACAATCTTCTATTGATAGATATATCATCAGCACTGATAAACCTCATTCAGTTAAATAAAAATGAACTACCGAAAACAGGAAGTATCTTAATTTCCACTGGGGGGCACTACAATCGTCCACCTCCTTCTACATGATACTTCTAATACTTCTAATTGGCTCAATTTGAGCAGAGCACCACAGCAACAAAATGCAGAAACTGAACACTTAAGGCACAACTTTTAGTATTCCTAGGCTTTCCAACATCTGGACAAGAATACTGAGAATAGTCAAACTGAATTAGCAGTCAATCATTTAGCCGATGATGTAAATAGGAGACAATCATAAATGCCAAAATCAAATGTAAACATGGCAATCACAAAAATACAACGATAACATACCAGGCTCACTAAGTGCGAAACATCCAACTCTGTCTCCTCCAAGGAAAGGTTTCATGAATTTGTCAAATTGTTCTTCTCTCCCGTGATTTTTGACTGGGCCAAGATACAAACTCTGCAACAAAGAGCAACATATTTAATGTTTATCTATTCAGCATTCCTAATCATATAATCAAAAATAGCTTTAGACATATATTTTGAAACTTCCAATAAAACAATCCTTTGTTCTTCAATGAGGTCTTCCTAGAAGGGTAGTTTTAAGAGCGATTAGGAAGATACTTAGTTTGCAAATTGTCCAAATTGGAAAAAAAGGAGGTTTGGGGGATGGGGGAGAACTATTTCAGTTGACTATACATGCAGATTTAAGAAAGGCAACACAACAACATGTAAAACAAATGTAATAATGAATGAAAACATATGTGAAATCAAGGTCCTCATGCCACATTTCCCCTTCACTCAGAAATGCATTAGGATATGTTGTGAACTATGCATGAGGCATTAAATGGACAGGGCTTATTGCTAGGCATCTATAAGTGATAGACCACATTCACACAGAATTGTGTCCCATGAGCTAACATGGCGAGGACTCCCAGGCCTCATCATCTCATCTAAATATGGCAGTTTGTCATATAAAGTTGATTAAGCTCCAGACTGATTGCATTGAGACAGCACAATTTACAGTAATTATTTACATTAACAAGTGTCTGCGATTATAACAAGGAAATTCGACAGAAGATTAAATAAGGAAATATGATTAAAACAAAGAAATATTTCCTACTCATCTGTGCATGATTGGTACTCGTCAGGACTTGTATTAAATCTATATCTAAACATGGAGATACAATCTAAGCTTCCCTACATTGTCAATTATCACATCGTACAATTCAAACAACTTTGTCAACCATTTAAAACTTTGCTGTAACACAGGATACATTTCCTTATATTAACCATTACACTCAATTTACAGATATCAAACAGATTATGCAATACAAAAAGACCTGATAGCTGCTGATAGAGATAATTAACAATGATATGAAGCTTTGCACTGATATGAGGATAAAAACTATGCTGATATGCATGGACGTACGTCCATGTGATATGTTAGGCTGCCAAAACAAATCCCAGACAAGAATCCTGTTTAACCCAGACAAGGATCCTGTTTAGTGCGTAAGTTGGTCAGTCAATTCCTTCAATGTTCATATAGGATATGTCAGTATTCTCTATCACTCTCCAAATCTTGCTTTTATGTAAATCTAGTCATCCTTCTGTTTTTCTATAGA
Organism: Alitta virens; assembly: GCA_932294295.1. Lineage (NCBI taxonomy): Eukaryota > Metazoa > Annelida > Polychaeta > Phyllodocida > Nereididae > Alitta > Alitta virens. Next base: position 11,594,629 of record OW028575.1, on the reverse strand, counting down.
CTATAAACAAACATGCATTACCCAAAAATGTATTGGTTTTGTTTCATTGAGCTATGCCGTTTTCAACTAATTCATTCATATTTGTTTCCAATAAATGCACTAATGACAAATTAACTTTCATCTGCACGAGTGTATGCAAATATACAAGCAATGTATCAGTTGATCAGGCTATTATGAATCATTCTGCCTAAAATATAAATACATCAGCTATGCATTTGTAGTTCTGTCTTTCTCAAAAAGTCTGCAATGCAAATAAATATGTCATTTGAGGATGATTACCAATAAAGTCTCCTTTCCTGATCATTTTCATTGTCTCTTCAAAATATTTGGTTTCTATTCCAGTTTTCTACTTACTTTAGACCCACTTTGGATGTTTCAAAATACCATCCATGCCATGAAGCGGATAGATGCTGAGCAAATAACATCCTCATCCCTGCTGCTGTTCTCCCAAAAGTGAATATGAACAGGATTTGTGTGGACTCCACCCGTGACCACCTGGTGCACAACTGGAAGCCCCACAGTGAAAAGTGAGCTATTATTTGGCAATATACAAGAGCAGGCCGCTCGCTTAAACCACACCCACTACTCCTAAAACTAAATGCGCCATTTGAATCCATCCCCTCCCCCCCCCCCCCTTCCATACTCCATGCCTCTAAATTGTAATATCCTGCTTCTCAAATGTGTGGGAGGTGAACAAGTAAATTAATATAACAAGCTAGTATCTATGAACAGTGAATTGTATTTAAGGTTTAATAAGAACGGATTGTTTTTTTTTTAATATGGCATAAATGCTACTGGATTGAAGGTTGATTGAAGGTTGGTCATCATAAATGAATCAATCAGCTCAAAAGTTAGTCCGTTAGTCAAATAAGTCATCCGTACCAAAATATTTGCATTTTATTCTTTGGAGAGCATACAAGTGTTTTCTCCCCCACAATTTTGCATTTATTTTAAAGTTAAAATTATATGCATGATACTCCTTAAATCCATCTAAAAACTGACCTTCCCCCCAGAAAGTACTAAAAATAGTTTGCAGGGACTGTCTAGTGTCATTACAGCATGTTTTCACCAATATGTATCCCACTGCCTCTGTTGACCGTTACAAACATCAGCAACTCAGAGCCATCTTCCTCTGCTAGGCTGTGACCAAGTGGGTCAGTGGGCTATTTTTTTTAGAACCGGGCAATAACCCAAGACAGATTGTTGACAAACAAGCACAACACATGTTTTTAAGATTTTTGCAGTGGTATGGGTATCAGAATTTCAAGTTGCCTTATAAGTATTAATTAACAGTACTGTTTCATGTGTGACAAAATTTCAAATGATGTAAATACAGCTGCATGGAAGTTGGGGAGGGGGATTGCAGGAATTTCATAACCATGGCAACCTGGGGTGCAGAGGACACCTTGCAACCATGACATGAGTCACCAGAGGTCAGGCCATTTCAAATTTGGCCCAGTTCTATCGGTGGCCCACCGATAGAAAGTTGAGGGCTAATTACTCCTTAATTAATAGAGTTTACTTGACTGTATGCCTGTGGTGGAAAGCTGTTGTCATATGAAAGACTGTAATGTCACTAACTCAGAGAATTTAGTTAAGGCCAGATTTCCTACATGAGATTCAGGGAGTATCACTTTAACCACACTCTGCAACTTCAATTTTAGATTAAAAGAAAAAGACAGAGTTGTGTACTCCTACTCATAAGCTTTGAAGCCATAGTGTACTGACACATGTCACAGTAATTGAAATAAACTGTATTAAGAAAGACCACATCTCACCCACATGTAGCATACAAATATTATGACAGGACAGTTAGCACTTGACTTACATTGTTGACACTCATGATAACACCAGCAGATGCACAACCTCTGGAGACTTCTTCCATCGCAACAGCATACGCCAAATAGTCCAGTCCTGTTCCACCATATTTCTCTGGGACATCAACACACATTAACCCCAATTCTCCCAATTTCTTCACCTGAAACAGCAATTAATATATTCACATACAATTTCTGCACTCTTAATATGAGGTGTAGAGATTTTAAGGATGTATTCACAACCCATGTTACCAATTTGGACCACATTTGATCAAGCATTATATATATAGCTGATTACATAGTTATATTATTCATTTTCAGGATTCTAAAATATCGAACACTCGGATATACAAAACTTATGTTTTAAACATATCTGGGGAATGCAGCACATACTCAGCGAAAGTTCATAATCAATAAGTATACAAGCACAGAGTCATAATACCCAAAGGTTCTGCTGAGGGTTGTGTTTTACAATATGAACAAGCCCACAGTGACGATTTCTTATCAAAACAATCAAAGGATTTATTCATATAAATGCAACAATGAAAGTCAAATAATTAATCTTATACATTTATAAGGGAATAACATAATGAAAACATTAATATTATGCACGCAGAAATATGACATAACAATAGAAACAATCACAATGACGTCACTTCCAATTGTTATGATTAAGACATAATACAGCAAATGACGCCTATTATTAACCAAAACCAACCCTGACGTGGCTCATAAAAATGTGCGAGTGTCCTCTTTTACTATTTCTACTCTTTGGTACAAGTAAATTTTAAAGTAGCACTAAGTAACTGTATTTTGCAGAATTAAATTGTCTACCGAGTTGGCGTATACACTCGGCAACAGTGACCTTCGCCACAACAATGAGATTCGCCACCCCCCTAATACACGATTATACACACGGCAAGGTCTTGATTTGCTAATAAACTAGATGTTTGTATCATTCTCGGTGTTCGCCACAACAATGAGATTCGCCATCCCCCTAATACACGATTATGCACACGGCAAGGTCTTGATTTGCTAATAAACTAGATGTTTGTATCATTCTCGGTGTTTTAATGTTACTTGCAGTTTATTACGAGTGGCAAATCTCGTTGTCGTGGCGAATTTCACTGTCGCCGAGTGTACATGTGACAGTGCACAATATGTCAGCGTGCCAATGTTTCACTCCTTTGATATATAGGCTTTATCATAAACCAAGGCATGTGAATATGGTCATCATTATTTCATTAAAATTACCTGATCCTTTGGATACTGGTGGTCCCTATCCAGCATGCCTGCAATAGGTTTCAGTTCATTCTCTGCGAAGTCACGACATGTTTTCTGAAGCATCTGATGTGTCTCTGGTAGTAGTGCTATAGAAGATTGTGCCCTGGAATATCCTGTTCAAAATTAAACCATTGGATTAAAATCATTAAAACCTGCATGTTTATCGAAATCGCTTCATCATGTAACAATGTCAATATCTATAGTTTTGTATGGATCATATAACTTATTATATATAAGATATGATCGAGTGCATGCAACTTAGCAGATAGTGCAATTTCACAATGATAACACAAATGTTTTGCCAGGAACTTAGCTGATATCAGCACTGAATCAGTGAATGTGAATATTTCTGAGATTCTCTGTGCCGTCAAAGTGGTAACATAAATACAAAACGGGTTGTGCATAAATGCAACTTCTGCTGTAAAACGCAAGACACAACTGGCAAAGTACAAACAACCAAAGAGCTGACGATGTTGCGTGATGGACTAAAATGTTCAATTTTGAATATTTCTGAGATGTTATTCATTATAAATGACCTTTGTTTAAATTAATCTTAAATTTATATCCTGAAAATGTACTAAATATAGTACGAATAAAGATATTAATCAGGTTGTCATTGCCATTTAAGCGAATGCACACAATCAACTCAAATGGTTTTCAATTTCCAAGGAAAACTTTCCGAAAAGTCGTCTGCTCAGCTTTTAAAGCTTACATAAACTTGATAAAGTGATAAACTTGTTGACTGAACAACCACTCTTCACATCTTTATGCCAGGGTGGCACTGCAAAAGTACTCGGTTGCTTCAGATAGGATATTAGGAGCATTCATTAATGTATAATACACTCGTATACCCACCCTTGAAACGAGGTAAATATGTGGAAACACGAGAAAATACCCTGCTGGCCATTGTGGCTTGCGCTTGTGCTTCAAGTTCAAGGATCACTTAGCTGTCTAGCAGCAGGTGGCGCGTTGAAATTAATTCTTCCGCTAGGTGGATGACAAGAAAAATCTGGAAACTTTCGAAACGATTATGGATCAATCCTGGGATAAACTGAAGACACCGTTGTCCGAAAATGTACTGAAAACACTGGATACATTGGACTTCAAACGAATGACACCCGTCCAAGTGCGTATACCAAACTCAAATTCATAAATCTAGCCGGGATGATTGAAATACCTCAAATATCGCTCACAACAACGTGCATAACATGACTTTCCTGCATGTTATTGTCACTGTCAGCCTGTCAGGCCAGCATAACCAGCATTGAAGCCATGTAGAACCCGCATGACAGATGGATAAGGACAGTACTTACATGTAGGCCCTATTCAATACATCAACGTCACAGTAATGTCAGAAACAATGACATGTTCCAAACAATAAGCATCCAAACTAAAAAATAAAATAAAAAGGGCTCGCAAAGCTATTTTCTGGAATGATAAAAGATGAATTATTGAATATCAAAATTCATAGTATGTCCTAAAGAAAGACAGGTCAATTCGTCGACACGCGAAATCGTCGACAACCAAGTCATTGACACATTACAAGGCCTGGTACAAATTCGTTGACAAACCAACTTGTATAAATTTGGCAGACACAAAGTCGTTGACAAACTTTTGACCCCAACAAACAACTCGTTGACAGGTCATTACTCATTGACATATTAATGCAATATTGTTGACAGCTAATCTGCCCAATGACCATTTCGTCGACAAATCTGACTCCGGTGATTACTCGGTTGATAAAGCTTCCACAGCGGAATACTTGCCACAAAATTATTATGAATGAGATCTATAACAGGATGTCCATAATATTGCTTTTCACAAACAATTAACGAAGAAAATACCATAAAACCGTGATTGAGGGGGGCAAGGGGAGGCCGACGGCCGGGAAAAACCGGTGTCAACGAGTTAGCAATACCAACTCGTCGACAGGTCAACGAGTTGGTATAACAACGATTTTCTGTCAACGAGATGGTCGGGCCGAGGGTGTTGATTGTCAACGAGTTTGCCGTCGTCATGTCAACAGGTTGGTTGTCAACGATTTGGCGTGTCTACGAAATGACTCGTTACCGTCCTAAAGTTGTCTTCCCTGCCTGTCAGTGTTGCATCTTTAATCACAATCCAGGATCTTTAGAATGCTGTCTGACTTGGAGAAAATTCCACAAAACTCATTGTAGTAGAGTAGGTGTGCCTAATAATGTGATGGGCTTAATAACATGATTGCCCTCAAACCCAATAAAGTTGAATAAACAACTGGCAGCAAAGGCACATAAATACAAAAACAAATAGTATTTTAATGTTTAGTTATAAATGCAGTGATTGTGAAATATTAAATTCAAGCAGCTGTTGATTATAGTTTCAGGTTTTCACAGCATTATAAATCCTCACAGAATTAGGCACACTAATTATACATATAATATTATAATAATAATTGTGTGCGTAATGAAAGTTTGTGAGAAAATAATTTTTCTACTATGTATAATATGATAGTTATATTCTGCCATTCTACATTGCAGGCAGCATGCATTCCTTTATTTCTAACCAACAAGGATGTGGCAGCAGAAGCCGTTACAGGCAGTGGGAAAACGCTGGCATTTGTAATACCTCTGTTGGAAATGTTATTAAGAAGAGAAGAAAAGCTGAAGAAGTTTGAGGTGAGTGTCGACCAACATGCAATATGTAATTTGTATGAGAAATATATTGTCAACCATAATTCAAACTGTCAAATATTTGCTTGCTTCTAGGTTGGCGGCTTGATAGTTATACCAACTAGAGAGCTTGCAGTGCAAATTTATGATGTCCTCACATCCTTTATCGAAAATGTACCACAGTTTACTAAGGCTCTCATGATTGGAGGATCAGACATTAACAAAGATATTGCTAACTTTATAGCAAATGGGTAAGTCACAAATAGATGCCACCGACTGTTACATACATTTGTCCTCAGCTATCTTTTATTATTTGGCAAAATTGTAAAATTTTCCATAACATTTCAGGGCACACATAATCATTGGAACTCCAGGACGACTCGAGTTTCTTCTACAGAAACAAGACTTTCCGTTACGTATGGGAGTTAAAAATTTGGTAATATTTTTTTTACACATTAAATTTGTAACAGATAATGAATACAATACCGTCCAATGCTGTTGAAATAAACAGTATAACCAATTAATATTGTTAAAATTTCTGATTTTCAGGAGGTCCTAGTTTTGGATGAGGCTGATAGACTTCTTGAGATGGGCTTTCAAAACAGGTATGTTTTAATTTAACAAAAACTTCTCCAGATTATAATACATGTATGCACTGTCTCAATCATACAGTCTGATTATAACTAATTATACAGCCCAGAATGCATCTAACAAAACAGTAACCCAAATAAAACAAAAATTTGTGATAACTTAATTACTTGGCCTGACCACATGAACCAATTTGTAGACTGAACACACTTCAGGCTAATTTGGTCCACAACTCTTTCTGCCATTTCAGTTTGAATACCATTCTCAGCTACTTGCCAAAACAGAGAAGGACAGGATTGTTCTCAGCAACTCAGACTGATGAATTGGAATCACTCATTAGAGCTGGTATGCGTAATCCAGTCCGTATTACAGTCAAAGAGAAGAGATTGGAGGGTGAGGCGGTTCAGAGGACTCCCAAGAGTTTGAATAACTATTATATGGTAAGAAATTCTGCTAGAAAAATACTGTGTTTTCTTTCTTCAATACAATATAATTATGATGATGTCAATCTACAGTGTATCTATGGTAATACAAACTATCAAACATGGCCTAATGGCCATCTGTCACCTGCTGTAAACAGCTGAATTTTCTTGTTCGATCTTTCTTAAAGTACCACTATGGCTAAATTTATCAATTCTTTAGGAAGACTTCTTAACATAAATTTAACTGGTTTTAATGGTGGTGTTAACTCTTAAGTAACATTATAAGAGCTATTGGGTTCTCCTGTGACACAAAATCAGGTAAACCAGTTTTATTTATAATACAGTATGTGAAATATGTAATGCCCACTAATGCTCTAACATTTAATGACACTGTTCCGTTTTTAGATTTGTGAAAATGATGAAAAGTTCAACAGTCTCATAGCCTTTCTACACCATCACAAAAATGCCAAAGTAATGGTTTTCTTCAGCAGTTGTGCGAGTGTGGACTATTTCTCCAGGGCAGCTCAAAAGTAAGCGGACTTCATGTAATTATTATAACTTAATATATATTTTGAATGTATAATGAGTACACACATGCATTATTCTATTATTTTGATTTCAGTTTTCTGAAAAACACTACAATACTTTCAATTCACCGCAAACAAGACAAAAGAAATAAAATATTTTCAGAGTTCCGAAATTTACACAGGTGAGCATTTTTGATAAACTTTATTTTTGTTTAGTTACTGCAACATGCACTAAAAAATTTATATCAGTCAAATTGGAGTTAATATTTAAATGCATCACTCTAACATTAAATGAAATTTAATGTTTATTTGGATATTTATTTAGAGGTGAATTTTAATGTTTAATTTTGATATTAATTAAAGTGGAGTACTAATGAGCACAGATGTCATGGGAAGAGGAGTGGACATACCAGAGGTAAATTGGGTCATTCAGTTTGACCCACCCACTTCTGCCAGGTATGTACAAATATACTGTTTGGAAAATTAAATTTTTCTGTAGGTATATCTTTTGTAATTTCCATCTTTCCTTATTGCGTTTTCTTGTTTTAATGTTATACAAGAAAATTTTTAAAATAAGTATATTTTCTGAAAATCAAGAGTGTTCCAGGCATGCCACTTAAGCCCCTTGCGCCATGACTGACTTTTTATATATTTTTTTGCTCTCCAACTAACTTGGCGCTCTATATGGCTCATTATGGGTCTATTAAAGTGCCCTAATATTATTCTGCGCTAAGCCCAATTGAAATCCTAGCTGGAACACTGCTATCTACCTTAATATCTGAAAACCTATTTACCTTGATTATTACTTTGAAAAAAAGTTAATCCTCTGTTATAGTTCATTTGTGCATCGTTGTGGAAGAACCGCAAGAATTGGCAACACTGGAAATGCAATTGTGTTTCTCCGACCCCAAGAAGACACTTATGTTGAATTCATAAAATTAAATCAGAAGGTATGTAATGTATAACAATTATTGACAGTAACATTTCGAGTTTATGACCATCTTATAATGTAAACGTTAATAGTTTAATGCTGCATCATGTGGAAGATTACAAGCACCATACTTGCTGTTTATTTTACATTGACCAGGTGCCACTTCAAGAATACAAGCTGCCTGATGCTCAATCACAAGACCTTTTACCAAAACTGAAGACCATAAATATGAAAGACAGGTATGTTAGAGCTCAAGCAGACATCCTCAAAAATTTTCAGATTTTTTGTCAAACGTAGCCAAAGCATGTGTCTTGAAATATGCAGAGCATGGAAGAAATTTCCTTTGCTGTTACAGAATGATGTATGAAAAAAGTGTGAAGGCATTTGTGTCCTTCTTAAGATTTTACGCAAAACACGAGTGCAGTGAAATCTTCAGGTTTAAAGGTAAGCACTATTATCATGCATTTCAGCTGATTCCTGAATATGGATTAAGCCATTATGGCAAAGTTTTTACATGGTCTGTCGGCTTAAATTAACTATCAGCTGCAAATTTCCATTTACAGATCTAGACATTGCTAAACTCGCGACTGGTTATGCTTTACTTCATCTGCCTAAAATGCCTGAGCTGAAGGGAAAGTCATTTCCAGCATTTCAACCCACTGAAATTGACTACTCTACGATACCATACAGGTATTTCTTTTAACTATAAATATTATGTTATCAGTGGCTCAAATTAAATCAATGTATTATCAAAATGTTGGTAAAATACATTTTAAATTGATTTTTGGTGTTTCTGAGGACAATATTTTTGTAATTCGATTGATCAGCAATAATATGTTATATTATTAATTTTTTCCCATTCAGAGATAAAACAAGAGAAAAACAGAGATTAAAAGAACTTGAACTGAAGAAAGAAAAGGATGCAGAATCAAAAAGGCAGTACAAGGTAAATTTTGAAATCGATAAAAATATGACATTTCCCTTCTTTTTTTTTTTGCATGTAAACACCATGTACAAAAATTTTACACTCCGCCAAAAAGAAATGCATAAATGATAGCCTTACAATTTGATTTGTTGCATGTATTTTTCGGTTGAGTGAACATGTTTATCAAAAGAGATGTTTTCTTGAGCATTGCTTAAAGTTCCACATACCTCAGATGATAATTGAATAATTATTGTACTTTCTAACTTACCTTTAAGCCAAAGGTGCCATCGTGGTCAAAACAAAAAGAAAAAAAGGTCAAGAAGATAGTGAGAAGAGAAGCCAAAGAAAAAAAGAGGAAGAGAAAAATGGAGATGACTGAAGAGGACATTGATGAGATCAGCAAGGAGGCTGCTCTCGTCAAGAAACTCAAGAAGAAAAAGGTCCGTTGCAATATCATTTTATGCTTATTGACAGAGAAACCCTCTAGGCTCTCTGTCCTTGCAGCTGCTGACTGTCCTGAGAGATGAACCTGTGGATCATTTGGATACTGTTGCAATCCAGCCACTGTTTGGGGAGCTAGTGAGAGGGACCCAGAATGGTCTTGGACCAGGCCACTAACTGTAGATGGCCGGTTATTGGGCAGGTTTTTGATTAAATAACCTCTCTTTCTTGAGTAAATTGGAAAAAATATTACCATTTTGGCGGTATTTTGCCTAATTTACAGCACCTAGCCATATATGAAACCCAACATGTTACCACATTTGGTGAACATAAGTACTGAGTGGCAAAACTTGCGGTAATGCCCATTGGATCCCAACTAAATGAATATCCTAAATTTCATTTAATAGCTCTAACTAAGTGTATATTTATAGTTTATTGAATTGTTTATTGAATAAATGTGTGTTAACTGCACTTGAGCTTTGTTAGAGCATGTCAAAAGTTGGTCAATTAAGGATAAATTGTAGGCCCATTTTAATGAAATTAAAACCCTACCATGATAGCCTTTGATAGGTATGTCAAATTAAGTCCCTTGAAAACCTCGTTTTCAGATTGGAATTTCTACTATTTGATCAACTTAATTCTCATTCTTTTATTGAAAACATGCCTGTAGTCTGAGGCCTCATGTCATGATTGTCTTAACTTTTCTGTTTCTCTGTCATGAGAGCCGTCAGGTCTAGTTTTGAAAGATACGATCTTGTGACATCCAATATAATGCAGTGAAATTAGTTACATAAATTCTGGATATTGTCAGAGAGAGAGGGGTTGATGAGAGCCGATTGAGCAAAAAAAGGGTTTCAAATGAATAACCTCAGTAGATATCAAGCTGAGCAGTGTCACTGAGCACCATTCTTCGGCTCGTTTCTTAGGAAAGATATGAGTATTGTGCTAAAAAAAAGCACAAAATGAGTGTTTTTATGCAACATTTTCGCAGTATTTCGCCGTTTTTGTGGCTCTTGGCCTTGTATGCAACCCACTTCAGTGGCCCTGTGGCAAATTTAAGAACTAGGTTCAAGCAAAAATGGCGGGAAACACCGTGAATTGGATCCCACCTTTTAAAACCTGTCCAGACCTGTCCAGAAATGCAATTACTAGTTCTTTCAAATAAAATGACAGACCAGATGATTACAATTACAACATGTGACTTTTTATAAATGTTTACATTGTGAATTACATTCACCCTTGGCTGACCTATGCTCTTAACAAAGCTCAAGTGCAATTAATTAAGCTGAGAATGTTGCACTCATCCACACATTGCATTGAGTGATTAATTCTCAATTAGTCATTGTTATAATTAACATATAGCCCCATTTGGTAGTATTCTAGCACTAACACTCTACCAATCCACTACATGTACAATATCAGCACCTTCTGGATTCAGCGCCGTAAGGCTCTAGTTTCTACATTAAGATATTAAAATACTGGTGAACTACCTACCCCAATATCAGTTTTCTCCAGACCCCCTCCCGACATCTGAAAAATCTTCAGGCTTCCCCTCCCCTCCCCATTCTTTTTTAAATGCAACCCTGACAGCAGGTCATACAAGTTATCTTTTACTGTATAAATGACCTTCTGTTTTTGTGACAAATGAAAATACATTACACAACTCGTCGTTTTGATTTCAGATTTCCAATGCAGAATTTGAGGCGGGAATGGGACTGGATCTGAATTCGTTGGAGGATGACTGAACTAAGACCACAGCTAATTGTTTTGTTATTTGATAAATGTCTTTGACATAATCATTATTCATCATTTATCCATTAATGTAAATTTTCATGGATGCATCAATAAATATTTTAAAATGTCATGTGGTGTCAGTGATAATGTAATTAATACAACATGTAAGCAATAAGCATTATCATATTTATGGAAATTTAATTTACAATTACTGCCTTAAACTTGCAAGCTTTATGTGAAATGTTTTGGTTGCCTCTTTAAAAGCAAACCTCCAGAAAAATTGCAAAATACATGGTAATTCCATAAATTGGTGGGAAGGGATACTGACCATGTAATGACTCCCATTTGAATCCGACAAGATAGGTTAACGCCTTTAGTGGCTTTATAGTGAGGTGGCCAGTTAAGTGAGGTTACTCAAAACGGATACTCTTACAAAGTCTAAATTGAGATTAGTTCTTAGTGCACAATTATACTTACATTGTACTTATTACTTCCAGTACAACCAAATGCAACAAAAACTTGGTACAGTCATTGGATCAATTGAACTGACCAGCCAATTTGCATGACTGGAATCTCCTAACACAGAGATGTTAGACAATTACAGCATTGTTTGTGTTTATCATTGTTGTGCTATAACCAACAAGTGTGAATGCTATCAGCTAAAGAGTTACCATGCGTGACCAATGCATGCTAATTAGTACCCTCATTTGAAGTGTCAAAAGCAAGTGCACTTTCATTGGAAACTTAATCCAGGGTGTAAAATTAGCATTGTGTTAATCACTGGAACTGTACAAGAGTGTATGGCCCTGCAAGTCATTTATTTGAAGTTACTGCCAGTGGATGACACATTAGCATGAAGACTTATCTTTGATACATGGTGCTTCAACTTCAGGTAACTTACATTCTTTAATATTATATTGTTAGAACATATTAGGACTATAGTTGTCAAAAATAAATAAATAAAAGGTTTATGTAAGCAAAGTAAATTTCCAAGGAAGATCCTCTCATATTTTTAAACACTAAAGAGTTTAAGGTCCAAACTATAGCCAGTATGGCATATTTCCCCACTGTGGATAACAATCCACATTTTTGACTTGTTTTTAAAATTCTGTGCCATTACAACCACAACCAACCCAACAGATTATAATAGCACTGATCAATGTGGTTGCAATTCAGAAATTTTGAGAATCTAATGTTTTTGTGAATAGAGATGGCAGCAAATCGAAGTTTGTGTTTTTTCTCACTAATTCCATTTCTTTGCATGTTATGTTCTCTAGGTTTAGATAAGTACATTTGAAATGCTTTTTGCCAAAATAACCCCATACACTCCTTTTGTATTTCACAGGGGGGAAAAAACAAAAACGGGTGGCCAACTGATAAGTAAAGAAAATGTTCACCCCAGAGCTGCAAAGAAGCGTTCGGACAAATTCGCAAAATACAACAGGTAGTCGATGTTTGACCCCACTCAGTTCATCAACGCCAAGACGAAAGAGTGTGGGGCATATTCCCCTATCCACCTCATGGGGAAGTTCACCCCACACCAGAAATGCCTTACAAGAGGTCAACAGACAGCGAACAGGGTCTCTCACTCTTCCCAGGCGGGCATCTTTGACCAATAACCTTGAGAAGAGTGTCCTTTCTCTTTCAAGGTCAACCTTAAGAATATCCTCAACTGATGATGATTCAGTTTTCGTCAACAAAGAAGTCACCTTTCAAGACTCTATTAGGGGTTCAGTGCAAAGTCTAAATAAATATGATTCCAATCAGATGTTTGTCTTTGATGAGACGAACCAGCAGTCGCACAATAGTATAGTTCATTCAAGCAATGCTGTCGAACTTGAGCAGACACTCTTTGAAAGGACTGCCCTTCGTCATGCGAGACGTCTGCGACTACAAGAAGAGGCCAATGAGATATGCCAAGAAACAGCTTTGATGCTAGAGAAGACGGCTAAACTAATGGCTAATACGGCTAGAGTGCGAAGGCTGCGGATCAAACTGGATATGGATTTGTTGGATGTGGATACAGTGTGCATGGGGAGACTAATGAGCTGGGATTTTGATGCTGTCCCGCATGATGTGCATGATAACACCATCGCTGTGTCCGATGACAGGATCTACCAAGAAATTGATGCAGCAAGGCATGCTCCACCTCCGAAACGCTACCAAGATGAAGAAAAGGAGAACAGACTTGCATCTTCTCCTTATGGGAAAAAGAATCTGACTAACACTCAAGTGCAGGCAAACAGAGCGTCAAAATTGAGGAGTAATTCAATTCGCAAACACAAAGATGGCAGCACTAGTAATCTGCTTCATGAGAAACCACCGGCCATTCCTCGTCAACGAAAACCGGAATTAAAAAAGTCCAAAATAGACTTAAGCAACAAAGACACGTCACACTCTCTCACTCCAAGCAGGGTATATTTGAAAGAAAAGCAATTGGACCAAGAACATGAAAAAGACCAAATGGACATAGTACCAACTGAAAAACCAGTAAAACAAGGCTTTCAGATGAAGCTTAAGAAAGTGTCCAAGAAACTGACCTCATCTCGATTGAGTCTGGACAAAAAGGTGGACATAAACGTAGAATCAACTTGGTTATGACCGTGACATTTTACAACACATTCGGCAAATTTATCTGTAAATTCATTTTTTAGAGAATGCGTTCATTATCATCTTTTGAGTGTTTTATATTTGTTTTAAACTCTCCATGCAATCAAATCTTAGTGCATATTCATATTGCGTAAATGTTTCAACTTTAAAAAAAAGTACAAAATATACAAAAATATTTCATACATTTCATTTTATTTGACATATAATATATTTGTACATCGCAAATTACATTTTTTGATAAAATGAGGAATATTTACAGTGTATTTGTTGCAAGAAATCTGGTCCATTAATCGTAGTGTATGTAATATGTATCTTGCCTTTGTTAACAATAAATAAAACGGCTTGAATGAAATTCATGAAGTGTATAATAAATATTTTAGTCAAATTTTATGTACAACATTATGAGGTGTGTCGCTGTTGTTTTTTTTTTGTTTAATTCGCTATTCCTAGCTGTACCAAAAAGAATTCTATCTACACAGATAAAGTCAGCAAATCATTTTAAATCCAGCAAAATGCTGTTCACAATGTTAATAGATTGTGATCATATTCTTTTATACAATTTAAAAGCAGAGCAAAACAAGTCAGCAAATTACTTCCCAAACCATATAATTCCATTCTGAATATTACACGCAGCATTATGTACACTATATCTTGCGTATACATTATCCCTGCATTTCAACTTACGTCATTAAGATCAATTCATCAACTGCTATTTTTACCCCAATTCATTCACCCAACCTTAACAACGGTGATTGACAGACTCACTGAAGCAGACTAATCAAGGCGTCAAAAAACTTGCTTTTGTCCTCAGTTTTCATTTCAATGACTGAAACAGAAAGAAAGAAAATCATTACAATAGCTGTAAGCGTATTTCAAGCTGTACCAATTCAATTGGATTTAAATAAATCAAATGCTCTAATATAATACTGGCAAATTATTCTTGGGATCTTATATTTGATATTATTACAGAATTTTCCCATGAATGCAGTAAAATATATAAATAAATTACATTAATTATAAAGAAATGCTGAACACTTACTATGAGAATCAAAGCAGTCATGCATTGTCCTTGATCCTGTGCTAGAACCTGCTTGTTCAAACGCTTTGCCGAAAAAGCTGGAATGAGAAATGAATAATAAAATAAAACATACAGCTCATTTAAAACAAATCAAACCTAGCATTTAAGATGTTCATTTATTACTAACTGTATGACTTACTTCTTGCAGGTTTTCTCACATAACGGGGGAATCCCCACAATCAACATTGTCCCCAGATTTTTATCAAGAGGCGCCCCTAGGACCAAAGGCAAATTAGGAGCCTTTTTGCTTTTGCTCTGAAAGTTAATAGAAAAGTCATTAATATGGGATTTCCACAATGCACCAATATGCAGTAGGACTCGAAAGAATTGTGACCTAGTTCTCTCAGAGCAAGAACACATACAATCAATTAGACACCCTGAGAGTAAAATGTGTTTTTAACTTCAATTTAGAGCTTTTAGATTTTAAAGACTTTACACTCTACAATTTAAAAATTTCTGATTTTAAAGACTTCGTAACTTTATAACTTTTTATAACTTTATATTTTTATATCTACTATATCTATTATTTTGTAAAGTGCATTAGAATGGATTTTATTCAGATAATGCACTATAAATATGTTACAAAATAATAAATAAATTTACACTATATAAAATAATAATTGGACTTATTCTTTGTTAACAAGACAGGAATACATTTCACTCTCATTTCAGTCAACATCAAAAACTTTAGGGTGACAACTTAAAGTATTGTATTTGTAAAAAATCTTTGTGTAGTCAATTAAATCAGTATTTCTATTAAATTTTCAGTTACTCACCACAGAACAATAGGCAGCCAGTGTGAATTTTGCAAGCCTTTCCAGACAAATTGGCTTTGTGAAAAATTTTGTGTCTGGTGTACCCTGAAAGAAAAATATCTCACAAATCAATGAACAACCTCCTAAATATAAGTGTACATGCCAAAATATTATTTACATATATAAACAACATATTACCTCTTGAACAAAAGCATAAAGGAATGGCCCAGCTGAGATGATCTGTCCCATATCCAAGAAAGACTGAACCTGTCTTACAATTCCCTGAAGTTGATTTTTAGCCGATTCCAATCCCTTTTCTAAAATCTCTACATTGTTCCTGAAAAGAGTTTCCAAATCAAGGATTTTTAAAATACAATTTTCCATAATAATGCGATGTAGTCATCCATACACTGTAAGACTGAAGATGCATTAAAGGGGAACTAATGGAAGTTTGCATGTTAATTTCAAAAGTTCAATTAGTTGTCAAATAATATATTGCAGTGAAAGGAAATGTCTTAAACTCGGGTTTGATATGATTTCAAGCCAATTAAAAGTGCAATTTGCACAAACCATCAACATGCTGGGGGCCGCCATTATTGCACACGGCACGCAATACAGTGACGTCACTTATGTACACAGCTAGGCCATATGTATTCAGCAATAGTCTGCAATACAAATTAATTACAATCCTGTGGATTACAATCCGTTACATTGTTCATTGCAATTATAATGACAAGAACAGATATCACAACAACATAAAGTTCTTACTGAGTGTCAAGTAATTGCCATTGAACTATTTGAGACAATGCAATTATCACACAATATCAGAACTTCTATCAAGTATCCTGCTTTGTAATACAACTACTGTTTATTGGTGAAGCTTTAAAAAAATATTGTATTGACAAAGTTTTGTTGAAAATAAGTTTTAGATATTATATTTTATTTTAAACTGGTATATTTAATGTATCTATAGCAATGCAACCAACATACAATTGAAATAAGCACAATTTGGTAATTAATATATATTAATCTTGGTAAAGAAGGAGGTACTGCCTTTAAAACAAACCCACTAACACTACATATACACCAAATATAAATACTATGAAATATATTTATACTATACATAATACTAATACTGCACATTGCCCCTAAAGATTATATGCGACATATTTTATTTACAAAGCAAAGCAGTATTCCAATTCTGTTCTCTTGCAAAAATATGGTCAGAAATATAGTGATACAAAATATATGCTAAATGTAATCTTAAAGTTATTAAATTTTACATTAAATACCTTTTGCTATTTAAACTCCTATGCTTGGAAAACCGTCTTACATAACATGTACGTAGCAGGGTTATTGCCTATTTGTCCATGCATATATATATATATATACCTATATACCCATTCTTAGATACAAATTGCTTATTGCAATCAATGCAATAATTAGCTAAAATTATGCTGTATTCCCAAGAAATTACAATTAGCTTGACATGCCCTTAACAAAAGCTCTGAAAGTGCAATTACACCTGTATCTAAAACTGTTGTTGACAGTTGTTCTCACCATTGAATTGCAATGCCAAGCCCCCAGAATACTTGGCTCTCACTCCATGCTAAGAGTTGGTACAACAGTGACGTATTTCCGGTCAGTGCAAAACACCAGGAATTTAAAAAATGGCGGCCTCCGTAGTTCACAACACGGAGCTAATAAATGCAGGATATTTCATTACCAGGGCACATATACAAGTTATGAATAGCATGGAATTGTTTCTATGGACCCAAGCTAAAATCTGAGAGGTAAAGTGCAAAAGGGGTTAGTTCCCCTTTAACATAAAATTAAATTAGTTTGAAATCACATAATAATCCTTTTTTTTATCAGAATCTTACCTATTTAAAAAGTCCAGGGCCTTTAGAAAGTTTTCAGAAGATGTTGTATCATTTTCCTGCAAGACACACAAGAAATTAGTCACGCAATTAAATTCACAAAATTCACAAATATATCCAATTAGTGTAAAAACAACACTCACAACAGCCTCTAATATTGCACCACACGCATAGACACCATCTGTAGCACACAATTTGTTCTTGTACCCGTATTGAGCATGAAAGGAAGGCAGAAATAAGTCCTGCTCTGCAAAGCTGAAAAGAATAATAGTTTTTAATTTACTTAGCGATATCTTAGTCCATAACAAAACCATACATAAAACTTTGATTGAGAATATAAGAGAGGAAAAACCATGGAAAAAGAATTGTTTCAGAAATGCCATGTCTGATATGTGTAAAAGAATAAAACTCACCTGTATTTCTGTGCTTGTTGATTAATGGTTTCTTTTATGGAGTCTTTTATATGGACATTCATTGAAACAAACTTCTGTTTGCATTGTACCAGTGGAAGCCTGCAATGTAAAAAAAAACCTATGTTTAAAACAATTGCGTCAAATTCACCATTGAATTGCAGACCATTTTCACTGTCTTGTAGTTATTACATCAAGTCATCAACTAACCCCATGTCGGCAAGAAACTCTTGTAGTCGTTTCTTCCCTTTCATAGTCCAGACTCGGAACTTGCAAGCCATTTGCGGAGAATGACACAAACTTTCAAAGATGGACCAATGTCTATAGAGTACTAATTGCAGCTCTTGGTCGAAGGCTATCCTAAGGCAGTCCACTGAGACAGTATTCTCTTCTCCTTCCGGTCTACAAAAAAAAAAATGTTAATTAAAAAAAAAAGGCTGTTTCGCTTACAGACAGGCCACTTGTCTCAGCATTACATTAATTTACTTGTCAGAAACATTGTCATTTTATACAAGCAGCTATCTGAGGCAAATATAATACACAATGCCAACACTTTTACCCCATGGGTCAGACCATTTACTGCCTGCAGTATGGGCAAAGCTAAAGATTTAGCTCATAAGAGCAATAACATCTGATTATTTTCATGAGATATTTCACAGAACTGTAAATAATTATTTCACAACAACCTGACTAATATCTGCAAGTAATTCCTTAAAGTAATCCACCATACCTGTGATTGTGCCGAGAAACATGAGATTGTATCTGGCCAACAGCGTCAATATAGGTGTCCCTATCTACTCGATGATGGATGAACTGATCTGTGACTCCTAGGATCCCTAACCTGCGCGATGAAATCACCAACCATAATAAGAACTTGTTTAACGTCAATTGCAATTAATTATTTACAGTGCTACCTTCTGCAAACATAAATCACAAGTTAGAGGTCTGTTAAATAATATTTTTTTGAGAAATCACATGTACTTACCATAAGAGATCATTTGTGTCTTTTGACATCTTCCAAGCTAACTCAAACATAAGGAAGGCTGACTGTAACAAGGAAAAGTACATGTATTAAATTTGTACATATAAATATCATAAGTACATGCACCAAATAAGAATATATCAGCGCAATACTGAATCTGTATTTTCTAATAAATCACATTTTTCTCACCATGTACCAAAGCTTTACCTCGAGCACATAATATATTTAATATATACTATGTGTTCCAGCTAAGATTTGAAATGGGTATGGCCCATATGGATATGAGGGCAACTAACCAGTGGCATCTATGGCACCCAGCTTTCGAGCATGGCATTCACAAAAACAGGCATGGCGCAATAGGGGTCGGGCATGACGCTGCGCCATGCTCAAATGACCTAGCTGGAACTGTTACACTGATATTATATATTATACTAATCTATACTATATTATATATTATACTAATCTGTATCTAAAGTATACTCACTGAGGTACCATATCCAGAAAATTCTGTGTAGTCAAATATGATCTTTTGTCTGAAAATAAAATTGTCAATTGCGTCAACATCATGCAATTATCAATTTGATTTCAGTTTCTGTAATTATACATTCATAAATCAAGATGCACTCACTTTTTTTCCTCCCAAAGCCTTCGTTCTCTTCTCTTCTCAAGGGCTTCTGGGTTAAACCTCCTTCGTTTGCCACCAGGGGAAGATGTGCCATCATCACTTTCATGTCCTGAACCCTCATCTGACTGCGATTTCAGAAAAGAAAACATTTAGTAAAGTTATTGCAATATGTACACTCTAACCTTGGATACTCATAAAATGACTGCAAAGATGACCAAATAGCAATGATGTTCATTGATCACTCACTTCTTCATCCTTAAAAACAGAGTCAAATTCCGGAATGTCCTCAATTTCATCTTGCTTCATGAGCAGGTTGACTTGTACTTGATTGTAAACATTGTGGACCTCAACAGGTCGGCGGCTGGAAGAGAGAAAACAATAAAAAAAGTCTAAACTGCCGTGTCCTACCTATCGCTCCAGAATTTTCGATTTACATTAACTGAATGCATCTTTCCTATTTAACATATATCTATTAGAAGCTTTATTATATCTAAAATCAAAATTTTAAATAAATAACCATCTATACAATTTCACTTGGCAGATAAGGCAACATAACAAAGTACAAGCTCAAGGATTTTATTAACAATTGAGAGGAAGATGACTGCACAAAATTATATATAACATTTATATTTGGCATGAAGAAACTTAGCTATGTAAAGCAGCAATACAAACCTGTCACAAATGAAAAACACAACATTATCAGGGGGCTGCAATGTCTCCACAACATCAATAGTAGCACCGAGGTTAATCATAATCACATATTTGACCTTGAGGAAGAAAATTAATGTATGTTAAGCACAGGAAAACAGGACAACAGGCTCAACAGCCAATCCAAATTTAAGTTGTTTCTTCTGATAAATACCTTGTGTTACAAATGAATCAAAAGCAGCTGATGTCAATATGACAGAACTATCATGCTTTTTGATATAAAGTAAAATTTCTTGCAATTTAAGAAAGACTTCACTTACCCCCTCAGAATTTTCAAGGTACGCCCTTTCTAGATCCTGGTACCCAGTCACTGGCACGATGGTGTACAAAACTTGGTCACATTGGAAGAGATACTGAAGTTGAAAATTTAAATTCCAACTATGAAGTTTTTATCCTGACCTTTGGAAGTTCATTAGAGTTTGATTTCTAGGCTAGAAGGTCTCATTTTTTAACTCACCAGTCTTCAGCTGTCTGAACATGCTACCTGAGCATTTTAAAGATGTCTCATCCATGTTGAGCATGTCCAGACAGCACATGAGAGATGGGTGAAAGCTACTGGTGAGTTAAAAATGAGACCTTCGAGCCTAGAAATCAAACTCTAATATAATTTCCAACTGTCATAATCAATAATTCCACGACTTAAATTTTTTTTTACTATCAAATTGATATATGTATAAAATTAATATATTACCTGCAAAATCTTGCAAGCACATAATGAATCAACACTAAGACTGACCAGGACAAGGACCCTCTGCAAAATAACAGGCATACAATATGTCACGATTGTTATCACATCATCCAACCCAATATATACATCTAAAATGATTGCCAGTCAGTACACTTTTAACTCGGCAACACAGATTTATGGAGTAGTACCCAGCCAATGACAAGATTTGTTTCCACTGACAATGTACGTATACATCCCTGTTGCATCTTGCCCCCTCCATGGCGGTTTACTACTTTTCACCCATTATCTCAAGAAGCATACAGAAACAGGGTTGGAAATTTAACCCACCCACCGGGTTTAACCCGGGTTGGGCTAAATAGACATTTTGCCCAAAGTGGGTTCTACTCCATACTTTTACTTATTATCAGTACTAAAACTATTGTATCTGAAACATTAAACTTAGCACAGATGATGCTACATGATGGTAGGACATAACCAAGATCAAAGGTTGTTATCACCAATTTGGATAGGTGAAAACACTAAATTACTTGATGATTTAGCAATTTCTCGCCATAGTTGTTAGCTTTAAAATTATAATCTTTGGAATTCCACAGACAAGGACGTGTAACATAAGAGTTTTTCAAACTAAAATAGCATGGTCCCATGTGCTATAGTTTGTATAAGAATTGAACTTCTATAATTCTAAGTTACTTTTTGTCAGTCTGTATGATTGTGTGTAGATCATTATAAGTCTCTGTACTATAATCAGTGGTCGAAATTTCCCGGCGCTCAGGCGCTTTTGAGCCGGAAAGATGCATAAAAGCGCCAGGCCGACATTTTTTTAATATTGGCTTTCTCTGCAAATTTCATGATTGACTTCCAAGAAAATTGTTAATTGCAATTGTGGAAGCTGGGGTACACGGGGAAGTTGATTAAAATCAGTCACTTAATATACCAAAGGTTTGAACTTCTGTAAAGTGCAATTAGCCATCATAGAACCCAAACAGGAACAAAAGACAATGCACAGCTTTGCCAGGGGAATTTTTGTTTTTTCTTTGATCTCTATTTCATATAAATTGTCAGTATTGTACAAATTTACCAGGTAATGTTTTGATTTTTGTTTTAGCAAGAACAAAAATTTACCAAATTATAATGGAAAATAGCCTACCCTGAAACTTGATATATTTTAAAAGGACCTTTAAAGATAGATAGAGAGAGGTTTCTTTTCATCATATATAAAAGTACACAACTAAGATATGAAAGTAATTTGTTTAGGAAGAACACAATTATATCGACCTCCTAAAGTTATCAGTAGATAATTTAATTAACTATTCTTTATTCTTAAAAAAAAAAGAAAAGGAAGGCAATTGGAAACAGTAAGATTGGCTCTAGACCAGCCTCAAGTGGCTCCTGATGCTAAATCATCCGGAGCCACATTTGGCTCCAAAAGAAAGTCACAACATTTCGACCACTGACTATAATTCAGGAATTGCATTCTTCAATTGATACTCATGCCCATAAGATGTGTAAAGCTCAGTGATAGCCAATAAAGTGAAGTTTAAGAAAGAAAATATTCTATTTCTCCATATATTCACTGTTCCAACCACTGGTCCTGGGTTCATTTCCCAGTCGAACCTTAATAAGTTGGATGGCTGTTTCATCCATAATCTCATTGCCTGGTTCCTGCCTGCCCTAACCAGCCCATTAGGTGCAGAAATACAGGACGTAAAGTCCTAATCCACCCATCACCCTTGTATATGTATTTCTACTAATTTGGAATCCCATTTGTGAGCTTGTAGGAGGGTTTTTGTCAGGTTTAACCCACCTTTGGTGGATTTTACCCCATTTTACACTGTATATAAAGCTCAGTGATAGCCATTAAAAGGACAATTTAAGAAACAAATCTTCTATTTCTCCTTATATTTTTATGTATTTTTACTAATACCACCACAGGTAGTGGGCCAGTTGATTATGACCTGACTGGCAGACCAGTTGTATCGTCAGGCGAGTTGGTCAGAGAACCAGTTGTCTGGCGGACCAGTTGACTTGACCCCCTCGGCGACAGACAACTGCAAAATAACAAGTGCACTAATATTTGGAATCCCATGTGTTGAGCTTGTAGGAGGGTTTTGGCCAGGTTTAACCCACTTTTGCCCGGGTTAAACCCATTTTGCCCGGGTCATACCCAGGTTTTACCCGCTGAGCTGCGCAAAATTAATTTTAACCCGGGTTAAAGTCCAACCCTGTCAGGATGTAATTTATAACCTGGCCACATCAATGTTAACCTAGGGCTCAATATCGTTTGATAGAACAAATTTACTATGAATGTGTATCGATGATACATA
Source organism: Alitta virens (assembly GCA_932294295.1). Lineage (NCBI taxonomy): Eukaryota > Metazoa > Annelida > Polychaeta > Phyllodocida > Nereididae > Alitta > Alitta virens. The sequence goes on along the minus strand of OW028575.1, from coordinate 11,571,252 downwards.
TCATTTATTGAATGAGTATATCAATGATGCATATCGTATCGAATGGATCAAACGAATGGAGCCCTAGGTTAACAGGTTATAAATAACATCTCGATCAAATGTTACCATAACAGCTGTCACTTGGCTGCGCTCCGGCCTGACTGAAGTAATAGGCCGGCACACGTCAATCTACAGGTCAGACCTGTACCAGAAATATGTCATACCACCACCCTGGATGTGACAGGAACTTCTGTCGCCGAGGGGGTCAAGTCAACTGGTCCGCCAGACAACTGGTCCTCTGACCAACTCGCCTGACGATACAACTGGTCTGCCAGTCAGGTCATAATCAACTGGCCCACTACCTGTGGTGGTAGCAGGTCGTTTCGGCCTCAGCAGTCGAGTTGACTTTGTGGGCAGACCATGCAAGTTGGTAGCGGACAAGTTGACAATACTCTGTCGCCGAGTTGGTTTGTCACCGGGTTGACCATGCAATTTACAAATGTTATACTATTAATATTATATTCATAGAACTATTGAAGTGAAGAGCATTGCATTATAGACTCTGAAGAGCTTTGTTTTAAGACACAGTTGTTATTCAGAATTTCAGGTCAGTGCACTGCACTGTACAGCGTCTTTGTAGGCAAACACTGTAGCAATTGGTCATTAGTTTTATCACAGTCAATGCACATACTAATAACACCAGCTGGCTGAACACTGATTCAGAATCAGTGACACTGACAGTGACACCATTGGCATTGCCATTGCACACAGCAAAACAGTTTATATGACACCCCATGATAGATATATATCTACATTATACAACCAACAGATGGCTTCATTCGCACCTGATTTTGGATAACATCGTAGAACTCTCTTCGGAAATCCTTCAGGAACACCATGATGAACTTTTAAATCAACTGGACGACGACATTACAGCAAAGTTATGGGCGTTTTATGATCAGCTCACAGACAACAAAGTTTCGATTCTGGCGCGACGTCTAGGCATCTGCAAAGCGAGCCAAAATTCGGGTTGTGGATTTGGGATTTTAATTATGTTTAAATATTAAACGATCATAGAACATCAAATGTATCTATTTTGAACTTAATGCTTCTATAATAATAAAATAAAACTTGGTGACTGTCAAAAATGAAGAATAATCCGTACTGAATAATTCGCCATAAAAATTTTAGGATCCGTAATATTTGCTACACGCAGACGAAATTCATCATTTGCGCATTGTATTTTGTTTAGTCATTTCCGTTTATCTGTCAGACGCGAAAGTGTAAAGAAAGCTGTCAAAATGGTTTGTAATTTCACTGCCAATTTCACATGAGTGTTTATCACCTGTCCTCAAGAAGTAATCTGGCTCTTTGTGGACACACGACAGTTTTTCTGTATACAATGATCTGTCAGCTGTGCCACTGTGGAGTGTGGTTGACAATTTCAATGTTTTGATAACTTGTAGATCTACCTTTTAATGTCAATAATGATTTGTGGAAATTGTGGTTGTATAATTGATGTCTATAGAGCTTCTTTTGATCTTTGGGGAATGACGTGGACGTCCTACACTTCCCCCAATCCATACTATACATTTGACATGTACATTGTACAGGCTACTACAGCGGCTACAGCATTGATATCTATATATAATTTTGTATTGACAGCGTTAATATCACAAGTTGATACATAAGTCAAATCGAAAAATTTAAATGAATAATCAAATCTAACACTACAACTACTAGTCAAGCTATATACAGACTGTATACATATATATATGATATACAAGACAAACAGACAAAGTAATATTTCAAGATAGAGTAACACTATTCAATGTCCTGGTCCCAGTTCAAGATTACAAATTTAGAGATCAATGCTGTTATATATATACAAACAGAAATAAATAGATACATGATTTAAGATGCTAATGCAAAATATCAGTATCATTAATATCAACCTCTTCAAATTATAATAAAAAAAGATGTGTGTGACACATTTTTAAAAAGAAATGGCAATGCACAGAATTGACACACACCAACGGGGAGCAGCCATGGTGTAAAACTTAACAAATTCAATAAATACTTTAAAAATTGTTCTGTTGCAGTTTGCGTTTGGCAATATGTTTCCACATGACCTTCCTCGTTCTTTCAACACAAAATATCGAGCATACTCAGTTTCAATGTTGCCTGGAAATGAAAGGTCCGATGTTGAAAAGGGAGGCAAAAGTAAGCTTTTATTGTTTTATTATATGATTGACTTATTAATTCTATAAATTCTGCTTATAGGCTTCGGTGATAAGCATGAAATCGCTAGCTGTGAGTGTGACTAAGTGAACATTTTTCTGTTTCAGTTATCATGCCACCATCAGCATTGGATCAATTAAGTAAGTGGATTTTTAAAATAAAATTAAATGTTTCACCTTTAAATTTTCATTGTTATAAGAAGCTGTTTGATTTTACAGCTAATCATACCAGTAGTAAGCTGTACAGTCTGTAGTTGGCAATTATGACTAATTATGTATTTCTTGTTAAATTTGTTGATTATGACTGTTCAACTGTGAAATGCATAGTATATTATAAACGTAATATAAGCGGCAGCTTATACATATTCATATAGTAATGCTTAATTATTGCCAAGCCCTCTGCTGTAATGGTCTAAAGTAGTCAGGCTGATTGATTGCAATCAGTTGTATCTTTGAGTTGTCAATTAACTAAATGCAATCAGTTGTTATAATTGTAGTCAGTGATTTTGATGCACTGAAGTGTATTATTTGCTCTTTGTTGCAGCTAGATTAAACATCCAGTATCCCATGCTGTTTAAACTAACTAACGATCAACACAACAGAGAAACGCATTGTGGAGTTTTGGAATTTGTTGCTGATGAAGGAAGGGTCTACTTGCCTTATTGGGTAACTCAGCTCAATATTTTATCTATTTAATTCAGTCACATTAAAATACATGCACATTAAAACTTATTAATGATGACAAATTTCAGATTTTCATTTTTCTATGTTGTTTTTTTCCAGATGATGAGAAATCTGTTACTTGATGAAGGTGGCCTTGTACAAATCGCGAGTGTTTCCCTGCCAGTTGCCACATTTGCGAAATTCCAACCACAATCTTCAGATTTCCTTGACATAACTAACCCCAAAGCAGTGTATCCTTTTATTTACAGCTGTATTTGATTTCCTTTACATTTTGTTTTGTTCTGTACTGAAGTATATTGCTAATATTAACTAAATGAAATGTTTACATTCATTTAATAATTTAAATAGAAATTGAAATGTTGTTGTCAGCCTTGACTTTTTACAGTTTAGAAAATGCCTTGAGAAATTATGCATGTTTATCGATTGGAGACATGGTGGCAATCAATTATAATGAAAAGGTAAATTTCATTATATGCTTTTTAACATTTACCTGCATGTTATTTAATCTCTGGCATTAATAATGTTTTGAATTTTTTTTTCCAGATATATGAAATGTGTGTGTTGGATACTCAGCCAGGAAATGCTGTGTCAATTATTGAAACAGACATGAATGTAAGACTTACTTACAATTGCTAGACTTGATTAAAAAAAATATATATATATATATATAAAAAATCAGTGTCAGTCATATAACTGTGCCTTAATTGTATGTATTTGAAAAATTGTAAACTTGACATATAATTTAAAACTACTTGCAACTTATTTTTTTCTTCATCTTTTCTCTCATTGTTGCTGCAGGAATATATTAAAGCAATATAATATCAGACATGCTGGTAAAAAGAGGCACAAACAATATATAGCAAAAAAATAATTCAGAATATTTGCTTTCGAGAAACTGCAAGGGAGGTTTTCAGTCAAATTTTGGTACAGATGTATTGAAATTTATCTTTTTTTTATACATTCAGGTGGATTTTGCAGCTCCTGTTGGTTACAAGGAACCAGAAGGTCAAGGACGACCGCAACATCCACATGTCGCTGAAGAGGAGGTTAATATTTTGTCAAACTTTTTCTGGTAATGTTGTGTTCATTCTATGGACACTGTTTTCAGTATTTGAAAAGTTATGAGCATTTTTATTATATTTTTCAGCCAATGCCTGTTGACTCATCAGAATATATAGACCAGACAAAATTTAGGGTAAGTATGTTTCACAACTTATACCAATATTTATAAGAATAAATACATCAATGAACGTTGCTCACCACATTGTGAATATTTAGACCTTATGTTAGATTTTATTCATGTTTGCTTTTGTAATCTGTGGTAAAACGAATTGAATTGAACTTTCACTGACATTTAATCATATTTAATTACATAATGATAATTACATCTATTGTAATGCATTTTGTAGGCATTGTGGTGTATTTTAATTTTAATTTGTCAATACATTTTCAGGCTTTCAGTGGATCAGGGAATCGTTTAGATGGGAAAGCAAAAAATACAGAGAGTTCACCATTGCCTATTCAACCTCACGAGATGAAAAGGTTAGCTCTTACAAGTTTTGCTTTACGACTAAAATGATAAATAAATATTATAGCATCCATAGCACAAGCATTACAGTAATATTTCTATGTTTCATCATTGTGAAAGGAAGAGTCATTATTCTATTTTTATTTCAAAGGGGTATTCCAAATTATGATTATGAAAAGGGCACAATTTCCTTCATCAGGACAATCCGAACTCCGGATGACACCCCCTCAGTAAGTGTGATCAGAAGCTTTAATTAATTGTTAATTTGCTTAAGCAGTGTCATTTACAGATTAATGACATCATCTGGAATTTACTTTGACTGTCTTTTTTCTTTCAGGATGAAAAGAACAACTTTGAAGCATTTTCTGGGGAAGGTCATTCATTACGAAAGAAGCAGACACGCAAATAGATTTGATCTCTGTGTTCTATTAATATTATTTTTCATCATTTAAAAAAAACAATACATTCACCTGTGCTGTACATTATGTATTTATTGAGTGATTAAATAATGTTTGTATATAAGTTTCTGTATTTGTCCTTAATGAAGCATCACAAATTTATTATCTGCATACTTTAGTCTCAAAATGCAATGGTTTGTTGCAAGTACACAGAGGTTCAACTCTTTTAATCAGTTGTTTACAATGAGATAAAATGTCTGTATTGCACTTGGTCAGGACGTCATTCATTTTGTCTTGGGATTTGCAATACATAGTGTGGAGATGATACAGAGTAGACATCAGTTTTTTATTTTTGGCGAGTTCTCTGTGGGTTTCTTTGTCCTTTTTCTCTGCGATGAGGTCCTCCACATATTTCAAATGGTGTAGCGTAATGGAGAATTCCTTCTGGAAAACATTCCACACAGACTGAAAGGTGATTTCTATAATTCGCTCGATGAATTTGCTGGGAGGTAGATGGGGTTCCTTTGCTAATTTTATTCCGCAATTTGGTCCCAGATAGTATGTCCGGGAAATCCAGGGTGCATCTCGTTCAATTACAAAAACAAGAGCATCAAACCTCTTGCGTATGAGAATGTCCACAGTGTTTGTAACCTCCACATAAAAGTTGTCTGGAGTTTTTTCAACAATATCTTCGACTTGTGTACAAAGAGACCTCAATAACTGCATTGTGTCTTGATTCTGAACAGATCCATAGAAATGAGATGAGGAGGGGTGCTTGTTACTGAATTTGAGGATTTCCCAGGCTGAAAAACTTATCACTTGGAGGATGGGTCTAAATAACATAGTAGGACAGCTCTGAAATAAATAAAGGATTGTGTGAGCTTGTGATTGTGTTTTCTTGTAAATATTACATTCATTAGTCATCTTATAATTATCACTACATCACTCTTCAATTAGCTATCCAGATTCAGTTTGGTATGCTAATGTCTGCTTTAGTTGTTTAGCTCAATGTATACAAGCTGCTTTCCTTAATATATAAATTGGTTTTTATATTGTGAAGATAGCTGGTAGCTGGCTCATTCCTATCTTAATAATATTAACAGATTACTTGTATAATAACTTCAACATTGAGTTACATGGGTTTAAGTACCTGATTGTCATAGCTGGTATTTTCTTTGGGACCAAAGCCTGTATTGTTGTTAAGATTTTCAGACATTCTGCTGTATAGATATGCAAGGAATATGACACAATGTTGATTTGCATTGCTGAGACAACTGAAAGTTTCTGCAAGTAATTCTGCCCTTCTGAGTTCCACAATGTCATCTTTCACAGTGTCTAAGGTTGTTTCAAACCAGCGTTGAAATCTGTTGCAGAATTGCAAAATATTATCTAGTTGAAGTCCAACATGCAATTTTACCCTCTTGTATTTGTCAAATTTTGCGCTTTAGGCATACTTGCATGATTAAATTTGAAGTTCTAAAAAAAGCACATATTTTCTGAGATTATCATTTTTTATATATATAAAAATACATCTACATATTCATATAGCTTGTTGTATGCTTATTTGTAGACCAGACAAAAAAATATGAAAAAAAAGTTACGTTGTGAGTTCATCCAAGAAACTTGTAATGCTTTCTTTAAGAGTGGAAAAATCAAAGAGCAAATGTTCCGAGTCATTGTTGTTGTTTCCGTCATGTTCATTATCTGGGAGTTGACGCGACACTGACATGTATGTCATTTGGTGCTGAAATTACAAATAGGCCTACTTATGAAAAAAACCTTTCGTGTTCTTATATCCTCAGCATATCTGTTAGCTTAGGTTCTTGTAAAAAAAAAAAAAGTAAACAAAATTAATGGTTTACTCACAAGGTGAACAAGGTTGGTGAGTCTTGGCTGTTTGGCTGGTTTTTTCCTCCTGAAGAATTTTGCGCTCTTCAACCTGCATGTCATGTTTATTGTGCCACCACTTCACAAACACAAGTGCAATTTTTGCCAATGCCTACACATTTCTCTGCACCAGGTCGAAGAAATGGCGCGAATCCTTTAGGCGGGGAGGCGCCACTGTCTGCCATTGTCCATGCGCATGCGTCGTTGCCAAGCGCCAAATTCGCGCCGAATTTCATTTGCTGCTGAACGGCATGGATGACATACTGATATAGATGATACTGAGCCTATTAACGTCTGCGGATGACAGGAGCTGTTTGTATAAGTTGCAATTGGTGGCAAGTTGGACCAATTGTGAATACTCCATGGATAGTAGTGTATTTGTGCCTACGAATGGCAGTTTCTCTCTTCTTTTTTTTCCCCTCCCCTTCTCTTGGTTTTGTTCACTCTTTATTGAGACTTTAATCAAATAGGGAATAATCTTTTCAAGTCACTAAACCTAGGGATAGACCTAATAATGTAGTATAATAGGATGTGTGTAAGATTGGAAGCCAAAAAAAAGAAAACAAAGAAGGAATACAGCTAGCTAAAACAGCTAGCTAAAAAAAAAAGAATAAAATATTTCGCCTTCCGTAAAAATGGGGTGGGGGGGGGGGGGGGGGAGGGGTACACGATCCCTTACATGAGCAATGCATGCACAGCAAAGCTATGGAGGCAATTGAATGCAACCCACAATGAGGCAGTTGTTTTATGTAGGATAATTCCGTTGCATTATTTAAATAAACTGATTGGTAACCTGACTTTACATATACTAATAGCAGTGACAGAGAAGACATGTATGCATAAACATCTTTTATTCAATAACAATATACTGATACAAAAACGAAAATTAAAGTATCAAGATGAATTTGAATCGTTCAACGATAAGCAATCACAGCCACATATTTTCTTTGCACCTTTGATCAAAAAACCAAAAATGAAAACAACATTTACAAAAACACAGCCCACATAAAATCCATTGAACACTGAACTAGCAGTCAGCGCCTTCTTCAAAACCGACTCCAATGCAACTGAAATTGGAATTTTATGATTAGATTTCTCGATTGGTCTCACTGAATTAGACAGCGAGCAACATCTACAGATAAATGAATGCAATAGGAATGTACATTTGTACAAAGATGAACTTACCACTGGAAAGAATGTCTATATTTTCGACTAGACCCAAAAGGACAAAAATTGCAGATACAGTAATGGAACAAAGGGCTACAATTTGGATAGTGAATGACGAATAAATCTGCAAAAAAATAAGCAAGAATTGAGAATGTATAAACATAATTTGAATTCTAGCATACGCAAGGCAATTTTGGCGCATGCATAACCATCGTTCGTATGTGAATATGAATGAAACGTGCGCACAAACGGATCTCTTTTTTTTTCTTTTCTTATAATTTTGGCACTTTGCAATTATTTATGTTAGGTCAGTTAAACACAAAGGCACTGAATATATTGTGACTCATAAGGGGGTGCATATTGTAAACTGGTGTATATCAGATCTGCAATGAGTTGCTTGGAAGCTCACCAGTTTCCTAGAGTCATCCCTCTTCCCATGGCATATGCTGACCAAGGCTGCCAGGAACACCTGCAATTATGATGCAAAATGTACACAGGAACGATTGACGCACTGATTAAAAAGTCCATTGGATCGAGTCAATATAAAACATCTGGTATTCAGTTGAACAATGTCCATCTGGCTATATTAAGCTATATATATACCTAGTGTAACTGTCCAGTGCCCACAGGCGGTTAGCTCAAATGTCTAGTTCAGGTAATTTACACTAGGTGCTTTAGTTCAATAATTGTTGTTTCTAGTCACTAAAAGGTGGCTACCTGTCTTTCACACCTGAGGCACTGCCCCCCCCCCCCCCCCCCCCCCACCTGTGCAAGAGCAAATTTTACTGCTAACAGAGTAATAAGGTATGTACATTTCTATTATCATCTCTCTTTCGAGATGTTATATAAATTTCAGAGCCGTGATAAGGCTAATTAGGACAAGACTGATTGTGACAAATGATACTTAAAGGAATAAAAGCATTTAGCCGTTGGCTCAAACCCTCATACAGCTTGTCAACTCATTAACTATCCTATATAGCCAGCCTGCTACCACCTGATTAATACATAAAGTTTTACTGTATAGGTGCAGTGTATAATTTGTAATTTTTTTCAGAATAACAGTTTAGTAATAGATGGCTTTGCAGAATTACAACATGATCAGACATACCATTGCGGGTGCCCAAAGTGTACTATAGTAATGTTGAGGTCCTTGGTTCAAATCCGGCCACAGAGCAAAAGCAAAGATTCCAATTAACCCGGATACCTGAGCAATGGAGACCTGTTCAAAAGGGTTGAAAAATCTTGGCTTGCCTCTATGGTTGCACTGAAATACAAGATAGTACATTTGCAAACAATTCCTCAGTTTAATCCATTCTATTATATATAATTATGGATTTGCTCTGCAGATATCTGTGGATATTGATACCACTTAATTATTGAGATGATCTAGTATTTCGTATGCTTTCCACTAACCTCAGACGTAGCCAAGTATACAGCATCCCAGTGGTTGCTAATAGCAATCAAAGAGGCAGTGAGACCAAAAAACTGGATGAGACAAAAAACGAAAGCAGCGACTTCTAGGGCAAGTGTAGCCCACACGATTTGGGCGGATGACAGATTTGAAATGATGCTGCAATGGAATAATAATCACAAATCAAACATATACTGTAATATAATTTCTCAGTGCTATCTGTCTCTACTTGTTCCATATATTGTAAAAAAAAATTGTTTCACTTACGTTTTATCAGACAATGTGAAAGGCACCTGGACAATGACATCTGAAGGTCCTATGTTGTCAGACAGTCTAATTACCATGGGAACCGAAACTTGTAGCATAAATGCAAGTGATGCCATGACAGTCAAGGAGGACAAAATCCCTGTGCCAATGTATATGCCATTCTAGAACAGAAATAAAAAAACTAATCTCAAAGTCGCTGAAGGGTAGTCTACAATTGAAACAAGATTTTAGTTTATTATGCACTGTAATTACATACCAGCCACTTTGTCAGATAGTCTATTTTGTGGAATCTGCCTGCCAGGCCCATCATCATAACCTGAAACAATTAATTAAAAGAAATCAGATACACATGAAATATATTTGGAATTTCAGATATTACAACAGATTTTATATCGTGTGCAGCAAAAAGGTGCACAAGAAACTAGCTCCAAGTCGATACTCACAAGAACACCGGTCCAGATGAGGCAATAGAAGATGTGCCATTGGGAGATAAGAGCATGGGTAATCCCTGTGGCAAATAATGATCCTCCTGTGACCAAAAATATCAACCAAGGCAGCTCCTCCTCTATTAGGCGTTTACTAAGACCTGATTTAGAAGTCCCTCTAGCAAATGCTGGGCTACCGGGGTTTGTATAAGGATTCAAGTCTGCATTATAGATTTCCAGAATACTGTTCGGTCTTGAGTTCTTTTTGTTTTGTTTGTTTTGTTTGTTCTGTTTGTAGTCTTTTATAGCACTGATATCGAGAGGTTTTGAGTTGCCCTTAGAACTCATACTATTCTGTCGACCAGGAGAGATAGGATAGTCCACAGACAGTCGATGCTTCTTGTCGATTTTACGTCGGTTGTTACCATGGGAGGACCAAGTTCCTCGATCTGCTGTACCGAAATATCTTGCAGGATGGTTAGAATCATATTGCCAAGAGTGCGCTCTGGCCGGGTGCTCTTCTCCTCTTAAACGACGAATCTTTTTCTGAAGACTAGCACTGGATGATTCTGATTTCAAGGTTCCTGACAACCGCTTTACTTCTTCCCCATATTGGCTTGGTTCACTTGTTCTAAGTTTCTTCCTTGGTTTTGGATTATCACTTCTGAAAGACCTCACATCAATGTCAAATTCAGGCAGAGACGAGCGTTCTTTATTGAGACTTCCTCCTGTAGGGAATGTTCCATCTGAGTCGTTCACCACCACCAATCGGCCATCTCCTCCGAGATCCACATCTGGAATGAGCCTACTCCGATGGCGCTCCAACGTATTGGTCCCCATCATATGACCTTTAGTACTTGCAATGCCCTGGTCATTGTTGCGAAAAGTTGTGCTGCAAAAGAAAGAACATGGTTTTTAATTGTATTATCTAATCACTATTCCAAAGGTCAGTCAGCTCATATTCATATGAAGCGAATCTAATGATGGGATGATAAGGATTCAAGTCAAAACCACTCATGGTTGCATGAATGCTAAGTATCAAGTACTGCCAATTCAAAATGTCATGACAAAGACTTCCAGCTGAGAATCTCATCTAGAATGACCAGGCTTAAATGTCAATTATTATATATTACAGAAAAAAAAGTCAAAATTAAAAGTTTTCACCATCTCAAAAGCTATATTAGATATACCTACTACACTGGTGTTGTTGAAAGCCAGTTCATCTTAAGCCCTGCTGCCAATACAGTACACCATGAACAAGTAATTCTGTTAGCCTTACAGAAAAGAGCTAGCCAACTTTTTCACATGAAAAGACAAGTTGAAAGCTTGTGGGTATACTTCACAAACCTGTTGGCAATTCTCAAACACATCAACTTTTCAACTTGCCCACTTTTTATCTCATGAATGGACTAAGTGAACTGCTCCTTTTCAAACACCGAATTTCATTCAACAGTTTCTTTGGATATCGTACAAAAAATAGTTATCTCTATCTGCAAGTATATGAGCTGCCAACATTTTTTCATCAGTGAACAGTTGCCATACTTGTTTAAGGCATTTGGATTAAAAAAAAAGAAGACCCGTCTATTAATATTTCTGTGTTATTTATAAAAGGGGTAAAATCAGAGACCTGGTATAGCTGGATTTCCCAAAAACTGGTCCAGCAACATGTCTAAATCAAACACTAATTCTTTCTTTCTTCTGAAGTTCATTTTCATGAAAACAACTAAATCAGATGGGTAGTTATGTTGTTATAATGTCGTGCCAATACAATATCATAACATTGTCATAACATCATATTATGTACTTGATTACTATGCTGGGTCAAGTCAATGAACCCACCCACGGCGTAAATCTTTAGCATGGTGTGGATCCTGAGCTTCATCTCGTCATTACGTCTGCATCTGACAGCTAGAATGACCAGGCTGGTGTCTGGTGATTTATTTATTTATTTGAACATATTTTGCATGGGTAGCACCATCAGTACAAGACTGTTTTACATGTGGCCCATAAAATACAATAAAACATAATAAATAGTACAGTAATTTTAAAACAATTGATAAAATACTAAAACACAAAGTTACATTAAAATATTTTGTTTAAGCTTAAATTTAAAATCAGTGTTATTATGTATGTCTTTTAAAAACGAAGGGAGATTGTTCCATGACATAGCACCAACATATTGAAACAATCTTTTCGCTAACTGACTAGATACTGCAGGAACATATACATTCATTGGATGGCTTCTAGTATTTAAACCATTCACATCACAATTCTTCACAACATCATTGACTAGATAAATAGGGGCAAGCCCATGTATACATTTATACATTAAATTGATAGTAAAATATTGGCATCTCTGTTTGACATTCATCCATTTCAAAGTTTTGACAATATTAGCACTTCTGCAGTTAACATAATCAAAATTATTAGTGACTAATCTTGCTGCATAATTTTGTAACCTTTGAATTATGTATATGTTGTATTCACTCGTTTGGCCCCATACACTTATAGCATAATCAATGCAAGGTTGTACAGCAGTTACATATATTTTACCCATGAGATGTGATGAGACAATACCTTTTAATCTTCGCAGTCTACTTAACTTACTGGCAATATTTGAACAAAGTTTGTTTACATAATCATTCCATAATAATTGACAATCAATCTTCATTCCAAGATAATTTGCACATTGCACATACTTTAAATTTGTACCATTAATGGTTACATCTAAATGATCAGATAAATGCCTCCTACTGGAAGATATCAACATTATTTCACATTTTGATGTATTAACAGAAAGCTTGTTGTTAACATACCATTCATTAAGTTGTGTAACACATGTTTGTAATTTTCCTTGAGCTTCTGCAATTGAATTTCCATGACAATATGCAATTGTATCATTAGCATATAAATTACATGTACCAGCGTTACAGTTCTGTGATATATCATTGATAAATAACATAAACAATGTCGGCCCAAGGACTGAGCCCTGCGGGACACCTATAGTAACATCTTTTTTTTATCAGAAAGTAATTGATTATGAAATACAGTCTGTTTTCTATTGTCAAGATAATTTGAGAACCATGCATATTCATTACCAGTTATACCATAATAACCAAGTTTTTCTTTCAACAATTTATGGTCAATCGTATCAAAACACTTGCGAATATCTAATAAACATATACCAGTTAGCAAAAAATCACTAATGTTAAATCTATCCATGAATCAACAACCCTATGTAAGGCAGTTTGAGTGTTATGTAGAGGTCTGTAAGCACAGATTCTTTTGTACAACTTTTTCAACAACCTTTGCAATAACACTTATAGGCCTATAATTATTCTTATCATCTCTCGGACCTTAAGCTTTGTAAACAGGAGTAATTTTTGAAAATTTCCAATCATCTGGTATTTTACCACAAGACAAAGACGTATTTGTGATATTTGTTATAACTGTTGAAATTAAATCACAAGACATATGGATAAGTTTAAAAAACAGTGCAGTTGCTGAACTTAAATGTATATTGACATGGAGGGTTTCTCCAAATGAGCGATTGGTTATTATTGGCACTAATACTTTCATGAACAACTGTATGACCAATATTTGCAAAATAATCATTAAAATCTTGTGCACTGAACTCCTTAGGAGCGTTAACATGATGTTTACCAATAAGTTTATTAATTTTTTTTCTAAAATTGCTTAGGGTCATTAACATTATTACAAAATTAATTTTCATAGTATTTACTTTTCTCTCTTCTAATATAATGATATAAGCTTCATACCAGTTGCAGTGCAATACCATATCATGCCATACCATACAATGCATGATGGTTCTAAGAAGACGATATAAAATCAATAGGCAAAGTCAGATTTGGCCACAAGCCACTGCTACCTGACAAAGAGGTCTACAACCTACGTCCTCGCAGTATTTTTTGTGTGAGGACCAATGCCACTGGTCGCGATAAAATCGCTTTTAATTGTAATGCATTCTGTAATATTCAATTATTCATTCACATATAAGATGACAATTGTGATAATCACGAAAATTTGAATATATGCACAAATTAATTTGTGCAAAATCAATTCGACACTATCATAGAGTAAACCTTATTTATTCAAAATCAAAGACACCATGGCCTATATTTACTTTAGCATTCACTATTTTAAGTATTCAAGGTTCCTGGACGCATGAGTGATTAAGGCAACAATGCCACTCAGGTCGAAAAAGATCAAATTGCTCTATTTTTTCAACACATTTCAAGTCTGAAATTGGCCGTAAATCAAAAAATACTATGAACTCGACTTAGACTGGTTCTTTTTTTCTTTTCTTTTATATTCAATAGTAAAATCTGATCTTTTGTAATATCTTGAAATTTTACCAAGAATGTTAATTGAATGCTTCAGCTATGTGTATTAAATTATAAAGTGTGTGCTTAATAATGCATGTTCTTCTAGATTCTTGTGTCTTCTTACATTTTACCTCATAATTCCAATGTTGAAAGGAGCGTTGTTTGGAGTTCATGACAATGATCACTTGTTTTACGCGCTGTGCTCATAATTTGGGGTTGACACGACAAACAATTGTCCCCCAAATATCACATTCCAACAAGTGGCATCATGATTCCACCAAGTGACATTCATGCAAACTGCACTGCACAGGAACAGGCATCTTGCCTCAACAAGTTCAGAATTGTCTTCAGAATGGACATTGGTCAAGATCTTCAAGTGGACACATGTAGTTCTAGAGGGATTGATTGACTGGATGAATAATGAAACCCAGATAGATCGAGATTCATATGGGCTTTTTATGGCAAAAAAAGAACAAATCTCAAGCATTTTTTTAACCCCACAGGTGGTAATTTAAAGACTTGATAAAAAAAAAACCTGCTCATTCACAGGCTGTGTGAGAAATGCTAGCTTGAGTAAATTGAACCTTTGGTAGTTTTAAATAGCAAACACACAATTACAGCAAGAGCAAATTATGGCACACATGTATAGCAATATATGACTTTATGTATATTATATATTAAATAGATGTTCTCCTATATAGTAGCCTTGTATTTACGATGTTCTATTGTTGCAAAATAGCCCAAAGATCAGATCCTGGGATCAGAAGTTGTAAACCTACAGTCATTCAGAATTTTATAACGTAGCTATCATAATCCCGAGTTGTTTTATTTTCGTTGATGATGTGAAGTTTAAAATCAAGCATCAATGCGAAAAATTTAATTTCCTTAATTTCACCCAATTTATTTATAATTCAACTATTTCAAGGAAATACATACTCAACTAATGTAATTAGCAATGACATATATACAAATTGTCATAATTTCCTTAAGAAAAAAAGAAAAATCCCAAAAAAAGAAAACTGAGAAAAAAGTGCTGCTCAGCTTCCAGTAAAACCTGTCTGCAACCAGTTTGAATTGAAAAAGCCTCTGAGACTACATATTTATCATTTCAACATGCAAGGCAGGCACAGAACCTATTTAACGATGTCAAGCATAGAGAATACACCTTACCTTAACTGGTCAATATCATGTTACTGTGTTTGACCAGGTCTGCTGTGCTGATCATTTTAGTCTATGTTGTCAATTCATTTGAGCCATTATTGACTTAGCATGAGTAAAGAATTGCATTCAGCCAGTCAGTCAAATAAAGGCAGGGGCCCAGTGTAGCCAGCCAAGTGTGAAGAGCCTTATTTTAAGGCCCAGATGGCAAAAAACAGCATGCTCATTCATGAGACTCTACAAACTGCCCCCATAACTACAATATGTTATAAAAATATTCTCAAAAAATATGTGTCACAACAAGGGCCTGTAGCATCGATTCAAATAGTTTTTCTTCCCCTGAAGCAAGTTTCTTTAAAACTATAAAAATAATATTTGAAAGTACTGAATTGTACTGTATTGCATGTTATTGAAGCAACTGTCACTGACAAACATCAGTAGCGGATTTATTATGGGGGAGGGGGTAGGGGTTTTAACCTAGCCTAGCACATTTTAATTAAACAATTCAGTGGTCCCCGTAATATATTTAAATTTGTCAACCTCGTAAAAAAAAACATTCTGGATCCGCCCCTGAACGTAATGATGAGATGGCAAGGCTTTGGTGTCCACGACACGTTATATTTACCCCACATATATTTTGGCCTCGGGTGATCTGAGCATGCCAAATATTAGAATTAGTCAATGTTGTGCATTTACAGCCAAAACCTAGACTTATAAATACTTATAAATGCTTAGCAGTTTTCTCACATATCTGCATACTCCTTAAATTACTGGTATATTAGAATTACAGGTATTAAGTCTCTCAATATATCATACACAGTTATTAGCTGGCTGTCAAAAAAAGGTCTCCTTAAAAGGGTCTTGTTAACTCAAGCGTGACCATCCAATTCTTAAATTTAAGGCAAAAATATATGTTCACTTAACCACAGGTATTTGCACAGTTAAATAGTCATCGATTTTAATGATTTATAATTTGCTACAGTGCATGTATTGCTAAACGGACTCTAGGAAGTTGAATTTTGGTATGTTTCATGTTTGTATGAGGGGTGTTATGCAAGGTTCTAATAGAAATGCTTCGTTAGATCTAGTAGAGCAGTGAGTATGGTAATTATGTTTTAGATATGTTTACATTAATTTTTCTTCAGTGACTTCTAGTATGTAAGAGTTTCACCAACTAATGACAGCCTTTTAAAGGTGCACATTACTTGAACGTTTCAATTTTCCAATTAAATTAATGTCAATATGTTAAACATTTACAATAATATTTTAAAATCATCCAGAGTGGTTATTATCAATTAGATGTTTTTTCTCCACTGGCTTACCTGTGATAACAAAATCATATATAGTCCACGCCCATACAGTTGCTTCTGACTAAAAGCCAATAGAAGCTGGTGCAAGTGGGCCTTTGCAGTTGGCATACCATAGGACTAGAGTCTGCAAACATCCAGTACAAGGGAGGTGGCCTGAGTCCACACCCTTAACAGAATGACGCAGATTCTGTCAACCGTGACAGGTTTTTTTTTTGTTTTTTTTTCCTGTTCTGAGATGAAATCATCAATATGACTCAGAAGAAAGAGGAAATGCAAATATGGATTACAAATTGATTTGTTAGCAAAAGAGGGCATTTATAACAACGGCATAATATACAGGACTTAGCTGTATTGTGATTCTTTAATCCCATTTCTTCACCTACCATTGGTGCATTGTACTACCATCTCATGAGATTTTGTCCTCTTTTGTATTATTTCATAGCTTATGATCTGAAGGTCAGCTTGACTATCAGATTCTATGTTTTAGACCTATAAAGGCAATATCCACTTAATTTACCTAACCTCAGTAACACTGATGTAATAGACAATTATTCCAGGAGAAGAATCGAACCCGGAACTCAGAGAAAGTGACAAGAGTCTTAACCACTAGGCCATCCAGCTGTCTGTCAATGAACTTGAATGAAGTCTTATAGCATGCCATACAAAGTACAGTGGAACCCCACTTTCAGACCTCCTTGCTATTTCGACCATCTCACCATCAACACCAATAATTTTTGGACCAAATCATATGTTTACCATTGTATTTTAACAGTATTAAAGTATTAAACTCGCTAGTAAGACCAATAAACACCAAGATTGGCTTAATCGCGAGGATTTACTGTAACCATTTTCTTACATTTTTAAAATGCATTGAACTTTTGCCCCCAGTCCTTAAAATAACTTTTTGAGCTGAATAATGAGCTGCAGAATAATGGGCTATTCCAGTTTATAGAATAATGTGTTGGTGAACATCGCCACGACAATGAAATTCTCCTTCCCCCTAAAACATAATTATAGTACACTGTGCAAGCATTGCCAGTATTCTATTTCGTTGTGGCGAATTTAACTGTCGCCAAGTGTATTTGTGGCACGAGTTTTTATTTCAGTGATTAAATAATTTGAATTTAACATAGAGTAATTATGAATTTGAATCTAACATAGACTAATTAGTTTAAACGTGTGGAACTTACCATGAACGTAGCACCAGAAAGTCTTCCTTCCTACTGTACATCCAAGAAGAGTTCTGACTTATCTACAAATAACCCTGTAATAACATTGTGCATGTTCTTTGAGTAAACCGTCCATGACTAATGCATTAGACCTGCTATAACTGCCTGCATCATCACTTGTTTGGTATTCAGCATAGTTGGCCAAAGTCATCATCACAATTACATGGTGTTAATTAATTGCCAAAGTGATGTCATTGGCTAATCTGCTCATGCACGCTGTAGATAGCCAAAGGATACAACGTGCTTCAATTAACATATGGACAGCATGTTGTAATGTCCAATGCACGTCAAACATGTGGCAGAATTTCACATGTAACTGCTAAAGTCAAGAGTTTAGTATTTGAATGTCATGCATGTATGCTCAGTCCAGTTTGAGACTGCTTTTGTTAGGGTTTACATTTAAAATACCAGGGTTTTGTCCAGTTTTAGCCAGATGACCAATGAAGTGACCCCATGCATGAGAATATGCCACTTTCAACTCTTAGGTCACTCGAGTCATAACAATCCTCCTCTGAACTGGGGATTTGCACATTACCCAATACAAAATGCTGCTAATATGTCATTTTCATTAATACAATATGCAGCTGTATTAGTAATAATGTGCAAATGTTACAAGGCAATCTCACACAAGTTACAGGAGTTACATGGCATCTGGAATTACTTTTATGATGAGACATCTCGCTCACATTTATGACGAGACATCTCACAGGTCGCTCAAAACTGAAAGAACCAATGACGAAGTTGTTTACTAGCTTAAAAGACAAAACAGCCGAGGCAGACGTAATGATGATATGAGAAATGGAGTTACCACGTTTGTATTACACAAATATATGAACATAGCCAGTTCCCGCGTGATCTCCAGCTTGATCTCTAGCTCCCAAAGAATGCCTTGGCTGGGAACTAAACCCAGGTGATTAACCTTAAACATTCTAAAATCGTCACAAAAGCAGACATTGACATCCCGAAGGAGAGATTCAATCTCAGGTTATTTTCGTTAGAAATCATCGCCGGGATCAGAAAATTAACGGAATGGAAATTCAGAAACCAAAAGAGTAGGTTTACTTGTAGGACCCACAAGCCAGGTGGCGTATAATACTCAGACTTTGCAGGTGTAATTTTACGCCCTCTTCTGGTAGATGCAGAAGAGCAAGGTGAGCATTCATCAAGAATCTATAAATAGGCCAGGTCAATGAACTGCATTGGAATGGGTGGGGTAGCATCTGTTGTTGAGTGTTGAACCAAGTACTGATTTCATGTAACATTACTGCTGCAGCTAACTCTTATAACGGATATTTGTATTTGATCATAGATATAACTACAGTTGTGCATTAACTATTTGATATATTACCCCACAATCATATATATATATAGCAAAACAAGAAGTCTAGAAAACACAGATTTATTAAATAATATATAAGTTAGGTAGGCACTGTATATTACACCCTATTTCCCTGCATTTGGCATTTCACTATGCTTACATCACTGCCAAGTAATAGAATCACATTTGGGTACATCCAAGCTGATTTATATAATCTTATAAAAACAATCCTTTGAAGATTCCATTCATGTCTCAATATATCTGGCACCGCCAGCAAGTCTCTAAGTTCACAAGTTCAAACCTCTAGTTACAAGAAGCACACAATTATTCCATATTCATCAGCTTCGAGCCAGTGAGCATCTTCTTTCTGACGACCACGGTCGTTCTTATACAAAAAACTTTAATAATCAGTGTTCTTTCGGAATCTTAATCCCCAGATCTGTTTCATTCTTCTGTCATGATTCAGATTAACTGAGCGTTCTATTGCCTCTTGAAGTTTTACTTAGAATCCTGTGTCATTTTAGGTCTGTTTTTGTTGTTTTTATGTTCTATATGCTGCTTTGTTAACGCATTGATCTATATTCTAAATTTTTGTTTAAGTTCTCCACCAGTGTCCATGTCTGGCTGTTTGACTTCCTTTTCACATCGGCCGTTTGATTTTCTGTCCTCCTCACTTTGACTTTTCTTGCTGCTTCACTTTGTACTTTCATTTCCGTTTTCTCTATGTTTTGCTGATCTTGACCCACTTCTCCAACACAGTGGTACTGATGCTGTTTGTGCTGGGACCCTGATGAGCAGTGAATCCCACCAAGTCCCATCCTTCATGAAACATAATGTCTGAGAGGTTTTCGCGAAGAATTGGAGTGACCTCATCACACGAAGAGAATTTAACCTTGTGCGTAATCCGGATGTAGCCATTTGCAAATCGACGGATGTTGGAACCTTCTGCATCGTATATCTGGAAAGAAGGAATTTGTCATGAGAATATTTTGAATAAACTTACTGCAATTTCACACAAGCGCGGCCAAATCCAATTTACCTTGCTTGAGTTAATTTAAGAACAAGAAATCAAACTATGTTCGAAAAGTCTTAACAGGCAAACTATTGCTTATTTATATATTACAAACAATTATGAAAAAGTGAACTGCACATCACTTCCTTGCATTTGACTATAACAATGC
This sequence comes from Alitta virens, assembly GCA_932294295.1. Classification (NCBI taxonomy): domain Eukaryota; kingdom Metazoa; phylum Annelida; class Polychaeta; order Phyllodocida; family Nereididae; genus Alitta; species Alitta virens. Next base: position 11,550,724 of record OW028575.1, on the reverse strand, counting down.
CCATAAGAGCCATCTGAATCATGTACAGTGTCATACTGTAGATTGGACCATGCACTTTACAAGACTAAATGACCATGTATTGATTGGCTTTCTCAGATGCATGTGGACCATTTAATTGCCTGTCTGCTGCTTATAAACACAAGACAGGGCTTAATTGCCGTTCAAAGGGTCATTAATGGTGGTCAGCAGCTGGCCAAAGGTTACATTTTGATCATCAGATGTTTTCATTTGGCTTCAGTCCAACCTCATCTGTTCTTCCCTCATCTAAGGGCACCTGGGTAGGTCCATCTGGCGGCTGAAAAGATCTTTGGCAGCTAAACATGACGACACTTTCAGGGGTCTATCTATCTGTCTATCTATCTATCTGTCTAGCTGTCTGTCTGTCTGTCTGTCTGTCTACCTTGACAGGCATGTATCCATCCAGGGATTCCTTGATGATATGAGAATAGTTATCGCAAAATGGCAGATTGAGGCTGGCAATGATGTCACTGTGAGCACTCAGCAGGATGTTGTAATGTTTGTCGTCATGGTAACTCCTGATTTCTATGGACTTCCGGTGCGGAGTGACTGCTTCCATCCTGCAAATGCAAGAAACGTCAAACTGATTGATGTATATAGCAATTTTAGTTTTGACTGAGACAAATCGACAGACTGACAAAGAGATGAACTAAAGAGACATCATGTAAGTAAGTTAGTTAGTTAGATCGTTAGTTAAACCAAGGAATATTTAAATATTTAAATATTCCTAGGTTAAACGGACTTGACTGAACGGAAACATTGAGTATGGACGCCATTTTTTATATTGTTACTGGGTAATTTGAGGGTGCTTATTCAAAATCTGACAGGTGTCAGTTCGGCATCCTTGAGAATTTCGAGATATTCAAAAACGGTTGCCATGGAAATGAAAATTTGCATTTTCAATTTTCTACAGAAAATATGAATTAGCAAGATTGCTATAATCCATAGCTACAACTAATGTATAAAAATTGATAGCCAAGGATACAGGATTGCAAATACTGAAGAGACATTGGAGGTCAAAGGTCAAGGTTGGTTTGGTCCCTTTGGGAGACATGTTCCACTTTTGGCACTGGTAGTTCTAAACCCTACTACGCATTTGACTGCAGGTAACAACTATAATTGGTGATTCATTGTGGTAATTCTGTGTTAATCACTTCAGCAGATTATACTGACACCGCTTGATTGGTTTTTGATAGTAATGTTTTGACTTATAGATACTGCATAGGTGCCTACATAAGAAAGCAATGTTTTACCAGCTACAGTTAATGGTTGTTATCACAAAGTTTAAAAACATAAGCATTGCTCTTAGACTAATGGAAAGTGCTGCTAACAAATGTAAGATCTTGGGACAATTAGCCGCATGAAGTGACATGAATCGTATGCCCAGCATAAGATAGAACTAACGAATGGAGGTGTAAATATTCTCAACATACCCCAACAAACCTGTATCCGAGCTTGAATAAATACTTCTTAATATAAAATTGACAATAGAACAGTCACAACATGCAGACGGAATGTGATACAGAAGACAAATTAATTCATCGGTTAAAAAAAGAAAGACAAGTGCCAAATTTACTTCAACTAGGTACTACAATAGTACAACAGATTCTGTAATAAAATCACCCAAAATCCCAAATCTACTTAAATATAAGGTCTAAATTCGGTTTTCTTATTAGCCAGGTAGTAGTAGGTTTAAGGTCACGTTGAACTGAACTAATATATGCATGGAATTAACAGTACGTGGAACAATGTAAAGTTAATTAAGTTTCATAAAATATGGTTGACACTAGACAGCTGTAGCCACCTATTCCTGACTGTAGCTAAAACTGACTAAAGCCAGCCACTTCTGTCTAATCCTAGCTCATAGTCGTCTTTCGCTTACCACCCCTGAAAAAACATAAACCTTGGTAAATGTAAGAAATTTCTCAAATATATCATAAATGTGTTGCATGTACTTTTAGATCCGGCTTTGAGTAGATAGCTATAGCCAATTGTGTTTAGTGACAGGTAGCATGGTATAGCAGAAGTTGTCTAGTTTTGTCTAGGTTTAATATGACAGGTATTTTTTTTAATGAAACTAACCGTACATTAACCATAAATCAGTATAAAGGAGTTTTCCCCTGCATGTATATGTACATGTATATGTTACTGCTCTGCCCCACATTATCATGTTGCCTGAGGTTGCAATTGATTGGCACTGCAATGCATTTGGAACACTTTGGGTGATGGGATTGACCTTGCATTCACATTTGGATACTTCTACAGCTGATTGTGCTTACTCAAAGGTTTGAAATGGGTTGTCTTGAACTTGGTGATCATTCAAGACAAATTGCAAGAGGCCGACGTAATGATGAAAAAATATCATTAAGTTTGGACACAGCTTGAATCCTCACAAATAAACAAGATTTATAAGACCGCCTCGTTTTAATTTCTATGCAAAGTTCAGCTACTTGGCTGATGTTACTTTTATAACACAAACAATTCTTTGTTACGAACACCCAGGTAAACTTTGTTTCCGTTACTACTGTATATAGTGGGGTAGGACACTCACTTTCAGTGCCCAAAAAGGGGCGTGGCCAAAGGGGGCGTGGCTAATTAGTATTCATAATTAGTATTCATGAGCTAATTAGTATTCATAATTAGTATTCATGAGCTAATTAGTATTCATGAGCTAATTAGTATTCATGAGCTAATTAATATTCATAATTACATAACATCATTATAATTAACTTGTTACATAACTCGTTAATGATTGAAAACATTTTCTTTTGTGATAATTAAAATTGTTGCATAACATCGTTAGTGATCATAATTATTTTCTCTAGTGCTAACTAAAATTGTTACATAACATCATTAGTGACATAATTATTCTCACTATGAATTTGTTAGTGACAAAGGGGTGTGGCTAATTAATATTCATGATATATTAATATTCATCACTAATTAGTGTTCATGAGCTAATTAGTATTCATGAGCTAATTAGTATTCATAAGCTAATTAATATTCATAATTACATAACATAGTTAGTGATCATAATTATTTTCTTTAGTGATAATTTAAATTGTTGCATAACATAGTTAGTGATCATAATATTTTCTTTGGTGATAATTTAAATTGTTGCATAACATAATTATTTTCTTTAATGCTAACATCATTAGTGACCATAATTATTTTCACTATAAATTTGTTAGTGACAAATGAGGGGGTGGCTAATTAATATTCAGGAGATATTAATATTCATGAGCTAATTATATTCATTACATAGCATTGTTAACTATTTATTTTTTTGGCAATACCAGTGCAAACCAGATTCACTGGATGACTCATAATTACACAAAGGATGTAGTTTCGCATCAGTGCACGCCCTCAAGTCACAAACACCATTGTCATAAAAAGAACAAAAATTTAATTTTACAGTCTGCAAAACTACAAAGTTATAAAAAATGCCACAGGGGTATATATTGAGTTATTTATTTCTATTGAAACTCTATCACAATGCCACAAATAGAGAGAGTTCCACTTCAGCACATATCATAATTCAACAATGGCCAGCTATATACCTCTAGGATATGCTCACTGATTAAAATCTAAAAATACTCTGTTATTACATAACACCTATGTATATAAGCAGATCCCCCCAGACTCTATCAGTAGAATTATGTTCTTCCTACTGACTCTGTCTGATCAACTCCTCGCCGAAATGAGAAGACCAAGAAAATGCCAGATCTGCACCGTACTAACAGCGAAATATGCATACTCCTGCTGCTTTGCAAAGAATAATAAACGAATGAAGGTCTGCTACCACTGTTTTCAGGGGAACGCCATTCAAGACATCACTTACGCAGTACTTGATCTTGACGACAACCCTGTTAAGCAGGTATCATGTTTTTCATGCAAAACAAGGGATATACGCATCATCAATTCTCAAGGACAAACCCTGAGCGTCTACAGTCTTTTACAAATCGATCAAATAATTAAGTCAGCAGAATTTGCAGGACTATACCTCGAGGACGTCACGAGTAGAGTTAATGTAGACATAATCGCTAACCAACAAGACCTTATTTACAGAGTTTTGAAACCATTAATGGAAATTCTGCATGTTACAGAAGATAGACTGCTCTCATTTCTACGTCATCCTTGATGTACTACGGAAATAAAATATTTCACCTCCGATATATATGTCTCTGTTTTTTACTATTAGATTTCTATAAAATCAAAACAAGTCCTTCATATCTTACCAGAAAATTTATTAAGCATAAAAAACATACAAAAAAAAAAAAATACATTTACACAAAAAATCTACAAAAAGTTTTAGCATTGTCTATATATATATATAAATGAAAAAATCTACAAAAAGTTCAAACAGCAGGGGTAGAGGTGGGGTGGGATCTGCAAAATAAATATCAGTACTTAATATTTTTACAGACAGATTTTACGCACATTTATATATTTTGTATATTATATATATATATATATTAAAATAAAAATGCTTACCTAGAAACACTTCTTTATTTTTTCCTTGGCATCCAGGAAAGCCCTGCGTCTCTGACGCACATCTGGAATAGAAGCATCTGAAAATGTCATGTCAAGTAGACAAGAGTTTGTTGACATATATATATATTTTTCAAATTCGACTCATACCAGCAAGTTACTTACCGCTACTATCACTGCCCTGGCTTGAAGTATCCCAGTTCTCTTGGCGCATGTTGAACACGACTGTAATAAAAAATATATATATATATATATATATTACCAGATCAATGAGCATACCTGTAATAAAAAAATGTTAACGGGGCAATAATAAACTATTTTACCTTCTTCATCGTCCTCGTCATGAGGGATGATAGCGGGTTCAAACAGCCTCTGATCCAGCTCTATACCCTCCCTGTCACGGATACCCCGCTCAATTATTTCGCCGTGACGAACTCTCTTCAAGATCACTACAAATAAAAAAATATAATGTTGATACTACGTAAATAAGTACAGATAAAAAAAATACGTATATGTAAATATTATATTGATATAACGTATCCTAAATGCATATAATAATATATGCAACTAACACAGATAAAAAAAAAATATTGCTATAGCGTACCCTTAATGCATATAATAACTGCAACTAAGACAGTTACGGTTGAGCCGATGGTCGCCGGTATAATCAGCTTCCAGAAAGAAGGGCCTCTTCTGGACATCTTAACTGTTGTCTTGATTGTCGGTATTTCGGTGGTTGTGTCGACGGGTGGTGACATCTTATCCATCGTCGTAGCGGAGGTGACTGACATTTTGTCCAGTGTCGTATCGGTGGTGACTGCTAGCTTATCCGTTGATGTATCAGGGGCGTCTGACATCTTGATTGTCGCCGAAGTGACAGATGGCAGATCATCCTCCGAGGTCGAAGCTGAAGAGACCCGGGGGAAGGTCACAACTCGCCCTGAGCGGAAAACCACCTTCAGAGCTACATTCATTGCTGACAGATGGTCAACAACCTCCATCTCATGAAGAGTGAAAAATCTGGAATAAAAACTTATAAGCTGAACAACCATAATTTACATAGAGCTCTTAATTGTTTTGAAAGTCAGCCACTCATTATGTCAACACCCCCACCCCTAATTACAATAAATTTACATTAGGTATTTAATTATTTGCTTAATTCATGTCATAACCTGGCGTGCATCCAATCACCCTAACTACTTCGCATCCAATTACCTTACAATAAATATGACGTAAATGGTCATAATGCATAGGGGTGTATCTAATAATATATATATATATATATATATTTAAGTTAAGACATTCATGTCAGCTAACGCATGTACAGCATAGGGTAAGGATTTTAATATTTATAATTTCAATCTACCGAGCAAAGACAAAGGTAGATTTTACCATATATTAATGTCTAAGAATCTCATAAAAACGAGCGTAATGTCTATAAATATAATATAGCGCAAGCAATGATTATAATGTAATGTATATAAATATATATAATAATATAATAGAGATTAAATATATTAACACATAGCAGAATGCAAAGGTGAACCTCTAGGGTCAAATATGAATATCTCTGTGACATGAAACAATCAGTTTCAAAATCATCAAGTTATGACCCTACAAAACAATTAATAATTCTTACCTAATCTCTTCAATTGTGTCGAGATCCAGATATCTGATATCTTCCACGTCATCCTCGCCGCATATCAGAAGTCCTGGGGCCTCCTGTCGACACCCCATCACGCATGACAAAACAAGCATCCTAATCATCAAAACGATCATCGTGGTAAAAAGCCGGTAATAGCTTAAGTATAATTCTGTTCTTGGTAATAGTAAAAAGTGATATGACTCTCTCAGACATTTTCATATATATATATACAGAGATTGCGTGTTATACCAGTGTCATCCAAATGTAGTATCTATTGCACACATTACATTAATTGAACGATGACAATTATTAGACCCCCCCTTGTGCATCTCAGTCTATTCAATTATAACACGTAACATGCTAGAGGTGTTAATATGAAACCCTGTAGAGGTTCAGATGTTTCTTAAACCACCTGCGTACACCCCCTAAACTTACGACCTGAGGCTAAATCAAACTGTAAAGCTGTGTCAATTTGAATAGGCAGGGTCTCGGTTATTTTAAAAATAGGATCATTTTCACCCTCAGTGCCAAGTTACTCAATTTAGCATAACCGCAACTTCGGCATCAAAAGTTATTACTACAGGCGTTTAACACTAAAGCCAACAAAAAGGTCTATACAGAAACTTTCTTTATTGTAATCATAAATATTATGGGCAGTTTTAAAGTTCAGTGATACAGGTAGCAAACGTAATGAAAGTCAGTCATACAGTGTATAATTAAATTATGGACCATGCAAATACCATTTAGATTAATATATACAGAGTAATTTAAATTTAAGTAATAAACAGCCAAATATATGCTGAGCGGCTGAAATAAAAGATCCGTAAGTACATGAAGATATATTTTACAACTTGGCCAAGATCAGCGTCTTGGAGTGGTATTCCTTGTTACTCGCCTATGCTCAATGTTCAAAAGACGGGACAGGGGGAGGAGAACTTCCTCAGTCATACGTCGCCTTTGCTGAGATAGTTGAGCCTCGTGATGACTTCTTAGATTTGCCCTCATACGTTCCATTTCCTCCATAAAGTGATTTTTCGTGAACTTGATAAGTGCGACCGACTGCTGTAGGTTGATAAAATCTTCAATCAGGTACTCGCCCCAGCTTGTTTTGTCATATATCATAACGTAATTTTGACGACAGAATGGACAGGGTAGATTGAAGTTACCATTCAAATCAATAGGTAGATCATCAACAACTTCCTTCATGAGTTTATGCATGGCTATTGATTCGATGCAATCCCTGCATATCTTCATTTGCTCGTCCCTGAAGCAGCATTTGAAAGCGTGTGTAGAGGGTGACAGATAACAGATGTGGCAGGGTAGCTCATCAGCATTCAGTAATGTAGTAGCCATTTTCAGTAGATTCTGTTTTCGTCTGTAGTTTAACTAAAACTGACCAGTAAACCGTAATACTGACCATTGTCTCATGCCTCTGGCTAAATTCACACTTTTCTGCATTATGCCACCAATCAAACGGGGGTTGCGGGAGAAACCCCCTTAAATTTAAGTTGCACTTTTTTTAGCTACTTTCAACAGCCATTAGGATCGTTGACATTGTCAAATCAACAAATCAGTTATATCGATATTTTTTTTTAAATCACTCTGAACAAACATGGAATTTATACCTATCACCGAAATTACGTTTACGGCTTTTAAACATATTAAGCAAAATCACATGCTAGGATACAGTCGCTCCACGGAAAAATCGCAGTTTAATCCTAATCCAACAAGAGCTCAGCTTTTAGAACATTGTCTAAAATTAACAGACAAGCATCTCGATCCCCTTCATGATGGAGGGCCTGTCCGCTGCTACTTTCTGAGGACAGAGCGCGTTGCGGGATGGGCCCCTGTACAGAGAGAGACAGACTTCCTTAGATTCGCTACCAGAGGACGGTCGGTCATAAGCATCTATCCCATTGTACCGTCTTTAAGAAAATTACAAATACTTGAAGCACGAGGTGTAGCCTAGGTAAGTAAATTTTAGATCTATGTAAGATCTATATATTTCTATATATGAGATCTAGTATGCTCCTACAATCCTTTTTTTTTTACTTGCAGACTCATCAAGAGGGATCTATGCAGACATTTCACTGTATATATACATATATGAATGTTTTTTGTAATATTAGATCAATTTAGACTTGCATAAATGTTTAAAACTAAAAAAAACGTTTGTTTGTCTTCATTCAGACACTTCTCTACAGTGACCAAACGAACTATGCGTAATTAAGAGGTTAATATAATTTTAACGGTTATTTTTAAATAGTATCATAAGTTATCTATAACTATGTACAATCGTCGTGGCTTATATTTCGATAAATAGCAAAAGCTCGTTAAATCATAAACTAGTGACAACCAACCGTCTTACTTTAAAGAGTATCTGCCGACCGGTAGATGTCAGCACATACCAGATGTCGATGAAAGGCCAACCTACTCATAATTCAGAGCGTTTCCGTTAGGAGCGCTTGTGATCTCTTATAGAATTCGCTGTATTGTATATATTTTCAACGAACGGGTGGTTTGATCAAGTTATAAATTATAATTTATATTAAGATGAATTAAGCGGCCCTTCAAATTATGAAAATCCCTTGTCTTACGAAACTATACTTTGTTTATCAATTCGCCGACCACCCACTTCCGGTTCAACACGCGATGACAAATTTGACCATGATGATAGAGACATTTTGCAGTTTTCCGCTATAGACGCGAGATTTTAAACTGTCTTTATTTACATGATTTTTAAATGAAAATGAGGAACATAGATGTCACTATATTATGAGTCTCTGTATTTATAACTATCTTTACAGGCTCTACAAGCGTGATTACGCATACACATACACACGTGGAAGAATTTTGAATATGACATATTTGAAGGTAATTAGATATGGCGTCGATTTTAGGGCATGTTTTTCATAACTATCTTTACAGGTTCCTCAAAAGATATTACACACTAGAACTCTGACTGTGATGAATACGTAGAAGACACGCATGGGGTAATTCTTGAAATGAAATGTTTATTTGTAACCGTGTACATAAATTAAATGAAATATATGACATGTTTAGACAGTAGAAAGATAAGCCATTCAAATTGATAATGCTTCATATGAATTCCTCTCTTGACGAAAACTCCGTCATTCTGCTTACAAGATAATCTTCTCAGGCGAATATCAACCTTCCCTCTATTTACAGCTAGGCTTATACCTTCGGTGAGGTAAAAAATTTTCTGCTCAAAATCCAGCAGAGCTAGTGAAACTTGATGCGCCAGTTGTAGTAGACGATTGACTTCTTCAACCGACAGGCATATGTATTTTCGAGTGGGGTATTTTCTTCTGAGAGTTTTTTTCTTTGACCTTGATACTCAGTGAAAGATACTCTCTGAGCTACCCCAAAATTATGTTTGAAGATGGTTGTACTCCTCATAATGCTGAATACTTGTCTGATTCTATCATTTACTATATATATAGGTGCTGAACAGTCTAAAGACTGATGATTGGCTGATAGTATTACTCATTTTCCGCATGAATTAAGAAAGACACATTTTGAGACATAACAAAGGCAAATTTTCAGGTTGAAATGTTTATTTGTAGACATACATTAAAGAAAATATATACTGTATTCATTCAGCAGATCAGCAAGTTGATCAAATTCATACTGTTTCATGAAGATACCTCTCCTGGTGAAAACTTTTTCGCTTTGGTTAGGAGGAGTCCATCTTAGACGAATGTCAACGCATCCTCTGGTAACTGATAGTCTTATATGTTCATTGATTTCAAAAAAATTCTCTTGACCGTCTGTCAAGATTTGTGTAACTTGGGGTATCAGTTGCTGTAAGTGCTTGACATCTCTAGCTGACAGACTCAGGTATTTTCGAGCTGGATATGAACCATCCAGTACTCTGAGGTTTAGCCTTCTTTTCCCCTGATATTCAGTCAAAGATGCCTGGTTAGCATGACCGAAATTATGTTTGAAGAGTGTGGTAGTTGTCTTAGCCATGATCTTCAGTTCAGGATAGTCATAGCATGTTTCTGATCTTCTTATATACATGACTGGTAGGTTAAAGCGACTACTGATTGGTAGTTATTTATAGAGATGTTACATAACAGGTGCTAGATTCAGTTATGAATACAGTTAATGGGTTAACCACCGGGGGCGCTTAATTGGTACCCCGGGGGGTGTCAAGGTTATGAGTGACAAGGGGGTGTTGATACGCTTCAGTGCTTCTAAGAAATCTGACCAGCCCTCAGGCTTTCTTATTGTTCCATGAATGGCTGATCTAAGCAGATCAATAATGTTTGAGCCTGTAATCAATTTACCATCAATAGTGACTAGACCATTTGATGACCAGGTTATTTCAGGATCATGTCTTCTGATATAAGTGACAAGTCTCAATGCCCTTTCTTTTGAAGTTCTGGGGAATGCATCAATGATGAAGGTATCATCTGGTTCCTCAGTCTGTTCAAATATTTCATCGGTCTGTTCAGCCTGTCCAGACTGCTGGTCTTTTTTCTGCTTATTCTTAAGTCGGTGATATGCTGACTCAGGTATTATAAAGTGTTTCATTATTCCAAGAGCTCTAGTTGAGGTAAAACAGCTTTAATAATCCTAGACCAGGCGGTTCTCAGTTTTAGACAGAGTAATTTTCGTCCTTTCTCTTTGCTATCTGCCAACTTAATGAGCTTGTTTTTATATCTACCTAGCTCTTTATCGAACTGCTTGCTGACAATTAAATCGCCTTCAACAATATTTCTTGCTAACTGTCTAAGTAATTCGATCTGGCTCTTACTCATTGTATTCAGTAAGGCATCCTTCTGCTTATTCTCAGCTATAGATAATAGCTTGATAAAGGCCATGTTCTTTTTTAGAGCTGTCATAATGACAAATGAGCTTTTCCAATGTTACTCTGCCTTATAAACAGCTGTAGGGCCTTCGTCAGGGAAAATATCTGACCGTAATCTTAAATTCTTGTCAGTTTTCATATGCAGATCGATAACAAAGTATGAGTAGGGGCTCGTTGTAGCTGTTAGGTAAGCCTGAAGCAGCTGTCGATAACCCAGCTGGCGACCCAGAGCTGTAATCTGCCCCTTGTCTCGATTGTTAGCCATTATTACAAATACATGGGTATTTAGATTTAAAGTTCTTGAATGTTTGGACTTTAAAAACAGATTATGGGTCAGTAGGATGACTGAGCAGTTATTATGGTGTGTGCCTATTGTGAACAGTTTTAAAATAGTATCTGTATTCATGGCATCAATCATTAGATCGTCAAATACAATGACAGAGTGTCCAGTGCTCATAGTCTGGAAGGCTTCCAGATCATCTTTGGTTGGTATGCCATAGTGAAATGATATATTATCCATTTCTGACTCTAGGGTACTAAACATTGACTGCCAGACGCTGTTGTAGCAGTATAGAATTTTTTCAGGGGGTTCTCGAAACATGTCATGTTTCAATAAACGATAAACAAATGTTGATTTCCCTCCTTGACTCGGCGATGATATTATTATATTGCATGGTGTATTTAAAAGCATAAGAATCTTGTCTTCAGACATGATCTTCCAAGAATCTGGGGTATTATTGGATGCTACAAAAGCCTGGTCTACAGTGTCTGGCCTCTCCATGGTAAATGATATCGGTATGATTAAATAGTGGCTATTTAACTGTAACATTGCGGGTGTTTGTTATCTCCATAATGGCTGGTGTTTCTGCATGAATCATTAATACTACAGGCTCAGCCAGTGCTTTCTTGAAACTCAGAGACAGTCGTACATGACCGTGGTCAGGTGCATAAGATGTGCCGTAAGCAGGTTTTATATTAAAGGCGTACATGCAGTAGCTGTGTGCAAAGTCGTACAATGTAATGTCATTACCGAAATCATTCCCCAGCTCTCTAAATGTCTCATAGAGACTGAGATAACTGTTAGAGACCCCGTTTCCTTGAGCATGATCAAAAGTAGGTGTGAAAGTGTTGATAGTATCATTATTTACAGAAAGTGTTATTCTTTGCAGGTCAAAGGGTTTGAAATTGAAGGGATTTAGTTTTAAATCCCCATTGTAGGCCTTAGCAGGAATGAGGGTGACAAGAATTCTGGAGGGTAGCCTGTTGGGGAAAATATTATCCAGGGTTCCTGAAGTAAAGCCTGTGTTTATATTTTCTACTCTAATTTCTCGCTGAGTGTAACAGTAAAGCGCTGGTCTAGTTTCTAATGACCTACCAATAGCAAACTGTGTACGAGGATCAAGCTGAATCATATGAGCTTTGAACATTACTTCTTCCAAACGAATTTTATATGAACCTGTAGGTTCGTGGTTAATGAGAGCAAATTCATTAGAGGTTCTATCCAACTTTATTGTTAAGCGTGTATTGTTTAGTAGATATCTTTTTTGCATAAAAATATCCTCATACAGAGGCCCTTGAAATTCTACAATGTTGGATTTTTGAAAGAAATCCTTCCTTATCTGAGCCCCCTTATTTAGATCAATCAAATCAATCTGCTCGGAATCATCCTTTACATATCCCTGGGCTCTTAGTTGAGAATTTTTAGCATCTCTACCATAGGTCAGCAAAGTGCTAAACATGGCTTTATAAGGATAGTTGCTAGACGAGCTAATTTCTTTCCCCTCCAGCGAAACGGAGATTTTCTCAAATAGAGAGTGTAAGCAGTTGTTTATAGCTACTACTTTCTTATTCGCCGCCATAGATGTATTGTCCTGTTTAACAATTTTCAGTTTAACATATAGCTGGCTATTGTAGAGATCCAAAAAGTGTTTTTGCTCGTTGATGTCGAATAGTATAGGACCGTCATCAGTCAGTTGGTTGACCGGTCTGTAATCCATATAATACTGTCTTTCAACATTTTGCTGAAGTGCTGGAGGCGAGAAAAGGTCCAGTTGAGGGAGACTAGTTGTTTTAACATCCATTATTTCTTCTTGCGGTGTTGACTCTTTGGCTTCTTCTTTCCGTATGATTGCTTTCGGGGTTTTGGTTTAGCTTTATTTGAGTTAGTCTTTCTTCTCTTAGCAGGAGGTTTTGGCGCCGCCTTCCTCTTACGTTTAACGGTTGCCATTTCCTCTTTGGTCTGATCTAAAGTTTTTTTTTCTTAGGGGGTTTCTATAATATATTGAGGATTGTCTGCTCCTGAATAACGTCTGAGGCCATCAGTTACAAAGGGAGTAGGTCTGTTTTCCTGAGTAGAAAAATATGCTTCCATTACGGCGGTCTTTGAGGGAATGACTAGCAAGGCCGTTGTGAGGGTTTATATACAAAGTGTAGAGTGATATGTGTAGTACCATCGCCTAGCTCAAGCTTTTGTTCTGTAGTAGCGTTTAACATGTATATGTGAATACTATCTATAAAGTTTTGTGTGACTGGTACATAGTAAGGTGTCAGATTCATTTCTTGATTGGCTATGTATCTCAGTACATTTAACTGCTTTTGACCGACAATTGTAGAGTCGCAAATGTTACTACATATGTATACATGGGGGGGAACTGTGGACCTGTATTGACAGAGAGCAACTTTCCATCCTTCTCCCAGTCTTAAGGCTCTGTTTAACCTTACTTTGAAATTAACAGAAGTATTTTCAAGATTTTCTGATCTATGATAACTGTTAAGTATAACGTAGAAGTCATTCATATTTTCTTATTTCGGACGTCTTAATCCAAGAGTCAAATTTCCTGCTGTAACCTAGCCAACGAACTAGTGACTCTCTCTTTCCTTGCCTAATGCGGTATCTGAGAACTTTCTCGATCTTATATAGGTCGTCATCAGTTACCAATACCCCCTGCATCTCAGGCTCATAGAAGCTACCATCGACCCCTTCCTTGTTTAAATCGGTTACTCTATAACGAGGAGGGTGAGATGCTGTTCTTTTGTCAATTATGAAAATTTCCTCTGTCCATTTCCTGTGAAACCCCCTTTCGAACTGTAACCGGGCTAAAGATAATCTTACTTTATCCTTTATGTTAAATTTATATACAATAGGTGTTTTTTCTCTTTTAAGCTCAAGGGGTAGATATAACTTTTCGTAAAGCTCTTGTTGATTCTCTATTGTAACTTGTGAAGGCGCCATTCCTATTGAAGAGTGTTTAGTGTTGTTATAACTAGAGACAATCTCGTGAAGATGATCGATATATCTATGATCTTGATGTTTTGTAAAAAACTTATATATGCGTGATTTGATGGTTTTGATTACTCGTTTGGCATAGTTTGCATGGTAAACGTTATAAGCTAGTACATGGTTTATGTTTTTAGTCTTCAAGTAATCCTGGACAATTTTAGCTGTGTATTCTTTCCCCTGGTCGCTTCTTAACTCTTTTACTTTGAAGCTGTCCTTGAAAATTTTTTTCATGACTTTAACCATCTCTTCCCCTGTTTTACTTTTCATGGGCTCAATTCTTAGATATCTTGAAAATAAATCGATGAATATTGCCAGGTATTTTACTCTATCATTACTCTTGCTAAATTTCTGAACATCCATTAAGTCAGTATCCATAATCTCATTCATTTCTCCTACTATGATAGATTCGCGTTTAAACTTTAGTGTAGGATGTTTGTGTACCAGATAGGTGTACTGTCCTGATAACCAGTTCTTTACATCTTTGAACTTGAGCTTGAGGGGGTTACCGTCGGTTTTTATACTCTGCCAGAGTTTGATTATTCCTGAGTAACTACCGGGTTTACTAGGGTTGTAGTAAATCGATTTTAAATAATTATCCATTATTGAGTAGTACTCTTCTGTCTTTTATAGTAGGGTTCGGGAGAAGAAATCCTATACTACTGCTTAAAAGTCCTACCCAGAGCTCGCTCAGGGGGTGACTGATTGATAGATTGACGATACATGCTATTATTACTACATAGAGTATGATAATTTGGCTAAAAAATACGACCTCGCTCTTAGGGATTTTAATCCCCAAGACCTGCCAATTCTCGTTGTTTAACGACTGAGTCTCCATGACAAACTGATCACGATTTTGTTTCACATCTTTATTTATAGCGTATGTGGAAAATTTCACAGACATAATTATCATGTAGAAATAGTTAAATCATCACATAGGTGGTAAAAATTCCACAATTAAGCTTTGCCTAGTATATACATATGCACAAACGACTAGCTTTATATATATATATATATATATATATTTACATGATATATATACACCTTTCAGTATATTTACATATGTACATATTAACCAGCTAATAACCATATGGTAGAGTGTCGTAACTGTCTAGTAATACCCTTTTGGTATGTACTAATCTTACAGTCTTGTAAGCTGCCTTGTTAAAGACTCTACCATGTACTTTATCTCTAACAAACATATTGTAGGTAGGTAGTCTGATGACCTGCCCCCTGGTTACGACCTGTTGGATGTTGTCAAAAGTGACGAGCTGACGGTTGACAGGGTTCATGACAATACCCTTGAATTTGACTATTTCAGTGTTGTCGTTAAGTCTGTAACTGTAGGACTTCGGTCCTGAAGAAATGAATGCTGTTATGTATGCCCCTGACGGTAACTCGTCGGTCAGCTGACCCAGAAAATCTCCTAAGGGGGGCATATCTTGACCTTCAAGGGATGTGAAGATGACAGAGTCTGTGTCCATGTAGAGAACCCTTCGTTCCAGCTGTTCTATGAGACTGTAGAGTTTTAGCCTTGCCCAACATGTTGTAAATGACGCGACGACATCATTAGTCTTGATATTGTCAGGTTCAAAAGTTTCTCTACTTCTTGTTTCTACCAGCAGGCAGTCTTCGTTGACCATGTAGATCATCAAGATTTCGGTCGATGTGTCATTGGCTAGTTGTTTGAATTTGGAGGGGTCAAAGATGTACCGACTTTTGGACTGGTTCGGCTTCTCTCCAAATTTCCCCCAAAAACTGTTGAGTGCCAGCTTGGCTACAGTTCTTAGACCTTGGTTATGGCAGATGTTTTCCTGCCTCAGCATAATCCCCTCTGCTTCTTGGTAGTTTTGGATGTAGGTCTTGCGATCTTCTAGATCTTTGACCCATCCAGGGTATCCTGAAGACTCTTGCTTAATTCTGAGGAATGTATCAACATACTCCCTGAACAAGGTGTCTGAAGATTTTTCCCAGTGATAAACCTCATAAATCTTGATGACGGTGTAGCCTTTCTCTACTGCCTTCAGGATTTCAGGAGTGCAGTAGGTTCCAATAAGGGATCTCTGTTCAATGCTGCATTGACATGGTAACTGGCTGTGTCCGTCAGCGCATGTTCTGCATAGGGGGAATTTGAGTCGCCCTCCTGATCGGTATGGTAGAACGGGGTGATAGAGGCCTCTTGGAGGTAATATTTTAATTTTGGCTATGCCAAAGTAGGACTCCATTGTGTAGTCAAAATCCTTGGTTAAAATGCGAGGGTGGCCTACTGGGAGAGCGTTATATTTGTTTACCGAGGGATAGAGACTTGTGTAATCGTAGTAATGGATCTTCTCCCCCTTTTCTGCCTGGTAATGGAGACGTACTGATGATGTCCGTCCTCCGAAGAACGAGTCTCGGATGTTGAGTCTTGGGGGGATATCGAGCGATGAGATGAAATCCTTCATCTCCCGAGTGTCTTTGACTTGCATGTCAAACTGACATTCCCATACAGTGATGACTGTCGAGTTTTTGGTCTTTAGAAAGATCTCTCGTTGCAAGGTCTTCTGGTAGATCTCTTCCATTGTCTGATTATTGTAATTGTCTTTGATAGATCTATCGGGGAAGCAGGATGGGCATCCATGCCATCTACAGCCATAAAACTCGTAGAGTACCCCGTTACCGTCCGCTCCGTCTACTCTGTATTGACCTACTGAAAGCTCGCCTATATTGCGAGCATGCTGTATGAATATCTTGTTGCTATAACTTAGATATTCAAGCCATTGAATAGCCTTGTAACTATGACCGTACCGGGCTACGTAACCTTGAGGTGGAATGTGAGCAATGTCTGAGTTTAGGAAGGTTTTCTCTTTAATCTTGTCGTCTGGATATGGCTGATCCTTGCTGTAATATTGTCCTCCTACCCTTGTGACTTCGACGGTGGTATTGTTTTCAAGGGTTACCTGGTAACGTTCCTTGAGAAAGTTTTGTCTGAATATCTGCATGCATGTGGAGGCTATGGTGACCTGAGAGAATGGATCGACCTCCATGGCTCCTGTCTCAGTTTCTATGCTAGTTATGTCCTTGATGAGTTGACGGAATTTCATGCATGCTTCCCTAAGAATCTTGACATCAGTCCTACAGTACTCTTCCATGTCTTTGTGCATGTCATAAGGTCCTTGTATACTTTTGTACCATTGTAGATCAATGTCTTTACCATAGAGCTCTACAGGAGGGTAATGCGGGAAATATCTCTGATGAAAGTGTTGTCTTGTATTGAACATGTGAGGAAAATCGCCCTTCTTTAATGATGATGAGAGTCCTAGTGTCTTGGGTAGTTTTTTGAGAGCCATTGGTAGGAAGTTGAGCGAATCTATGAATCTGATGTTGGCTTGGGGTACATGCATGTACATTATTTTTGTCCCGACTTTAGTGAGAGAAGGCTGAATCCCATTCTGAAGTAGGTAACCTTGCAGGAAGAGGAAGTCGTATCCTTTCCCGTTGTGAGCAATGCATGTGTAGCCCTTGTGTTTGTCATTGATTAACCATTTGCCGAAATCTTGAACAGTGTTGTCTCCTTTAAAAATTACTTCCTTCCGGTAACAATCTTGACATGCTTGTTTATTGTCATGGGAGAGACATCTGATACCGCATTGAGGGCAGTGTGTCTGATCGTCGTCGCATTCATCGCAGATAGATTGAGCTACGACGAAGTTGGGTATGTGTTGTTGAAGACCGCAGTACCATTTGTCGCAGTTTCTGCATCTTCTACATGGTGAACAGATGTAGCCGTCTGTACATGTAGTACAGTCGTTCTTCTTTGACCGTTGATGGTAACCTTTCTGACATTGGAATATTTCGTCCTGTGTAGATTCGAAATCGAAGTAAATGAATTTTCCTGTACCGACTTTTGGCGAAGCTGCTCTCATGTAACAAAGATGTTCTCCTGTAAAGTAGCCTTGACAGAGCCGACATTGCCAATCTCCGCAGACATGGTCCTCTTTGGATCTTTTCAGTGTATCAAGCAGTTTATTACATCCTGTGCAAAAGTAGTATCGTTGACATTTGGACGGTTTTTCTTCTCCTCTGAGAGATCCAGTCTTGTAAATCTCTGTCTGTCGATGGTTTGAAAAACAGTCTGAACTGCGACATGTTCTATTGCAGTCTGGACATTTGACGGCTTGCTCCCATGCACAATCTTTTCTCAGACAGACCATACATTTATTTTTACAGAAGTGTATTGTATTTTTGTTGTGATATTTGAGACATTCTGTACAGATCTCTTTATTTGA
Organism: Alitta virens; assembly: GCA_932294295.1. Taxonomy (NCBI): domain Eukaryota; kingdom Metazoa; phylum Annelida; class Polychaeta; order Phyllodocida; family Nereididae; genus Alitta; species Alitta virens. The sequence continues at coordinate 11,532,188 of OW028575.1, read as the reverse complement.
GAAGAGGCCTGTTAGTGAAGTTATGCTGTGGAAATGTTCTCCGTCTTTGTAAAGAAATATCTTGTCCTCTCTAGACTTGGAACCTGCATAGATTATCTCGTGACATGTATCTTTGTCTATGACGATGATCTGTATGTTGAGATGGTCTTCGATCTTGCAGAATTCTCTTATTTCAAGTTGCCTATCTGAGGGGAGGTTTACTTCTTTAAGAAGTCGAAGTGCTCTCCCCAACTGGGAATTTGGACCTTTTCTGTGTGCTGTTGAGGCTCGACGGAGATGTATGTAGGTGGCGTCCTGTCTCAGTCTGGCTATGCAGACAGTTATTGCTCGTGTAGCGCAAGTGTAGTCGTCGGGTATTTCAGGGATGTATACCATACATTTTTTCCTGATGATGGAATTGTTCTTGTCTTTGATGTCGGTGTTAGTGATGGTCAACGGCCGATTTGCTTTCTTGGTCTGGATAGACAGCTGAGTAGTAGTTGAGCATATGTGGGTATCTTTGTATAAAGAGAAACATTTTTTGCATATTTTATATGATTTTAATAAACCTTGGATGTTGGTGACTGAGTGGGTACCTTGATCATTCTGATAGAGGTAAATTGTGGTCTCCTTGGGTACTCCTCCATATAAAATATTGTTGCCTTGGTCTATGAGGATGATCTGTAAATCGAGATGCTCCTCAAATCTTGGAAGATCTTCAATCGTGAATTTGTGATCTGGTGGTAGATGAAGCTTCCTTAACATTGATAATGCCCGACCTCTCGGTGATTTAGGGCCTCCTCTGTGAGACCTGCTAGTTCTACTGATCTCTCTTGCTCGAGGGTCGTTTTTAACTCTGGCTGCTGCAACAACTATGGCTCTGGCAAACTGTGTAGTGTCGTTGGGTAGAAGGGGTATTGTTATGTAAGATCTACCACCCCCTCTGTCATGATGAAGAGTCCCTACTTCTACCTGAAATGAGCTGTCTACGCTCATGTTCTGGTCTGATTGCAGGACTTTTTCCAGTCTGTCCATGATAGTCTTTGCTGTGATGAGGTTTTGAGGTCTCATGTGAATGACAATGTCTTGCTTGAGATCATTATGCTGAATAATTACCCTGGCTCTGTCTTCAGGGTCGTTGTGTTGAGCTGCTCTGTCAATAACCTCTTGAAACATATCCTCAAGTTCTTGATGTATGTCAAGTAATCTGTGACCAACATAAGCTTGGTTAAATGTAGCTCTGAAGTTTCTTTCTTCATACCCGAATCTCCTAGCAACTCTGTGTTGAGTTTGGGTGATCTGGTAGGGTAAAAGTCTTGGAATCTTTGCTAGGGGTGGAGGGGGTGACAAGCTCCTCTTAGCCATGATGACTGTATGATAGCTGAAGATTGTGACTTCCTTATATACTAGTTATTATGTAATAACAGTATTTTTAGATCTATATAAAAGATATTTCCTCCTGGCCTGGAGACAGTGACATATGATGTGATCATAAACCTGTCATGGTCTTTCATGTGTGTGTGTATTGAAGCGTAACCCTCTCTACTTCAATAGAAATAAATAACTCAATATATACCCCTCTGGCATTTTTATACTTTTGTAAAATTAAATTTTTGTTCTTTTTATGACAATGTGTTTGTGACTTGAGGGCATGCGCTGATGCGGAACTACATCCTTTGTGTAATTATGAGTCATCCAAAAATGCAGACTATAAAATTAAATTTTTGTTCTTTTTATGACAATGGTGTTTGTGACTTGAGGGCGTGCACTGATGCGAAACTACATCCTTTGTGTAATTATGAGTCATCCAGTGAATCTGGTTTGCACTGGTATTGCCAAAAAAATAAATAGTTAACAATGCTATGTAATGAATATAATTAGCTCATGAATATTAATATCTCCTGAATATTAATTAGCCACCCCCTCATTTGTCACTAACAAATTTATAGTGAAAATAATTATGGTCACTAATGATGTTAGCATTAAAGAAAATAATTATGTTATGCAACAATTTAAATTATCACCAAAGAAAATATTATGATCACTAACTATGTTATGCAACAATTTAAATTATCACTAAAGAAAATAATTATGATCACTAACTATGTTATGTAATTATGAATATTAATTAGCTCATGAATACTAATTAGCTCATGAATACTAATTAGCTCATGAACACTAATTAGTGATGAATATTAATATATCATGAATATTAATTAGCCACACCCCTTTGTCACTAACAAATTCATAGTGAGAATAATTATGTCACTAATGATGTTATGTAACAATTTTAGTTAGCACTAGAGAAAATAATTATGATCACTAACGATGTTATGCAACAATTTTAATTATCACAAAAGAAAATGTTTTCAATCATTAACGAGTTATGTAACAAGTTAATTATAATGATGTTATGTAATTATGAATATTAATTAGCTCATGAATACTAATTAGCTCATGAATACTAATTAGCTCATGAATACTAATTATGAATACTAATTAGCTCATGAATACTAATTATGAATACTAATTAGCCACGCCCCCTTTGGCCACGCCCCTTTTTGGGCACTGAAAGTGAGTGTCCTACCCCACTATATACAGTAGTTCCGTTGAAACATTGGCATGGTACTTAATTTTAGAAGTATGACGTCAAGCTCAAAGAAATGCTGATATCTGGTTGCACTGTGCAATAATTTTAATATTGCTCATAAAGAATTTCAAACAAACAAATTTCAGCAAGTATGCACAAATTTATGCGCTCTCCACCAATTATATTAGCCGATTTGTTTACAGTATCAGCAGGCCTCTAATTCAAACTACTGTATCTAAACATGCCCACTCTAAAAACCTACAGATGACGTCACTCATTCAAGATTTTTCCCACTGGATCCAAATCAAAAACCTTTAAGGGTGTTTACGTTCACAGACTCTTGTGAAGCCAAAATATTGATAACAGCTCAGGGGGTAGCTAGGGGAATGTTTGTGTGAGTCAGACGGGAGAGCTACACCTGTACTATCAGGTAAACAGCATCTGCATAGCATGAATGCCTGGCCTATCTCAGGTGTACAATGCTGGGAATATGTATGGTACCAGAGAGGTGCCCAGCTGCTTCTCTGCAGCATTGCTTACTGCTCACTCATACGGCATGATGATGCCAACAATTCCAGTGCTTCTGTTGAGTGGGAAAGGATGGTAAACCTGTCAAAAAAGATAGAAAACAGACGAGAAAGAAGGAGAATACAAAAAAAACTTGAGAGTGGCCCAGTTCCCATGTTCTTCTCTCCTTCATGTTTATTTGGACTACGTCATAATTTCAGAGCAAACCCAGTTAACAACTAACAAGTTCACACACACTTATGACTATAAATAGGACACCATGTCAGTAAAAACTGTACTCATGACTACTACTGAAGTCTTTGCTGCTACACACAGCAGCCTGACTTCAGTTTACTAAAGCACAATTATACTAAGCATTGGTAGTGATAATTCTCTCGCGTGTGATCTGTATGATCAGACAAACTATCACTGCCTCAATATCCGCTTAGCAATGATTTACTGCATTAACCAAAAATAGCTGCTCAGCTTCAGAATTAGCCAAGCAGCATAGCCCAGGAACATGGCTGTTTCTATTTTGCAACAACTAAAGTTATAAAAACAGAAGGTGCAGGACAACAAAGAAGTTATGACTTGCAGTAGGAGTCCATGAAGCAACTGTTGTCAGTATTAAGTGCAACATAACAGTACCCACAGGACAGTATACTGCAGAGCAGTACCAAAAAGCTAGATGTACTTGTCAATTACGTCTATATCAGTTATATGTTCCCGTGGTTAGGGAATAGGCCAGTTTTTTAAGTTCTGGGTTTAAAGACTGTGTAGCTAGACTAATGCAAACCTACGAAGAAATTCATTGACCGGACACGAACGTTAACTTCTGAACAAATGCATCTTTTTTTTAGAAAGGATTAAATGTAATATAGTGATTCTGAATAACTGTGGGGTTATAAAAATTGAACAAAAATTCTGTCAATGCACGATTTTAGTATAATGTCTAACCTACATTGAAATGCAAAAAGTAAAACATTCTAGGAAAATATTAAGATATTTTAATTTTAAGTTTTTGGTTTATCACACCCAGACTATGTTATGGTAACTGGGTTCAAGAAGTTGAAACTAAATGTTTACGCCATAAAATGGAAGTATATGCTCAGAAAATCATTAGAAAACAGTTATGTAGAAATGTCTATCTGCATAATTATGAGATATGATAAAATATATATTTTGGTTTATTAAACCCATGTGAAAAGCACATATCATGTAAAATTCCACGGTAAAGTTGATGGCTATCATTAAGGCCTTAAAAACGTTTATATGGGTTTGCCTCAATACCTTCAAAATAAGCAAATAATTTCATAAATTTTGCTCATTTGTCATAAAAGGGGTCATTATGAATGTTGGTATATGGCCACATGTGGATATCTCACTCCTTGACCTTGCAATTGATTTACGAGTTCTGACTGCATACGAAGTTTTTGAGTAATTGTTTGGAACAGAAAAAGTAATAAATGATGGTTTAGGATGTCAATGGAGCCAAGATTGAACTTTTATAATAAAACTTAATGACCCTGTGGTTCAGAGACTTGAACTTCATCACGAGTGAAGTTCTAGTCTCTGAACCACAGAGTTATTAGGTTTTATTTATATTACTAAATAATATCTTTTGGGAAAATTTCTTGCCCTAAACAATTACAAATGGGTCTTCATAAAGAAGTTTTATTGTGTTAAATCTTAATTTTTATTTTACTCATTAATTTATCTTGTAATGGGCTATTGAGTAGCATTGAGTGCGGGGATACTGTGTGTTATAATTAAATAAACATGAATATTTATTATATTATCAAACTTATTAACTACTTTTTCTTGACCAAACAGCGAGTTCAAAGTAATTCTTAGAGTCAGCACTTTCATCAATGTCCATGATTGATACGAGGTCAAGGAAATTGATATCCATGTGTGGTATATACATACATTCATTGCCGACTCACTGAGGTTATCTTTGGTATATATAACTGCATTTCTTGGTCTCTTTTTATCTTAAAATAAGCACTATTATTGAGAAAGTTTTGCTGCTTTGCAAGAACATGGGGCTTACACCTCTAAACAATATATTTTTGTCACCTGTACATCGTTTATACAATTTTTTTTTTCTCATGTCCTAAAATGGCTACCGTAGGATAGAAATAAATTTTATAATGTAATTTGACATGAAATGTGCTGATTACGTGGGTGTGATAAACCAAAATATGTATTTCATCATATCTTGTAATTGTCCAGATAGACTTCTACATAACTGTTTTCTATTGATTTTCTGAGCATGTACTTCCTTTTGATAGCGTAAACATTTAGTTTCAACTTCCTAAACCCACGAATTAAAATTGAAATATCTTAAAATTTTCCCATCAGAATTTTTTACTTTTTGCATTAAAAGAAAGTTGTACCATATACTTAGATTGTGCGTTGACCAGGAGCACTAGTGATATTAATACAGCAGAACATTTGCTATTGATAAATTATATTTTGCTACTAAAGTGGCCCATCATTTAAAAGAATTATTTGCAGTTAGGTAATTGTGAGGACTCAAATCTCCATCACTATGGCAACTGCACTAATCTGTCACATAAACAAACAACGTCAACAACTTCAGATCATTATCAGAGACACAGCAACAAAAATGGTGTAATATTCCTCACTGTTTGTATGTGTGTGATTAGGGCTTTACGTCATTAGGACAGGCAGAGACAGCATTTGCAACTATGCGATTAAAGTTCGCCTTAAGGACACTTCGTTGATAAAGTCAGCATTTGAATTAAGGTTCCATTTTCAGCTCAATCGTATATCATTTTTGGCTGAGACTCAACAAATATATGGCTAGATATAATTTATCCACAGAGAAAGATTAGGATTCCAAATTACAAAGTTGAAAATTACGATGGTATTAGGTCTATGACTTTTGCAGCTCGCTCATTTAGTGCCATGGCCACCTATTGGTGGAATAATTTACCAACAGATTTAAAGGCAGCAGAAACTCTAGACTTATTTAAAAAAAGACTAAAGACATTTTTATACTGTCAATTTTAAAATAACATCAAGTGATTTTATCGATTTACATATTTTAAATTTATTTTCTCAATTTTATTTTGATCTCATATTGTACAGCGCTATTCTAGACAGCGCTATATGAAATAAAACAATTTACAATTTATGGTAGGTCAGTTTTCGAGGTCCTGCTCACTTGCTTATGAAAGTGAAATAAAGAATCTGAATTTGTCGGTCATTATAAATATTACAGACTGCATATTAGACTCAAAGCGACGGTTGCCTTATTAGTGAGACTTCAGAGTTGCTTTTCCATCCACGACTCCCATCAGCCCTTTGACTCAGGCAGCCTCCCCTGGAAGCCGCAGGATTCAGTCTAAGTTCCCATCATGCATTTCGTATAAGTGGCTTTTTCCTGCAAAATTTGTCTGCCTCGTCTAATGTCATGTCTGGCCAGGGATGAATTGATATTGATGGGTCAGGAGGTCATTTGCCAGTCGGATGCTCACTCTCACCCATAGTACAAATGTTCATATGGAATGTTAATAGGGGTAATTTGGCGTCTATGTTGTGGCAAGTTAAATACCCTACCCATGCAGTAACTACTGCACATTCCTTTTCCAAATAGTGAAACAGCAAAGAAAAGTCTTTATTCATCAGGAGGTAAGAAATGAAATGATTTACCAGGTAACATCAAAGAAATTACAAACATAGATGGATTTAAGAAACAACTGAAAAGGAATGTGCACATGTAATATTTTATCCTTATGAATGTTTTTACACTGTTATACATTTTAATTTATAACTGCGGTTTTTATTGTCAATGTATTTTTTTTTTAAATTTTAATTTGTACATATGTAAAGGGCATTGCTGAAAAACAGTTTGCACGGAGAAATTTAACCCTTTTAAAATATATTTAATAAATAAATTGAAAAATATAAACTACTCTTCACCCACCAAATGGCAATAGGAGTTCCAGTAGTTTCAAATCAGAAATGCAACATTTATGCGATATGTAAGGCTTACAATTGCATGTTTTTGCTTGTATTATGAGTTTATTCTTACATTGCTAAAAATTTATCAGTTTCATCTTACATTGTCAAAATGATATGATTAAACGGACAAAATACTCAGTTACAACGGTTTTTCAGTATGGCCCTCCTTTAAATAAGAGAGCATTAAATACAGAAACATGACTAAAAATATACTTAGTGGTGACATATTGGCTACCCATTGTCAACTTAGCTTGCAATATGACAAGGATTAGTAACGTACTGTGACAGCTCTACTGTAAATTAGAAGGTACATGTATGTATTATGGACAGCCTGAGGCTGTAACATACAACTGCATCTTACTGTTGCAGGTGCAACTTCCCTTAGCACTCACTATATGCGAGTACTGTATTCATTGTATTTTGCAATATAACCATGCACACACATTTATAAATAACCAGCTATGAACTAAGATAACCAGCATTATAAAAACTATACACAATTCCTTTCATTGCGACAGTCAGTAAGTGATGTGACGAAAGATAAACTGACTGATGGATTTTACAAATAATAGAAGCACAAAGAAGCGACTCACCTGAGGGCCTATCTGGTGGTAAATATAACAGCAGAGAAGTCAGCTCCGCCAGGAGTGAGCGAGTATGCTGCCAATTGGGAGGCAAGGAGGAGGAGGAATGGGGGGGGGGGGGGGGGGGTCAGAGGCGGAATAGAACCGAAAAGCAGCATAAAGCCAAGATAGTTCTTAGATGCAGACTGCAGAGCTAGGTTGTCATCACTTCCCAATAGTAGTAAGCCCCTAGTCACGTGCGGTCTGTTTACTCGAGTATAGGTCTGGTATTAATTAAACGCCGGGGTATAGAGTGTAACTGCGCTAGAATAACCGTCGAGCATTCACAGATAAATATGAGATTTGAAATGTAGTAAATTGCATATCTCACAACAAAAACGTCACCCAGTTCAAAGCTAGTTCAAATATGTCTGTTAAGTCAAGGGAGGTCTATCATGCTGTCTAATTTAATCTATTGATGAAAGACATAAGGGATAAATGTTATGGGAAAATGCAGTCTTTATTACAACGACGGTGAACATATTAGTGCTCATTAAACACAGACATATCAGGCCAATTAAACCATCTGGGTCAGCAACATATAAGGCTGCCTATATCAATTCCCATTCAGCTCATTTATGCAGGTGAGAGATGCCCTAATTCTCTGACCGGAATAGCCTCGGTTTCAAGTTTTCCTAGTAAATGTCAAAGCCCCACAGAAAGCAGCTCCCACAGAGTAAACAGCCAGCATTTATGCACGGCTTATATGTACAGGACGAGATAAAAGGTTCCTGCTGATCTACCTATTAGGATTGTCACTGGGGAATGAGCTCTCTTAATGAATTAGTTCCATTGTTATCCGGTAGAAGGTGCTTAGCATTCAAGAGCATCATCTAGTGGATAAGATCAGAAAACTGATCAGATTTACAGATTGAGATAATAAAAAATTGGCAATATATATTTGGATGCTGCTGCTGCTGCTACTACAGCTGCTGCTACTACTACTACTACTAAAGAAGAAGAAGAAGAAGAACTTGTTTTAGCTAGCCAAGCTGCGACTTGCTTCACTGGCCAAGATTTTTTATACAGTATAGTATAGTTTGTCACCGCTTCCAAGCCCTTCATGAAAACGTAATTCCGTTCTCTATGTTTTTCAATGATAGAAAACTGAAACTCTGTCTTCAATTGCTCCTTGGTTCGTGCAGGCAATTCTGTGTCACAGGCAGTACTATTTCCTTGAAGCCGAGACAGACTCTTGCTCAACCAGGTCTGGTATCTTAGTCAGAATTTAAAGCATGACCTTGATTTCCTCAGCAACTCTCACGGTCAGACCTCGGCAATAGACATTTCAAAGAAATGACGTTAGACTGCACATAGAAAATAAAACTGTCTGATTTAAAAAAACTGCGTTTGCATCTGGCCAATCAGTACATTGGGTCTGAGTGGTATTTCCAAGTGCAATCAAGCCTGTCACTGATGCCATGGCCGGAATTGAAGTTTGATTAGATGTTATTGCAATTCATGTGACATTAGATTTCAACACGAGTCAAACAAAGGAAAGTCAAACTAAACATGAATAAACTTCAAATTTACTAAAATATTACTCACATGCGAAAATGTTTTATTACCAAGTTAAAACAAAGTGGCCAATTCTTCATGTTCAAACTAACTCAAGCAGTATATATATGAAGCAGCTACAGGATACTTCATCCAGTGTAGGCCTATTATACAGTCGTTCATTAATAATAAGACATTTATTTATTAAATATCATCACATATAAACACACAGGAGGAATACTACTCGTTTATTTAATACATTTGCCGAGAATACGCTGGATTAGATCTGCTATTTTTGAAGAACTATGGCTCCAACAACACAGTTCAGTATTCTGTTGGTGCTGTTTGACCTTTGTATTTGCTCCAAGGTCATCATGTTCGGGGCAGACCCGATAGGGGGCGTATGGGAGGCGGAAGTCAATGTGACGACCTGGCACACGATTAATACTCTTCTGAAAAGCGACACTAAGTTCTCCTTATTTCCTGAATACATCAACACAATGTCTCTGGATAAACAGACAGGCACTGTTTTATACCACACTTCACAACCAGAAGGTATTTATTACGGCTCTGTTTGTTCATTGCCTCAAAATACACCAAATTTCTTAACAGAAATCACAGACCTGCCCATCCATGACTTTGACCTTGGCGACTGTGTCAACTGCGAGACTTCCGCCCTAACGCTCCACCAGGGCGACATCTACTTCCTGTTGTATGGAGAGTTCTTTTCTAACAGCGCCATCTCGCGCCTGGTGGAGATACGAGTGTTCCAGAGCTGCGACAGTTGTGGAATATTGGGAGAAAAAGCAGCCGAAGATTTTATCTATCACGATGTGGTCAAATGTTCAAGGCTTGTTGTGGAAATTATCAGAGAAAAGTTCAGGTAAGCCATCATTTAACATAGATTTTGGAACTGTTTACGCACGTGCCTTGACACACTATATGAACTCCAACTGTATCTATTGCCTCACTATTTAAAACAGGTTGAAATATTTTTAAGACCTAGACATGTGCCTCCATTATAATTTGGTTCATGAATGCCAATTGAGATCATGACTGGGGCACTTACTTAGAAGCTGACATTAGCAGCTAATCATATTTTGCAATTAATAAAATTATACAATATTTCAGTTTTCACGAATACGACAACAAGCAAGTCAAGGGAGGGAAGCAGATGGTGGTCACCGGAAGTGGAGATTCTCTTTCCTTTTTCTTCCAACTGGGAAACATCACTCACCATGACAACCAAGAAGACAGTGTCGCCATCTCTCTCTGGTATGCTGGTATCCATGGAGACAAGCATCAACTTTATTCAGGTAAGAGAACCAAAACTTCTTGTTGAGATGTCTGAATTGGCTATGACAGATCCTCAGCCAATGCTCGAGTTTATTTTCCTCATTTTAAGCTTTGCTTACTGCAAAAAGAAATTGGACTTTCAAACATCTAATGTTATAATTCCAAACATGTTTGTTATCACATTGCAGAAGACCTTCCTGGGACTTTTTCCACCTGGAACATGAGAGCCTTGGGAAGCATTGACTACAAAGAAGGGCTTTTATGCTGGACCTCAGTCATTACTCTCCACTGTGGTAAATTTGAAAATGGAAAACTCCATGGATATGCAAAGCTGCTTACTGCTGAAATGGCCAGCAATGCTGAAGTGTGCACGGGTAAATATAATTTGGTTTGGTTAAGGTTTTCTTGTCAGAATCATTTTCTGGTATATTTTAGTCGTTGTCCTTTGAAATTAAATTAGGTAACATTATCATCTCCCAGTGGAAGATGTAATGACAAGGGAATAGGATACACATTAAAAGCAGCATAATAAATACATTATACTATCAACAGAAACCTGATCTAACCTAACTCATTAAATTTTGAACAGTCACAATATACCTTTGAACCCTGCAAATGTAATGATATCTTCCGGAATACTTATATTTCTTTTTTCTATTTTAATTTCAGGATCACCATACGACACAGTGGCACTGAGTGGTGTTGCCATCAGCCTAACCCCTGAAAGCCACTCCATCTTATTCGGATGCTACCCTCACACTTCCGGAAGAGAAGGCGCTGGACTCATCCAAATCACCCAAGCAGGACACGAATACATCCGACCGATTACAACCAAGGATGGTCCTCTGTTTGCCGGAAGCGTATTTGTCTCCCAGAACAGTCAATGTTTCATGACCTCCAGACCACAAATATGTTTGGGCACGCCTAAACATCCAGTACTGGATGAAAATGTGGCAGTCCACGGAATTCCCAGGATTGGTGCACTTCATTCTGAACTGGGTCGTGTTAATGACGTCATCAAAACAGCAGCCAAACATCAGTCGATCAATCAGGATCCAGAAAACTGGTTTTATAATAGTGCCAGTATGGCTAACAGTTACTATCATTTTACTGTAGCATTAGTTGTCATTATGGTTTTGGTCTACTAGTCTTTCCTTTCCAAACTGTGTTCAACTTGTGTTCAATGTGTATTATTTATTATTGTAGTACAGACATTACGTCGAGTTAGCTTATTTATTCATTTTTTGTTTATCCAGCAATATGAAGTTATACTTTTGCCACTGCCATTAACTAAAGTATCCAGTGACCACCGGGCAATCACAGCTGTCGTACGACATATCGTGTTATTGATTTGCAATAAATCATATTATCATCAAAAATGCATTTCAACTCGTTTTATATTGCCAATTCTTAATTAGTTGAATTAGATGTCATTCCATTCTCTTCATTTTCTATAGAAAGTCCTGTTTCTTTCAAAGGAATATTTTCATGAATTGTCTCTGTTTTGACCTTTGCCCACTCTTGGACTTCTGCACTGGCAAAAATGGCGTAAAATGCAGCTCCAAAGAGACTTATGCCAGAAGTTATGAAGAAGACAACTCTCCATTCTTCTTGGGTTCCCTAAAATCAAAGCACATTGTACGAGTCACTTTATCATAATATACAGTATACACTACAAATGGATCTCAGCAGTTTTGAAACTGAAACTCACATTAGGAGTCAAGTATCCAGTGACCACAGGGGCAATCACAGCAGTCGTAAGGCATATCGTGTTATTGATGGCCACCACAATCGCACTGAACCTGGATTAAAATGTAATATATTAATTGGTGGAAAACACTTGGGTGTGTCAGGTAGGTCAATCTGCAATTACGTCTATTAGTGTGTATTTAAAAACTTAAGATATTAGGTTGAAATATGAAGTACCAACGAAAAATGTATGGACAAGGTGAATTAAAATAAAATTAGCAAATCAATTCAGTCATATATCATTCAGTAACCTTGGAGCTACTTCTAACTGGTTGGAGAGGTGACCAGCCCGAGTGAAGCCCAGAAGTCCAACAGCCAGTGTGAGAAGCGCCACTGCCTCCGTCTGCTGATGGTTGCCAAGGAAACCCACAGCTATCACTAATATCGACACTGTGATTAATGCTACAAAAGCAAAAACAATATATGCGTTACAACCAATCACCACTGCAGAATTTGTATGTTTGCCATACCATTTAACATCTACTAAAAATCTGCAAAAAATGGTCCGCAACAGTATTCCTTTGTTTCTTTGATATTACTGAAATATTGATCTTATTTTACAGACAACTTTATATTTGTTATCCTTGTTTTTGTTTCATCATTCACTTCCTTTTTGATTTGCAGATGCATTCACTTGCTAGTGATTAGTCAGCTAATTTTAATTTACTCAGATTCATATCTTGTTATCATCTGAGTGTCACGATTAACAACAACAGACTTTTAAAAGCCCATACTGCCGAAAGAAATACCTATTGATGTAGATGCTTTTCTAATCCTAGTTTTGGGGAGATTAATTTTGATTGCCATGTCTGCTGCCCAAGAACTTAATAATGAGACTACGAAATGAGCAAGGTAGGGAAGAGAATTCAATGCTCCATTCTGAAAAAAACCACAAAAAAAAAAAAAACGAACACATTCAAATTAATGATAAGTGTAATTTTTAAAAACAATTTATCTCACACCACTGCATCAGTGTTATATGAGAATATGTGAGGTCAAATTCAATTCACAGTTTAACAGGATGGTGCTAATTAGAAGGCTTTAATTGAGAACCCAGACAATCTCAGTAATGTACTTTGCCTGATAATAATTTAATTACAATTATTTTATGAAAGACTTTGTTACCGACTGTGGTAATTTCCATTTTGAGGACGTCATTAAAGTACGTTGGCAATGACGTCTGCGCAGTGAACCATAACCAACAAGCTGCCACGTCAGCAAAGTAGATGGCATAAATTGGCAACGACGTCATCACAGAACGCCAGGGAACTGCCGTTTGCTGAAATACATTCCATGACAGGTTTGTACCAACACACTCTTAGTGTTCGTTTGCCTGCAAACAATTGTTTATCACACCTACAGTGGATGATAACATGCGATTGTAGGACCCACATCTTTCAAAAGAACAAAAAGGCTTTAACAATATGAACCAATACTAAACATATACTAACCTGGTGGTAGCTGATTTCATGTTTGACCTGATCAGCTATGTATTGTTTCTCAGTCTCTGAGACGAATTGGTGTTTCATTGGGTCATCTGAGACCAAAACAACCCAGGCTATCATCACAGGAAAGGCAAGGATGCCTATCGAATAAGAAATACAGGTTACTAACTACTTTAGGCAACACTGGTGTAAAATCAAATAGAAAGCGAAAATCAAATAGTTTATCCCTATATTTGACCTGAAGTGTAAAATATAGACGGCCATCCCCCAGCAAAACCATGGGTGCAGAGCCAACCGGCGGACAGGAAACCAATCACACTGCCCAACGTAGACCCTGCAAGTTTTACAATTTTGCAGTCAACATTCAAAAATGATAGACATAGTTTAATGAATAATCTTACAGCAGAGTTAGACTTGGAAACTAAACTGCAGATGACGTCATATGAATCCAGGACTCCCATTAGTCGTGGGACTACCAGTGGGAGTCCTGGATTCACATGACATCCACTGGGGTTTGGCTTCTAAGTCCGTGAAATCTGCTGTAAAAAGTAGAGTTATTTTTGTTAGTAAAAACATTCGACCAAATAGTAACCCAATGCATTTACCAACCAGCTAATGAAATTGCCACCATCCTGCTTCTCTCATCAGGAGGGGACCAGGTGGCCAAGATTTGATGGGAACTGGGATAAAACGGCCCCTGGAGGAACATAAATTAAACTGAACTAAAATATCAATGGATATAGGCACCATACAAAAATACATGGCAGTGTTTATGCACTATAATTCATAACTACGTATCATTTAATACGTACACTGGCAAGACCCTTGACGATTTGAATGGCCACCAAACAACCCCAGCCCCATCTGGCGGCAACTGGACTCAGAAATGACGCAATGGTCATGACTGCCACGCCCCCTACCAGAAGCCATTTCGCATTACTCCTGCAAAAAATGCCAACCAAATAATTTCAACTGCATCATGACATATTTATTATGTATAAGTAAATAGCACAACAATAAAATCCACATATTACCTATGTGCCAACCAGCCAAAAGGAATTTGTGTTATCACAGCTCCAATAGAAAAAGAACCCAAAATCAATCCTCGAAGTTTGCTGTTCCATTCGAATTCTGATTCTTCCTGGAAAGAAACTGAAAATTACAAAAACATTTATTGGAAACACTAAAATGTCCATGTACTGTAATGTTATTTTATTTAATATATGAATATTATCTCTGACTTTATTGATATTGTAATACAGTTAGTAATCAAGTTGATCAAGGCTATAAATATGCCTGGCTCTCTGCACCACCAGCCCATCACCTTATTTAGAGGTGATCACCACAGGAAGCTGCTGTGGAGTAGATAGCCAGGGATCCAATGCCTCTGATTGGTTGATCACCCTCATGATCAGAGGAAGCTCTCAGACTGGTTCTACTGAAGGCAGTCTGGAGGATAGCTGAAACCTATACACATGTATGTTCAGTCTACCTTCAATAAAGATCTTACACTCAACATCTTTGAGCTACACCTTGGAGTTATTATTGAATTCATAACCACAATATAATAGTACAATGCAAAACTGATGGTCTAGAAACCACATAACACTTGCCAGTGGTAAAGACTCAGACGTTTCATTCAAAGAACTACTGATGTTCCAATTTCCTCCAATTGGTGATGTCATGCAAACAATGGCGAAGCTGATGTTGACTCTATTTGCATATAGAACAATCGTCATTAGGAGCTGAAGGACTGCCATGGAAAGACGCCATGATGGGAAGAATGGTGCTCTGGCAACTTGGAAAAAAACAGAATCAAAAGAAAAAGGATTACAACCATATAATCTGAACGCTGGTTTTTATCAAATAACATTAACTACACATTAAATTCTCATGTAAAGATAACCTAATGAAAACAGATGATAAAAACCTACCTTTCTTTTCCATTTTAGATTGTGAACATACTCCTAATTGTGTCTCAATTTCCACAACCTGTAAGCAGGAAAAAGCAGATAAAATATTTTCAACCGATTCACAATCACTATGAGTTGCCATGGCTTAGCCAAATGCCATGGAAAAGGCGTTGGATTAGCCCAGTAATGTTCAGAAAATACAATTTATAAAATAACTTGATACTACCAAAGAGTCACTATCCATGCGATTCCATTACTAAAGCCATCCGTTTTTCTGCTGTCAATAAAGTGTGCCAAGGCAATTTAGTTTGTGATGCATGTTCAACTTCCACAAACTTTCATGAAACGGCCAGTAAGTAGTTATTATGATTACACAGCATGACCTTTGTAGCAAGACAAAATGTCAGACAAATGTCAAATTTTAAGTATTATAAAATTTGTTTTCACAAAATTTAGTTGCTGAAACTTGGTGAATCGCAGTAGATATTTGCTCCATTACATGTTGGATCTTGTTTAAATGTCAGGGTGCACCATTTAACCAATAGAGTCTACTAGTATGTGCATTGTATTTACTTTTTGTAATTATTTTAACAGCCATTAGAATAATTACAAAAAGTAAATACAATGCATATACTAGTCAACTTTTTAGACAGTTAAGAATATTGAAGATACATGATTTATGTAAATTTTGCTTTAAATTTGAAAACAATATGTTACCTGATTACTTTTTGTCTGAAATGTTGCTCAGAAATACCTTCATCCATAACCAAAGCCTGAGAAGCAACAACATGTATTGTCTGCCTCCTGTGAGTCATGAGCTTGCAAAACATAGCATAAGCTATAGGTTTCCGAAAATATTCATTGAAATTAATCAAAATATAAAAGATAAAATATATACTCATAGCCTAGATGGTTTCAAATATTATGTAAACAAAATTTTCTAGAGTCTTATAATGTCAATTGTGACATAACTAATTGTTATATTTGTAATGGTTTGGGTTGACCGGTGTCATCTCTGGCATGAATTTAAGGTGATTTATGCAATTTTTATTTATTTAACTTTTATTTTCAAGTCTACCACTAAGTATCTGTCCATTGCCACTGGTTGCAAGATTGAAATTTGAAAGACAAATTAATTTCTTTATATTGAGACTAAGGTGGCCCCTTGGCAGCCACATCAAAGATGTCTTAAAGGGGTCACCCTACTTAAAGCAAATTCTAATAAACCTGATTGAAATGTTGTATTTTTGATACCAGCTTTAAGTTAAATAAATATATCTGAATCTGAATCTGACATCAGTAAATACAGTTACATTTAAAAAAAAAAAGCCTGTCAAATTGAACCTAGACAAAGCTAGACAACTTCTGCTATGCTACCTGCCACCAAATGGGACTGTCTGACTATATAGCTGGCCGGGTACTTAAAACTGGATCTAGAAGTACATGCAGCACCACTTAGTGCATAAGTTGAGAGTTACATATATTTGTCATTTTTTGTTGAAACGATGCATACATACATGTTCATGATATATTAGATAAAATTTCTTAAATTTACAAAGGTTTACTTTTTTCAGTGAATCCAATGAGTATTATTTTTTTTGGGTTAATTTTTAACAGCCTAATAATATCTGTCTTTCCACAGGGAATTAGTTCACAATTTACCAGCACGAGGGCGATGGATGAAATAACTCAGATCACCACTACATGCCTGACATTGTGAGCACCAGGTCATCAAGTCCAAATATATCTGAGATAAGAATTGTCTATCCAAGACCTGGGCTATCAGCCAGTAAATGCAGTCCATGCATTATCATGATAATGCACATTACCAATTATCACCTTTTTGTCTCAAGTCATCTGAACTATCACCTGTCACATTCATGTATTCCCATTCACTCAATTAAATAACGTTCTAGTGACTAATTTCATCCATAAAAACCTACCTGGCCTTGTCGATCAATTGTAGAAAGGTATATATGAAGTTCTCACTTGTCACATTTTGTAATACCAAAGTAATTAACTGATATCTCATATCAAGTGCAAAGTCCCACTGGGCATCACAGCCACTTCAAACTGGATAGGGACTACTGAATTACACAAAACATGCGTTGGCTAAGTCAACTGGTCTTGAAACACTGTACACAGGGCCGTAGCCTGGGTGGGGGGGGGGGGGGGGGTTAGGGGTGCAATGGTCCCCCTCCCTAGAATTTTGCAAAATATAGTACATTTATGTTACTAAAGTGAACATCAAAACATCAGAAGAATGACTTTTGACCTAACTGCCCCCCCCCCTAGGCTTTTTCCCAGGCTACGGCCCTGGTACATGCAATTCATTTACATGAATGTTTGACATGCACCTGACGATATACTTGCAATAACTCTCAATTCTTTAAGGACTGTATTATGCAAAAGGTAAATTTGCTCTCCCCAACTCACCAAAACAATATCTACTGTACATAAAAAAGCAAATCCATGTATCAGACACTTGATACAAACATAAGACAATTTAGATCTTTTAAATGAGATGCCCCGGGTGGGGTAATTAAATTAAATCAAAGGAATAATAAATATTTATGAGTTCACCAATTTGAGCATTTTGATCATAATAATGTAATTATATAACATAATTATGCATTTAACTTACTAGTACTATTGGTCAATGTAGCAAAATTAGATGTTACATGGTATAACACTCTAGAACTAGTGACTCCATGATGGAACAGAGTTGAGAGGGCTAATTGCAGAACTCAGTATGAAACTAATGAAGAGTGTGCGCCAAATAAAGTGATGGTTTGGAGCTCTGCTCCTGCGTTATGGGCTCCTAGTCAGTCATGGAAACAGTCCAAAAAACAAGACCCAAGTGACCGCAAAAAAAACCATATATATGTATATTTATTTATCAATTTTTGTTGCAAAATACTCCCCCCCCCCCGTCTCAAATTATCTGGATCCGCCCTGTTGAAAGATTAGCATGCATTTGGCAAGATTTAAAGATACCTAGGTTACTTGGCTCGCTTGGCATCGAAAGGAACAATGAATTCAAGCAAATCTAATTTACTTAAAAAAGTAAACATAGTATAATTCCAGTTATTGCAAAGCCTTTCTGAGCATCAATAAATGTTACAAAGACTAAACTTCACTTAAGAACAGCCAGTTGCAGAATATGTAGATCTAGGCCTAATTATACAACTGTTGATTAAAATTGACGGGGGGGGGGGGGGGGTACTTTAAATAATACATTTTTGTAATATTAACGCTATATCAATCCTTCTTCTTCTTCTGGTTAGTTACTGCCACTAAGCACTCAATCCACTAGAGCATAACCTTAAAATGAAACATGTATAAACAAACAATTACATCTTGGCCCAGTAGGGGGGGGGGGGGGGGTTATGGGTTATGGGGTTTAGTGTATAAATTAACAACTCGCCATGCGAACAAGTTTGACCTGTGGGCGAACTGTAATGTAAGTTTCTGTAGCCCACATGGATTTCAAGATGCTCATGGTTTTCCTCATGCGTGATAAACATACAACAAATGCACACACGAGTTCCAGGATTTTTGCCTATTATACATCAAATGTAATTACCCTCGACCAGATGATAGAGAAGGGGTCATAGCTTCCTTCTACAGGCAGTCTAGCTTCTTCGGTATAACCTGGATTATTTCTTACATACTGCTCAACCTTTTATGGGTGCAAACTTGACTTGTTAGGTGAAGACTTGGTTGTAAATATAGGGAATATATTGTAAATGTTTTGTGTAAAGTTAGGTGGACTGCTGTCGCCTGAAGGTTACTGTTTAAGTTAACTTTCGTATGGATTATTCCATGTTTGTACGAATACTTACTTCTTTTGCAAATTCGTTGCCTCTTTTGTGATAATGCACTTTTTGGGGCCCCACTATGCCGAGATGGCAGTTTTATGATACCCAGTGCACTAGATTTCTCAAGTACTTTTCTGTTAAGGGGGGTCTTTTGGGAACAATTGATATTTTATTACTTGCCCCCTCCTGTTCAGGTTTTGGGAGGACTTTCGAGGGCCCAGAAGAAGGCGTATGCATTTGCTACAATCAGTAACTGTCTTCGCCACGATGCCCCAGCAATCTGGACTTACCTTTATCCAGTTTTCAAGTGGATCTTACACGATTTTGATGGATTGATACTGTACATTTTATTAGTGATGGTCCGACTACACAATATCAAAACAAAGTCAATTTTTACTTTGTTTGCACATTGTTCAGAAAGGAATTCCCTGAGTTCGAAAAAATAACATGGAACTTCAGTGGAGCCGGACGGTAAGTGCACATATTTTCAATATGACTGTAAAGGCAAATACGCCTTATGGCGTCAGCTTGCCACATATTACCTCTGTGTTTTACTTTGTTCTATTGTTTAATCTTCTTTTGAATATTTGTATAAATGATCTTGGTTGGACAATAGATACATACATACATGACTTCACGGGCAAACTTTTTCTTGCTCAGTATGTTCATGTGCCAGCAAAAAGATCTCATGTGCCACACTTTATTCTCATTTCAGGAAAGCACATCCCAAATGCAAAAGTTTTTTTTTAATTACTATCAAATCGGGAAGAATCTAAAGTGAAATTGTTTTACGTGGCTGCTGACGAAGTCGAAAAAATGAATGATGAAGTCCCACTCTCATTGAAGATTATCACCGGTACCATGAAAATACATCAGGTAATACTTGTAATACCGCAATTAACCAATTGAACAATATTTATATTTAATGATACCAGTTAATGTATGAATGGTGACTTGTTGTTTTAGCTCTACCTATGTATGTCTGTACAGGTCATTGCAGGCCATGGTTCATTGCGACACCGGCAACTGAGCTGCTTTTGCTGACACCCAGAACTCTGTGAACGCTTTGGACTCAGTGACCACTCTTTCATTCAAAGCAATTTGGATGACAATGATGAAGATGAGGATGATACTGATGATTTTCATGTTCAGGTAGTATGACACAACTTTCATCAAAATGCATTGACGAAAGATTGTTATATGGCTACTATACTTTTTTTTTCATCCCTCTCAGGAAAATTTGAATGATGGTCTGAATGATGGTCAGCATGATAGGCATGTACCACTTTCTGATGCACTAGTTGGAAAATGGGTCCTAGTGACTTACGGATATAAGAACATGCCTTAACCTGGTATGTTAAAAAATTGGGCTTTTCGTCTTCAATGTAAAAACTTCAACAAGGGAAGACATGTTCATGATTAAATATGCATGCCAAACAATATAACAATAAATAAATACTTAACAAGACTAAAAACTGAGGGTATTGCTGAAGTCATACGTGTAAGTTTACTTTCAGGCATTGTAACTGAATATGATGGTGACCGAAATGAGGTGTGTGTGTGTGTGTTTGTGTTTAACGCCTCATCAGCACCTGTTGGGCTATGTAGAGGCTTGAACGGTTAAGGATGATTGAAATGAGGTAGCAGTGAAGGTGATGCGACAGAAGGGCAATAATGCCTTCAATTGGCCGTTGCAGCCTGACTGCATCCGTTATGAACTTGAAAATTGCATCATACAGGAACCACAGAAAAAAGGGCGGCATTACTCTTTGTCCCAGCCAGATTGGGAAATGTTTGGCCATATGCTGTGTGTGTGTGTGTGAGTTATTGTTTAACGCCTCATCAGCACCTGAGTGGGCTATGTAGAGGCTCTCTATGTTAAGATTGATTAACTATATTTGGTAGTAGAAACCAGAAGCATATAAAAAATCTATAATTGTCTGGGTTGGATATCTGGTAAAGAGATGTTGTAAGGTATTAGCTTGAAACAAAGGTCTTCTAAAGCGTTGTAAGTGGCTGCAATCTAATAAAATATGTTTGATTGTTAGGGGGCACCGACAACTCTGGCATACCGGTGCCGGTTCATTGACTAAAAGGTGTAAATGTGTAAGTCTTGAATGTCCTATGAGGCATCTGTGATATATTCCTTGATCTTTGCCAGTATTGAACCTACTAGGTATTTTATTTTGAATGCAAGGTAAGATTGAATGCAACTTGTTGTTATTACATTCATTCCATTGTCTTTGCCAGCAAGACATGATAAAAAAGATTTTATAGTCATTTTAAAATCAGTGTATGGAATGGTGGGTGGGTGGGTGATTACGGCTTTACGTCCTGTATTTCTGCACCAGTTGGGCTAATTAGGACAGGCAGGGACCATGGCAATGAGACGAAGGATGAAACAGCCAACCAACTTAGGCTTGACCGGGAATCGAACCCGGGACCCAGCGGTTGGAAGCCCAGAGCGCTACCACTGAGCTAGGCCCCCCACCCCGTGTATGGAATGGTAAAATCAGTTATCTCTTTTGTAAGAGCCCTTTTTGCTGCCAGGTCTGCTTTTTCATTCCCTTCAATGCCAGCGTGTCCAGGAATCCAGCAGAATACTATGTCTTTGTATTCGTGAAGATAGAAATACTTAATAAGAACATCTAAGATCCCAGGGTTATCAAGTTGTTTATTTTGGATTGCTTGAAGAGCAGATTTGGAATCAGAACAGATAACATAACGATCTGATTCCGAGTCCTCGATGTTCTTTAAGGCAAGGTAAATAGCTGTTAATTCTGCAGTGTATATTGAGCAGTGGTCTGGAAGACGACATTCAGCTATAACGGTTTTATAAGAAGTGACTGCATACTAAAAGGTGTAAATGTGTAAGTCTTGAATGTCCTATGAGGCATCTGTGATATATTCCTTGATCTTTGCGAGTATTGAACCTACTAGGTATTTTATTTTGAATGCGAGGTAAGATTGAATGCAATTTGTTGTTATTACATTCATTCCATTGTCTTTGCCAGCAAGACATGATAAAAGATTTTATAGTCATTTTAAAATCAGTGTATGGGATGGTAAAATCAGTTATCTATTTTGTGAGAGCCCTTTTCGCTGCCAGGTCTGCTTTTTCATTCCCTTCAATACCAGCGTGTCCAGGAATCCAGCAGAATACAATGTCTTTGTATTCGTGAAGATGGAAATACTTAATAAGAACATCTAAGATCCCAAGGTCATCAAGTTGTTTATTTTGGATTGCTTGAAGAGCAGATTTGGAATCAGAACAGATAACATAATGATTTGATTCCAAGTCCTCGATGTTCTTTTAGCTGTTAGTTCTGCAGTGTATATTGAGCAGTGATCTGGAAGACGACATTCAGCTATAACGGTTTTATAAGAGGTGACTGCACAGCCTACTCGTCTTTCCATTTTTGAGCCATCTGTGTATAGAAATGTGTACGATTCATATTTAATCCTTATAGTATAAAATAGGTTTTGATAGTCTACAGGAGTTTGGTGTTCAGAAGCTAAACACTTGGTATTACAGTGTTGATACTAATATTGCAAATTACAACAGTTCACAGAATATAGATATATATCTTTGATGTTTATAATCAGTCAACAGCCAAATTAATTTGTAATAAAGAATTATAAGTTATTTGGCCAGTACAATAATATTAATCATTTTGTTCCTATTTACAAGGTTTATTCTGTTTGGGTTTTGTTTGCATTTAAAGACATAAAATAACATGAGACCCTAAAACCAAACCCAGCCTCCCAGGTAAGAGAATTTTATCTTTTTATATTGATAACAAGAAGAGGGCACTCGGTGAGTGCAAATCTCCACCCAACCCCACTAAAACTTCTGCCTATAATGTTGGCTCATGCTGGCCCAAGTAAGCATTATGTCGGCATTGTGTCAGCCAGTCGGCCTAACCTTGGGCGTAATATTGGTCCAACATTAGTTTGACCCACTAAATTGTGACCAACAGCAGGTTGACCCACTAAGATAGGCCCACAGTTGCTGTCAAAAGGTGACTTAACAATGACCCAGTGCTGGCCCAAGCTTGTGTCTGGTAATGGAGGTGACTCGGATGGATGATGTAGTCACCTTTTAACATCTCTTGTGCGCTCTCAAAAGCATTATAAATGTGGTTCACTGCCAGATTTGGAAGGCTTTTTATACGAAATAATGTATGACATTTACCCAGATTAATACTTAATTGGAGTCCTGTTTTACACAAACTTTATTTAGGGCTCAGTGTCTCAAATTTTGAGAATAACCCAGCTACAAAGAACCCTCTCCTTTGGTTACATACAATGTTCTATCTCATGAATGATCCCTTGTGCTTATAGCTACAGTGTAATCCTATGCCTTCTTTTACAATTTTTATTGAATATTAAATTATAGATATATATTGACCTTGAATTTTGCCTTTATTCAATAGGAAGTGTAATTTTTTCGGCTTAAAGTAACCTGTTACTTTATTAACAGATGAACGAAATACTAAAGTTATGCACAGTTACTGATTCGAGGCCCCATTAAAGATTGTTTTTGGGTCAGGTATAGACAGAGTATCTATCCTCAGTAGAGCAGTTGTGTAACTGGGATATATTTAAGGAGGACGCCAAAAGGTGGCCAAGGCTGCTTCAAGGGGGGCAAGCATTGTGCAATGTGTTTGCAACACAGCCTTCATTTAAATATTAGCCACAACATTTTCATCTTGAAGTGGTCATTTACCATGAAGTTCAACATGTCCATACAGAGGCCTATTGTAATGTGTGTGTGTGTGTGTGATTAGGGCTTAATGTCCTGTATTTCTGTTCAGTTTGGCTAATTAGGACAGGCAGAGACCATGGCAATGAGACGAAGGATGAAACAGCCATCCAACTTAGGCTCGACCGGTAATCGAACCCGGGACCCAGCGGTTGAAAGCCAAGAGCGCTACCTCTGAGCTAGGCCCCCGCCCTATAGTATCTGCAGTTAAAGAGGAGGAATGGCAGCAGATGGGGGTTGGAATAGGTTAAAGGCTACGAGCCTGCTCTAGCCAGCCTGCCCTGGGAGTGGCAGGACGTATGTAGATCTATGAGCATGCATTAAATTTTCGACTGAATCAGTAACATTGTGCGCCGTTGTCTAGATAAGCATACAATATTTAGTCCTTATATGTGTAGGTTCTTTATCAGCACTAATATCTGCATTAGCATTTTCAATATAATCAAATAAATGCAGATGGTTAGGCCTATATCGCATTAACCTCACCATGGCCAAAAGTATCCCTTGAAGCTTCTTGAAAATGGCATAATTCTGATATGATACTTCAAAAAAACTTTAGTGTGCATTGAATTGCAAAAGTAACCCACATCGAATGCATATATTTGTGTTTATATTTTAGGAAGTAAAAATGTTAAATCTTTAATGATGGAATTCAAGGAAAAAAGAAAAAGGGGACTGCCTCACCCCCCATTACTGGAAAGGTGGGCTATGAATATAATAATGAAAGATACCATGAACTTTCTTATTTATTTAAAAGTATATCAGTCAAATATTGCAAATTAAATTAAAATATATATCTCCTCTATGACCTCAAAAATTTTTATCTAACCAACAAATGTATAAAATTGTAATACGGTTATGTATCCTAAATTTGTTGTTTATCAGAAATTTTAAGAAAAAAAGCCAGAGAAGTTAAGGCTTATGTGGGGTGGAAGCAGGAGAATTGTAATGTGTATTCTGGCAAGGGGGGTGGACCTTTAAAGGTTGATATTCCCAGGATGGCCTCCTACGATGAGGTGTTAGAACAGGTTTGTTGGAAATTTTGTTGCAATTTTCAGAATCTGTATTGAATGTGTTGAAATACCTGAATTTGGTCATGACTATCATGTAGTGATCAGCTGCCATATTGTATTTTTACAGATTGCTGAGTTGTGCTACAGGCCTGGCATATAACGACATGGAGGTGCATGTTAGCCTGTTTAATGGTGAAAGACTGGGGTGGGTGGGTGATTAGGGCTTTACGTCCTGTATTTCTGCACCAATTGGGCTAATTAGGACAGGCAGAGACCATTGTGAAAGACTGGACACAATTGGCAATTTCACCTGGGAGAGTTCCTTTAATTCACGGTCCCGGCCGGTTAGAATTTATTTAAACACAAAGGTGAATTATTTTATAATAGACTATTACATGTAATGGGATGAGATGGGAGTTTTGAGCTTTTTGTAGGAAAGTGTTGTGTAATATTAAGTAGAGTGTGTGTGTGAGTTATTGTTTAACGCCTCATCAGCACGTAATATTAAGTAGAACTGGACAGGTGAAAACTTAATAATATCTGGTTTTGATTTGTTGCTTTGCAGTCACAACATGTATTTAAAATTTAAAAGCTGATATATATTTCACACTATTGGTTGGGCAATGGTGGTTGCTTGTTGTATGCAATACAATACAGCTCTGCCTTGAAGACACAACTAGTGGTCTTATATTATTTTAATGTCTCACAGAAAATTATGAAACCAACTCTAGAGGTCGATTTTAGATATAGACCCCACCGAGAAATATGAAGGGGGTCTCCAAATTCAAGATGGCCACCGAAAGGTTACTTTCGCATTGTGAGATATAATTTTTTGATAGTTTCTCTGCAAAAAATATGCACTAAATTCATCTTAAGTCAACAAGGATATGTTATAAAGTCATTTGAGTCCAGAAATATAGGCTGCCACAGAAGCATACCCTCAGCAAATTTTAGAAAATTCATGAATATTGCTGTTAGTGTAAAATGTTTATGATATTTCTGTGAATTAATCATAAATCAGTGAGGGGAAATGCATTGCCATGCCGTTTTAAAATGCAATGCATTAATTAGTGAGGACAACAGTGTAACAGTTGACCTTATTTTACATAATAACCAATGTGCAGACAATAGCGGAATGAGATGACTGGTTCTGTTGATATCAAATAAGCAATATATTGGTATAATAGTTGAGATGAGGTGGTTTGGACAAATATTTCACATTTTCCCTCATTACCCATGAAACCCCCAAAAGACAACTAAAGTAGTACTGTTCTACATATTGTGACAAAGCTTAAAGCATGCAGGTGCAGCAGTGTCAGCCTACTGTTTGTTTGTTTGTGATTAGGGCTTTACGTCCTGTATTTTTGCACCAGTTGGGCTAATTAGGACAGGCAGGGACCAGTGCAATGAGACGAAGGAGGAAACAGCCATCCAACTTAGGCTCAACCGGAAACGAACCCGGGACCCAGCGGTTGGAAGCCCAGTGCGCTACCACTGAGCTAGGCCCCCGCCCAGTGTCAGGCTACTGCTCCGGCAACAAAACGTGTTTTTCCTAATATGTCAATGAGACTATCAAAAGGCAAAATAAGGCCTTAAAACTAATCAAATACAAATATATTAATGTAATGCAATAATACTGGAGTTTTGCTTCGGTAACAAAGGGTACCAGCTTACAGACAACTTTCCACTGAAGTAACTCCAATACCTTTGGCAAATAATTTTGCTGAGCCCTGAATCTTGATGGCCACCACGTGCCCAATAAATAATGAAAAAGAAGTACGAACGTGAGGCCTGCTGTCTTGTAAGTAATTATTACATTGAGAATCATTCTGGGGTGGTGAGAATAGACAAAAGTGTAGTTATCTCAATAGATTCCACACCATTAATTCATAAAATTTCAGATCATTTTTGAGTTTCACTGCCAAGAAGCAATGATTATTTCATAATTTTTCCATCATCTGTGCCATGTCGGGAGCTTGTGCGCAAAAGGTTAGTCATGGACACATTCACCACTGCAAAATCACAATGATGTGGATTTTATTTTGGCCTTTGCATTTATACATGCGTCTGCCTTTTTTTTTCATTCACATTGATTTGATCGATTTTGAGCAAAGGGCCAAAATCAAGTGGGTTTATGGTAGTTGAAGTTAATGATTCATGGCGAGCTTTGCTGACCTCTTGCAGAACAGTGCCACAGCAGACTTCCAATGTGTCCAGCCCCAGAGTTTGAGCATGGAGTCATGGTTTGAGTACGTCAGGCATTTTTGTAGCAGCAGATTTTGTGTTACCCTCAGTCCGTCTTACAGCCAATTTCATTGACTTTGAAAGCAAAGACGTCATGCGAGTCCAGGACTCTTATTGGCTAAGGGACTGCCTTAACCTGGATTCACATCACATCACCTGGAGGTTATCTTCCAAGTCAATGACATTAGTTTCAAGGTCAAAGAAATTGGTTGTAATAGTTAGTTATATTATATTAATGATGTGTAAACCTGTAAGGTCATAAGTTGGCTACTCGAGGTCTTCATCCACTGTTACCACCCTTGCACAAGGAGGCCAAGGACTTTCAAGGGCTAAGTTTTCTTGACTTCCTGATGAACAAGTATTTCCAGCAAATGTTTAATGATATGTTAAACAGAATTCCCATCTATGTTAGGTATGGCATAGCAAGACAGACAGAAATGAAGAGTGTGTATTGCACAGAGCCGTGTTGGTCGTTGGGGGTTTGATGTCTTCATCTACTGTGTTACGACCCATCAAGGGAGACCATTACCACAAGGAGGCCCAGTACTTCCAATGCTACCATATTCCAGCCAAAGTTATGGTAAACCATTTAACTCTTGTGACCTACTACATCTGTGCAGATGCAGACTTAAGGGTGGGTGGGTGGGTGGGTGGGTGGATTAGGGCTTTACGTCCTGTATTTCTGCACCAGTTGTGCTAATTAGGACAGGCAGAGACCATGGCAATGAGACGAAGGAGGAAACAGCCATCCAACTTAGGCTCGACCGGGAATCAAACCCGGGACCCAGCGGTTGGAAGCCCAGAACGCTACCTCTGAGCTAGGCCCCTGCCCGTGAGAGATGCAGACTTAAAGAAATCCAGCTTGCACATCCATTGCACAGGCCTCTTGAGAGAAAATGTTGTGCTATACTAACATTAAGGGTTGTGCTATACAAATATACAAAGTCAAGCTTGGTATCTGACATTGTTGTGGAATTATTAAAAGATGTAGAGTTGGATAAATTTTGAATACCAAAATTCTTTGATAAATTTCTGCAGTCTTGTACTATTGACACATCAAAGTGTTGTTAGTGATACATCTCTCAATGCTTTCAATTTTCCCTGCTTTTATTTTTTAAAACACGCCTTCTCCATCACAGGAATCACGGATAAAATCTAAACGACATTACTTTCAAACATGATCCTGGAGATCATGGGAATCCAGTTATAATTTTGCGTTGATCTTTTGAACATTTTAGTGTCTTTGCTTCTTCTATGTACTGTAGTTAGCAATTCAGCCATAACATCATTTTCCCGCAAGCAAAACATTACCGTGTATAGAGCTTACTTATTGTCAATCAAAAATATCATGTAAGGAGTGAAACGTAAGAAATAATCAAATGTGGATGACATTGGATACAGATACTGAAGACTTATACAGTACAGTATGAATTATATAAAAAATTACATTATGAGAGCCCATGGAGACCCAAATTAAGGCATTTGATGCTGCTAGCATGTGGGATAAGTCTGTTCTGTTGAATTTACACCACAGAGACAAGACTGTTTAGGATTATAAAGTGTGCTCATATTAAACATTTATCTTGCTCATATTAAACGGCATTTATAGTTGAAATTAGTATAGTTTAAGGTGGGAATTGTAGTGCTCAGATTTTCAGAATGAGGTGCCCATTAAATCCCACTGGTTTAATAAGGGTAGTTTAAAAAATTTTTTCAAAGCCACTTGCTGTTACAAAAATATTATTGATATACATATCATATGCCCTGGATTTATAGCTGATTACTTATAGAAAATCAAACAAATTGAATAATGCATTTTCCCTAATTACTTTCATCACAGCATTAGCCAGACCAAAGTATGCCCATATTACCAAACCTTACCCTATATGTTGAATATGGAAAGAGTTGACACCTCTAAGTAGAAGTGTTCATTGATTAATGGTAGACAGGCATAACATTTGCCCAACAATGTGCCAACATTAGGCAAACCAGAGAGTGATAGATAGATATGAAAGGTGCAGTCCTCTGAGGCAAGTTCTTGCCCCTATCGAAATTTGATTGATTAGGTGAAAAAGAGAGGAAGAGTCCACCCATGTTACACATTTACCCCATGGATGGGATATTTTGCTTGCCTCAGCATAGACACAAAGTACAAGGGACTGCCAACTTAATGTCTCATCCAAACGACATCCAGCAGGGATGTAGCTCATGAAGAGAGCCAGGGCCGGAGATCAAACCCGGGACCTTCAGCAGAGCTGGTCAATTTGGAATTGGCGAATGCCTTAACCATTAGTCTGTCTTTTTATTTGACCAACAGTGGGTTCATTAGACAGTGGGCCAACCTGCAATTGTACAAAAGTTAGCCAAACTGACATAGGGCCAACATTAGTCCAAAGTTAGGCTGACATGTCATTTGGCACAACGTGGGTCTGTCTCTCAGTGCAAATGACCAGAAAATTAATTGTATGGATCTGTTGGTCTCAGCGACACTTCTAAAGTTTACTAATGAATGACACTTAAGCATGTCATTTATCATATTCCACAGAAAGGATTGATTAATAGATTGCTTTCTCTGAGACGTATAATTATAATTTTTTCTTAACATTAACATACCTAATATACAACTGGAAAAAGAATTGATCAAAAGCTAGTAACTGACATTACATCAAAATTTAGTAAAGAGCAATACCTCCGAAGTCAAATATCCTGGGATCTTGACCTTTAATTGCAAAATGTACCTAAATATCTCTTCTGGCGCTCTATGCTGATTATAAAAGTGCATTTTTTTAGTTATGAACTTATACAGATAAAGGGAAACAGTGCAGTATGACCCAAATTTATGATCATATTTAGCGAGTCTCATTGCTATGCTCACGATGTCAAATGCTCGAATTCAATGGAAGAGGGAAAGAACGCAGTTTACAGTCTGTCCAGCATATCATTGAGACCAGTTGGTTGATTGACCTCAGATTAAAACTGGCCCTACATTATTTAAATGCTTCTATTCCCGAGAGGCGACCTGTTGGGGTCACAAATATGTCGGGATGACTTAAAAGGCGGGACCAGCCGCCGGGATATGGCGGGATGGGCGGGACAAACTAAAAGGCGGGACCAGCCGCCGGGATATGATTGTTCTGACGGTGGTGGTAGTGGATTAGGACTTTACGTCCTGTATTTCTGCACCTGATTGGCTAATTAGGACAGGTAGGGACCATGGCAATGAGACGAAGGATGAAACAGCCATCCAACATAGGCTCGTCCGGGAATTGAACCCGGGACCCAGTGGTTGGAAGCCCAGTGCGCTACCACTGAGCCAGGCCCCCACCCCTGATTGTTCTGACAAGACGTAGGTTCGGTGTGACAGAACTGTCGATATAAGGCCGTGAAAACTTGTTAATAGGTATTAAAGACCACAATTAATATTGTTTATATGTTCTATGATTATAGATCATAGAATCTAGTAAATATTAACCATAGTTCTGATGGCAATCCACCAGGCCACAGATAAGCAATCAACACTGCTAATTGCCAGGCAATTGACATTGACTTCTCTATATAATCGTGGTTTTATTTCATTTAGTCATAGCTTCTGCAAAAACTATATCAAAAATATATTAGAATATATTTTAAGTTCAGGCACTTACTTATATGATATATATAACTTATATATATATATATATATATATATATAGCTTTTATTGACACTTTTTCATATCAGAAAAGATAAATATGTCACATATCTACTCACTACGTCTATCTAAAACTAGATCTACAGAAATATGATATACAAGTTCTCATTATTTTATACATAATATACAGTTTAACGTTCAAAGTCCCAGTTGCCATAATTTGATGTTTTCTGGGCAGAGTCCTGCTCTTAGACATTCTGTATTAAAGCGAAATAATATATAAGTATATATACATAAAAGATAGAGGATAAATCACAGATCAAATCACAAATACTGATTACAATATCAATATTAGATTAAAATTTAACAATAATATATACAAATACTGATGTATAAAAAATACAAAAATATCAGGCAACATTGCGCTGATCCTGGCATTTGACTTATCTAATTTGTGCTGACAGTCATGTCAGGGAGTGTCATATCGAAGGAGCCCAGTGGAAATTAAAGTCTACATTACTTTATTTAGGAAATTACAAAGAGCATATATCATTTCAGGTTCTTTATTTGACATTAAGTGTTTTAAATTGATGTATTTTATCTAAGTTATTGAAATTTGGAATCAGGTTATTTGCTTTTAGGATTAATTGATTTCTTGGTTCTGCATAATTGTTACAAATTAAGAGACATTGTAGTTCATCTTCTACTTCATTACTATCACGTGTATTACATTTTCTTTCTTCTAATGGTATTTTAGGGGTCTTATGTCTCCCGGTCTCAATTTTGAGGTTATGTGAGCAAAGTCTAAATCTTGCTATGTTGTTACAGGTTTTCTTTGGGAGGTTGAGATTAAGATAAGGTTCAAAGCAATACGTAGTTTTAAATAATTTGTATGTTCTTAGTTTTGGGTGACTTATGAGAGAGAGAGAGAGAGAGAGAGAGAGAGAGAGAGAGAGAGAGAGAGAGAGAGAGAGAGAGAGAGAGAGAGAGAGAGATTTTGACAAAGAAAAAAAAAAAGAATTAATACAGGTAATTAATTGTGATATTATTGCACTATGTACGTCAGCACCAGTAACATGACATGATTCTAATCTTGCTATGTTGTTACAGGTTTTCTTGGGGAGGTTGAGATTTAGATAAGGTTCAAAGCAATACGTAGTTTTAAATAATTTGTATGTTCTTAGTTTTGGGTGACTTATGTTGCTGATTTCAATTGGGAAAAATATGCAAATTACTTCTGTCAATCAAGACCCTGCCTTTCGATTTACCCAATGAGTTGGAAACATTTCAATTGCAATAAGACAACTAATATTTTTATTGGCTGAGAAAACTTGCTAATAATCTCTCATTGGCCAGTTTCTTTGCTGCCATTAATTAATATAAGGCATGGCCTGGAACCTCCTTAAATCAGTATACACATTGTCTTTGCACAATGGGTTTTGATATCATTGTTTTCACGGACTCTATTTTAAAGCATTTGCCAGAATGGCAGATAGTGGATTCCACCACCCTCCACTACAGGAAAATGGTTCAGAGAGGTGGCACTCTTCATAGCCTTGAGAGAGATGTCATAGAATTCTTCAGCAGAAGTGTTCCATGTCCCACACCGAATGCAGTGATTTTGCATGTGGGCACAAATACTCTTGCAAACTATTGGCAGCGGGGTAAAAGTTTACTACTTATTTCATACAATTTACCTTTTATGTTGGAGAAATATTTTATTTAGTATAAGTACATGTGTGTGGAGAACCATTAAATTAATGAACTTGGATGTGTGCGTGTTTCAATAAGTGATGACTATATAATAATTATATATATATAAATATATATAGCTATAAGAAAACTATTGGTTTTATAACAATTTATATTTTTGGTTTCAGAACTTTGAACATCATCATGGCGGTGCAACCTGGCAAAGTAACTTACAGCATCACATAAGGCTTATTAGACGGTATTGCATGGCTTTGGAGGCAAAACCCACATCTTCATGTCTTGCATTTTGCCAAGGCTAGATAGGTATGAACCTGTTACAGATCATAATTAATGGGAAATATCATAAAGTAGATTTAAATGAAAGGTTATCTAATTTCTGAAATGTAATGCATGTATGAACCTGTTACAGATCATTATTTATGGGAATTGTTTGTGATTAGGGCTTTAAGGAAACAGCCATCCAACTAGGCTCGACCGGGAATCGAACCCGGGACCCAGCAGTCGGAAGCCCAGATTATTTATGGGAAATTTAATAAAATAAATTTAAATAAAAGGTTATTTAATTTCTGAAATGTAATGCATGTCATGATTTTGTTTCAGTGAGGAGCTTGCTGCTCTTGTCACAGCATACAACCATGAGCTTAGAGCTCAAGTCAGACAACTAAACATTAACCTTGTCACCACCTTAGAGTGGGGTGGGTGGGTGGGTGGGTGATTAGGGCTTTACGTCCTGTATTTCTGCACCAGTTGGGCTAATTAGGACAGGTAGGGACAACATTGAGTTATGAAACCTGACTATGATTTAGAATGAGTGATGGTATATCTTCTATTACAAATGTAGAGCAAAGTTAATGTAAAAACAGAAATGGCTGGTGCATGTCCTTGTTCTAGTATGTAACTTATATATGTAACTAATAAATTTTGTTGTCTTTTCAGCTTGGATGGCCTTCATCCTTCATCTTAGGGTCACAGCCTGTTGCATGATATGTTGTCAAATCATGTCGTGCACAGACTTTATTTTGATGGTCAGAAAGCAGCAAACCTTCGAGAAGCTCAGCTGCTAGCCCGCAGAAGACTTGAAGCAGCTGAGAGACAGAAGACCTATGAGCGACAGAAAGCAGCAAGTGCACCCAAGGTTTTTGAATGCAGACCCAAACCACAGAAAAAGAGACATACCAATCCATATATAAAACCTGTGCATGGACCAACATCTCATGAAAAGTAAGTATAGAATATTTGTACATAACTGTGTATTATAGGTAATTTATAAAGTATAACATAATGGCGATTTATTAATGTAAAGTATAATGTAATGGCGATTTTATTAATGTGATGTAAATTAATGACTTGCATTCTTGTTCGTTCGCAGGAAATTATCATGCATCATCAGTGATGAGATTCATCTCGATGTTGCTGGAGTCTATGTGTATGTCAGACCAAAGAGCATCCCCACTAAGAGAATTGCTGCTTCAAGACCATGTCACTCTGCAGCTTCTTCTGTTTCTAGGAGAAGTATTTCAACATCTAACTTCTCTTACATAAATTATGTTTATTTGTTTCTGTGATCCTTGGCCAAATAAGGGGCAATCTTACTTATTGAATTTTTTCTCTACTTCAGAACTCTCCGATCCACCTACATCCAGAAAGACTTCAGCTGCTTGTCCTGACTGTGATGTCTCCTTAGTTGATGAGAATGAACTATCAGACCACATCTCAACTGTTCATCGGCATGATCTTTTGTATCCTAGCACTGGTGAGTATTATTAGTTATTTATATAACTAGTCAAATGTACATGTAATTTGGCATTGATTATGATTGAATCTCGGTTAATTCATGTAACTACTATCGAATGCAAGTAATACTGTTTATTGGTATTTATTCTGTATTTTTTGTTTCAGGAAACTGCATTGTGTCTCCTGCATCAAGATGCCATTCTGTTCTCGTTGGTGGAGGTTTACCAGACCCATTCGTAGAAGGAGGAGACCAGCCCCCGAAGGTGTACACCACTACTGGCCCAAGGGACAGCCTTAGTTTTGATAAAGTGATTGAAATTGTAATAGGTCTAAGATCAGATGTAAGAGCTAAATCCCCTAAAGCATGTGTATGATACAAATGTAATTTGGGCAGATTGGAAGTCAGGTGACTATGTTTGGCGGCATAATAGAACCACAAAATTGCCACGTAAAGATCCAGTTTTAAAGAAAACTTATTATTATATGAGTCTTGGTGCTGTTGGTGGTAAGTAGGTAGGTAGTGTTATTGTTAAACGCCTCATCAGCACCTGAGTGGGCTATGTAGAGGCTCTCTAGGGTAAGATTGATTATCTATAGTTGGTAGTAGAAACCAGAAGCATGCAAAAAATCAATAAGTGTCTGCGTTGGATAGCTGGAGCAGCTTGTGCAATGCGCACTGTCCTGTTTTAGCCACTGGGGATAGAGGACTTCACCCCAAGTGTTCCCACCCTCGCCGCGTGGAGGCCCAGGACCTTCGAGGGCCTGTTGGTGGTAAACATACATCTAGTGATGAGTTCTCAAAATTTGTTTATGTATTGTTTGATAAGCCAAATATTGTGATTGTTCATTATAGAGGGGATGAGAATAAACACCCAAATTTTTAGAAGAACTGCACCTTCTGTGCTTGATGAAATTAAAACTAAAGTAAAACAAACAGAACCTGCTAAAGTCTATAGGGAGCTGGTAGTAAAACCTGTACAAGGTGTAGATCAAGGTATGCTAAACCCACGTAAATTAAAGCAAGTCTCTAATGCCAAAGAACGCATAGATAAGCAGAATAGATTAAGCCAAGATGAGGTCTATAACCTTTTAGAATTAAGTTATAACATTAGTGATTATGTTAGACACATAACCATATTTCCTGATCTTTTGTGTATTGCAGCTTTAAAACCTATCGTAACAGAGTTAGAAAATATTCTAAAACTAAAACTCTCTTCAATGATACCACTTTTAACATCGGAGATTTCTATGTCTCCATATTATGCGTGAAGCATGTCCTATTTGGTAAGGAGCCTATTCTTCCTGTAGCATTTTTCCTCCATGAGCGTAAATTCCAAAAATATCATGAAATCTTTTTCAGAACTATAGGCGAGTTAATACCAAATTTATGAAAATCACGTGTGGTTCTTGTAACTGATAGAGAGATAGGTATAACAAATGCAATAAAGGCAACTTTGCCAAATATAAACATTATTCATTGTTGGAAACACATCAAAAGAGATGTTAGATTTTGGGTTAAAAAACATGGAGGAAAAAATGATGAAGCAACCATTTATGTAGAGAATATAACTGACTTGTTAGAATCTGAGACTTAAGACGAATATGAGGGGATGTTTCCTAAGTTGTCACAGAGCTGGAGTGAAGCATTTCTTGACTATTTTCGTAAAGAGTTGGAGCCCAGCATAGTAAATCATGCTGGACGTTGGCTTTTGGAACATCTTGCCATATACAATCCATTCAGTGGCACAACAAATAATGTATCGGAAAGTTTAAACAAAGTTCTGAAAGACTTAACTTCATGGAAAAGACAGCCTTTAGACTGTACGATTCTGGCTCTTTGGCACTTACAGCATTACCTGTATATTGAGATAATGAGAGGTAGAGCAAATGTAGGTAAATACAAATTAAAGGTTAGGTTCTCTAATTGCAGCATAGATAAAGATGATATCCCAGTAATGGATAACTTAATAACCCCAGATAACATAGTCAATTACATCAGGGAGTCAGGTGCTAAAGTAACTGAATTAAATGTGCAGGATAAAGATAATGAACTAAACACCCTGTCACAAAAATCAGATGATTTACAGGAGACTGTAAATGACCCTAATTTAGAATTAAACGCCAAAAAACAACCGGTTAGTCAATTAGCATTAGCTAGAGCAGCATTAGAGAATAATAAAGTTACACACTTGGCTAAAATGGGCTTCTTTGTAGTTAAAGGATCTAACAATAAATGCTACACTGTTAAACTTTTCCCTAAAGACACCTGCCACTGCCCCTCAACCACCCAATGCTATCATATAATTACAGCCAAATTAAGTGTAGGACTAAATATAGAAGAAAAAAAGCACACAATAAATCTTTCAAGACTTAGGAAAAAATACTAGGCAAGGGGCAGATAAAAAGTCAGGCACAAAAAAACCTAGACATTATGATTACATACCGCCCCCGATTCAGTATTGGGGAAAAGTGCTATTAACCTGTGTGAGGATAGCTTTATGGATAACTTCAGCAGAATTGAGGATTCACCCGATTCATTAAGCCATTCAGAAAATTTATCTTTACATGAGGATATAAAAAGTCCCTGTAATAAGCTTACATCTACTCCTAAATGTAAACGTAAAGTCACCTTTAATGACACTCCTAGAACCAAGAAAATGAAAGTAGCCTTGGAAACCCCAAAAGAAAAGACACCAAAATCCAAATTAAATAAGCCTAAATTAGAAATTCCTGAACCTAACCTAGAGAACAATGAGTCTCCAAAAGCTGGTAACATATGTGTGTGTGCGTGTGTGTGTGATTAGGGCTTTACGTCCTGTATTTCTGCACCAGTTGGGCTAATTAGGACAGGCAGAGGAGCTGGTAACATAAATGTATTTGGTAAGTGATAGTCCTGTAGCCCCAACAAGGAAAGAATCTTTTAATATTGAAGATAACCTTCTAAATAATCAGGCATTAACATCAGATATAATGGATAGGGCTAATAAAATACTTCGTAATCAGTTTCCAGAAATAAACGGTCTCCAGTGCACACTTTTGGCTCCAAATTTAAATTTCAGAACAGGTGAATGGGATTATGCTCTAAGATTTGAGTCGAGAACACCACCAACAGTGCAGATTCATCATAATGGCAGTTTCCATTGGATTGTAACAGTGCAGTCAAAATACAATAGAAACAATAATGTTAGACAGTAAATATTGTAATGAATTATCTACTTCATTTCGATTACAGTTCTCATCGTTATATGGTTCTGGCAAAAAAAAATTTATTTGCACCTAATGTACAACAAAAACATTCTTCATCCCTTGATTGTGGTGTATTTGCCATAGCAAATGCTGTGGAATTTTGTTTCAATGGATACCCCGGGTTGGAAAAAAAAATAGAACTTGGGATTGCGATACTTATGTTATAAGGCAACATTTGTTGGAATGTTTACTGAACGAGGAATTTACTATATTTCCAATAATTAAAGTTTCCCCTGTGGCAATGAATGTCGATTTGATATAAAAATTGATTGTCAATGTGGTTTGCCAAATATTACTGGAAGTATGATGGTTTCATGTGACCGCTGTAGAAAATGGTTCCACCAAAATTGCTCAAATCAAAAGAATTTAAATATTTCATCATGGTTGTGTGATAACTGTAAGAATAAAAGATTACGTAGATTACCAAAAAAACATTTATCACAATACATGTACTGGTGTAAACGTGAAAAACTTGTTGTGTTGATTTTATCTTACAGAATAACTTGTGATTTTATCGGCCCTGCCAAATTCTCTTATTGCGACCAGTCAAAAATAGTGAATTCGGCACGATTATAATTAAGTGAATTCGGCGCCGTACTTGTATTGCAATTGTCATCTTTGATAGTTAATTGCTATCGTCAATCACACGTCTATGTAGTATAATCTTACCCAAGTGCAATAAAGTTGTACTTCTACAAAAAGTTGGGTTGGGGACCTAGCTCAGTGGTAGCACGCTGGGCTTCCAACCACTGGGTCCCGGGTTCAATTACCGGTCGAGCCTATGTTGGATGGCTGTTTCATCCTTCGTCTACCTGTCCTAATTAGCCCAATAGGTGCAGAAATACAGGACGTAAAGCCCTAATCCACCACCGTACTTATACAAATGTTCTTGAAAGACATTCAATGACAATCAATAAAGCTCTGTGATGAAGATCACACATATTGTAATACAGAGAATTGTAATCATGTGCAAATAAGAAATTACAATTCAACATTATTTATTATTATATTTTTTCTTGATTCCTTTCCTTTATAAGTTTATTACCTTATTAAATAAAAATTTATAGTTGATATTTTAAAAGTAATTGATTGCAAAATATTATCAATATTATTTATGTATATAATACCTCTTTATTTGACTTCACTATTTATTAGTTAGAAACCCAGATTTTACTGAGTGAATTATCTTGTATTTGTTAATTGTATATCATTTAATACATGTATTGTCTTCATGATCCAGCATTATAATGATGACATCTAGGTCTATATATATATTTACAATAAACATTCCTGCAAAATTGCCATTTGCATTCTTTAATTTTATATCAATGTCTATATATCTTGCACTAATACAGGGTGAGGGACAAAAAATTTCCATAGACTGTCAAGTGCAAACAAAGTACTTAACAGTTGCATGAAAACTGTGAAAATATATAACAACATTCATTAAGGTATTAACTATATTCTGGGTAGATTAGGGGTGGGTGGGTGATTAGAGCTTTACGTCCTGTATTTCTGCACCAGTTGGGCTAATTAGGACAGGCAGAGACCATGGCAATGAGACGAAGGATGAAACAGCCATCCAACTTAGGCTCAACCGGGAATTGAACCCGGGACCCAGCGGTTGGAAGCCCAGAGTGCTACCTCTGAGCTAGGCCCCCGCCCTCTGGGTAGATTAGACTGAGCTCAGACTTAGAATGGCACCACAGGAGACCAAAAGGCAGAGAGTCTCAGATTTGCTTCATGCACAAGTGGACCCAAAAACCATCTCCGACATAGTTTGAGTGTCCGTGCGAACAGTGTACAACATCAGAAAAGCTATCAATGGTGGGATAGGCATCAGAAGGCAGTCTGGGAGTGGTGGAGCTAACAAAAAGAGGGATGGAGCATTCCTAGAGACACTGAAGGCCAAATTGACAAATACCCTAGTAGTAGTAGTAGTGTTATTGTTTAACGCCTCATCAGCACCTGAGTGGGCTATGTAGAGGCTCTCTAGGGTAAGATTGATCATCCATAGTTGGTAGTAGAAACCAGAAGCATGCAAAAAATCAATAATTGTCTGCATTGGATAGCTGGAGCAGCTTGTGCAATGCGCACTGTCCTGTTTTAGCCACTGGGGATAGAGAACTTCACCCTAAGTGTTTCCACCCTCGCCGCCTGGAGGCCCAGGACCTTCGAGGGCGACAAGGACCCTACAACATCCATGAGAAAGATGGCTGCGGAGCTTCAAGTGGATCTCAAGACTGTCAGAACGGCTGTCCATGAAGATTTAGGCCTGAAATCATACGTCAGGACCCCAAGACACCTGCTCACTGAGTCCATGAAGGCCAGAAGATTGGAAAGCGCAAGAAAAGTGATGGGCTACATCAGGAGGCATGGCTCGACTGTCAGAATTTTTTCAGATGAGAAGATCTTTGTCGTTGATGCTGTTGTCAACAGAAGAAATGGCCGATGGCAGGACAAAGCACCCAGCTCAGGTGATGGTTTTGGGAGTCGTGGCTTCAGATGGAAAAAAGATGCCTCCATTCTTCTTCAAGCCAGGAGAAAGGGTGGGAGCTGACTCTTACTACAAGGTCCTGAGGTATCATGTTTTGCCATGGCTGAAGGCGAATGACCCCAACGGCAACTACGTATGGACTCAGGATGGTGCCCCCTGCCATACTGCCAAGAAAGTACAGGATATCTGCCAAAGAAATTTCGCCGACTTCTGGCCGGCCAACTTCTGGCCCTCCTCCAGCCCGGACCTCAACCCCCTGGACTTCGCCATATGAGGCGTCTTAGAGCAATCGGTCAACAAGACTTCCCACCCGAATGTGGAGTCCCTCAAGGCAGCCATCAAGAAGGAGTGGAACCAGATGTCGGTTGACTTTGTTGTTTCAAGTTGTAAGGCTTTTCGCCACCGAGTTCAGTCTGTCATTGATGGAGGCCATATCGAATAAAAAAAAAGACTCCTTTTGTTATGTAATTTTTCGTTATAAATACTCTTTTTGTGATATATTTCTCTATTGATGAAA
Source organism: Alitta virens (assembly GCA_932294295.1). Taxonomy (NCBI): domain Eukaryota; kingdom Metazoa; phylum Annelida; class Polychaeta; order Phyllodocida; family Nereididae; genus Alitta; species Alitta virens. The sequence continues at coordinate 11,491,417 of OW028575.1, read as the reverse complement.
AATATATGAATATCTGCTGTGAATGTGATTTTGCAATTTTTTGTTCCTCGCCCTGTAGAACAAGGTGGCAACACCTCAAACTACCAATTTGACAGTTATTTGCCGCTCAACATTGTGTCACTGTCTGTAGGCAGTATTGCACAAACAATTAAATTGACTTAATATTCTGAACACTAATAGAACTGAACACGATGTGCATATCTTTGGAGTGGATTGAGGTATTACATTTGGTTAGACATTGCAAAACTAAGAGAATTATTCAGTGTGCCGAATTCATTGTTTTTTTGCGCCAAATTCACCAAATTTTCCAGCGCCGGAATTCGTCCTGCGCCGAATTCACTTGGAATCCACTATATCAGCAGAGGGCAGCAGGTAATAGATGCGCAGCGCACCCTCAAATATGTCCTAGTCTTTTTAACCCCACGTCTTCTAAATCACTAGTATTTATGGATCACAAAATTACAGCTTTAAATAGGACTATAAGCTTAGTAGAAATATCATTGTATCTGAGGGTACAGGACGACTCACCGCTCGGTCGGCTCACCGCCCCTACGTCTTAGTTGACTCACCGCCCCTTCAAAATAACTCACCGCTCCTCACAAAAAACTCATGTCCTTTGTAATTTTTCTTTATAATTTTTTGGTTCGATTACAAGATACTTCTTTGTGATGTTTTCCTTTGGTAGTGAACACTTTGTTATGGGGTACTAAAAATAGAGCAACTAATTACTATTAAAAGTTGATAAGGAATGACACCAAATTCAATCACAGGGGTTTTTAATTGCAACTCAAAGTCAATTGCAATAAAAAAAACCGAGGTAAAATCCTTTCATTTAGGTGTTCTTTTGTCTCCTGTCGTGAACACTTTGTTATGGGGTACTAAAAATAGAGCAACTAATTACTATTAAAAGTTGATAAGGAATGACACCCAGGTATAAAACTGGATGGGATGCTGTCCTTGGTATCATTTGCTATTAGTGCAAGATGTCGAACACTCGTTTTCACTCCTGCTCTGTTTGTGAGAAGAGAGTCACCAGGAGTCACTTGGCCATCCTATGTGACCAATGTAACAAGTGGTGCCACTTCATTTGTCAAGATTGCAAGTATTATCATGATTATGTATTTATTTGTTATTATTAAATTGCATGGAATACATGTTATGTGAGGTTGACTTTTACATAAATATATCTGTACAGTTGGTATATACAAATGTATTGTGATGTTTATTGTTTGTGGATTTATTCTTCAGAATTTACTTACATGTATTTTAACAGATATTTGATTTTATGCAGTGTAATTCATTGATGGATTGTGTTTCGACATATATTATCATACTGCAATATTTTAATATGGTTTATATATAAAAGTTTAATGGTAAATAAAGTGCCACTAATAAATGAAGTGCAAATAATAAATAATTTTTTTTTTTTCACAACAATATAATTTAATACATAATTGGTTTTGTTTTCAGTGTTGTCGCCTGCTGACTATGCGGAGCTGCAGAGACAGGAATCTTTTGACTGGATCTGTCCTCCGTGCAACAAGAGGATGTTCCACCTCTTTTGGCCCCAAGGTCCGGAAGGTCCCCCCGCAACGCCGTCCTTGTGGGAAGAGTTGGATGTAGACCTGCCTGGAATCGCCGACCACTCCCCCATGGTGTGTATTCTACATTTTTCAACCTAGAGCTGACTACTTTATTTAATCATTTGAACTCCCATAATTTGGGAAAATATTAAAAATACAGCAGTGTGTACATAAAGCAGATTTTTTTATATCATTGATATAAAAGAAACATGGAACAGTAGTGTATAATATAAATAGGAAATTTGCGTAAAGGTAAACGTTTTATAGGAGGGCTGTTCACTTTGGTTTTAATCAATTTAATTTATTCTTATTTTTTTCCATTCCAGGACGTTGATGATGGACCACTGCTTGACAGGGATGTGGTTTCGGAACAGGAGCCTGTTGCGGTGCAGAAGCCTGTCGCTGTGGTGGGTGGGTGATTAGTGCTTTACGTCCTGTATTTCTGCACCAATTGGGCTAATTAGGACAGGCAGAGACCATGGCAATGAGACGAAGGAGGAAACAGCCATCCAACTTAGGCTCGACCGGGAATCGAACGAGCCTGTCGCGGTGCAGGAGCCGGTCGCGGAAGACGTCCCTGCTGCTTATTTGGATGAGTCCAGCATCCTCGACACCCCCCCCCCCCCCAGACGAGATTGTTGGGCCGCTGGAGTTGACGTGGACGAAGGTGCCAAACGCCACGCAGAGAGGGGGAACCCACCTGACCAACTCCTTGGGCTACACCTTTGTAGTCAGCAAGCGCCGGAAGGTGTCTGTCGACTGGGTCTGTGTTTTGCACAGGCAGGATCTCAAGTGTAAGGCACGAGTGAAGGAGGATGGAACCTTTACTCCTGGCATTCACGTCCACTGCCACCCACCATCCGCAGGAGCTACAACTGTTGCAAGAGTGAAGGCCAGCATCCGGACTGCTACCAAGCTTCAGCCCTTCACTTATGCCAGTAACATCGTCCAGGAGGCTCTCCGGGAGCACGTTGATACAGATGGCCCTTGCGTGGGCCTCTCTCAGCCGGTGGCATTGGTTCGGGCGGCCAATCGCCAGCGACAGAGTGTGTGTGTGTGAGTTATTGTTTAACGCCTCATCAGCACCTGAGTGGGCTATGTAGAGGCTCTCTAGGTTAAGATTGATTAACTATATTTGGTAGTAGAAACCAGAAGCATATAAAAAATCAATAATTGTCTGGGTTGGATATCTGGTAAAGAGATGTTGTAAGGTATTAGCTTGAAACAAAGGTCTTCTAAAGCGTTGTAAGTGGCTGCAATCTAATAAAATATGTTTGATTGTTAGGGGGCACCGACAACTCTGGCATACCGGTGCCGGTTCATTGACTAAAAGGTGTAAATGTGTAAGTCTTGAATGTCCTATGAGGCATCTGTGATATATTCCTTGATCTTTGCGAGTATTGAACCTACTAGGTATTTTATTTTGAATGCAAGGTAAGATTGAATGCAACTTGTTGTTATTACATTCATTCCATTGTCTTTGCCAGCAAGACATGATAAAAGATTTTATAGTCATTTTAAAATCAGTGTATGGAATGGTAAAATCAGTTATCTCTTTTGTAAGAGCCCTTTTTGCTGCCAGGTCTGCTTTTTCATTCCCTTCAATGCCAGCGTGTCCAGGAATCCAGCAGAATACTATATCTTTGTATTCGTGAAGATAGAAATACTTAATCAGAACATCTAAGATCCCAGGGTTATCAAGTTGTTTATTTTGGATTGCTTGAAGAGCAGATTTGGAATCAGAACAGATAACATAACGATCTGATTCTGAGTCCTCGATGTTCTTTAAGGCAAGGTAAATAGCTGTTAATTCTGCAGTGTATATTGAGCAGTGGTCTGGAAGACGACATTCAGCTATAACGGTTTTATAAGAAGTGACTGCACAGCCTACTCGTCTTTCCATTTTTGAGCCATCTGTGTATAGAAATTTGTACGATTCGTATTTAAATCTTATACTATAAAATAGGTTTTGATAGTCTACCGGATTGGTTTCGCTTTTCTTAAGCTCTGCCAAATCCAGTATAACTTTCGGGACTGGGAGAATCCATGGCGGAATGGGTGGTACTTCCGTCTCGGCAATGATTGTAGTATCAATTTTTGCAGCCTCAAGATAGAATTTCATGCGTAATCCCAGTGGTCGAATGGCGTTTGAACGAGATTCATAATGATGCATGTATTTTGGATGAAATATTACATCATATGTTGGATTTGTTGGAGTTGAAGCTACCTTTAGTATGTATTGCATGGATAACTTGATACGACGAAGGGAAAGTGGAGGTTCCCCTGCCAGTACATATAAGCTCTCTACAGGAGATGTACGAAAAGCTCTTAAGCTTAGTCGCAACCCTTGATGATGTACAGAATTCAGGCATTTTAGATAAGATGGTCTGGCGGAGCCATATACCACAGAACCATAATCAAGTCGAGAACGAGTAATTGCTCGATAGAGACGAAGGAGGACCGTTGTGTCCCCACCCCAATTATATTTGCTCACTACTTTAAGGAGGTTCATTGATTTCAGGCACTTTGCTTTCAGTGCTTTGATATGCGGAATGAAAGACAATTTGGAGTCAAAGAGTACACCCAAAAATTTTGTTTCATTCACCACTTTTATTTGACAGTTGTCAATTATTAGTGATGGATCTGGATGGTTTGATCGTAAGTAATAGAAAGGCAGACAAACTGTCTTCTGTTTAGAGAACTTGAAGCCATTTTCGAGTGACCATTTGTGAATCCTATTCAAATTTAATTGCAGTTGTCGTTCTATGGTTGGCATATATCTGGAACGATATGCAATGAGGAAATCGTCAACATATAGGGACGACATGAGATTTTCTGAGATGGAATTTACTATACTGTTGATTTTGACGTTAAAGAGGGTGGGCGAGAGAATACTACCCTGAGGGACTCCATTCTCCTGAGAGTAGGGGCTTGACATCGTTGATCCCACTCGGACCTTAAAGAAGCGATCCTGTAGGAAGGATCTGATGAAAACTGGAAGGCGACCTCGAAGCCCTAAGTCGTGGAGATCTTTCATTATTCCATATTTCCATGTAGTGTCATAAGCTTTTTCTAGGTCAAAGAATATGGCTACTACGTGTTCTCTGTTAATGAAAGCATCTCTAACATAAGTTTCCAGTCTGACTAAATGATCTAATGTGCTCCTGTGACGGCGAAATCCAGATTGGAACTCTGTAATAAGCTGGTTCGACTCCAGGAACCAAACCAGTCTATCAGTAACAATTCGCTCCATTGTCTTACATAGACAACTGGTTAAGGCTATTGGTCGATAATTCATAGGATCACTATGATCCTTCCCCGGCTTGGGAATTGGGATGACCGTGGCTTGTTTCCACAGGGATGGAAGACATCCCTTCTCCCAAATTTGATTAAAGATATACAGTAATGTTTTTAAAGAGGATTGAGGTAGGTGTTTTAAGATTTGATAATGTATATTATCAGGGCCTGTTGCAGAGTCAGTCGCTTTTAAGATGGCCTTCTGAAGTTCTTCTAAGGTGATGTAGGAGTTATAATCTTCGCTGTTATCAGACTGTATATTTAGGGTTAATCTCTCAGCTTGAGCCTTATAACATTGAAATTCTCTCGTATAGTTCTCCGATGAGGAGTTGTATGCAAACTGTTCTCCTAACCCGTTTGATATTTGTTCTGGTGAGGAGAGATGTTCTCCATTCACTTCTAGAATGCTTACATGCGAAGCTAGGTTCTTTCCTTCAATCTTCTTAATCATTTTCCAGACTTTATTGCTAGGAGTTCTTTCAGTGAGTCTGGAGACATAGTCTCTCCAGCAACTACGTTTTTTTTGCCTGACAATTCTACGCGCTTTGGCTTTCAGGCACTTAAAATTATTCAGATTGTTGATGGTCGGCTGTGATTTAAAAATTCTGAGGGCTTTCTTACGGTTTTTAATAGCTTCTCTTACTTCGTCGTCAAACCAGGGTCTTGCACTTCGTTTAGAATTATTTTTTGTCATCGGTATTGTTTTATTGGCTATATCAGTAATATCATCAGTAAAATCTTCAACAAGATTATTACAATTCCTATAATGAGACATAGTAATTGTTTCTAAGCAGTACTTTTCGAAGGAGGTCCAATCCGCTTTATGCAACTTCCATCGGAGTTGACCCACTTCTCTTGTACCTTCTACGTTTTGTAGGACAATAGGAAAGTGATCACTGCCGTGAGTGTCCTCTAATACTCTCCATTCAAATTCCAGAAATAACGCTGGATCACATATACTAAGGTCTATCGCTGAAAATGTTCCATGACCTGGGTGAAGATATGTAGGTGAACCATCATTGAACAAGCAAAGGGTGTGGTCATTGAGAAAATCTTCAATGGTTTTTCCTTTGTTGTTGTGGGAAGTGCTTCCCCACAATTGGTTATGGCTGTTAAAATCTCCTAGGATAAGACGCGGTTCAGGAAGTTGATTGTAAAGGTTATGCAAATCACTGGCTGTAAGGTGAAAGGGTGGAGGAATATATAAGGAACATATGGTGAATGTTTTATTCAGGTTCAGACGAACTGCTGTAGCCTGAAGGTTAGTGTTAAGAGCAATATGGGTATGAATGATGCCATTTTTAACTAAAATTGATGAGCCACCAGTGGCTCTATCGTGGGCAATATTGCCATATGTATTATACATATGATAGTTTCTCAGTTTAAAACTATTTGGAGGTTTCAGAAATGTTTCCTGTAGACAGAAAACACTAGGGTTCAAGTCTTGGACCATGCAACCTATTTCATCGAAGTTGGCTCTGAAACCTCGACAGTTCCACTGAATGATACTGTCCATGAATTAGTTAAAAGAGTTTAATATTATCATAGTAAAATCTGTAGTGCATGGTATGAATTTGTATGAATATTCACTTTTTCTTCAAAGTCGCTGCCTCTTTTGGTGTTAAGATCTTTTTGAGGGCCCCACCATGCTTAGATGGTGGTCTTATGAAGCTCAGTGCACTAGATTTTTCTAGTGTTTTTCTGATGAGGGGGGGTCTTTTGGGAACAATTGATCTTTTATCAATTGCCCTCTCCCGTTGAGGCCTAGGGATGGTGGTAGTCCCTGCCTCCTCTTCCATCAGCTGGTGTATCTCTTCCGACTCAACGCCGGAAGGTGCACCCTGTGAGGGTACACTAAGTTGTGACGCACCAACTGATGGAGCTACAAGATGTCCTTTTCCGACATCTATAGCATGCTGCTTTATTCTTGCGAGGTGATCGTCTGCCTGTGAAGTCTTAGATTCTGGTTTATGTTTCTGCAAGCTTTGCCCTGCCTTGGAATAATTATAATTAGGATCTAGGTCAATCCTTCGCCTGGGCGATGATCTGGGTGAAGGAGATCTAGGTCCAGCCATCTGAGACAGGACTGAGGCATAGCTTGCCCCAGCAGCCTGTTCAGCTATACGGCGTGCTTGGGGAAAGGAGATATCCTTGGTGGTCTTTAACTTCAGGATCTCTTTCTCTAGCTGCCATTTGGGACAGCCACGGTGATAGGCTGGCCCATCACCTCCACAATTAACACAATATGACTGTTTCTGACATGGTGAGTCACGGGAATGAACGTGTTCCCGTGACCCACAATTGGCGCAGGTTGCTTTGGCGCGGCAGGAGCCGCTAAAATGGCCAAATCGCTGGCAATTATAACATCGTTTTGGGTTCGGGATGTAGGGACGTACCCTACACCACTCGAACCCAATGCTGACCTTGTCAGGCAAAACTGTGCCATCAAAGGTCAGTGTGAGAAGCTGTCGTGAATATCTGGGCGACTGGCGATGAATGTGGATGACATTGTAGTCATCCAGCCAGTCCCTCAGTTCCTCATCAGAGCAGAGACTGCTCTCGTGCGATGTTATAACGCCCTTGCAGGAGTTGAAAAACCGATGGGGCTCCACCTTAATAGGGGCACCCGCAAAAGCCTTCCACTCCAGCAACTTCAAAGATTGGTCCTTGTGTGCAACCTGCACCAGCAAGGAAGAATTCTTTAATCTCCTTGTATTTTCAATGTAGCCTACGTTTTCTTTCAAGGTCCTGCAAATTGTAATGGCTGAGAGACGGGAAAACCCATCATCACAGCCAGTAATTACAAGAAACTTGGGCCATGTCTGAGATAGAGAGGCAGATTGAGAGTTTTGATTTGCGTCATCTAATGATGGACGCAAACGTTTACCAAGTCTGGAACCAGTAGCCAATTTTTCGACCTCAGCCTGGTTTACCGCTGAGGGACGCGCACCTTGTTCACCCGGGGGACGTGCGAGCCGGTCTGAAATTGTCGATTCGGACATATTCATTTTTGTTTCCCCTGTATGGTAGGGGACACACCCTCCTGTAAAGCTGGAGCAGCTTGTGCAATGCGCACTGTCCTGTTTTAGCCACTGGGGATAGAGGACTTCACCCCAAGTGTTTCCACCCTCGCCGCGTGGAGGCCCAGGACCTTCGAGGGCTTGCAAGAGTTGAAGAACCGATGGGGCTCCACCTTTACAGGGGTACCCGCAAAGGCCCTCAGCTCCAGCAATTTTAACGATTGGTCCTTGTGGGCAACCTGCACCAGCAAGGATGAACTCCTGAGCCTTCTCGTATTTTCAACGAAACCAATACTTTCTTTCAACGTTCGACAAATTGTTATGGCTGAGAGACGGGAAAACCCATCGTCACTGCCAGTAACAACAAGAAACTTAGGCCATGGCGTAGATATAACATCATAAGTTGTACTTGGATTGGCATCATCTGTAGATGAGCGGAAACGTTTACTTTGTCTGAAACCAGTAGCCAATTTTTCGACCTCAGCCTGGTTTACCGCTGAGGGACGCGCACCTTGTTCACCCGGGGGACGTGCGAGCCAGTCTGAAATTGTCGATTCGGACATATTCATTTTTGTTTCCCCTGTATGGTAGGGGACACACCCTCCTGTAAAGCTGGAGCAGCTTGTGCAATGCGCACGGTCCTGTTTTAGCCACTGGGGATAGAGGACTTCACCCCAAGTGTTTCCACCCTCGCCGCGTGGAGGCCCAGGACCTTCGAGGGCAGTTCTTGAAGATAGTGCCTTTTATTTGCTGTGGCATCCAATTAACCAATTAACTGACCAATCAGACATACGCCAGGAAGGTAATTAGCCAATAAGAGCTGCCCAGGTAAAGTTTGTCTAATTGTACTCCATTGAATGATGAGGAAACAGTTTAAAAATTAGGTAATACATAAACGTTTTATTAAATAAATAAATTCACTTGGTGAAATTATTTTAACAAGTTTATTTAGTAATATAATTTATAATATTTCTGCAGGCTTTTCTAGGGTCCACACTTTTATAATGTGACAATCTTTTTTCCATATATTGACATAATATCAATTTACATGACAATTTAAATATTGTGCAAATAATTTGGTAATATCTTTGGGGAATATTATCTTAAATATTGCTGAATGTTTTAGGAGGCCATGTAAAATGTGTATTAAAATTTAGTTTTAGTGGGCGCGGCGGCGCCCACATTATGAGTCCAACTCTGGTGAACTTTGACCTCTGGCCGCCATTTTGTGTACATGAAAGGCGGATTCCAAACGGCCTTTATGGAGCTGTATTGGGTTAGGCCAACATGTAAATACGGCGGCAAGTTTTTGATTAATAGGCTTAATTAGTCCAAAATGGTGTAACACTGTGAAAGGATATTCCTTGTGCACATTAATAATTGTTAAGTGGCAGTTCATCCCATGGGAGTAACCGATTTAAGCTCCGCAATTCAGATTCGTTGTGGCTTCCTTTTGCTGATAGCTGACAGCTGCAGGTGCCTTTCGAAGGTGTGCAGTCAAATTGGCCTATTACCGGAACAGCCTCCACCAAAACGGCCCCTTACCTAAACGGCCTCCTCTTGTTTTTTAAATTCCGTTTTTCAGCGTCCAAATCCCATATGAGACTTCTATTCAATACTAATAATGTTCTAGAGGTTGCCACCAATAAAGGTATTTGTTTCAATTTGGTGATGGTGTCTTCATTACGTTGCTAAAGTTGTTATAATTTTTCGCCGGGGCTACAAGAGGGGCAAGCGGTCCGCCATTACCACGTCACCGAAACGGCCTCCCCAGCCAAAATGAAGGGAGTAACCTTCTGCATCATTAATCCAGCATAACTTGGTCATTTCTAGTCCGATTTTCAAAATTTAAAGTTCCTAGAAATTGCCGAAAAATCCTCTTTCTATATAGGAGACTGCAGTTAACAATTTCTAAGACGCAGTATTACGTACTTAGCGCGAGGCAACAATATCCATATTTTTGATAATAAAATATTTAATTAATAAAACGTGTTTGTTTTCTTTCAAACTAATGAATATTTTTTTCAAGAATATTAATGAAATGTATATGTTCCTAAATGATCTGGGAATGTATATAGAGAAAAGATTTTATCCAGACAAAGTAAGTTTTAGATCTAACTAGGCAAAGGACAATATAGGTCACTGACAATCACAAAAAAACGTTCTGACATTATTTCTATAATTATGTATTTATTGCAATCCTACAAGACGTTATCTGTCATTATACTTCAAAAGGTAGCATAATCCATTTATTATTTCATCATGGGATCAATTGCAATTAATGCACACTTCTACAATGCCTAAGAGGAAAGCTGCTGCCTTTGATCGCTGTGTGTCTTGTTGTACTGCAGTCACTGATCATGATGAAGCCCTTGCTTGTGATGACTGTGAAAGATGGCAACACAGAACATGTCGCTCTGGTAAGTAGTAATTACCTTTTTTCATATTTATTTATTTATAATTTTTATGTAGAATTGCTTTCAGGTTAAACGCAGCAAGCCAAATTTATATCGTTTGGTTGAGTTATTACGACAGGAAAGTGTTCAAATTCATGTGAATCTGGTCCTTATAACGCAAGATATATTGAAAAAAAGACAAAATAAAACGTACAAGCGTTACCAAGGCAAGATTTTCCAGGCATGGGACCGGTACATAGAACGGGAAATTAGCCTAAAACGGATGGTGCGCATCCTAGCAGCGCTACACAGAGATCGGGAATTGTAGAAAATGCCATTATTTAATGTTTTTCTTTTTGTTCTGATGTGTATTTAGTTTTGCTGATATATATTTATTTACAAAGCCAGATGACCGCATCAGGGTGGCATTTTGCCATTATTTAATGTTTTTCTTTTTGTTCTGATGTGTATTTAGTTTTGCTGATATATATTTATTTACAAAGCCAGATGACCACATCAGGGTGGGGTGACAGAGCCGACCGCTTGAAGGACTCTCTCAAGCCCGGGACATCGATTGCGATTGAAAATGGCATCCGAGATACATGGGCAAACAACCCTAACATCAATACACAGACATTCTCATCAGTATCCGTAAGTACTGGGGGGGAACAAAAACCCCCTTTCTTCCTTGCACAACACCCTCACTACCATAGACCTACAAAACAATGTTAGTTGTACCTAAAAATTTCTGTTCCAGATTACTTCTGACGTTTTCGATGGTGTCATTGAGGAAGAAACAAGTACTGACCAATCAGAAGGCATTATGGATGGCCAGTTAATCGCCCTCGGTCAAGTTAGAAAGTATGTTGCATGTCCAACACCTACCTGCTACAAAGCCGCTATCAAAGACCAACGTTGCTCTAAATGTGGATTAACACCAGCAAATCCTTCATTTGGTGTCACAGCCACAATGCGCATTCGTAACAACACATCCGAGGCACTAACCATATGCAAGGCATTTACACAAGTCATCATGGACTTTTACACAGCTGCTACACAAACCACTCTTGATGGCACAGAGGGTGACATGGAACAGGCACTTCTCAACTTGGTTGACAATCCCCTCACAGTGAAATACAGACTGAACATGGCGCAAACTCCACCAAGCATCACTTACCTAATGCCTACATCTTAAATATAACTTTTCCCACTTGACGAACTCCCATCACTGGTCAAGTTTAACGCTCACACCTACCTGTATTACACATGCTTGCCCATACATAACAGTTCATAGTTTGCTGTTAGAATATTGATATTGATTAAAACTATTAGCCTTGTTAGTTGGAAAAGTTTGTAGTCATAAGATGTTGTCATGCATGTCTTCACAACAGCAGTTTCACATTGTTATACACAGTTTAATTACAATTTATTGAACATTGCATTATTCTGTGATGGCATTGCAGTGCTTGATAGTAATAGCCTTGTTACTTGAAAATATTCCTACATATCATAAGATGCTCATCAATGTGTTCACAACAGTGGTTTACCGTTTGTTTAAAAGATTTATTTGCAAATTCATTGAAAATTGGATCATTCTTTGATTATATTGAAGTGATTAATGTAATAGCCGTATAACATTTACTTGAAAATGTTCCTACTCATAAGATGCACGTCCATGTGTTCACACAGTACTTTTATACTGATAAGATGTTTGTTGTTGTGTTAAAAGCAGTGGTTTACTGTTCATATATATATAAATACTTGGAAGTACAACATTTATTGAAACTTTCATCATTAACGATGCTATTGCAGTGATTACCAGTATTGGCCTTCACACTTCAAACGGTTTCTCGTGTTAAGATGCTCATGTATGTGTTCACAACAGTGCCTTACTGTTCAGATATCAAAAATATGATAGCACAGTTTACTGAAAATTTCTCATTCAGTGATGACCTTGTAGTGTTTACGTGTAATAGCTAGGTTTGTTAGTAAATGTGCCACAAGTGCACCTCACCGTGGTCCCTGCCTGTCCTTTTAGGCCTCAACAAGTGCGAAAATACAGGACGTAAAGCCCTTCTATCCATCCATCCTAGTCATAACAGGCCCATCCACGTGTTCACAACACTGGTTTATTGTTCATATATACGCTTTCTTTGCATTTATTGAAACTTTCACACATCAGTTATGCTATTGCAGTGCTTACCAGCATTAGACTGCCCAGTTCAAACTGTTACTAGTGTTAAGATGCACATGTTTGTGTTCACAACAGTGCCTTACTGTTCATATAAAAGCTTTAATTGCACAAGTTTACTGAAACTTTGACATTTGTTCATGATATTGCACTGTTGATCATAATAGACTTGTTTGTAGAAAATGTTTGTGATAACATACTTGTGCATGTGTTGACAACAGCAGTTCCCCATTCATATAAAAAATTTCCTTACAAAATTTAATGAAAACTGCATCTTAAGCTTGTTAAAACACTCACTCCACTAAGCAGCAGCTCACCCGTATCTGGCGTATCATAATTACTTTCATTGAAATATGCATCTATACTTTTAAGATAACTACATTATGGCCAATTTATTGTATATGACATTACACAATGTTTTTTTTGGCAATATCAACTGTATGATTATACACTGCTCTTATCCCATTATTAAAGCTCCTGCTTAAAACACACCTTTACAATATGTATTCCAGATTATTCGCAATTCCATCCTTATTTTTTATTTACATTAGGTCATTACAGTGCCAGGCTTTCATTGCAAATGTTCCTATTCAGAACAGTTCCTATTCCTAAGATACTCATACATTATTCAGGGGTAGTATTACTATTTATATATTATATGTACATTGCATTACAGAATTGTTTTGTCTGTAAGTCGCCTATATCTATATACACCATTTTTATCACATGGAAACCACTACTGTTGCAAAAACAGCACACCCTTAAAACATGTTTCATAGCTCATTATTCTACATTCCTAGATCATTAAACATTTTGTTATTAGAAAAGATTCTTAGTGATATGATACTCAAGCATGTTTTTGCCACAGTGCCTTACTGTTTATAAAAGGCCGTTCCATTTCAGAAAAAATAAAACTTTTCTACAAAATCCCCTGTGTTGTCACTGCGTTGCTTTTCATTTACAGTCATTCCCCATATCATCAAACCTCTACTCAACGCCCAATCCTTTTTAGAAGGAATACTTGTTTTATCTAAATACACAAATTTATTAGTAAATAAAATATAAATTAAAACAAACATAAATGTTAGTTTTATTTGTGTTTCACATTCTTCAAGTAATATCAAAGCATTTCCAATTGCATTCAATTCTAGTAATATCACAAAGTTGTTTCTTTATTCTTTCTTTATTATTTCAAGTAATATCACAAAGCATTTCCAATTGCATTCAATTCTTTCTCTATTCCTTTATCAATGGAAACCGATTCCTTTCATTCTAGATTGCACTTAAAAAAGCAGAAGGCCGAAACGACTCAATTATACGGCCGAACTGTCTTGTTTTTGAAGTCGATTGGCTCCCATACAAAAATATAGGAGGCCGAATCGACTTGTTTTTGGCGAGGCCGAACAGGCTCAAGGCCGAAACAACCTGCTACCCTTGGATCATACACCGTGGTCGGTGAATCATACTTGGCATTGGCATACGCCAAAGCTTACGAGAGTCTTACGTTGCCTTCTGTCGGTTATACCATACATATTTTTGGTTATACGTGGCTTATGTAGTCTATCAGTCATCCGGCGAAATAGCCAAGTAGGCCCCTAAGCCACATAAGCAACCGCGCATCCACCGTAAGTCTCCAAGTATACCACAGAAATTTCAACGTAAGCGATATAGTGAAGTAAGGAAAAATCAATATCTCCATAAGCGAATGGTCTATGTAAGCGCCTTATAATCTGGCATACGAGCCAAGAATCAACCACGGAAAAAGCGTCACGTGACATCGGCCTAGACTAAAGTGTAGTCCGGTCCCCTGCTATGTGTGTATACATATCAGCCCTGGCGGTGGAGCTGGGAACCAGGCTAACTAAAGTGTAGCCGTTCCTATGTATTAACGTGTAGCTGTTTTGGACATAGAATTTAAGGCTGTAGCCGTTTTGGGCATCTTGTAGACATAGCTTGTAGCCGTTTTTGGCTGTAGCCGTTTTGACTGGCATTCCTTATTTCGTCGTTATGTACAATAGGTCTGCTCGGTTTACTATCGTGCATTTTCAATGCACGTGCGGTTTCATGGGATTCGCTATTGCCACGCTCCAACGGCATTTCGCTGGGGGCGCTGCTGACGCAGTACGCAAGTAGGGGCTGCCATTAGCCGGGAGGGATTCCTCCCGGTAGCGTGCGTGCGCATCCTAGGCTTTAGCATTGAAAACGCGTGGACCGGAACGTGTTCCCCAGTCTAAAAATAACACAGCCAATCAGAAAATTCAGTGCTTGGCCAATCAGCCATGGGAGATTGGCAGCACTGACCTGCCTAACGCGTTTACGCTTAGGCAGATCCCAGCCAACAACGGCATTCGCCCCTAGCGGGCAAAATTTTTTTATTTTGAAATAGCTGTCCAGTCCATAGTTTCTTAAATTTGACAATTAAAGTAGTTGAAATATCATTTCCAAATTATTTCAGTGTCCTATAGAATAAAGCAAATAATCACCAATTTATAAAGTCAACACAAAAGCTTATCAATCCGTGACGTTGTCAAGTCCTTAAAATTCTATATTTTTGCATTTATGCCTTTGTAACCCTGTCCTAAGATCACTACTATTTTACTACACTACCCAGTCAGGGTTCCCACAGATATTAAATTTAACTCGAGTTCCCCTTACTTCCTTGTGATAAAATCTGCACAACAAAGTCAATGATTGCAAATTATAATGGCCTTCACACACCCCTTGTAAACAGTCGTCCTCACCACCAGTTTTTATTGCAGACAATGCCTTGCTACACTTTTGCATCAGATCATCATACCCATTAAAACGGCATGAAAGTAACATTAACCATCACACCACCTGTTAACACAAGTATGTCGAAGACATGAGTTACACCCGGCCACCTTACTGTAAAAAATATAGTTAGCATAAATATTTCTAATATAGTTTGCTTTCATTCAGAGGTCTCCCTCAGCCCAAAAAGTCCTGAGTTTGCATCCCCTTTGACTTATATCCTACAAGTTCAAATTCTATGCAACAGGGGGAAGGGGTTCTTCATCGTTACCAAGTCTATACTTTAATGTTAAACACACTTGCAGGGGATAAGACTTGCAAGAAAACCAACACCACGTACATCAGTCGGTTGTTGCTCAAGAAAAACTGAATAAGGCTTAGAGTTTGAAGAAAGTGGACTTAGCATCATTTATAAGATAAAATGACTACAAATGTATTTTCGTCCAAATTTTACAGAACTTCTTCATGACCCGACTGTGCGAACCCTGCCAGTACAAATGTAACTCTTAGCAATTCAAATCTGGTTTTCTCATGTACATGGTGCTAGTTCAGATACAAATGAGAAGTGCCTTCACATGTTCTTGTAATATAACTAAATACCCATTCATATTCTCTCAGCTGGTGTGACCAAACCAGTATGCTTCATTGTCATCCCTAGGAATATTTAGAGAAGGAATGGAAACTAGCCAACTTCAAAAGTACACTGTGCGTCTCGCAACATCCTTAACAATATTAATCTGACACCAGTTATTAACATGGCAATAAAACTCCCCCTCATGAAGCTCCCATCCCTACCAGGCTGTGTAATAAATTGTATACAATTTACAACTTAATGTTACATAATACAGAAATATTAATGAGCTAAACCGACTGGTAATGTTCAACACTAGAGCACATAGAAATGTGCAAATTGGCACGCAGTCATACATTAAATTAAAGGCAGAACGTCATAAAAGTCATTTCTGAAGAGAAACGGTATCCATTTGTCATGAATGACATGAAGCTGTCGAATAAAAGATATATATGATATCCAGTATGTTTGTGATACTGCTCCAAGCAAGCTAATCACTGACTGGCTGTTTTGGGACTACCCATTTCGACCTATGGCAGCGCATAACACAAAGTAATCAAAATGGCGGTTGTCACTGATAATCACGATGGTCTTAGCTACGTCTTGAAGGCAAATTTTGCGGTTTTTAGAGGGAGTGGATAACGTATTTGTTCAGAAAGGTATTCTATAATTTTTTGGCTTTTATTTAATGTTTACTTTGAGAAATTTGATCAACTTTTGACGAAGTTATGCGCTCCGGTTTGCTTTGATAATGTCACTGTCAGCCTCTCTCCCGAACATGCACCTAGCTGTACAAACGCACTTCGGTCATTTCCGTCGGAGTTCGCCATCTTGTGGCCGGAAACAGCCGAGGTACTCACGGAGGCAACAAACAACGATTTCAAGAAATGTATGGAACACATAAAACAAAACATGAGTGTAAAACACTCCAAAGGCAGTACACTATAGACGGACAAGGTTGCAGGGCGCTACGATGTGTAGAAGTATGCTATATACACGCTTGAACGTATACCCGAACTGGCCTCATTGGATTAACATGTAAGTTTGAATTTGCCGCTCGGAAAATGGCAAACCGGAAGCATTACGCGGAAACGTCTCCAAGCAACGTAAGAATTGGCACTGCGTGCCAATATGCTCCTCAAGTCGAACCTTAACCTGTAAGTCCTCAAACTGACTATTTCACAGGAACTGCTTGCACACAGAAAACCCCAGTCTGGTTGCAATACCACTCATTTCATCCATTATTTAAGCACTCCGTTGCATCCCAATGTTATTTTTAAAGGCATAACCTTCCTGGCCCTTTTCGCCCACACCATACCAATCCTGCAGAGAACCAATCGGCAATAATAAATTTTAAGTTATTAATGGCCATAGAAAAAATACAAAATCCTATAAGAATATTTTGATGACATTCACATGCTGTCTAACAAAGCATTTTAGAAATTCAACACAAATCGAGACAAGTCTGCATTTTTTTAAATTTTGTATGCATTTATTAAGACGCGTGTAAGTATCAACATGTAACCGTATGACGAGAAATACATTTAGCATTCAACAATACACATCAACAAGACAACTGCTGCACAATAAGCACATGCACAAGACCATACAGAATAAAATATACAATAACAAAACGACCATATGTAGGCCTTAGAATTTAAATAATAAAAGACTACATTATATCCTATATATATATCCTACTTAAGTCCACTCTCAGTAGCTTCCATTTCTGTAGCCATTGCCCCCTTTGAAGAACTTGCTGGGTTGGCTGTCTCCATTGCTGTTCCAAGTTCTCTTTTGACCTCCCCATCCCCCTCCTCCTCTGCCACCGCCTCCTCTTCCCCATCCACCTCCTCCCCCCCATCCGCCTCCTCCTCTCCTGTTGCCGTTGCTGTATCCTGTATAAGCAGGTTCATCAATCTCTGGCAGAGCTTTCGCTTTCTCCAATGTGTCGAATTTGCCATCTTGCCAACGATCATCGATCGTACTGTCATATTGAGATGGCAAGTCAAAGACACATCCCTGAAACAAGAATATAACTAAATGAATATATCGTGAAAGAAAAAGCATATTGTGATTATGACACGGCTGGTTGCCCATGACCAATCTCTGTACTAGTTGAAGAGCATGTATTGACATCACCTTCTTGGCAAATGCATTAAATCTTACTTCAATGAAATTTACATATTGACTGACTGGTCAACAACAAAATATTATTAGTAATAGCTGAATGGTATGTCTTTTAAACAACATCTCCCCAGACCAGACCATTTATTTTCTTAATTCTGTGATATTTGCATTTAGACTGGACTCGTCAATACACAGATATAGTTTTCCTGTCTATAATTAAAAATATCCAGAGCTTATTCATACCGTATGGTCCTTGAGGAATCTCATATTCTTGATGGATTCACGAACATCTTCTGGAATGTGTCTCTCCAAAGACCTCCAGAAATATCCCAGGCGGTCAACTACTTGGTTCGTTTTCAGGAGGTATGTCGTGAAACCCTGCAATAAGTATAACAGAAATGCATGCATAGCTTATTTCAAATATTTACCAAGAATTCAATTTTGCTCGCGAGTCTAAAAAGTCTTACCTCGACTGCGGTGATGAGAGAGCGACTTTTGATTTCTGTGTTCCCTGAAATGACAGCCAGTGCAGCTGCAAGAGCCTTTTCTGCACCTTGTTTTTCGATCACCTTGGCAGCAGGTCCTCTAAACACCTCCATGGCTTCGTCAGTGACGTTGTCTAAAGACCTATTAAGGGAATAACCAAAATATATACCAAATGCTGTAAGGATGCTCAACAAACTCATGCAATTATAATGGTGCATATTTGTGCCATAGTACTTTCACTGCACTGAACGCGCAAGGCACCAAAACCTTATCAAGTGCCTTATCTTATAGGAAACTTCCAGTCAGGATATGAGTATGTTATTTTCAATTCTGTTATTGACTCTTTACAGCTAAGTGATGCACTGATTACACATTTTACAACTACCTTTCATGACAGAAAGGCCAAGACTAACACTATAGCAATGAACGATATCTGCCTAGCAACAAACAACCAATAGATAGGCGCTTACCTCACAGCATCTTCTGCAGCTGCCAGGACGATGTCCTCAGCATTAGGGACACCAACACGCTGGAATTTCATACCCTGTGAAACAAGGATAAAAGTACTTGATAAAGACAGACAAAAAGCGAAGTAAAATTTGCAGTTACTACCACAGGTAGGTATAAAGCTACCGAAAGTTTTGAATAGCTTAAGATGGACCACTCACAGTTTGATTTTCCACTCTCTGAAGGTCACGCTCCTCCTGTGGTTTAAAGAACAAAACACTAACTCCACCACGTCCTGCTCTGCCGGTCCTGCCAGATCTGTGAATGTATGAGTCAATGTCCTGAAAAACAAATTAAAAATTTATTAACTAATAAATACATCAAATTACTCAAAATTACAGATATTGTAACAGCCTTATATTAAGACTGGACAATGGCAGATGACTTACCTTAGGAGGAGAGCACTGGATAACCAAATCAACTTCTGGAATGTCCAAACCTCTGGCAGCCACGTCAGTAGTGATCAACACCTTGTAGCGACCGTCTCTGAATCCCTAGTAAATTTTTAAGAGTAACACTGTTAACAACATAACTTATTTTGAAACATGCAAACGAACTGCTTATTCTCAAGAACACAATTCACCGCACACATAGTTTACTGGAGAAATTTAAGAGACTACACTAAAATATAACTAAGTGAGCAAAAAATTTATATCAATGATTGGATTTCATTTATTGGTCATGGAGACCGTATTATTCAAGTGAATTCAGTGTAGTAAAAATTGAGGTATAAAAGACTGAAAAGAAGGCCCTAGCTGCCCATAAACTTTTTAATGGATGACCTCATGGCAACAATTATGTGAAATATATGTATCGAAATACTTTTGATACATAATAAATATGATAAATCCGACACCAACCTTTAAAACCATCTCTCTTTTATCCTGAGGAATATCTCCGTGCATGACATGGGTTTCCTGCTTGATATGACTGCACACAGCCAGCTCATCAGCATCACGTTTCGTCTCGCAGAAGACCATCGCTCTGCCTTGGTTCCCTGAGTATACCTTGAGTACAACTCCAATGGCCGATGCTCGTGCCTGGTAAGAACTCTTGATTGCCATGTGCTGAATAAAGGAAGAAAGTCCATTGTTAATTTTTAAGTGTTAAGTCGGGCCAGAGCCTATTTCTAGCAAATATTGTTATTACATCAATGTCTCAACACAGGCTAACATAGGTAAGACAATTATTTCTTTTTAATCAACAGATTTTAGTTTTAAGTATTTTCATATTATTTTGTCGCATGTTATCTCAACACACTGGGCCAAATCTCACTCATTCACTACTCTAAATATTGCCATTTGTGATGTCACACTTGTCATTTACAATGAAATACAGGCCCTATTGGCGAATGGTAGAGGCATAAGTTACTCCTCATAATTCAAAAACGTTCACCTGGTAATCAGAGTTTTTAGATGACAAAATATTGTTCGATTTAAAAGTTCTACATGAGGAAGATACAGATCTGTTGTTTTGCACTTTGCATTTATTGTGAAATTGAGAGTTTAATTGTGACTTTTGCTGCGACTTCGTAAATCTGCATTGCTGTTTGTGAAGTGTAATAACTGCGTTTTAAATGTTTGCTAGATTATATGAAAGGTTTCCAGATTTATAAAGCCGTGGCCTCTGATTAATTCATAACGCCGACAACTTAACTAATCGGATATCTATCCAAACTTGGCCAAGAAACCAACGGTGGTTTCAATCACAATTTTTGCCGTAAACAATCAGCTGAAAAAATTAAGATGACACAAACCCACCTTTACAGTTGTAGACGTCTTGATGCCCTCTTTCCCAACAAGATCAATGGTCTCCATATCATGTTTCATGTACTGAGAGGCCGTGTGATAAACCCAGTGTGGCAGGGTGGCTGAGAATAGAAGAGTCTGTGGGACGTCATCTCGGTCTTCTGAAAATCATAATGTAACAAGATCACTCAACAGGTCATATCAATAACTATGGACACTGCAGTTCACTGAGGCAAGTTCCAGCCAGTCATGGGGCTTGACTACCAGACTATAATCACACATAACATGAGCGAGGTCTTTCAGTTGCCTCAGCA
Source organism: Alitta virens (assembly GCA_932294295.1). NCBI lineage: Eukaryota > Metazoa > Annelida > Polychaeta > Phyllodocida > Nereididae > Alitta > Alitta virens. Next base: position 11,470,402 of record OW028575.1, on the reverse strand, counting down.
CGGATATGTCCAAGGAACTAACTCTAGTGGAGCTTAAGCTCACCGAGATTACCCAAGTTTGTATGAGTAAGGGGAGCAGGTTAAAGTATTACTTCCAGCCCACTCAAGTCGCTCAGGTTTTAATTTCTTTTTTTTTTCAAAATTGGTGCACTTACTGTTTTTGTAAGCATGTTTGAGAATGTCATCCACGTTGTCGGCAAATCCCATGTCGAGCATGCGGTCAACCTCATCCAGAACAACGTGCTGCAATTTAGTGAGATCAAGATTCCTCCTCTCTATCAAGTCAAGAATACGACCGGGCGTTCCAACAATGACGTCAACACCTTTTCGTAAGACACTGATCTGTCTATCGATGGGCGCACCTCCGTAGACACTGAGCACCTCCAGTTTACTGATGTCCTGAAACACGTCCGCCGTTTGTTTGGCTAATTCTCTAGTTGGAGCCATTACCAACACCTGCAGACAAAATATATATCAGTTAAAACAAGAAAATTCACAAGAGCTATTAGTTCTCACTAAAAAATAGCTAACACTGAGCTTTCCAGGGTTGGTAAAAATCAGGATTTTTTTTAATATTTAATATATATTTTTTTTAATGATGCTATTAGGGCTCTACCACGAGCCATGTTTGATAATTTTTTCCATTCCTTCATAAACTTTTTGAACTGTGCTCTAAAAATGAACAGATTGATATATTTAACTATTTTATTTTTTGAAAAAAAATCACGTATTCAAATATACTGAATAAATTTGTTGATTCAAATCTGCCAACCCAAGTGCTCTCTTACAAAATTTTCTACTCACACATGGTGGTCTGCCATGGCCCCCCAGTTCCTTCTTGCTGACGATTTCAACCAAAGGAATAGTGAAGGCTAACTAGAAAAAAAGATAAGAAAAAAGAAAGATTATTAAAATTGAGTCATACAATACATACACTTCAGATCAATGAGAAATAAACGTTCATACAACAGATAGTATTAAGATTTAAATACTTACGGTTTTCCCTGTCCCAGTTCCTGTGAAAATTAAAAAATGTGTTGCAATAATTTTCATAGCTTTCAAAAGCATCAAATAGTTTATATTTATTATTATTAATTTACAAGCAAACTGACACTGAAATTTACTTACTTGCTTGAGCAATGACATCTTTTCCCTTGTAAATTTGCTTGAATGTCTGGGCTTGCACAGGAAACAAAGATTTGATTCCTTTGGCTGGAAATGCAATTTTAACAATTCCACTTAGATCATTAAGTTTAGAAACAAAATATCAGAAAGATATGTTAGTGACATAAAATAAACGATGCCTTCGTCAAGAGAAACAGTACCTTGAAGTTTAGTCACAGTAATATCAGATATTGGGAAATTACTGAATGCTCCCTCATCTTCATTCTCAACTTCTGACTCTGAAGATGCTCCCCTCTCGTCTTCAACTGGATATTCATCCTCATCTTTCTTGCTCTTCTTGTGCTTCTTTTCTTTCTGTTAATCAAAGAAATCTCTTAGAATACTCTCCTCATTTTCCATTATACAAATCCAAGTAGGAAGGCCACATCGTCATCATTGAAGTCGTTTGTGATATTGTCTCTACTGTAATCCTGACTGGGGTACCTCGACTAACTATGACCAGTATCAATCCACATCCAACTATTGTTAGCAAAATTCAGCTTAGATTGCTGCTGTATGTTATGCACTTGCGAATTTCCTATATTTTCACTGCACACAAATCTCTCAAATGATTCACTAATCTAACCTCGTAATACTAATACGTCCACAACAAACAACAGCATTTGACAGTATCCAGAAAAGGTATTGTTATAAGCAATTGCACACCAATTTATACCAAGACATCAGTTATATTTGTCCTATAAGGAACTTAAGTGCTTAACAGCCACTAATGTTGGTGAATTTTATGTACTTACAACTGTACACTTCCTTTAAACTGATTTTCAGCCATGTAAAGCCCTTGGGGACTATTTTATGGACAGTTGTACAACTATAATACACATTAATTTCTATTGCAGTTAGGTTGGTTGGTTCCGTAAAATCTAAGAGCTTCAAATTTCAGGGAATCTTCCCTATAAGCAGACTGCCCCCTTTGAAATCCAATTTTATTTTGGTCAAATTTTCATACTTGGGCTACTGCATTTGGCAGTGAAAAAATACTGAATAATTTCTGAGATTTAATTTTCAAGGTCACAATGGCCAATTATTTATTTCACATGTTTTCTGATGTTATCAGAATTGTGGTCAACATCTGGGGATAAATGGCTGCAACACCCAAGCTTAAGTCATAAAAACCAGAATACATTAATGGGAAAGTGTGTGGAGGGACATTTTGCTCTATTGCCCATTACTGTAACCACTTCATGACTATTGAATAACCTCTAAGGCAATGAAACTTCAGCTGAACATTCACAAGCCAAAAATGCATTAATTAACTAATTAACAAGTAAGTGCAGCTAGGTGAAATTCCACACAACTTGTCCATGAATGGTAAAGATGAGATGGGAGTGTTTTCACATAATTCAGTGCTGACCAACCCCCAATCTCAGCTGGAAGATTCCCACACACACTTAACAATAAACACTCAATTTTTTAAATCAGAATGCTAAATAGTCACAGAAAAAAAGTATAAGTGCTGCTTATGAACATAATTTGCTAAAGAGCGTCACCAGGGTCATACTAGCTGTTTCAATGGACACCAAAAATCACAAGGTGCAACGTAGCAAACAATTTGGCCAAGAATTGAAACCTAGAATCAATTACCATACCTGTAGTACGACCCTAATGACACTGGACTCTTTGTAAAGTCAATGGTGATATTAGCAACAAAAGAAAAATGCCACGTTATCACAAACTAACTTCACTCAGAATAAGGCCTTACTTGAACGGTTAAATCCCCGAAAAGCTCTTCCAGAGTCACAGGATTGGACTCGGTGGAGAAGCATGAACGTCCGAGGTCCTGGAAGCGTTGGCAGTCTCCACAACGGTGCTCTGATGACCGATGAAATATCTGCCCAGCTCCCAGGTCACTCGTACTACTCTGGTGCCAACTCCTTGCGTTCAGTCGCAACCATGCCGCAACACCTTGTCTAGCACATCTTCTGAGTGCCACTTGACTTGGACCTCGCAAGGAGCTGAGCACCACACTACCCAATACCGACATTCTGAATTCTGCGTGATTTCCAAGTGTTGCTATTTCCCATATCAGACAGATGGACAATTAGCAACTTCTTGATCAGCAAAGATCCTGTTAAAAAACCAACATTAAAGACAAAGAACAGGTTAAGTCAAATTATGAATTTATTTTTTCCTGTTCAAATGATAACAGCATGGATTGCTAAACAAGCAGGGATCTCTCCCAACTTTTAAAATGATAAGCCACGGTTGGACAGATTGTACAGACTACTGTAAATGGTCATCTGAAAATTGGCCACAAAGTCTCTTAAGTTCAAACTTAGATTAGCCACACGGCTATTGGATTAGCATAACGTTAATGCTAGAGAGAACCCTGAACAAGGGCATGCGAATTTAGAGTTAAAATTAACCCTTTAAATAACCACACTTTGACATTTTGAGTATCTGCGCACGTGGTCCAACATGCGGTTCATTCAGGATTCATTCCACACAAGATCATTTCACCTTAGAGCAAAACTACAGGCCTCTTCCCTTGTCCCAAGTATATTCAACATGATCTCCATACACTAATTGTCGTTACCTTGTGTTTCTTGTGCCTTTTGTGAGTAGGATCTTCGAATTCTTCCTGCATTTTCATCGCCCTCTATTTGACTCCTGCGTTCACGCGTCGACTTAATCAATGAACTCAACCACGTGCAATGTCACCGGATGTGCATAGCCAGCGCCACCAAGCTGCTCGCAGCGCCTCCACTCCTACGTCATTTCAGGGCACAGCAGCGCTCCTTGCGGCGGAAGTTGCAGCGCCACCTCTTGTAAATCGTCATAACCACAGATGCGCCATCTAGCGATAGAACCCACTGAAGAAACATAGATTGATATACAGCAACCCTCAGCGTATAACTAAGTACACTGCCCACTAACTTGCTGGAGTTGGTTGACCTGTTCAGCAGTCTTATGAATCGCCACGTCTGATGGGCTCAACGGCCGTTAAATTAATTGTTTTTTTTTTATTATTCTATGCAATATTCGATATAGTGAAGTGCACAAGGACGAGTTTTGTTAGTGCTGCCGGGCAATATATTTCAAACATGATATATTTCAAACATGATACAAATTATGGTCCATATTGATATTCGAATTAATATTTGACAAGTACAAGTATATAAAACAAGTACAGTTACATACTATGCATAGATGTTGTAATAGCGTTGTCATTAATATGCATGTTTCGATTATTGCAATATCAAAAGTTGGATAAGTACTGATATCATATGGATATTGAATACAAACCTACATGATATCGTGTAGGGTTGTATTCAATATCCATATGATATGACTGTATGTAATTAATATGAAAGATTTATAAATTTACGTAGCACCTGTTTTGGAGATGGTTAACAGTAATAAATAACAGGCGCTTGGCCGCTTGCATTAAAGTTCATATTTTAAGGTCAGATTAAGTTATAAGTTGATTGGAGGACTGACATAAAATTCTGTAAGAAGCCTAGGGCATTTGTCAAGCAAATAATACAGATCATCAATATCATAGAGATATATATGCTAATTTCTGAAAATCTTAAAGAATAAACCAGTTAGTATCTTGAAATACATAATTGTAATTTTTAAGTGATATTAGATATGCGACTGCATTCCTTTTTCTCTTACTTCTCCTTATTCAGAAAAAAAAAAATCTATATAAATTTAATACAGGTGGCTGCTCTACCTTTCAAATTATTGTCATTATCTCAGCTTTAGTTTCATACTGTTCACTTATCTATTAACAGACTATATAATATATAAGTACTTTACCCACCTTTCGTTTTTTTTTAGTTTTTTTTAGTTACGTAATTTTTTGCATGTTATCACTAAATACATTCATGTCAAGTTATGGTCTAATTAACAAAAGTTTGTTGCCCAAATTTCAATATCCCGATAAAATATCCGAATTTTGCAGTATAGGCCTATATCCCCTCAATAATAGCTTCATCTGTTTATTTGATGACATTTCAATTTCCATATCAAATCATAAAATTGATAAATATGTGTGATTGCCCAAGTTTTAGGCCAAACTTTGTCAAGAACATTATGCCTATTCTCGGTTTAATCACCACTTCGCAATTTGTATTATTTTTAGCTTAAAAAAAAAAAATTGTTGATATATTATCTTTATTCACAGTATATACAAACCTGTACACTATTGAAAAACCAGTAACGATAGAAAAAATAATTACTCTGTACACATAGACTCAATGAGTATTAATGCCTCCTGGGTATTCAAAAAGCCACATTGCATAAATCCATCTCTTGGACAAATTTATTCTTTAATTGTGCCAACCAAAATATTAATACTTGACAATTCATCAACCCATTATGAATTTCAACATTGAGAACCTCTCTTTCTCTTGAATATTTATATAGTTTTTACCTGTATGTCTAATGGCAAATTTATAAATACATGACCAATCTATGAATTGCCAAAATTTTAACACATTTAACTCCCTTATGGAATGGCGTGAGTAATCCATGCGTTTCTTGGTATAAAGCACTTATAATCACTTCAATACACATGGTAATATTATTACTGGTTTATCAGGGCAGTAATAATATTACAATATGTATTGAGGTGATTTATAAGTGCTTTATGTATACCAAGAAACACATGGATTACTCACACCATTACTATTAAGGTTCCATAAGGCCATATTAAGGGAGCACCATAAGAGCAAATATTATGTTGAATGTGTTAATTGGCATTAGGTTAACTGATGTACAAGTTATATAAATTCTAGTTCAAGGCCAGATGGGAGGTCTGAGGATAGTGTGAAAATTGCCTGTGTGTAGATAATGTATTTGGGCGCGCGAATCTGGATCATTGGGAGCCACGATTGAAGAGCTCATTGGGGCATGCGCAATGGAGCAAGGGAGAAGGAAAAATAAACATGGCGGCTGGTCATTGAGAAAAGAGGAGAAGAGAGCGCAGATCTAGTCCGTCATGGCCACTCAGAAGCCAGGCGGATGGGTGCAGTCGCTCATTACAAGGTTTGACTCCCAGGTGAGTGATATTTTGTGGCGCGACGTGCCTTCTAATTCGTGCAATCTGAGGAAATATCGATGGTCTGTGCGCTGCTCTCTCATTGAGGCATTTTTGTGAATGAACTGCTTCTGTTTATTAAAACGAGGCCTACATTATCGGGCCTGGCACGCAATAACGAATACTACTACAATGTAAAGGATCTCAAATTTTGATCAGATTATCTTTCTGTTGCGTTAAAAAAGACTGGCAGGTGTTGTTCTGTGCTCTGTCAGTTACAGGTAGATCTGGCCATCTTTAGGTGTGTGTGACAGGCGGCCAGCCTCCCACGCGTATGACATCACAATCTAACGTTATTTCATCCCCCTAAGAAAAATGACAAGGGCCCTCCAAGACAACAACCCCAGTGTAGAGATGGCCTAATTTGTAACAAAACCAATCCATTTTCTTGCTAGATTTGTCAATCACTGCAGAGATTCCTGTATCTTTGGCAAGTAAGAGCATCAGCTGTGCTCTGGATGCAGATGAGCCATGCTGCTGCTGCTGCTGCTGTAACCAGACTGCACTGCCAAGCTCTGCACACTTGCTTGGTTCCCACATACTGAAGAACATAACATGGCCATCCAAGAAAAAAAAAGGAAGATATTTTGGTTATGTTACAATGATGAATATTAGTTAACATAATCACCAGCTGATTATTATACAGCAATAGAATTATTCTGCTCTTTATGTAAATGACATAGCCAGTTTGTATTTCTCAGTTTATTCTTAAAGGCATTTGATAAGGTATGCAAGATAGTTTGGCCTTGGATTTTAGAATCTTCTATGTTTGTGAAAGATTTCAGATCTTTCCAAGTTGAAATGATCTACAACGTTGTGGACATCAAAAGACAGGGAAGATCAAAGGAAATGAATTCCTCTCCCTTACTGACTTTTACATGAAACCTCTGAGCAATGTGTTGTTACTTTCAATTAATAGGAACCACTTGAATTATTTACTGGGGGGGGGGGGGGGGGGGGTTGTTGTTTTAAGAGAAAATAAAGCAAAAAAGAAAAGGGTTGGAATTTTTTTGTCATTATAGCAATTTTCTCATACCAGATGAATTGCTTTGTTCATGTGCCTTTAAGAGAGTCTGTGGTCTTGGGTCGAGATGATCAAACTGCAAGGCTGTGGGTTTGAATACAGGCGCCGTCCAGCAGGCATCATTGCGTTGTCAAGACATAAAAGGAAGGTACCGCTCTCGTGCAATGAGCTAGTTGACTTGGCCTCATTCAAAGACCCGCTGCTCTCACTACACTTAATTTAAACGTCTGATTCTTTAGTAACATCAAGTAAACAACATGTTCTATTGTTTTGAATCAACAACATACTCATTTTATGCATTTTTCGGATGTGAATGCGATTGTGACAGTCATGTAGACAGAATGTAGGTCATTCAGAGCAGCAGCAGAGGCACCTACGGGGTTTATTCAGTAAAACCCTGTGGCCCAGTAGGCCACAGACTGGCTTCAAATGGTCACGGACCTGATTAAGAGCAGCGCGGACGTAGTTGGTGACACTAATGACCTAGATTATGTCCGCAAGACTCTTGCCACAGAATTTTGAGTGCTCCACCTTTGTTTCTTCTATGTCTTGGCACGCCGGCCTCTGCTGGCACGCGCCTGTAGTTTGAACCACCACTACCATATCAGGGAGGAGTCCTCTGCTGTTAATCCACTCCACCTTAGTGTCAATGAGGTGCTTGCAGCTGGCTATGGACTATGATGGCGATTCTAGTGTGCTTAGCCCCCCTGCAATGATTTTATGATTACTGTTTCCATTTTTCATTTAAACTGATTCCTTAATTATTTACAATATACCTTGGATGTGTATTGATTGCAGTTAATCGTAAGGTTATGTTCAATCTTCGTGTCTGAACGATGCAGTGATTGGAAGTTTGGGATGATTTGACAGAAAAAATCATAGCCACTCATAAATGTGATTTTGACATTTTATTGACTTTTTGCTTGTTATAATTTCAGCTGCCCATTAGAACAGGGCTCCACACTACTCAGTCCATCCAAAACGTTGATCAAAACAAAGAATGTCTGATAAACGTGAGCAGACACAAGTTCTCATTGGTCATCAATGGGTTGACCAAAACTCTGCACTCGGTGGACGGGATGAGGATTCATGGTACAGAGGCTGAGAGGAACTACCATGAATCCCAACTCATCATCCTTGACACCTTGGAGAAGGTAAATGTTAAGTTATTACACATGTGATCTTCTGTATCTGTTTAGCTGATGCTTTGCTACAATACAGTGATTATCATGATGATTGGAACCTTGCTATTAATTTCAGGTTTTGAACTCACAACCGAAAGATACAAGTCGGCTTGATGAGGCTATGTATGTGAAGTTGTTGCTACCCCAGATTCTCAGAGTAAGTAGGTCTCATGGAAAGTGAAGCTATGTCTATGTTTTCCTATTTTTTAAAGGCAGAATAGTATAATAGCCTTTTTGGAAAAGGTTTATGATGTAAATATCAACTCTTTAACTTCTTTCTGCAGTTCCTAAACCCAGGGCATGAAAACCAACTGACATTACAACTGAAGCACTTGGCCTCAAAAGTTCTCTTTGCCCTGAGTCAGAACAACTTCACAGCAGTTTTCAATCGCATCTCAGCGACCTTGACAGCTCTATCAACCTCCAATGAAGACTCCAGTGACCACAATGACTTGGAGTTGATCCAGCACATCAATGTCCATGTAGGACGACTGACACAACTTCTTAACGAGGTCAATAAACATTTCAAGAGCTTGAAAAAGAGCGTTCATTTTGTGCTCGCAGCTAGTCTGGAGAAGGCCATCTGGAATTGGATGGATAATTATCCAGAGGAATTTACGGAATTGCAGAAGCGTCCCAATGATGAACTTGCAGGTTTGTAAAACATATAAATTTTGTAATCTTCAGTTGTATGTATTGTGTGAGGATTTAATTGATCTATTTTTGATATTCCAGATTGTTGTGACAAACTGTTTGAACTCTTCAACACTTTTGCCGAGAGTCCCAGAAAGAAGGCTCATGTCTGGCCCTTGCAGATGATGCTACTTGTTTTGTCCCCGGTTGGTAGATTTAATTTCTTAATTGAATAGAACAACATTTTATTCAAGAGCTAACATTTTTCTGATAATAATGTCATCTTTCACCCTTCATTTTCCTCCAGAAAATATTAGAAGAAATAACCAATGCCGACACAGGTGCACCATGTTCTCCACAACACATTAAGAAAGTGAGTTTATTTCTAATATAAATATAATGGTTTAGTTGAGACTTGAATAATCTATGTGGTAGTATTGGGAATGCTAGTCTGCATATTGTCTTACCACTTTTGCTAAATACAAAACGTCATGATGGAAATTTGCATGGTCCTGAGTTGGCTCAAGTCTAATACAAACCCGTGACGTCATATGCTTGGATGCAAGCAAATTACTACTTTATTTTTTATTTTATTTTATTTTTCGAATCCCCACTAATGTTACACTAATTGTGCCAGAACGAAAAATATGGTCAAAATCACAATATATTTTATCATAATAAACCGAATCACTACAATGTTACTGCACCATTGGCACTATTTAATTTAATATTAGACTTGATCATCTGAGAATAGTGCATTTGCAATGAATTTTCATAGTATTACTATAAAATAAAGTCAATGGATAGATAAGTTTCTGTTTGTGATGATGTTATGTTTTAACTCCCTGATTAAGGTTTAACTTATGTATTTTTTTTATCCCCAGAAACAATTCATTGATGACCTGAAGAGGGCATTAACCTCAGGCCATCACGGTTCTAACAAACATCTCACAGATGGAGCTGCAGTCACCTGCGTCAAGCTGTGCAAGGCGTCTACGTATATCAACATAACTGACAGAACCAATGTTCTCTTTGTTCTAGTCGTCTCTGTTGTTCAAGATCTCAAGGTATGTCATCTGAGTTTGGTGTTTAACAATGATAATATACCATATTTACATTTTGGTGTGATACTACATTTATGTGGGATGAGGGAAATTTGTGTCTATGTACTAAGTAGTTGGCTAGGAATATAGTTGTATATTTTCCTCCATTTTCCATTGTAAAGATAACCTCAAATAACTGAGACAAACTCTTTGAACTCTTCAACACTTTTGCCTAACTGTCACAACAAACACCTTTAATGGTTTGTTAGGCAATGGTTTGTTCTTGATTTTGTGTATTAAGCTCATGTGGATTTATTATTTTCTTTTCAGCAACTGCTGTTCAACCAGTCCAAACCATTTTTACGCGGTCCTCAGTATTTGAGTCAAGATGTGGACCTCATGATTGACTGTTACTTGTCATGTTTCCGAATCACCCCTCACAATAACGATCTGCTGAAAATATGCCTTTCTCCAAACTCTCCGCACCATTTCCATTTTGTGCTGGTTAATGTGCTGTACAGGATTATAACCCAGGTTTGTATAAGTAGTTTAAGATCGTAGTAAAGCAGCTTACTTGGGTTTATTGCAGTATAGCGGACCCAAATTATTGACCATATTTGGCGTCCATGAAGCATGAAAATAATCTGCATTTTTGACCAAATTTTGTAAAATGCTTTCCAGAATTCAAGCATTTTACGCCATAGGCCTGGCAACGAGGCTTGCTAAATATGGTCAATAATATGGGTCCGCTATACTGCACTTCTTCCGCTTACTTATTGATCGATTATTTCGTTCAAGTTTTTGTTGTCTTGTGCTGATGACGCTCTGTTTTTGTTTCAGCCTCGACTTCCATGGTGGCCGAATATTGAAATAATGTATGGCAAGGCCTCTGAACTACGGAGCCTTTTCACCGACACTCTGAATAAAGTCACTCAGATGAGCCACGCTCCACTTCGAATTAGTCAAGTGGTTAGTCTACACTCTTTTATGTTGATAATTAAGTGTCGTAACAATTTTATAACAAAGTCATTGGTGGAATTTGTGAAAAGCCTTTCTCCTATTTTCAGAGCCTGACATTCAAAGAGAAGATGACGAGTCTCAAGTTCAAAGAAAAGTCTTCAGAAGAAACGCCAAGTTTCAAGTATCTGTTGCTCTGGATTGTGAGATTGACCCATGCTGATCCCATACTCATGTTACATGTAAGAATTTTCTTTTTCCAGTTCGGCCACACTTTCAGTTTTAATTTTTCGTTTCTTGGATCTGCCAATATGATGAGAAATGGGCCAACAGAAAAATGAAATGACATGTCTCAATGTTAATTTATAATGGTAGATGTGATATAAAATGGCTATTGAGTACATAATGACTTTGTAAGAGTGCACAGACCTGTTGGTGTTCAGGATTATAAAGGCTAATAATGATTGTATTTTATAATGTGGCGATTCTGTTTTAAGGGAATGTTTTGTAACCGTGTTGTTGTGTGGGGTTTCCTGCTGATCTGTAGCTTTCTCTTTCAGAATCCGGGTAAAGCAGGTCATGAGATCCAGTCGAGCACTTTGGAGTTGATAAATGGCCTGGTGTCGCTGGTTCATCAACAAATGATGCCAGATGTAGCTCAAGAAGGCATGGAGGCGCTGTTATGTTTGCATCAACCTGAGATCATTGAGTTATGGAACCCTGAGGCGCCTATCAACACTTTCTGGGATGTCAGGTAAGGCGTTTGATAAGGTATTGGAATTTAGAAGCTACTTTTGCCATATGAATAGAAGAAAAATGCTTTATAATTTAGGTTGTTGTTTTATTGTATCACCTTTAATGTTAAAAAATATATCTTATCTTATGTTATCTTCTTAACACTAATATCCATGTAACTTGTAAATGACAATTAAATTGCCTGAGAGGGCTACACTTAGTAAGTGATACTAATTCCATAGATTTGTGGATGAAGATGCTCCCAAGATCTGCTGTCGTAGCTGCTCTGAAGATCACTATTTTTGGAGCTTTGATCTTTACTAATCTCATTCTAACCAATCCATTACATATTATGTAATACTGGATGCTCCCTGCAGTTGGAACTTAATGGTATCACTTGATAATTACAGCTCCCAGGTATTGTTCTCAATCTCACAAAAGCTGATTCAGCACCAGATCATCAATTACACAGAGATCCTCAAGTGGTTGCGAGGCATCCTCATCTGTCGCAACAACTTCCTACAGAAGCACAAAGACTACGCTTACGTGGGCAGCAACATCCGAATCTGTCGACAGGCCCACATCAAGTTGGAGGTGGTTTTCTTCATGTACCTCTGGAGCATAGACATTGAGGCAGTGCTTACTGCAATGTCTTGTTTCCGACTGCTGTGTGAAGAGGCCGAAATCAGATGTGGTGCAGATGAATTGGCCGTCACTCAGATCCTCACTAATTACAACGTCTACGCTGAACTTGCCAACTCCAGTACTGTCTTGACCACTGGCCGAGCGGTCTTGCAGAAGAGGATCATGTCCTTGTTGCGCAAGATTGAACACCCGACCCCTGGAAATACCCAGGTATTGTAATGCATGATTATTGTGTTTATTTTTACTCTGATTATTATGACTGTATTTGCCAGTGTGAACCGGAGAACTGAGAATGATGTGTAATATTTACAGGCTTGGGAGGAGACTTTCCGTAACTGGGAAAACAGCACAAGGGGCTTGGTGAATTATCCGAAGACCAAATGTGAGGAGGGAATGATCGGAGACACTTTGCACAAGACGGTCACAAAAAGAAGAACATCTCATCAGAGCACAGAACATGAGTTGGAGGTGAGACCCGCTGTCACTTTACTTGGGGAGAAATACCACCAGAGGGCACCAGCACCAAAGCAGATATAGCACAATTAGATGATGTCATCATTATTATAGCAAAAGTGACAGCTGCATGGATGATGTCATCAAACAATGTTTATCTGTTTTGGTGCCTGTGACTGGTGGCAATAGTTTTGCTGCCCAATGGCTAAGATTGTCAGTATTATATTTTTATGCTCGGAAGATTGTTTATAGGCGCATATGATAGCTTTAGTTGTGGTTGATTAGCAGCTGATTAGTTAGATTTGTAGAGCATGAAACTGAAACCTGTTTGGAATTATTGCTTGCTTCTTTCATTTTGTACTTTTTCACAAATTGAGAGTACCGGACCAAAGATATCAATACTACCATTTCAGAATACTTGTTAATGTTTTCCAGTTAAAGCCTAAAGCATGTGTAATTCGCATGGTGTAAAATACTCTGCATTATCTTTGCATCTGTTCGACATAGCTAGTTTCAAGTGCTCGTCATTTTGTTGTATTTTTTAAAGATGATACTTAAAAACATCAGCAGTACCTGGAATGGGGTAAATACTGATGGCAATTTTCGTCTTAAGCTGAGCTGAATAAACTTGCTAACATTTTTGAAATTATTATAAAATAAAGGTTGAAATTTCCGAAAAAACACTGACTGCACTTTCTTTAATTTGATTTGCTTAGCTTTTCCAGTACTGACCCTTGTCGCTGGCGGATCCGGGGGGGGGGGGGGGGGGGCAATTGGCAGGTAGAGGCAGGGCTGGATCCGCCAGTGACCCTTGTCTGTTAGTGATAATTGTTGTGGATTTTGCTTTCTAAGCCATAAGTTTGTCACATGAATTTGCAATGCATTTACTACGATTAATAATTGCCTTTGCCTGGTTTGCCATGAATGGTTGTGAAATGCTATTTGTGCAATTCAAAATTAGGATCATATAGATTAGTGTTCTAAAACATAAAATTAATTTACTGATCTTTTTATTTTAGGACCAAGTCAATGAATGGGCAAATATGACAGGATTCCTGTGTGCGCTTGGTTCAGTATCACTACAAAACAAGACAAAGGCCAAGTAAGATGCTATTTTCCACCATTTTTGACACACTGTACCAATAACTTCATACACAATGATTAAAGGTTACCAAAAATGTGAACTAATTTGCGATGTTTTCTGACTTTACAGCTCTTGTGCTAACGTGGATAGTCGCAAATCAAGTGTGTTGCCTGGATGCGGAGATCCTCAGTATTGCCCTGTTACACAGTAAGTGCGGATTTGTTTCACTGCAATAATATTAAGGAAACCGGTCGGTGCATCTCAGTGATTTGAGTGACTGTGTAAGGTTTTAGCCACTTCAGTTTACCAATCTGAAATGTTGTATGAATTACTTGCACAATATATTCTTAAAGCATTCTCACAATTTAATCCATGTTCAAATTTAAGGTGGCTGTTGTCTTTCTTATACATGGACAAATTAAATGTGCACAACTTCTTTTACAATGGCATGATTCCCATTACTCCGGTTTTGCAAGATTGCCTGATATTGTTCAGCTGATAAAGTAATGAATATGATTTATCGTTATACAGATTTATCGGCAATGTATTAAAGCTGCTCGTCTGCAACAATGAAAAGTTTGGCCCGCAAATCCAGAAGCATGTGAAGGAGTTGGTTGGACATGAGTTGAATCCTGCTATCTATCCAATTCTTTTTGATCAGATCAAGATTTGTGTTGATAAATTCTTCGATTCTTCTGGCCAGGTAAGTTTTCAATCGGGTAGATATTATACTTCAAGATATTAAAGTCGTCTTATTGGATCTTGACTAATTAACATAGAAATGGTTGTGTACCTCTCTTGTTGATGATTTTTGCCCCCATAGGTGATCGTCGGTGACACCAATACAATGTTTGTTGAGAATATCATCTTCATCATGAAAAACATCTTGGAGAACAAGACAGACCAACCGTGTGAACATCTTGGTATCACAAGTATAGAATCGCTCATGTTAGCCATTGTGAGGTAAGATCTTGTAATGCATATTTTGGAGCTATTGCTTATCCTCTGTTTCGTACACTCAGGGCTCTTGGAAATGATATGTGACATAATGTCGCATTTCTGTGCGGCCAGTACAACTTCATTCTCAATGAGTGCATGTGATAAATCATTGTTTCATTCTTGACAGGTATGTGAGGCACTTGGATTCCAGCATACATGCCATACAGATCAAGACAAAACTCTGTCAGCTTGTCGAGGCTGTAAGTTGATGGTTTTACTTGATCACACACAGTAACAAATGAGTTTTTATTTTGCTGAATATGATTACGATTTTATTTATGTATTCATTTTGTTGTATTAGATGATGAACAGAAGAGATGATCTCACTTTCCGCCAAGAAATGAAATTCAGGAATAAGTTGGTTGAGTATTTGACCGACTGGATCATGGGTAATTCACACCAGCTAAATGTCCAGGGAGATGTGTCTCTAGTTTCCAGGTGGGCCTAATTGAATACAATCACATTTGTTTTGAAATATTTTGAAATACAGTCTTATTTTTTTGTTAATTTAATACAATCTCTGTTAACAATATTATCTTTTGTCTCTAGGGACCTGGATCAAGCCAGCATGGAGGCTGTGGCAGCATTATTGGCGGGTTTGCCGCTTCAGCCGGAAGAAAGTGACCGTGGTGACCTCATGGAAGCAAAATCTCAGCTCTTTCTCAAGTAAGTGTTAGTTGCCACTATCAAACTCAAACTCTCATACAAATTCTGTATAAAATCACTATCAACTGCATTGCCTGTGTGTCTCAATGTCTTAATGTTACTGGTCTGGAGCATGACCAAATGCCAGAGGCTGACGTAATGAGATGATAAGGCCTGGAGTCCACACTATGTTATGCATTTTCCTCATTGATGGGGTCTTTTTGATGTTGTATGATAATGAGTTTACTGTAAATTTCTCACAGGTACTTCACACTGTTTATGAATCTGCTGAATGATTGTTCGGAAGAAGCCACAGAGGAGAAATGCGAAGGAGCAAGAAAGAGAACATCGTCGAATCTGAGCGCTCTGAGAAACTGCACGATCCTTGCCATGTCAAATTTGCTCAATGCCAACATTGACAGTGGGCTCATGCATTCCATAGGTGAGTTCACGTAACCTGCAATATGGTTTCTTACTATTCTCATCAATATGTTTTAGTTGAATGTTGAGAAATTGGTTCTACTCAATAATGATAATAAAAGATCACCTGCACCTGCATTGGCCCGCAGCTCCCGATGAAAAGTTGATGGTGCTTTACAGAAAGAAAATTTTGTTGTATTCTTAAGTGCCATCATTATAAAAGGTTTTAATGAATATATAATTAAGGACATATGGTTCTCTCTGGGCTATTGTTTTGTATCATGATTGCTATTATTCTTAAATTGAGGTAAATAAGTCCGAAAAAATGCAGCGAAGTATAAGCGTCTTTCTTCTGGAAACCGCGCGAACACACTGAATTCTGGGTACGCGTGACGTCATCTCCATTGACTCGAAGAACCAAAAATAGATGCGAAGTAAAATCATTAATCAATAATTGCAATTTTATTCCAGGACTTGGGTACCACAGGGATCCGCAGACTAGAGCTGCTTTCATGGAAGTGCTCACAAAGATCTTGCAACAGGGAACAGAATTTGAAACACTGGCAGAGACAGCTCTTGCAGACCGATTTGAGAGATTGGTTGAATTAGTGACGATGATTGGAGACAAGGGAGAATTGCCTATTGCTATGGCACTTGCTAGTGTTGTCTCAGCTCATCACATGGTGAGAAATTGGGTTCAGTATTTGTGATTTAAAAGGTCTATAGGTTTGACTTGACTAGAGTAATTGTAACTGATAGAGAGGTATCAAAATATTGAGAATAATCTGAATTTATATGAACTTAACAGTGAAGTGTTTAAACTAATAGAATGATCATAGTGGAATATTTAAAAGCTAAGATTTGATTGTTTACTTTAAAAAAAAAAGGTGAAGGTCTTGCACAATGACAGTATGGCAAAATAAATAAATGGCATTGCAGGGATTGAAATTTGACGTGAGCTCCTGCTCTCGCAGAGCTCACGCAGAGCTCACGCAAATGTGTTTTTGCGTGAGCATTTACTCGCTCACGTACAAGTTAGGGTCAGTGTGAGTTGTTTCGATAAAGGGGTTGCAGAACTACTTTTGACTGTCGTGCAATCTAACTTCAAAAGGAAAACCCATCTTATATAAGCTATACTTAAGATTGCAATTGAATTCTTGCTTAGTCAAAGCTTGGCATAACTGTTAAATATGAACCATTGATCAAATTCTGCGAGCAGGAGCTCACACAAAGTTACCAAAGATGATTTTGCGTGAACGGCTAGTCACTCGCGTGGCCTATTTCAAATTGCAATCCCTGCATTGTAGTTTTGTTGTAGTAGTTGCATTACCTCAGATCTAATTTTCAACGATAGATATTCTATTAATAGCAACACCAGCTAGCTAAATGTATAGTGATCGATTCAGAAATTAATTGTGCTTGCTGCTATTGTTGGTACAGGTTTGTTTGATGTATACACTGATTATTTGTCTCATTTGTAATGATCAACTACGATATGCTTTCAGGATGAACTGGCAAGAGTGTTTGTGACATTATTTGACGCCAAGCACTTACTTTACCAATTACTCTGGAACATGTTCTCAAAAGAAGTGGAGATTGCAGACTGTATGCAGACGCTGTTCAGGGGCAATAGCCTCGCGAGCAAGATCATGGCGTTCTGCTTCAAGATTTACGGCCAAGGGTACTTAAGAGAACTACTCCATCCTCTTATTATGGACATGTTCGAAGCTGACAAAATGGGTGTCTCTTATGAAGTAGACACTGCAAGGTGTGTGGCAAGAATATAGATTTTTTTTTTTTTGGCTAGAATCATAAATTTTTCATCAAATCTGTCAATATAGTGATGCCCTAACCTATACTTGGAGTGTTTCTTTTCCAGGCTAGAATCTAGTGAAAATATAGAAAATAACAGGCAGAATCTCATGGGACTAACTCAGAAAGTATTTAATGCTGTCGTGGCCTCTGCACAAAGGTGAGAAATACAATCATTTTCTTACACCTTCAATCACCTCCAATATTGACTGTAAATGTAAAACTGTATTTAAGCATTCAGGAAATGTAAAACTGTCTGTCTGTCTGATGATACAATTATTCATATCTAAAATAAAACCTCATTGAAATTAGATTTATTTTATTCTGCAGTACTGTTTGTTTCCTTTGGCAGATTTCCTCCTAAGCTGCGAAGCATGTGTCATTGCTTGTACCAGGTCGTCACGCAGAGGTTTCAACAAAGCACTATTGAAGCAGTTTGGACTGTCATTGGCACAGTCATTTTCCTCAGGTTTATTAATCCTGCAATTGGTAAGCATTGACCTGTATAAGAAATCTGAAGCTAATGAGCCGTGGTAGAGGTTGATGAACTTCGGCAGAGGTCGATGACCTTGACAAAGGTCACTGACCTGTCTAGCACTCAATACAAACCATTTCATCTCGGTAAAAAAACGCTGAGTTGTATCATTGAATCAATTAAAGTGAATTAATACACGTTATCCATTGCTACTTCAATAAATAATTTTGTAATGGAGTTGATATCTAAAACAAGCTATTCTTCATCTTACTCTTTGTTTAAAAACAATGTGATCGTTCCTAATGCAGTCTTTGTTGTAGGAGTTTTTTGTTGCATAATTACCATGTTTTGCTCTGTCAAGTTATTACATAATCTGTGACGAATGCCTCATTGCAGTGTCCCCCAGTGAATCTGGCATAATTGAACAACAACCTACTTCACGGATGAAACGAGGTTTAACTCTCATGTGCAAGATCATGCAGAACATTGCCAACCATGTGCTCTTCACAAAAGAACAGCATATGAGGCCCTTTAACGACTTCTTAAAGTCTAACTTTGAATCTGGACGAAGGTTAGTAAGATTTATTGTTTTACTGCTATGTTCATTCATGATATTTTGGACTTAGATTTACATACAGTGAAAATCAGTGTTATGCTGTTTTGCACTGCTTTTAACAAGGTTTTGTCTTATAAAATCTTTTGACAGGTTTTTCATAGAAATAGCTTCTGACTGTGAGACCCTGGATACCAGCAACCACAGTCTCTCATTCATTAGTGATGCAAACGTCCTGGCCCTTCATCGACTTCTCTGGATCAACCAGGAAAAGATTGGTGACTACCTGTCATCAAGCAGGTGTGTGACTTTAAATAGGAATATACAGTGTATATATAATACATGATCAATGCTAATCATTAATGGCAATTAACAGCTGCATAGCATGGTAATGGTTCTGTTTGATGTCAAATCCTGAATTAATTTTTTTTTAACCTAAAAATTAATTTTGCAACAGAAACACAATTTTAAAGTATTGGTATTATATTATACCTTGTGATAGATGTTATATGATGAATTGATTTCATGATGAAGCTATGAATCTATGATAATGGTTTATATTTGACTGTTCATCCTTACAGAGATCACAAAGCTGTGGGTCGACGACCATTTGACAAGATGGCCACCCTTTTGGCATACTTAGGACCACCTGAGCATCGGCCTCTAGACTCTCAGTGGAGCAGTATGGACATGACAAGCACCAAATTCGAAGAGATCATGAGCAAACACAACATGCATGAGAAGGATGAGTTCAAGTCATTGAAGTCTCTGAATATCTTCTACCAAGCTGGAACCTCAAAAGCCGGCAATCCTGTGTTTTACTATATTGCTCGCAGATATAAGTGAGTAATGGTTTTGTGGTTGTATTTCTCTTAGATGTGTATAGGAAGTTAAAAAAAGGTCATTATAGCAAAATGTGTTGATATGATTGATATTCTACTTTGAACTTATTCGTTACATGATACTGAGCCCTTGCTCTTTTGTAATTGTGATATAAAATATGAAATTTTCTTTTTAGGGTTGGAGAGATCAACGGTGACTTGCTGATATACCATGTCTTGCTTACATTGAAACCATTTTACCACAAACCATTTGAGTTGGTCATTGATTTCACCCATACGTGTGCTGACAACCGCTTTAGGGTGAGTTGATGGAGAATTTCATATAGTTTACGGTTATTGACTAGCGTATTTTTGTGGGAGAAACTGATACTTCGCTGCATGTGTGATTGAGTGCTAATTGATTCATATAATAATGCTATTACCTGTCTTTTCAGACTGATTTTCTGTCAAAGTGGTTCGTTGTCATGCCTGAGTTGGTATACCAGAACATTGTACAGGCTTACATCTACAACTGCAACTCTTGGGTCAGGGAATACACAAAATACCATGAGCGCATCTTGGCTCCTTTGAGGGTATGTCAATTACAAATTGATGTATCAATGTGACATTAATATTTAGGAATGTTAGATATCTAATTGTTGTAGGGCAAGTAGCTAATTGCTTTGACCTGTTCACTTTTCAGAATAATCGCAAGTTGATTTTCATAGACCATCCAGCAAAACTGACAGAATTCATCGAACCAGATCAGCAGAAACTTCCAGGTGCAACACTTTCGCTTGAAGAGGATCTGAAAGTCTTCAACAATGCCCTGAAATTGTCTCATAAGGACACAAAAGTTGCTATTAAGGTGAACATGGCCGTGTGTTGTAATCTGAATATTTTCACTATACTGAATAATTACCTTATACATTGAAGAGCCCCCAGCGAGTTTTTTTAGTCTGTGTAAAGATACTTATTTCAGCACTTTATTTTCCAGGTTGGTCCCAATGCCATTCAAGTCACATCTTCAGAGAAAAGCAAGGTGCTTGGTCACTCAGTGTTACTGAATGACGTCTATTATGCTTCAGAAATCGAAGAGGTGAGAGGATAAATCATGGACTTACATATCATGTTGACGAAATGAAATAGCATCATTGTATGAATTACGCATTAAATTGTAATTATCTGGATTTGTCAATTTACAGGTCTGCTTAGTGGATGACAACCAGTTCACGTTAACCATTTCCAATGAGAGCGGTCCCCTCAGTTTCATCCACAATGATTGCGACAGTATTGTCCAAGCCATCATTCACATCAGAACGAGGTGGGAACTGTCCCAACCAGACTCAGTTACAGTCCACACCAAAATCAGGCCCAAGGATGTGCCAGGAACGCTGCTCAATGTCGTACGTATCTGTAACAGATTTTAATACAGTCATCTGTACAACCATACCAGGCTTGTTATCTGAGAGTTTGTTATGAGTGACGAGACTGTAGCTGCATCAATTCGTTCTTACAACTGCCTAGACTGGTGAGAAAAGTGTGATTGTTAATACATGCATTGATCTTTATTTCAGGCACTGTTGAATTTAGGCAGCTCGGACCCAAGCTTAAGATCTGCTGCATACAACTTGCTATGTGCTCTCACTCAAACATTTGATCTCAGAATCGAGGGACAGTTATTGGAGACTGCAGGTAGGTTGGTGAAATGTCTCGGTTATCTTATTTGATCTTTAGCTTCTCGGATCATCTTAGGACCATTTTGAATGTGTATGTTGGGTTCAAAATGCCTAAGTAAAAAAAAAAAAATTTCCTATTAAATAACATTGGGACCTGTTATGTTAATTTATTTCTCCGTCGGCACATTTCTCATCATGTCAGCGGATCCGAGAAGCTGAAAATAATATAAGGCAAATTATGTTTAATTTTGAACACAGGTATTGTTTCTTTGCCTTTTTAGAATAGACTAAAGATGCAGCAATTGAATAATATGTATCTTGCCATTGTTTCCAGGGTTATGTATTCCCTCAAACAACACCATCTTCATCAAATCAATCAGCGAACGTCTAGCAGCGAATGAACCTCACCTCACCCTAGAATTCCTGGAAGAGTGCATCCAAGGTTTCCGTAACTCGAACATAGAAATGAAGCATTTGTGCTTGGAGTACATGACTCCCTGGCTGCCGAATCTAACCCGCTTTTGCAAGCAGAGTGATGAAAATAAGCGACAGAAGGTGGCGCTAATCCTGGACAAACTGATAACCATGACGATTGATGAGGAAGAGATGTACCCCTCCATCCAGGCCAAGATCTGGGGTAACATTGGCCAGGTGTCTGACCTGCTGGACATGGTCCTAGACAGCTTTATAAAGGTAAAGAAAGTTTCTTGTCATGAAGGTTACTTGTGGCTTTATCATTCACCTGAATATGGCCTGACTAATACAGTCTGACCTCCATATATCGCGATCCTTGGGGGACAAAGTATTACAATCGCAATATATCAGAGGTTCTCTAATTATCGCGGTATGCCTGCCACGTCCCCTCACGGGATTTTCAATGTGTTCGCTCAACCGGAACGATCGCAATTTTGTCTACCTGGCATGTTACGCAATAGCAATTAAGCTCATGAGCAGTAAACCTTTTAAAGTTTATAAAAAAAAGTGACGGCGCCAGTGTGCGCATGTGGATGCCAATAATGTCTATTAGGCCTGCATAACATTACATAATCTGTCTGGTCCGTCGGGGGGACATGCAAAATCCTATAAAATCCCTGCCCTGCTGTATATTCGTCATTATGTTACCTGCATGAACAGGTCACTTTACTGTTATAATCACTCTTGCCTTAAACCAAGGGTGCCTGGACAATGCAGCCCCACTGTATATTACTATATTTAATGCACTCATATGATGCTGATGTTTTACAGAGGAGCGTCACAGGAGGACTTGGATCAATACAAGCAGAAATCATGGCAGACACTGCAGTGGCCCTTGCATCTGCTAATGTACAGCTTGTCTCTAGGAAAGTCATTGGGAGACTTTGCAGGGTAAGTTATCAGTCTGAAGGAGATATTTTCTCTTTGCTTAAATTTTGTGGTAAATGAATAGCATGTTGCAGATCTTTCATACAGCTCATTAGTCATGAGCTGCAAGAACTTAACCTTAGAGAGCTGAACAATCCTATAATATCATATCGTGCGATAATTTATTGGATATTACAAACCTTTATTAAACGCCGGTCACCCAAGGGGATTTTAAAAACTGGCCACTTAATACAGGTGGCCATTTAATAGAGGGACAAACCAACTGGCATTTGGAATTAATGGCCGTTAACAGCGGTTGTCTGTTAATACAGATTGCCTTTAGGACAGTTTTGACTATTTGTAATGTATGTTTTAAAATGATGTATTCTCATATTTCAGTTGATAGACAGAACCTGCATGTCTCCCACACCCACCCTGGAGCAACATCTGATGTGGGACGACATTGCCATTCTTGCCAGGTACCTCCTCATGTTGTCCTTCAACAACTCGTTAGATGTGGCCAGTCATCTGCCTTTCCTGTTCCACATCGTCACTCTCTTGGTTTCCACTGGTCCGCTGTCTTTACGAGCTTCAACTCATGGCCTCGTCATCAACATCATTCACAGCTTGTGTACCTGCTCACAGCTCAGTTTCAGTGAGTATCTGACAATATTGCCTTCACAAGTCTTTCCGCAGAGAAGTGCTTAATAATAATATAAGTGCATTGAATGCCTCACATGTGAACTTTAACCACTCCAAGTTGATGCAGCTGTTTTATTACCTTATTCTAAAGTGAATTGATTTATCAAGGAAAATCTGTCATATTGTCTAAAATTTTGCTGATTTGAGGGGGTGCTTTAGAGAGATGTTCAGTATATGCATAAGCACTTCATTGTAATGTTAGCTCGATTATTCATTATTTAGAGGCATAATTGCTTTGACTAATGTGAAAACAATTTCTGTCATTCTCGTATTACAGAAACCATCAAGGCACTGAAGCTCAGCTTGACAGAATTCTCATTGCCAAAGTTCTACCAGTTGTTTGGCATCAGCAAAGTGAAATCAGCTGCGGTTAGCGCTTTCAGGTCGAGTTATAGACCTGGAGACAGATCTTTCGCTTACACGCCACCAGAGCAGGAACGTTTGTCACTTCAATCGCTTGAGGTCACCACTGATGCTCTCCTTGAGATAATGGAGGTAAGGTTGAATTTTGGATCAAGTTTTATTCATGTGTTTGTTAATTGTGAAGTAACTGTGTAGGTGAAATTTGTATGAATTATAGGCATTAGCAATTTAGCATGTTAATTTTACAGGTTATTGAGTCATATTGACTAAATTTATTTATGTTCCAGGCTTGTATGAAGGACATGAAGGATTGTGACTGGCTGCAGCAATGGACTGACCTTGCCAAAAGGTTTGTATTTTCATGATCAATCTCCAAAGTAATATTTAGAAAGTGTTTTATGCATTTACTGAAGGACATAACGGGGTAACTAAGGTGTGGGAACTTGGGAATAATGTGCCTGGGCAAATTTCATCAAGTGGCGGGCACATTTGGCAAAGAATAAAATAATCTTATGCTCAATTATGTTGGATATTTACATAGTCTTGCCAATTTATCAAAGTATGTATTAAGTTTATTCAATGAAATAATTTTGGTCTGATAATCTTGACAACGTAGAGCATATGTTTTTAAAGCTCAAAATTCATGGTAGTGAAGCCTCAGGCTTTGATCGTCATGCATGCTCTGGGCCTGCGTGGTTGGTGGGTGATTAGGGCTTTTCATCCTGTATTTCTGCACCTGATTAGGACAGGCAGAGACCATGGCAATGAGATGATGGATGAAACAGCCATCCAACTTAGGCTCGACCGGGATTCGAACCCGGGACCCAGCGGTTGAAAGCCCAGAGCGCTACCTCTGAGTTAGGCCCCCGCCCGCCTCTAGGCCTGCATGTGTTATGTGATTGTTGCACTGGGGATGATGCAAAATCCTGTCTTTCATTTCAGATTTGCATTCCAATACAATCCTGCACTGCAGCCGAGAGCGATCATCGTTTATGGGTGCATCTGTAAATCAGTAACTGATTCAGAAGTCAAGCAGTTGCTGAGAATTTTGGTCAAAGCTTTGGAGTCTTACACGGACTTAACGCTGATTGAGGCCATTGTTATGTGCTTAACGAGACTACAACCATTGTTACGACCAGTAAGGAAATATTATGCCATGTATCTTTAGTTGAAAATTCAACTTTATAAAGGTGTGCTTCTTTAATTGCATGAGAATATTATTTTTGCCTTCTAGGATTCGCCAATTCACAGACACCTATTCTGGGTAGCCATATCCGTACTTCAGTTGGATGAGGTTTCTCTATATGCCTCAGGGTTAGCTCTTCTTGAGCAGAATCTCCACACTCTCGATAATATGGGACTGTTTGAAAACCAGGTATGGTTTCTAATATTAAGAAATTATTTACTGTATCAACAAACACAGTTATAGATATTGCTTCGTGATGTACATGTTGGGTGATGTACATGACTAAGAGTCTTTTTTCTTAATGCCGTTTAAGGCAAGATCTCTAAAATTATGTAAAATATTGAATGCTGGTGTCATTTATTAAGATAATGAAGTAAATATTAAACAATTTAAATTTCAGAGTCTTGAGAAAATGATGATGGAGACGAGAGAACCTCTAGAATGGCATTTCAAACAGCTGGATCACTCCATGGGATTGAGTTTCAAGACCAACTTCAATTTTGCCATGGTGGGACATCTACTTAAAGGCAAGTATATTGCATTTATCCTGTTTGCACTTTGTTGTGCTATTGTTATATCATTTCAAACTAATGAAGGAATTTTACTTTCAGGATTCAGACATCCGCAGACCAATACAGTATCACGGACGATAAGAGTTCTCAATATGTTGCTATCAATTGTTGCGAAGTCTTCGAAGAGGGATAAGTTTGAGGTCACGCCTCAGTCTGTCCCTTACCTTGCAGGTAATGTAGCATTGCAATGGAAACTTTTGGCATATTTAATTGCATATTTATCAGTGCATTTTGTGAACATCTTGGCTGTAATTCTTGCTGCTGAGAAAATGCAATTGTGATACTGCATGTTTTTGTTGCTGCTTATCACAGTAGTGATTAACTTTTTGCAGCCTTGGTGTCAGTTTCTGAAGAGGTTAGAAGTCGCTGTCATCTCAAACACCGACTGCCTCACACGATATCAGAATCTACATCCAGTGACAGTATAAGTGGGGATTTGGTTAGTCACGTGTACCACAGCGCTGCAGCTACCTCACCCCACCAAACGCATGCTCTTGGTCTGTCGATGATGTATATGCATCCTGCAACATCTCCCTGTCAAGGTGGTGGCGGAACGGGGACTGCTATGCCACCAGCCACTGGAACGAATGGATCAGGCATGGCGGGAGCAGGGGCTGGAGGAGGAATGCCATCAGGTGGTGCTAGTGCAGGAGGGAATGGCAACAATAGCGGATGTCCTCCCCCTGGAGCTACACTGGGAGGTCAAGCTGTTTTAGGTCCTCCACCCCAGCTATTCCTACCATGTGGGACGGGCGGTGGGTCCGTCTCACCCACACCCTCCTCGGCGCCTCCCACCACTGGTTGTTCAGCGTCCACCAGCCCCAATCCAGGTGCTAACACAGGACCCTTAACCCCTCCTTCCTTATCCACCTCGCTCACCCCCACCACTCGTCGGCAAAAGTCTTGGGATGCCCTCGATCAAAATGCCATGGCCCAGGCACGTCTGCAGAAATCCACACATCTCACCCAAGTACAGGTAATTACCACAAATTTGATGGTTATGAAGTATTTACCTTCAGGTTTACATGGCCATAAAACTTCTGATGTTCATGTTCCAAACTTATCTAAAAAATCTATTGATGATTTTGTTTACCACATTTTGTTGCCGTGAGAATGGAAGTTCAGAACTTACAATAAAGCAAAATCAGTTTCACATTTTTCTATGCCTGATATTTTCATACTTGTATTGAAAGGCAGAGTAAATGCATTAAAGTCTATTTAATAAATATTTTTAGAGTATTTAGAGTAATGAGTTTATAGTTCAGTACAGCTTGAAATGTATGTTGTATCTGTGTATAAAACTTTTACTTAACATGGCTGTCAGCTTGAAGCTTTTGAACTAATAACAATGCCATAACAAACTTTTTACTTGCACCATTACTTTTGTTTAACTTTTTTTTAACAAGTCTAATTTACTCAGTTAATTTTGTATGTACCAATTAACACTGGTTATGTACGATTACATTGGTACAACATTTTGTGTCTTTTTATGTCTTTGTGTGGCGGTAGATGTAGTAGCATTACATGTGCTTTCTGGTTTGTGGTTTTTTGTTGTTTGGAATGTGTATTTGAAGTGGATGTCTGCAGGCAATGAGCTCACCTCACACTTTCAGTCTGGCCTTGGGGATCATAATCACTTTCATGATAACGCTCACGCAAATCTCCTCACTCTGTCTTCATTCACTCTCGCACCATTTAATTACGCAACAACCATGGCTAACTTGGCCGAATGAAAGTGGAATTATGCTTTTTGCAAACAACATACATTCAAGATTATTTTAAATATACTGTGTGCACAAGTGGGGACTTTAATACATCTAGAATCGAACAACGAGCGCCATCCCTGAGGCCCACGCATATGTGGGTGTGTTCTTGCTTGCAGGCCAGCCACCCTAAGTACTGGAGAAGTTTAGATCTAGAGCATAATAATCGTCCTCCATTTAAAACGCAGAGGAGCAGTTCAATGCCCACGCCCAAGACCCACCGCAGCATGGAGGTCCCCACTGGTTTGTTGTCGAAAGGACCGAGTCCAGTTGGAGTACCCTCTCCCATGACAGAACGAAGTGCCAGGGGCTCTGTCTCAAATGAGAACAACATCCTACTGGATCCTGAGATCTTGACTGACTACCCCACCCAGGCACTTGTCCTGACAGTCTTGGTAAGTCAATTTTAAGACTCACGAACATCCGTTCAACATATGATAAATCCAGTGGAGTCATCTTTTGGCCACATGTTATTCTAAGCCTAATTTGCACAAATGGTTTCATTTACAAGGTTGTTAATCGCAATTTCAGTGGAATCCCAAAAGTTAGACTGTCTTTGAGGTTCAATGAAATGGTCTTAATTTAGATCTTTTAAATTAAGGGGTTCTACTTTTTTTAGAAATAGGCAAGAAGCTGTATTTTGCATCCTCAATCAAATAATGGTCTTAACAGTGAGCTTGCTGCACTAGGAGGTTCTAGTGCAAATGGTAAAACTTAAATGTGGTGCTACTTGTAATATGTAGTTAGAATAACTATGGTTCAGATGGTCACTGGTATGAATTTGCCACATAGGTAGGTTAGATAAGAGGCTTTATAAACTTAATAACACAAGTGCATGTTTCTTTACAGGCTACTCTAGTCAGGAACACCACAGATGAAAATGAAGCCAGGATCCTGTACGAGTATCTGGCCGAGGCTTCAGTCGTGTTCCCAAAAGTTTTCCCAGTGATGTAAGTTGGTCATTCAATGATTCAATGTTATAATATGTGATGGGAACTTAAGAGGACCACCTGCAGAGGTCACTGACACTAAAGCAAATGAACATTGTTTGATGATGTCGTCTATGATGACATCATTCCATTGTGCTTTAATTAACTTCGATTGCAGCACCCTCTGTTAATCTAGTTCTCTGTTATCTGTTGTGTGACCAGATAGAAATGTCCACAGCCAAACTCTTTTTTAAATTATTGTGTAATTACTGATGATAATTCACTTTCAGTCATTCCTTGTTGGATGCCAAGATCAACAGTGTGTTGTCTCTCTGTCATGACCAGGCCATCCTCAATGCTGTTCAGTCAATCATCCAGAACATGATTGCTTGTGAAGATGCCTCTCAGCAACAGCTTTCTTATCTGCAGAGTATGTACCTTATTTTATGTTATTAAATACCAGGGCATTTGGAATTTTTTTTAACTATTTTTGTTTTGGTCGTGTCTGTTATGTGGCTTTCATGAGAAGATGCGGCACTGTATATAACTAGATTTCATTTCCAACTGGAAGGGGAAAAGAAGCTTTTAAAATTAAAAAATTTTCAAATTCAAATATGATTTTGTTTCTTCTCATTTCAGGTATTGGCTTTGGTGGTCTGTGGAGGTTTGCTGGACCTTTCACAAAGGTAATGAAAAATTTAGTGTATATTGTTTTATGTGAGCGCACATTTCTCAATGTATTGATGACATTGTACAGATGAATGATACCAATATATTTCTCATTACAGACCAATCAGAACCAGGACAATGCAGAGCTGTTTGTGAACTGTCTAGAAGCGATGGTTGAGACCTGCTTACCTGGGGACGATCTTGACATGCAGAATCCGTACCCAAGCTCTCTCGGCATCACATCCAACTTAAATTTATCGTCCTCCATGTCCAGTCTCAGTATGGGCAGTCTTCACTCTCCGACAGACAAGGACAGCACAGATCTCTCTGGGGCGTGTGGAAACGGATCTCGGATGCGCCACGGATCAGCATCGCACACCAAGCACCGAGTGGGAAGCTTCAAGCGAAAAAACAGCAAGACGAAAAAGTCACCGGACGCTCTAGACTGATGGGAACTGGAGGGGGAGTGGTGGCCACAGATTTCCAATGTCCAGTGCTACTGTTTCCCCCTTCCCCTCTCATGTTCTGCCTACCTATGGTCTCTGTACGAACACATCACCTCTGACTAGACCACCCTTGTCCGCTAACAGCCTTCCAACTGCTACTTGCTATCGATCGGTCTAAAGTATTCTGACAAATGAACGGTGTTTTGTCTCTTTATTGTCATCCTGTTAATAGTGTTATCCTACCTTTCGTAGATGAATAATATTATTGTACTTCCTGAAATGGTCGAGGTCTTTAAAAACTGTAGTATTGGTAGCAGTGCTGTTTTGTGGTTATTTGTCACTCTTCGTATATTCTTTGTGTAAGTAAGACAGAGGCTGATTATAGGAGAGCATTTCTTTTTGATTAATCAGAATTGCACTCTGGTGAAGTAGGTAGAACTTGGCCTGTGTACTCAAATTAAATTGTATCTTTAACAGGTACCTTATCTGCTTTATGTAATCACAAGATATTGAACAGTTTAGTTCATCTATAACATACGATGGTTATTTGTAAATGTCAGTTGTAAATGGTTCTTCAAGTATTTTACTGAGTGCTGGAAAACGGTTTTATAAAATAGCTTGAAATAGTTGATGTTCAATTAATGCACAGGCCAGGGATAGACCTCATTTGCGAGCGACATATTTTTGTTTTGAAAGGAGGTCTAATGAGAGACAGGAAACAGTGGAGTTCTTGGCACTCACGGAGTCTTTGCCATTGTGAAATATACTTAATGTTGTATAACTATAATTTATTAAATATGCCATTTGTATTATTGCGAATGTGAAAAACTTATATATAAGCTAGACAAAAAAATATTTTATTGCATCTACGTAGGTGTGAAAACTGATCATTTTGTGAATATTGTTTTGAACCAGTGAGTATGTAAAGTTGATATATAGATGTTTATACATACTTATATATATATATATATAGATATACAAATGATCAGCAGTACATTGCATGATTAGCATAGAAATTCTGTCCTCCTTATATCACTGCATGTCAAAAGATTATCTCTAGCGTCGATCATGAACTGAGTTAGTGTATATTGTGAGGATATTTTTGTGAAAATCTCAACCGTGTCTTGCGTAAAGAGCCGGCGCACTAAGGATGCTTGGGGAATGCTGTGATTATCGAGAGAATTTCTTGGTTTCTGTGGTAAATGAAAGTACCTGGTGAAACTGCAAATGTGAAGGAGATGTAAAAAATATTATAACATGCAGTTGGTGCAAGGGTTTAGTCAGTCTGCAACGTGTAATTGATGTGCACTGCCAGTCTGTTGTTGATATTACGGACCTGGGTAGTTATGATTGGGCACGTCTTGTTTGGCTGGTGATACATCCTGATTGTATCATATTGAGCATGTTATAAAAGCTGTGGCCACATACTGAGTAAGCATGGTGTAAATTTAGTGACAGCTTGAAAGCAAAAGGCCAAGATAAATAAATCTGTGTATTCCGTTAGCAGGATGGACAACAGTCTAACGAGAAATGCTCAATTGTGACTCCACACAAAGAATTTCTAATACCAGCCCTGCAACCTGCAATATACTTATTGTAGCTTTATTTGGCTCAACCAAATACCAAAAATTCTGCAGATTGATGTATGTGACTTTTGTATGAAGAATGAGAGTTTCTTCAGTTCTGATTTGCATTTCTCGCAAACGTTTGTGATTTGTTACTTATAAGATTTATCGTAGCTGTTGCTCTCTTTGACTCGTAGATGCTAAATTCCATTACGTGTGCAAAGCAGAGAGTATGAAAATAAACCTAGTTGTAATTGTTAAGTATGAACCTGTTAAGAAGTTGTTGATGAGAGAGAAGTTGTGTGAAAGTTAATACATCGGTGGAAACTAAATAATATAGCTTAGTTCCTACAGATATTGTTGTAGATGTGGCTGCATTCTTTGTATAGGGATCAATCGAGTTTTGCATGCTCCCAGTAATTGAACAGATAAATGAATATATTTGCCTTTTGCCCTCTGGTTAACCTTTCACCCCTTTAGCCCGCAGAGAATCTATGTGATGTATTCGATATATGTATAGTTTCGAAATCATTGTTACAATATGAAGTTTGCATGTACATATTATTCACATCAGTGTCGTGAATGTTGTTGTCGTTGGACTTAACCCTGTTGAATCCTGCAGGTTAGAGAGTATTTTTGTACCAGTCCATCGTTTAAATATTTCCATGATGACTCGATTGCCGCTAATACGGTCTGCCGGATAATGTCAAGTGGAATTACACACAACTGAGCTGTGAGATTGCTCTGCGCAGTACTCAAGTACAATAGAACCTTTTCATAAGGCCACTGATCAATTTAAGCTATCTAATTTCTGCTTAACCAGTGTGTCTGTTATTATAAATTAACTCCCAATTTACTCTTTGTAAGAAATCTTGTGAGAACATACGGTAGCCATATTGGAAAGGTTCTAGTGTAGCCATATTGGAAAGGTTCCATTGTAAGATGAAGAGGCGTTATAGTAAGTGCTAAGTACCAGCACTGAGTACAGTTGTTTAGACACCTGCGCAGTGACACCACAATGAAGGCGACCCTATTTGTTGGCTAAAACGAGCATCATGTCTTGTCAGGGACATTGCTACAAGTACCACTTGTCACATTCTACAGTCAAATCGGTCAAATGATAATATTCAAAGTACAAATGTATTTTGTCAATCAGTCCCACTAGATCTACATGCGCTAAATTAAGGGTAAATTTGGTGGGTGATATGATAGGTTAGTCCCCTGAAATCAAGCTAAGTTTTCCTTCATTCTGCTATTTTATTCTCTATCTGTCATCTGGTAAGATAAAGTTAGAGGCAGGAAGAATGCTCAATGGTTTTTATTTTGCGGAAAACGGAAAAGAATTTGATGTGAAAAATCTGAAATTACGTGTGGAACGCGTAGAACTTTCCTGATGAGGATCCTCTTTGTCAAAAGTTGAAATTCAGGGTGATCTTCTTCTATGATGTGAGGCTATGAGATTGCCACTATTGGTTGATTAACATTAAGACAATGAGAATGTGTTATATTGCCTATGAGATTGTATTCTCAATTTGTCAAAGAATTCTGTCATACTGACTGAATGATGTGTCTATCCTAATTTTGAATTTTAAAATATATATTCATGTGCCAATGTCCTCAAGCCTGCTACTCTGGAAATATAAACTTTAAGATAAATCAAAAAATTAAAGAATTTAGAAGTTGCACATATAACAGTCAAGGATTAGGTGAAAATATTTGTATTATTAAGTTGATTAATTTTTTGAAATTCATGACAAAGTCAAAAGGTTGAAGGTTGAAGAGGCTCGTTTTAAATACATGTTCCACCCGGACTTTTAATTATCTCAACTTGAATCTGACTAATTCGTAACCTTACATGAAGATCTTACTGATCATGTATTCACAAGTGAGGCACAACTAATTGTTAAACAGAGTATTATTCATGTTATCGTAGAAATGCATTACGTAGGGTAGTGTTCAAGCCAAGGTCAGGGTTCTGTTCCACACCATGGGCTGAATTTGCACTTCATTTCTTTTAAGTTGACCATCATTTCTTAATTTCAACATTTGATTAAATATGTCCAGCATTTAATTACTGTATTTGCACGATTATGAAGTCTGGGTTAACAGCTGGTGTCATTTACATGATTCTTGGTATAGTGACCATGAATTAATGGACTATTCTTATTTTAAATCTCAAAACCAGCCAGTCATGCGCTGATATCTGGGCAAAGACTACTTCTGATATAACGGTTGCACACCCAGGCTTATAATTGAGCAAATACCACAAATAATTGCCTAAGTCTGATTAAAAGTTGGATTCATACCACAAATAATTTCCTAAGTCCTGAGTTGGATTCATCAGGTTTTACCGTTGATAATTGCATTTAAGTTTCTTTTATGGCATACTTCATAAATTTTTACTTATTAAAATGTAAGATCATTTTGTTTCTTAAATCATTGTGTTAATAGCTTGGTGTATTTCTCCGTTTACCCAGCTGAGTTGTAAGAAATCTTTATTTCTCATTATGTATTACAATTTTTCCAGTAGTTGTAATATATATATATATATATATATATATATATATATATATATATATGTATGATTTCATCAATGTCTCATGTATAACGATTATTGTTTATTTCTAGTCATTCTGATGTTGAAATTATTATAATACATAAATATGATGTTTTTCCAGGACCAAAAACATTTTATTTCGAGTTGTGAATCATCGTGTATTTCGTGCGAAAACTGTTACACATAACCCCTGGTGTAGCACTCATGAACTAGTTGATTCTGTTAATTTATCCGAGTTTTGACGTTGCTGCTGACGAGTAAATTGTTTTCTCAGCTACGGACATATTATCCTATCATTGTGCATACACAGTGTAAATATGAAGAGTTGTGGGTACAGTATCTGTGCATGAATATTCATTGTTAATGGTTGCATCAGCGTTGTTATATCATGGTCATTCATTCTCTTGTGCATGTTGCAAATGGTTGAAACTGTGACGCATCGACTCCTAATCTGTCATTCTGTAAAGTTTCTGCAATTTAAAAAAAAAATGTAAATCAGGACCAATCTTTAGAAAATGATTCACTTAAGTTCATTCCTCTCCAAAGTATGAGAGTTATTGGTGAGAAAATTTGCACACTCACGTTCTTATTTTCATCTTTTTGTTTTCCCGGTTTTTTCTAAAGTCTTCTGCTGTATTTTTTAACCTTGGATATTTGAAAAACAACTGTAATTCAGTCACTAAAACATCCTAAAATATACAAAAAAATTTTTGTCAAGTCTTAAACATTTTTAACTTAGGACTGATTTTAAAAATATTTCTTGAATGCATGACATTTAATTTTGAAAGACCATTGAAATTTGTGAATAATTGTTGAACTTTAAACAACATTTTGAATTGCAGAGACTTAATTTAAGTGTAATATTTAATTCCAAGGTAGACTGGAGTTTTGTGATATGTTAATTTCAAAATTAATACTTTATAAATTTGTCACCTCCGTATTTCTGTTGCCTAAGTATGAAGTGATGTATATTGGAATCTTTCGTCATAGTTATGTTTGCTGTGATATGATATTCTGTTCCAGTAGTTTAAAAATGTAAAAAAAAAATTTAAAGTGTTGTGTGTTTTGTTAACAATGGTTGAATGCAACCAAGAAATGGTGATCACTGATGAATTGCCACCTTGAACCAGTTGGCTCACATTCTCAAGTGCTCATGATAGTAACGTGCCATACACAGCATGTCTCATAATTAGTACCCAACTGTTGTATATGGCCACAATAGCCTTGTGGTACTAGAGTTGGGTTAGACTTATCATGTATTGACTCGAAGGCAATTAATGGATGAGACCGTCTTTCAAGCAAACATGGTTGTCATGACGATATTTGGAATGTCCAAGGTAATATTTGACGAGATAAGGAAATAAAGGAGGTCAAACTGATAGCTAGATGATTAGTATGGATAAGGGCACAGCAACAGGTATCAGCATAAGACTTCTAATGTGTTGTGGTCCTCAGGGGCATTCGCAACTTTGGAAACACGACCAAATGAGATCTCATTTCACTGCTTGAGATAGTGGAATGATTGAGAAGGAAGATAATCAGTTGCAGCTGGTTACTTCCCGTCATCAAATGGTGATAATGTTGCATCATTTTGGATATGACTCTTACAAGTTCACATAGATTGTGTTGGATTGAATGGCAGCCTATTGTTCTTGCAATTATTGTAAATAGCTGTAGACATTCAAATTTTTAAACAATGGATATATTAAAGACAGCCAAGACTGGTGTAGGATATGTGCTTTTAAGCCTTCTGGTAGTTGCATTGATGCTAACAGTGGGACAGAAAGTTCTTCTGAGACAAAGAGATGTCCCGCATCCTCAGAGGGTGCGACTCGTGTTTCGTGAAAATAACAGGACTTGCAAAGAACAAGTAGAAGACAGAGACAAAGCCATGGCTGGTCTAATGAACAAATCAATAACTCCAGATAACCCGCAACTGATAGGAGTG
This sequence comes from Alitta virens, assembly GCA_932294295.1. Taxonomy (NCBI): domain Eukaryota; kingdom Metazoa; phylum Annelida; class Polychaeta; order Phyllodocida; family Nereididae; genus Alitta; species Alitta virens. Next base: position 11,434,970 of record OW028575.1, on the reverse strand, counting down.
ATTAGAAATAATTTCATTGATCCTCTGTCCACCCATGTCAGAAAGATGAGTCTTCCACTGTTTAAAACACCTCAAGCCGATGCCATAGACAAGATCTTGCACAAAAAGGTATGCATTTATAGCACAAAGCTAGACACTAAGGACTAAAATGCTGGCAATTTGCAGATCATTAAATTATCTGTTAATTTAATATATTAGACAAGAAATACTATGATTGAACAACCTGTTAGTTGTACTATATGTATTACAGGATTACTACTGGCAATTTGCAGATAAAATATACTATCCAACTATAATTGCTATAATCATAGGATAATGTTTAATCACGTGACCACATAAACTTTCACATGCAGTTAATAACTACTATAATATTTATTTCAGCAAAATGGCTTCTTCGTAGAATGTGGTGCATTGGATGGGGAGAGGTCTTCAAATTCGATCTTCTTCGAGCAGAAGCGAGGTTGGCGTGGTCTACTTGTAGAGATGGACCCATCGTGGTACATGCAGTTGAGAGGAAAAAATCGCAAAGCATATTCGATAAATGCTTGTATATCGTCATATCAATACCCAACTCAGGTAACATCAATGATGGTTTGATAATGTGTTGAAAAACCTATCTTAATTTTACTGATAATACTGTTTGACTTCATATGGGTGTATTATTAATATTGTTTTGATCTTGCAATTTGCCAGACACCCCAAAAACATCATCATAATACTTTAAGTACACCAAGTCTGGATGAACTCAGCCGTCATGCTCCTCATTAAATGTTGATCATAAATTCTAATTTACAAACTCTTATTGCCATATTTTTTTTTATTCCAGATGAAATTTAAGGAACATGACATGGGCCAAGGGAAACTTGTAGAAGAACGATTTTCATCAGACAGCATGTATTCCGTTTATTGTCTTCCATTTTATTCCATGATGTTGGCGTTAAATCACTCTTGCATAGATTACTTCAGTTTGGATGTAGAGGGTTCGGAATTGGATATCCTGAAAACCATTCCTTTTGATAAACTGGATATTGAGACTTTAAGTGTTGAGTACGCTCATGCCAAAGATGGACAGAAGTATATTGATTTCATGGAGAAGAAAGGATATGATCTGCATTCTGTAATCGAGGCATACAAACCAGAGATCTATTTCGGATGCAAGGATTTTATATTTGTCAAGCAGCGGGGTTTATAATAGTACGCTCGATTTCCAACCTGTGCAAAGACAAGTTAATGATACAATGTGTTAAAACATTTACCAGAGGTTAAGACAGTTTAGTTCTTGTGGAGGTTGTGGGTTCAGTGGTAATACTGAGCTTAGTCTCATTTGTCATTCCATTTAGCATGGTAAGATCTTTACTTGGGGTGCTTTGTATGGTGTTGAGGCTTGAGAACATCCAGTCATACATGTTTAATTTGGGGTGGATTTCAAGCATTCGCATTTCATCCTTACATCTACCTAAGGCAGCTGATCAGTTAATTAAGGAATAAATATGCAAATGAATAAAAGTTGAAAGTCATATTGTACTCAATGTATATATAGTAAGCTCAGGCTTTCAGGACTTTCAAAATAATGAATGTCATTTTCTTCAATAACTGAAACTGTTTAGTATTCATGCTGCAGAAAATGTTTCTGGATATAATTCTGATTTGTCTGATCTGGCACAATTTCTTTGTACAAGTAACCTTTTGGTTCTTTCGAACCTCATTATCTGTGCCTTACTTTCATCAAAATACACTGTTTGTAATACTTCTTTTAAGGTCTAATCACAAATCAAAAATAACAACTCTCAAATATGTTATAATTACTTTTATACTCCAAAAAACATAGATTCACCTCAACACTAAAATATCATGAATATCAATCAGGACAACACAATTATGAAGAAACTCATCTCAAAATCAATAAATTGCACTGATACAACAAACATAGTCATACATGAATTATGAACATGGCACATGAAAATATCTAAATGATCTAAAAAAAGAAAGAACAACTTATGTAAAAGATCCTGTATGACTTTCATAATCAAAACAAATGCTAAATTAATTAACTAACTGGCTCTACGTTTTTGATCCATAATACTTAAGTTGAACTTAACCGCTGCATCTATATGCATCATTAAATAGCCCTCCTTGAGTGTTGAGTGCATTCTTCATCAGGATAGAAAATATCAAGTGCTCATTTATACCCATCTTTAACACCAGGTAATTGCAGTGAACTGAAATATCGGGATAAAATAAATGCTAGAATCGTAAGGCAGCACTTTAACTTTTTAGATATTAAGCACAAAAAAGCTCTCTTAAAAAAGCTACTGCAGAACAAATAACTTTGTCCATTGTAATAAAACATTTATTAAAAATTACTGTAAATTTAATGGTTATTAACCAATAAGCATGATAAGTATCGTTAATTAGAGATCATAAAACAGTCCCAGCACCATGTATTTACATTCGATTTTAAGAGTAGGTGATTAATAAAATGCAACTCATTGATCGGCAAATTAGTGAGTACAGATGATTATGATAAATGGATTGAATATGCAGTCTTTTGTCATGAACCTGGCCAATAACCTTGATGTATGAAATACTACTGGCATGAGGCATATTTTGCCATTTATAAAATGGATCATCATTAAACATTCCCATGGGCTACATAATACTATATCTGTCTAGCAAGAACCTATATGTCTGTAAATTTTAGCTAGAAACATCAAATAGGTCTTGGGGGTACGTAAATATAACATATATATTGATTACTACCTTTCTTCTCTCCTCAGCCTTTACTAAAGGTAGTATCTACTATAACGTGATAAAATACTTATTAGTAGGGATTTCAATTGTGAGAACAATTTACTAAACTACATCAACAAGTCTCTTGTATTGTGGTATTCTTGTTAGATTGGACAGGCTCAACGTAGGATTAGAATGAAAACTTGTACATAACAGATTCATTCATGGGGACTAAGAGAACTGATTTTCTCCAGTCCATTATTTTTTCAACCAGTTTTTTTGCATCTTTGATGCTTTGGTTGATATTTAATTTTGTTGAATCTTCTTGTAGCTTTCTTTGACCGTTCTGAGATGCTCATTGAAATCTTGACCACCAGAGGGAGATTGTCCCGAGGGAGATTGTCCCGAGGTAGCAGCACCGGTACATTGTGACAGAAGTTCCGTGGCAGCATCATTGAGTGCTCGGCAGTCTTCCTCTGCTTGTCTCACACGTTGAAGTTTCTCATTTACAATTGCCTGAAATTTACAAATCTTAATTAAAATGAGATGTCAAAAAGCAGAACCTCACAATTAAGACCTCTTTGATTTTAAGACCATGTACTTTTAAGGATATGTGATTAGCACTCACTTCAGTGACTCCACTGAAATCTGTACTCAATTGTGGGTTTCCATTTCATAAGAATTAGGACAATGCACAACTCTTAATGGTTGCCTTAAAAAGGTACTCAAGTCAAGTATCATTAGCTTATGGAACACTTGAGTTTACAGGTTTACAGCTAAGCAAATTACACATGGTACTAGGGCTGGTTCTAGCATGTGTGATGCCCAACACGCAGGTCTGTTTGGCTTAACTGAGCAACTAAAGACCTTTTTGTAGACCTAAAAAATAATTTCTGGGCCAAATATCGCCTTGGCGCAGGGGTCTTTGCATGTGCTGCCGAACAGAGGTTTGGTGCCAAGGGTACCTAGGATGGTACATTCACATTCTGTTTCAAAATTCTGACCACCAAGTAGTTACCTACCTGACGCCTCTCAGCAGCCTTTAGTTGCTTTTCTTCAAGTTCTTTGACAGTCAGTTTCTTCCTGTTTGCGAGACGTTTCCTCAGATAGTCAGGCATGGGAGAAGGGGCAGGGTTTTCTATATGTTCCATGAAAGGAACGTTGAACATGATGGAATTTCCCTCGCTGGGCATCCTGTGTCTCTTCTCGGCTCGGCGAATCATTTGGGCCGTCTTGAAGTCTGTACTCTGTGACAGGAGGGACAAAAATTTAAGCTAACTTGTCCTTCAGAAAGTATAAGCAGTTATAGACCCAAAGGGAATTGATCAGTTTGGTCTTTTAAGACAAGGGTAAAATACTGAATATTCAGTCTGGAAAAAAAAGTGCAGCATGGCAGACTTACAACGTTAAATGAATGACCTCACAAACAAAGATCGCCGTTTTTCATTTTTCACGGCAGAACGACGTTCATTTTTCCTTCTTCTCGGGTGTTGCCACCCCCAAACCCCGTTACCCTTCAGAAATGTTATTATTGTTGCAATAGAGCTTCAAAACTTGGTGAGTGTTGGTCAAAATAATGATTATTTTATATTTTATGGATGCCATGATCAATATGACCAAATATAGTCATAAATTTGGGTCTCCTATACTGCACTAAACCCTCAGTCTGGTCAGTTGGAATGTAGTGGCTGTTTAAAGCAGGTGCCCATACTATACAGGTGACCATAACTATTGATAACAGCAGGTTTGCCTGTACAATCAATTAAACAGCCTTTACTTCTCACCCAAATGTAAGTCATAAAGCGAGTCATACCTTGTCATCCATTGCCAAGTCTTCTTTCAGTTCTTCAAAGCTCTGAGCTAATTTGAGATCGTATTCCATGGATGCCTTGATTTTGCTTAAACCCAACACCACAGTTTTCATGTGTTGCGACACCTCCTTCTTGGTCAAGCTAGAACATTCTCCTTTGTTGCCCAGCAAACATGACACAGCTTGATTCAGTTGTAACGCTTCTTGCTCAAGTTGCCGTGCTTTGGCAACCTTGGCTTCTTCCAGGCTCTGTATGTAAAGAGCATATTATCAGTATATGATCTATTAAATTCAAACTCTTTTATAACAATGTGACTGTAGACAACAGTATCTCTTGTTAAATAAGTTTTTGTATGATGTTATTTGTTGGTTACTTTACAATGGAAAAAATAGTAACAGAAAAGCTTACATAAGGAAAGGTGGTTACTTGTGTGGTATTCTCTATGTGTATTCTGCTAATTATAGTTGAACCTCATCATGTATATACATCATCTACTTTTTACCTGTATATCTATGTTGAGTTTGCTAAATAAAATAAAATAAAAATCAAAAACGTTCTTGATTTAGTATCATGAAACGTTTACGAAGCATTTTTCACAAAGTGGGTCAGGTCCCAAAACTCTTGAACTGTTATTAAAACACACCTTTCTTCTCTCCTCAGCCTTTCGTTGCTTCTCTTCTAAGTCCTCCACAGTCAACTTGTGTCTTCTTCTGGGGCTAGCCACACAGGATGGCACTTTGGTGTCTGACACTTTCTTATCATCAAAAGAAACTTCAAAACAGACAAAATCATCTGTGCATGAAGTCTTTATTATCTGAGCTCTTTGTCTCTTCTGTGTCCTGTGTTTGAAGTATGCCTGCAATGAATAACAGTTCTGTATTATCACTCTATACCTGAAGCCATAAAATTTCCACAATTTAAATTTTGGTCAAAATTAGAATTACAATGCTATTGACTCTATAAGGTTTCACTTGCAAGTTAAAGCATCCTTAAATAAATTAAGTAACCTATCAGAGTCTAAGGCTGTTAAACACCAATACAATGTGACCTCATTAGTAATTAAGGCGGTCTTTCGGCAAGATTCCCATATATGAATATACTATTGTCCTACAAGCTTTCAAAACTTCATAAGATCTCAAGCTACATTTGACACATTATGACATACCTTTCGTCTTAGCTGAGCATGTCTTTGCTTCTCATTGATTGCTTCAAGTTTTCTGTTCCTAATTTCTTGTAAGATGTTTTCATCATTTTCTCTCTTAGGCAGAGGCTCGTTTATGTTCACTTCATACGACACAGCATTGTTCACTGATTTTCTTCTGTCATATTTCAAATGCCATGTGTCTCCCAAACTGGTGTTGAGCAAAGCCTTAAAGGACAGTAAAAATAATCATGCAAGGTAGTATAATATTATTTAATGTAGTATGTATGTTAACTCATAAATTCCCACAGGCATTATCATCATCAGGCCGGGGTATAATCCATAATTATACAGTTTTGCAACATATTTACTTTTAATTACTTTAACTTAAACGATTATAATAATAGTTCTATGCCTGTTCCAAAGAGGGTCATTTGATCCATGTGAAGTCATGAAAACTTTTGAATTGAAATTAAATGTTAAACATTATCATCTCATAATTGCTGAACTTTATCAATGTACTTCATTAAACTTGAGCAACATATACCTTTCTTCTTTGTTCTGCATGCCATAATTTCACTGAGATTTCTTCAGCTGATGTCTTCTTTTGTTTGTGAGGTGTTAATCGTTTCGGAAAACTATCAGGATTGACCGCTTCTTGAAATGTAACGTCAAATGCAATACTTCTCAGAGGTGTGTCCATTTTGTCCTGGGTTTCCTTACTGCAGCTTTGTTCCAATTTTGAGTGTAAAAGGCTGTGAACCACACAAAGACTCTCATCAAATAAAGGCCCAACTGATCAATTGCCAAAGATATACCAAGGTACTGTGAATATGACATCACATATTGTTTGATAGGCAGTCATTGATTGCTTATGCTGGCATTGAGCCAAGTCAACAAGCATGAAAAAAAAAAAAAATCCTATTATATGATTAATACACCATCATATGATCAGGTTAATCAAATTAAGTAATCCCATTGGCATAAGGGCTGAAAATCAATGCTGTCGATGACCTAGTAAATATATCACTATTAAAAGTACAAGTCGATAATTTCAATAACTCCGACATGCTTACTTGATCGTCAACACAATGGCAATGACATGGCCCCAAGCGTTTGGGCCAGGCAATCCCTGTTAGTAAACACGACATTTTTGGGTGGGCCCGAGATCTATTGTTAGATCCTAGACTGGGATCCAACTGCGCATTTCAACTCAGTTAATGCAGAGAAAAGGTGTAATAACAACAGAATACAACGATAACACGGCACTCTAAGTGTTCTTTTTCAATATTACTTGTGTTATTGAGTGGAATATTACAGTAAAATATACGTATTTTACCTCATAAATGTTGATCCTAATGATCAGCTGGACGCCATCGCCTGCATTGTTTACGTTTTGGTGTTTACATCACGTGACTTGAGGCGTCTTCGGCTGGTGCCTCAACAGTGAACAACATTTCGGTCTATGTCCTTGACGTTCGTTGCACAGTCAATGGCCGGCATGTCTTCCACCAAAACAAACTCATATACGACCCAAAACAACAGAGAAATTGAATGGCAGGATGTGGACGAGAAAAAGATTAAAGAAGTAGACATCTTTAGGGACACATACGTCCGGTATTTGGGTAAAATCTGTTTCGATTAAATGGCTCACGAGACGTGTTTCTTGAAGGTCATCATGAACTTGACTTGTTTTTGACAACTGTCAAAAATAATCGAAACTTATGACGAAGTAAAACTAAAAGTATCCTTGTCAGATAACACTGAATTCAGTAGTATTTTAATTGGTTGTACATGTAGCAATGTACAAGCATGTCAGTGTCAGTAAACAAAACAGTGAGGTGTTAGTGAAATTTACTGCCAAACCACAGCATGCATCCATGATCATTGATATATATATATCAGAACCAAGGACGTTAATCAGAACCAAGGCCATAACAATCAAAATATGGATGTAAACAAAACAATGTTCCATCCACATCTCTAGTTCACTTTTAATATTAATATATATATCTATATATATAATTTTATTGACAAGATATTATTGATAAATTTGTCAAACATACATGATACAAATAGTTTACAAAATAGTACAAATTACTACAAATTGTACAATACATTATTTTCAAATAAAGATAATAATACTAATAAAAGGGTTAATCCAACAGTCATGTTGTAACTAGACATTGGTAAGTTTGCCTGGTTGTGACTTTGCAACATACATGAAATTCTCATTCTATTTTAATGACACAATCAAATACAATCAAAGTAAAAAAATAATAATTAAAAATACAGACAAATATATTGCTTGTGCCAGTGGTTTTATCCAATCTGGCTATCCATGCACAGATTTTAAATAACAGCATGTAGTAGTAGGAGCCCGGGGGGGGGGGGGGGGGGGGGGGTCTGAATTTGATTTTATAGCTTGTGAGAGTATACACACACACACAAAAAAAAATCTATTTTACAGGACATGGTTTAGAAATTTGCCAATTACATTAATTACAACCGCTTCTTTACTGGACATTAAAGCTTGTTCAGCTGGGGTTAGATCGAAATAATATAGCTGTGATGTCAATCATCTCATCATGCAAAAGGAGGCAGAAGTTTGGCATTACTTTATCTGGTGAACCAATTTGCCAAAACAACAATGCTCAGGCTATCCAGCTATCAGGTGCACATACAGTAGCCATATATTGTAATTAGCATCACTGCAGTTAGTGCAGTAATAATATTTTGAGCAGCTATATATAGGTACAACCTCGATCATGAAAATGAGCCACTAAAGCAACTGGTCATACACAACTAGTATATGTGGATCCATAGGACTCCATATTAATTATATGTTGTTTTTCTCATACATTTCAGGCTATGCCAATGAAGTTGGAGAAGCCTTCAGGTCTCTAGTTCATGTCAACCTAGTCCGTCTGAGTTACGGCATTGCAAGTGCCTATGTCTGTGCAGATGCCTACAGCAAAGGAAAACAAGCCTCTGTGGTAAGTAATTGTATCTATATAGATGAAGTGGTAGCCCACGACCGTGACATTGTCTGTATGCCACAGAAAGAGGTACAAACTGTATGACAGTTCCTCTTTCTGAAATCCCATTTTGGCTTCAGCTTATTAAAATTAACTTAATTGACCCCCTCATGTAAAATTTGCGCTTGTATCATAAAGGTTAACAATGAGTATTACCGAATGAATCAAGTCAAGTCAAGTCAAGTCAACTTTATTGCGGACTCTAGGTCCATAAAAGGTAGAGAATACATATATGATAAATGGGTCAGAACGACCCCAGACATCAAGAGAATTTAAGAGAATCTATCTTATCATAGGAACTGCAATAACCAATGAGAAGCAAAGCTGCCGCTGTGAAGCACACCCATGTCATAGATCTTTTTAACTAATATCTTACTGGACGACCTCACTCTGCAATGTAAATTAAAACAATTTTTCCGAATAATGCATTTTGGACTGGGAATGTCAGACATGGTGTACATCAGAGAGGCACTGCATCTCATTGGCAGGTACAAAAATCTTCTAATGCAATTATTATATGATACAAATAATCTTCGCAATTTGTAAGCACAGTAGTTAAGCCATAATGCACAGCAATACATGTTATGATATGGCCATTTAATCAAACTGTCTCACATTCGCTTAGGCCTAAATTTTTAATAGACTCCAACTGCATGCCATTTTAATATACTCTAGAAACTTACCACTGGCATCGCATTGTTAGTGATTTTATTAGTTTGTAGTCTTTATTAACTGGACATCCTGTAATATTTTACTTCCAGATTAATTGGCCTAACGATTCAATCCGCACAACGAAAGTGACTCATGCAGTTGTGGACACTTTGGTGTGGCAGGGTCTGGCCTCCGTAGCAATCCCGGGATTTACCATCAACAGAATTTGTTGGATGAGCAATATAGTTATGAAAAATGTTGTGCCAAAACTACCACCTGTCGGCAGACGCTGGACAGTAACAGCCATAGGGCTAGGGTGTATTCCTTTCATTATCAAACCAATTGACAGATCTGTGGACGTTCTAATGGAATCAACCATTCGCAAATGGTATCACATAAGTTCTGTGGAAGAACATATTGTTCATCACGATAGAGCAGACTAATCATCAGACCAAAGTCTCAACTTAGTGTTCAAATGGAAAATATTGTGCAGCTCTCTCACAAGACTTATCAAGAGGTTTTTGCTTAGGGGTTGTTTTAAATTTTACTTTTTTGCTTCCTATTGTCAACATTGTTCAAAGTACAAGCAATAAACAAAGCATTCTTTCTATTAAAGGTGCTTAGAATTTACTGGTGCATATCTACTCTTCTCATATCTTGGCTCAATATCATTAATGTTCCTAGCAAATACATGTAAATATAATCACACACACACACACACACACACATATATATATATATATATATATATATTAAACTTCAACTGAAAAGCAGTATGGTGATATGGCATTAAATTTTCATTTTAATAGTCATTTAATTGTTCTGATCAAACAGTATTTATAATGAGTTAAATATGTAGCAGATGAGTTACTTTTTTTACTATTTTTTATGTTGTATGATCAGACATATTGTTTTACATGTATTACTTACAGTCACTTTTTTTTTTTCTTCACATAATGTAAGTTGTAAACTTATGCTGTTGTGTGTCCATTTTGTCAGTCAGATGAACTGGAAGAGCAGGGTATTTGTTCCAGAATTCATATTCAAGACAGGATATTATTGTATGCATGCTAGATAAGCTATTATAAATGTGACTTATTATTGAGTATGCTGTTTTTGTTATAAATGTAGTTCTCTATTAAATCTCAGCTTATCTAATATGTATTTTATTACATTACAAATATTATTGAGGGGCTCACTTAAGGCATATTAGGTTCTTGAGTTTATGATTGATTCTAATTTATTCAAGCAGTGTATTAATCTCATGTATTTATACAAATTGTTAAGGGTTATTTAGACTGTTTTTGATGAATGCTATCATTTGTATTTTACTCATTTCGACCTTTTTTATCCGCGCAAATCTTTACGATTCTGCTGTGTCAAGTAGGTATAGTAAATGGGTTTTGTTGATTTTGCATATTGTTCATGAAAACTGCAGATCATATTATTAAAGTATTTGAACTTCATAAGACTTTGACTCCTGGTTGTATATTAATTAATATTAACATCAGTCTCCACTGCACTGTTGCTCACATCTTGGGTCCACATTTTCCTGCAATAATAATTACCTACTTCTACCAGACCAAAAACTGATTTTTTTTCTTCATACCACTTAATATCAAAATGATTTGAAAATACAACTTATATGATCTACCGAAAGGGTTTCGATGCAAGCGTAAATAATGCATAAGACCTCCATAATTCACATCTTATGAGTAAATGATCCAGAGTGGATATCAAATTCAAATGATTAAATTGGGCATTTTCTGGACCTGATGTCTCAATGCTACTGGGTCTGAAGCTTAGTCATCTTATATGACCAGCTGCCAGAGGCAAACATAATGAAGAGAGATACTTGGGAGTCCACACCATGGTACACATTAACCCATGGATGGGGTCTTTTACTTGCCTCAGCAACACGTCTCATGTGATTGACATCCAGCTGGGATGTAGCTCATGAAAAGGGCCTGAGACGGAACCCGGGTTCCGGAACCTTCAGCAGAGCTGGCTAATGAGGAATTGGCGGATGCCTTAATCGTTAGGCCACCCAGCTGCATACTGTGCTGCCCAGGTGGATAACTTCTGAACCAGCAATCTCAATCTAAAGCATCAGATATAATTTTCTCAACTAGATATAGTTCTGGGTTTTTACTTTCCTGCTTCAAAATGGCCTTACAGATTATAGCACTTACCCAATCCACAATTCACCAGCCTATGTTACTCAACCACCCACTCCAAACCAATTAGGCTAGGTCAGTCCTCCGAAACAAGCTCTTGCCAATGATAAGGGCTCATGGTGAAAAAGGTATACACCCCAGGGTTATATACATATGTAGTTATCTATACTAACCCGTTCATAGAAAGTGTCACTGGAGCACGGATGTAGTGCCTGGGGTGAATAGTGAACCAGGGACTACCTCCATAGAGCTTAATAATGGCTTGACCAATAGGCCTAGCTGCATCAACACAGTGCAATATCTTTAAATTAGAGCACTAGAACTAAACTCCACAGCAAAGATTGTTGCCACTTAAGAGGGTGGGATTCTATAAAGCCATGTTCAATACACTTCAGCTCATCATGACATGAATCTTTCACTTGCCTGGCGACTGACCTGAACTCAGTCAAATGCAAGCACCAGACAGCTTGAACAACTGGGACAGTCATTCTGCTACAAATAGGTTCAAGCTACTTCAGACCAATGAATAAAGTCCCACATAACAGTCATGACCAAACAACCATGTATGTACAATATTTTTATTATTTTTCTTCACTTGTCATAGATGGTATGGTATCCATGTGAAATTCAGGATTGTATTTCATTTGAAAAGTCTTTTTTTGGTCGCTTTATATAATTTGTTTCTACTAAATTACTCCTCTTCCTCATAACCTTCTGGTAGTGCATTCATTTCTTTGTTGTGGAACAAGGAACGGTTGCCATTTCCCCAAGGAAAGCCCTGAAAAAATATAAAAAATTAAGTACCACACAGCGAACAAAAAATTAAGAATCACCCAGTATTATGAGTGAGGTGATTTAACAGAAAAACTTAAATATAAATATTGACCATGACTTTGTTAACATCCATTGTGTTTTGAGGATTATGAAAATAATTATCCTGTTTAATCAGCCTTACCTTACTCCTCAGTCGCAGGTGTTCATAAGGTACAAATTCAGGGCGGTGGAAGTGCTCATGGTGTTCCTTTTCCTTCAAATCAGAATTGATCCAACAAAGCATTACGCCAGGAACGGCAACTGTGAATGACAAAATCTTCCACAACCTGGCACCACCTGAAAACATTAAAATGATTTAATTCATTTTTCAAAATAACTAATAACGTAAGGCATCAAATGGTTGGCACTTAATCTGCAATACATTCACTTCCTTGATCTGCATTCGATTAATTACAAAGGAGGAGGGCTCTCATTGATATATCTTCAATTCTTCATATTAAACTAGTTTAGTCTTATCGTCCCAACCATGGCAACATGACAGGGTATCAGGTTAACTCACTGCCTATGCCAACTCACCACCCACCGGCCGTAGTCAAGTCACCGCCGGTCCTAGTCAGCTCACGGCCTGGTTTTATCGGCGGTGACTTGACTAGCAAAAAATCCTAGTCAAGTCACCGCCCAAAATATTTCGTTTTAAACTAGTAGATTGTATTTGGCCTCCTCTCGTCATGCACATTGATCTCTACACTCTAAAGTGTTACTATGCTCGCCAAATTAGTAATAACAATAACATATATGTGAATTTACTATTTTTGGGATTATAAAGAATGCATTCATTGACTATAAATATTTGAGAGGCTGGCTAAATGCAGTATCTACTATCTACCCATGAAAATCGAGGTAATTGTGTATGCTCTCTAAACACGTGATCGGTGGCCATTTTGCAACTTTCTCTCACTTTGGAAATGCCGACGACGTTTGTGGAGTAAATATTGCAGCAATATAGCTGGAACTGGGTTTAAAATGTAGAACTTTTAGTTAGTTTTCCATCAGTACCAAAAGGATTTCTGTGCGACGAACAAGCTGAGTGCAATTTGATGCTGAGAATTTTTCAAAGCAATCATGATTATTTGCTCAAGAAATTATAGCAGCAGCGGTGAGTTGACTCAGGGTGGCGGCGGTGTGATGACTAAGGGCGACGGCGGTGTGTTGATTCAAGACGGTGTGTTGACTCGGCCGTTGGTGGGCTGACCAAAATTGGCGGTGAGTTGACCAACCTAGCGGGCGGTGAGTTAGTAGATGCGGTGAGTCAACTAGTAATCCATGACAGGTCACAGGGTTTTGGTCATTGACAACAATGACAACCTGCAAATTAAATACAGCGTCGGCATTAGCCCGTTCGCCCGACTTCTACGCTGTACGGGCGAGCAGGAGAGTGCCAGCACTGGTCCGTGTGAGCAAGTAGCCAATTAGCTTAATATATAGGCCTGCTAACTACGTCAGTAGTCTGAACTGCTTGTTTGCAATAGTGAGGGTTAGGGAGTTGGGAAGGACAGATTGCAATTGACTCTGGAGCAGCTTTCAATTGAAGTGTCAGGTAATGAAGTTCAATTAATTCATCTAAGCCCATACTAGAAATTAATGCTGGTCTCTCTGCAATGGTGATTTATATACAAATTAAAGTTTGGATCAACATGGATAATATTAATAACCTTAATTACTTCCTTCATACCATTATTTTAAAGAATAATTGTGAATCTCCTTATAAATATACTGAATTGTAGTCTGCAGTGTTGGCCGAAGGGTATACATTTTGTTTGTAAAAGTGGAAGTTTGTGGTAACATAAGCAATATCTTATGTATCCTATATAATATTATGAGCACATTGTCATTTTATTCCCACATGCCACATACATTTATATGTGCCCGAAGGACTGTACTACATTGGTATAATTAATATATAATTAAGGGACATATATATTGCCTACCTCTAAATTTTAAACAAAATTTCCCTGTTTATCAGTGGTTTTCTCTCGTGCCAGATATATTATGGAAAAAAAATGCCATTAATGGACCAGTAGAACATGAAACGGAGCAGTACCTCATTATAAGTAGTGGTCCGTTTGGACCAGTACAAAATTTCATGAGCTGCTGATATTTCAGTGTCTGCAGCTTATGAAATTTTGGATTCATTCTTGTGTAATTAACTTCTCAAAGTTTTATCAACAATGATTCAATCGAAGCACTGTACGTGCAAAACCTGCCAGTGCTACCTAGGGTGAAACATTGTGCGTTGTGGCAAGGTCACTGCACACAACTTCAAGATCAGCGCCGATATCACAGATGTTTCACATAAAATCTCAACAAATCTCATTTAAACGTTGCCGCATAATACCTCCATGTCCTCCGGCTGTTGCAGAGGGGCCCTGGACAGTCGCCGAGTAAGCTCTGGCGCCGAAAACTTGGTTGGAAAAGGCCCTGAGCAACTTCGCGGACATCTTGCTTGCTCTTGTGTTGTGCTACTGGTTAGACTCGACCAAACGATCACTTCCGGTAAATATGAGAAACATAAAAAATTTTAATCTATACATTTAGTGATTAAAAATTACATTAAATAAGAAATATACATGTATCGTCGAAATATGAGGTGAAATTGTTTTCTAAAGAATTATTTGCTATTTAATGATTGAGTTGTTTGGCCTGATCTACGTGGTCGACTTCGATTTTACTGCACTAGTGGCCTGGGGTAAATTGAAAAGAAGACAACCAGTTTTTGATAAAATAAGTCATTAATATTCTTTGTGTGTCTACAGAATAAATTTGTGCACGAACGTCCTTCTTTGGTAGGAGGTTAGACCTAAACACAATAGATTCTGACGTTCGCACTACTTCGTTTGCTATGCGCTTGCAGGGTTGGAAACCAAGAGCGGCCGTTATCGATTTGTGCGCCTGTGCTGCAAGACGGATCAGAGCTGAAGTTAAAGTGACCGAGGAAGGATGTGTACCACATGACTGGCTTGTCATGGATCCCAAAATCATCTTGATCAACGAAAAATAGTCGCCTGTCATGGGGAATCAAAACAATAAGCTTGAACGGAAGTTTGCTTCATTACCACCACAGGTAATCAAGGTTTATATTGAGTTTACAGTCACCTGTGACAAGTATGACATGACACTGTCATTGACAGTGATGACACAGGTTGCGTTCACTCTTCCATTGAATATTCATACAGTCACAAGTATGTTGTTTGTTATGTTCAGTCTTAATTAACAGAGATGCTTTAGCACCTTGTACCATGTTTTTTTTTTTCTTTTTGTTAAACCTAATTCTACACTCTGCAGTACTCTAGCTGCAGTGGGTTCTTTTGGTAATCCACTTTGTTTAAAATTTAATTTAATTAATTGGGCATGGCATATAGCCTCTGATGTTTCAGTCTGTGACATGCATACCTATACATAGGCCTATAGCTATTTGTTGCCAAACTGACTGTAAAATTGTCTATTTATATAAAGTGCCACAGCTGCAGTGCTCATGCAGAAGCCAGTTATTTAAATATCTGGCTATATTGAACCACGTACATACTGGTTAAGAAGTATATATATAAGAACATAGGGTGATGGGAAGAATTTTGCTTCATTGATTGGGTCTGATTTGCCTGAACCGATTCAGTAAGTCAGTCACCTTCAGGTAAACAAACTGTGTTGTCACAGCAGACAGACCTAGAATACTTATTGCCATTTAACTATAAACATACCATTTTCACGACGTCAAATTGTCACTCATTGTCGCTCGAGCGGAGCATAGAGCGACTCTTTGACCTTTGTGGGAAAATGTTCTTGAGGATTGCAACTACTGCCATCTATGATATCAACAGGCAATAGTTGATCCTAGGCCAATGAGTAGACTTGCAGGCGCTGTCCTCTGGTAGAAAAACTAATTCGTTGGCTAATCAGACACCAGCTTACACCATGACGCTATGACATCATATTCTAAGTATGGTGCTGTTTTGTAAGGTCTTTTCTGATTGTGCAATAAACTTCTGTTGCATCCAATCAGAAAGGAGATGGATAACCACAGAAATTACGACCATCCAGGGCAAAGGTCGCTGTGCCAGCTCCCATGTATGGCGATCTTTTCCAGTAGGAAAATCCGAACATACCTACTTTGTAGTATATCGTGCATCTGATTTGATGCACTGGTTCATCTTTCTATAGTGTAATGTTTTTGTGTGTTGCATAAGGCATACAAGTTGATCAATTGTGGTGAGGTACAAGATATTAAATTCTTTATGACTTAATTATGGCCTAAGAGATATGAGACAACCTTGTTTATGACTTTCATTAATTAAAGATATGAGGTGATTCTTCATGCTTTGGCCCATGAGCTCATTGATAAAGCCTGATTGCTTGAATTTAAAGAATGTTGTTTGCTATAATTTTAGAACTTCCCATCAACAAACCAGACCCAGCACTCATCGTTCATACGAAAATTGTCAAGGGCCTCAAAACGCAAGAAACACAATGTCAACATCCAGAATGGCAGCGCTGTTAAATCGGGAGGTGGGACTAGTCCCAGCAAACAGGTTCCTGTGAAGGATAGTCTCTTCATGCCAGAGTACCCCATGCTTCCTTATGTGGATAATGGCCGCTTCAAGGTAGGTTATTTCACTTTTAAGCTGCATACCAAATTTGTTGGATTAAAAGCCGTTCTAAATGCACTGTAAAGATGCTGGGGTGCAGTGACCAGTGACTATGGTGGCATTAAACTGCAGTCTTGTTCTGGTGCAGGGACAGCTCTAACTAAGCCTCTTCTAGAAAGGTCAAATGTAGCAAATAATAATATGTTAGCATAAAGTTGAGGTCACTGTTCACAGGCCATACAATTATAACAATTAGGGTGATGTGCAGGACTGTTGTCTCTTGATATTTAAGGAAATCAAAAACCTTGAGTGTCACAAGTCAAATTTAGGCCAGAGTGTTATAGTTCGGCCTTTGTATGGATTGAGCCTCATCTGTTTGCTGTTACATGAATTTCATCATTGTATGGGAATTGTATTATATATCGAACGGACCAATTGCTTTTTTATGGATTCATTTGCTTGCTGTATAACATTGTTAGATAATAATTGTATTGCATGAGAACTGTATTATTGAACTGACCATGGACACCTGCTGTTGAGCTGTTGTTCAGAAGCTCATGCCCTTCAGTAACCCATGGCAACCTGTAGCCTATGGCAACCTGTGGCGACAATTATCATTGGTTGCAGAAGAATGCCTCACTCGCATCTCAATGGATGGCTGTCATCCTTCGCAGCCACTTACGGTCTCCGCCTATCAATTTCACGCTGGACTCCATTTCCATTACTCCGTCTGGCTATTATTCTGCCATCTCTGTATGATGAGCCTAAAGGCTGAAACATATGCTTTCTTCCACATTTCTTCCAGATTTTTCAAAGGCTTCAATTGTGGAGAAGACAGCTGGGTGGCCTAGTGGTCAATGATTTGATCAGCTCCTCTTGTGGTTCTGGATTCAATTGCTAATCTGGACACTGGTAACTTAGGCAAATATCTTCAGCAAATAAGATGTTAATAAATCCTTAGTGTCTGATATTTGAATTCCTCGCTCTCATCTTGTCGAAGAACTTGCCATAGAAGCCTGTACCATCCTGTTCCTCATCTGTTTAAACAAGTCATGCTCTTCATAATTATGTACATGGTGTCAAAAGTGGCTGAATGTATAATTAAAGTGTTCTTGAAAACTGTTTGCAAACATGACAGTTGTCTCTTGGCTCACTACTTAGATATTCTGATGAGGTTGTGTTTAATGCTGGAGCAAACACAAATGGTGACAGGAGCTGAATTGAGATCCTTTTGTGGATTGCATATCATTACTAATCACTAATGCAGCTGCTGAGTCGTTTGTTAGAATGACTTCATTATTTAAATGTCATGCCGTTGCTTGACTCATGAAGATGAATTGCAATCTCCTTTCGATTTTGATTGCAATTATGTATGTGTTTCTCTGTTATCAGCATTTTCTCTCCCCCAGTTTCCCAGTCCTGCTGCTCAGCATTAATGAAACTTGGAAAGTGATTACTGATCAGTGAAATGCCAAGCCTCTGTAATGAGATAAATTCATCTTTTCTTGCTTCTCCATAAATCATCTTAATCCTCGGGGCACTCTGTTTAAACCTGTTGGTGGGTGGTAGTATTGAAAAGACTGCTGCTTCTGCCAATAGTAATGATATGCAATCCACAAGTAGGCAACCGCAGTGATGGCACTTGTGTGAGCTCTTAATGCTAAATACGCCTTAGGGTGTTGAGAAAGACTCTGGATCGGCCTCCCAAGGGTGTAATTGTAAAATCTGTTGAAACTGCTTGAGTGGTGATTCTAGACTATAATCGCCTACATTTACATTTTACATTTACGAACAAAGCAGGATTTGAATATGGTAGCCCTCTACTGAAAGTTCTTGCCCCATGCAGTTTATTGAGTGCAAGTATAGGGTTCTTCATGCAGTTCTGACATGAACTTACCATTAGATGGTCATTAATCTAACGAAACCAATTCAAGTTTTCCTATTAAGTGTATTCCTGTAGACATTTTATTCAATGGTGGTTTGTTTCTGTTTCTTTGTTGTTTTAATTTTTTGACACTAAAATGCATTCGTTTATAGCCAACAAATCAGTTAATTTCAATTTTACTACATTCAGTTCAATTACAATCAGACAGTTTATCTCTGTCTCTGCCCCGGAAACTAATTTTGAGCAACTCACCAGATATCACACACAACTAACCCAGGCACTATTGACCTATGGTCATCGATTCAGTTTTTGTTCATTATCATTCAAGATATGCAAAACTGCCAAGATCAGGATATTATACGCTGTTTCTACGTCAATATGGAGCGGTGAAATAAGAACTTTTTTTTTTTGCGGTTTGCCATACATTTGAATGTACGTAGTGATATAAAAGTAGGTCACCAATTAATTGGTTTTCACTTTCGGTAGACTGCTCGCAGTCGCTCTCACGTTATTAAGCAGTCTACTCGTAGACAGCAGTTTATCTTGTATAGATCTGTGTAAATTATATAACTGAAGTGGCTAAACCAGGTACAAAAACCCCTGAGAGTATATATCCGCAAAGTGAAATCTCAGGGTGTTTTCTGACAGATTGTAAGCCAGATTAAAAGGCAGACGGTGTAGCTGGGATAGGGGTGTGGGGCTATTCCACTGTCTCCATTGTGAAGTATTGTTGAGCAAGAGGTCGTTGCCCTAGCAACACCATCTCCCCTGGCAACTGCCCAACTGCCAAAATAACGCCCTGCTTTGGATTTGCACTTTACAATGGAATGGTTCTGCACTGCTCTCTAGCTTCGCTTTGCATGGGTAGACCCGCAATTTGGACATTGGTCATTTCCATGGTGATATTTGGTTGTTTGAAGGGTTAACAGTACATACTGTGGTATCTGATAGCAAATAATAGACTGTATGTTTGATACAGCCTAATCAATCAATCAATCAATCAATCAATCAATCAATCAATCAATCAATCAATCAATCAGTCCCGTTGTAAAACGGTTATAGTTGCGGCACCTTGTGTTGTTCATAAGTATATCGTGAAATAACGAAGTGTTGCATGTGTTGGTATTCAGGTCATCCATGACGTCTTTGTGAAGTCCATTAAGCCATGGCACGGAAAACAATTTGCATGAGTAGGAACCTTATCAGTTCTGTGGTGTTCATCTCCCCCTGCTTACGAAACTTCGTAATGACAAATTTATAATGAATTGGTACAGCATTAGGCGAATGTAATTGGGAAGTCTTGTGGCAGATGTTTATAACCACTTTCTAGGGTGGACATAATCAAAAGAGTCGAGCTGTTAGGCCGGTTGGGGCTGGCATGAGTGGCCGAACGGGCTATTGCGAAACACAAACGCTGTGGAAATTGTCCCCTGTACACGTGCTTGGAATATTAATGGAAACTGGGCGCACCATGCTAACAGCTAGACAGGTTGTGCATCACAATAGTCTCTTGTCTTATGGGCTTGTTAAGAGAATGCTCATTGAGGATCATTTTTTTCTTGGTTTAGAAAGAAGATCAGTGATGCAAGGGTGGGAAATTATCCGAAATCACCAGCTCACTGCATTATGTCAAGGTGTCGTGGATTCAAATCTTGACCAGGGCTGATTATGTTGATATGACAAGGCATCTGATGAAACACTGCATGATATAATTAGTTTTCGGTTGAGGTTTACTAATTAGGGTGTTTATTTGTTCTGTGTAACTAAAAAATAAATTGTTTGATTTTGACCCCTATGCCTCAAGAGTGGTCAACAAACTTCAGCTATTTTGATGTTGTTTACATATATTTCTTCCAATGGAGAATAAATTGGCTGGTACATCGTGGGCAATCTCTAAACTAAGAGACACCCTATGGATTTTAAGGAGAATCAAGAACATTTGAGAACATGTAAGACCCAAAACTGCTGCAAAAATCGTCAAAGTAAGATGTGGGCTATTTATGGTGCCATGCTTTTACTTTCTTTTGATGTGGTAAGATGTAATAGAATAGTGGAGCAAGTGTCTTTGAGGATACCTACATAGTTGGCATATAGAGGGCAACAATTCGTCGATCAATCTTTTTGTTGACAACAGTTGAGAGGATGTAATGGATCAAGTATTGAATGGGAAATGAAGGCTTTAATCCCAGTCAGACTGAATTGCCAGAATGTGTCAGAAGTGCTTGGCTACTACTGGGCATGCTGATGTGTTATGGATTAGAGTGATTGCTGATAGTGATGACTCCTGAAGATGGAAGACTCTACTGACTTCTGAATAGCTTCTGAAAAGTTTTGACTGTTTGTATATATCGTGTGTATTTGATAATTGAATAAATAGACAAATAGATATATATATTGGGTGAAAAGTATGGAAAAGTTAGGTTTGAAGTAATGATTGGCCAAATTCTCATATGCCTAATAGGTGCATTAGCAATTGTTTGTCTTGGCAGCTTAGGCCAATATCAGTGTGATTGAACTAATCAGGATTCACACTTGTATAACCAGAGCTCTTATGGAGTTTTATGAAGACCTGGTCCTAGGGGCCTGTACCATTTTCTAAGATTGTTAAGGATTAGAAAACTGAATGTGGTGCTTCATTAGGCCTATGTCATTATTGTCCCATTGTGATATTTGTTTCTTATATCTTTCAGATGAAGAAGACACAACTTGTGCAGTATTTAATGTCAGGCATCCAAAGCTGCTAGTCATTTGGTAAATTCCGCTCTATAAATGCACAAAGCGTATGCTTTATTCATTATCCACGTGCACAAACGAACTGTCGTAGCAGTGGAGATTGACGTCATCAGTGGCAAATGACGTCACGCAAGTGGGCATGCGTGGGAGGGGTGGTATGCAGCGGTGCATTTAGCTGGTTCGATGCAATATGCATGCAGTGCTCAGCTTACAGGGGTGTCACCTGATCTGATAAAGATCCAAAGGCAGCAATTGACTGACCCAGATGTTTACGTATTAGCATACATGTCATGCTTTTAGAGGCTGATGTATTTCACACTTGTAAGACAATTTATAACACACGTGACAAGGAATGGTGTTAATCTATACATAGGCCTGGTGGCTTACTAATGACTTCATGCATTTGATTTGTATCTGCTCTTTTCTACGTATAGTACTAGCGGGTTCTCTTCCTTAGAAATTAATTCGCAAAGATTACAATTAGCTTTTATAAGGATATTAAAGATATTCAAATATAAAATGCAAGTTTTGTCAACCTCTCGTAGAACTGTTAATGGTCTGGGCACCATATATTTCATGCCTCTCTTGCAAGAAAATCTCAGTGTGAGATTTTCTTGCAAGATATGCATAAAAAAAATGGCAGACGTTTTCTCAGTGCACATGAACAACAGAGTTACATCAATCATGCCTGGCAATGAGTTCTGTGTTGCCACAGGCATATAGGCCTATAGTTTCCAATTTATGCATCTAAATAACGCGTTGTTGACTCTTAAATAACATCAGTTATCTGCACCATTACGTCTGCCTGTGGCAATTGGTGAAATAACCTGTGTCAGACAGCGTTGTATAAGCAACTATTGAACATACAGTTACAGAAATATTTTACAGGGCCATTTGTCCTATCGTGGGAATCCCAGCTTCCTGGAGATTCGTTATGATGGTTAAGGGAGTAAATGTTGTGTAAAACATCGGCTGCTAGAGCTCTTTCGTCTGCGGTTTTATACAAGGGAGTTGCTGAAATCTATGAAATTTCATGAAATAAGAAACTGACAAAAATAGGAAATCTTTGATCGAAACTTTTTTCTGTCGGTTATACAAGATGAGATAGATGGCTTTGCTTGCAATTGCAAAGCAAGTAATGTAACTTAGTTGATAACTTTGTTGAAGTGACTAAAAATATACGTTACGCTACCCACATAATGCATCACACTATGAGATACGCGCCAGTTGTGGTACATGCATTTGAATTATTAGATTATATCAAATAAAGTGTTTAAATTAACTGATAAATATGAATTTGTGCAGTTGTGTAAGTGCTTTTGAAATTTCAGTTTGAGAATCAGAATTAACTTCGATTTACGTAGGCCTACGGCATTTTTGCATATGACTGGGACTTCGAGAAAACTGGTGATATTAAAAGGTTTGAAGTGAAACTGAAGTTGCTTCTGCTATCTCGATACTATATGACTCCTCTAGCGTAAGAATACTGTCTTGTGTGATAAACAGAGTGACCCAAGCTGAGTCTATGACTTCCACGAGCTGTCATGACGGACTTGGCACAGGAGAAGGAACTCCTTTGCAAATGGCGTGGAGCAGGTCATTGCACTGCAGCAGTCATGCAATTCCCTTGTGACCAGAACAACATTAAATACTGTGCACACCCACATTGTAGGTGCCTAGTCTTGGTGCTAAGATGGCAGGATTGAAACCTTTAGAATCGAAACTGGATCCGTCTCATTCTTGTCTCATATTGCAAATATCTCGCATAATTATAAGGTACCTGAAGCTGTAATGCTGTGGAATTACTCCATATCTCATTTTGGCTTTCATCAATGGCGTCAAGAGCTGACTGTGGACGATTGTACATATGTACTGTAAAAGTTCTGAGTAAAACTTGCATACATTTAATGAGTATACTTTGTGTGTAATGTTGACTGAAGATGTTTAGAAACCGTTCAGTTGAAAGGCTGTAGGCCTATAATTTCTTTGTGAGCTTAAATTATGCTCAAAACAACCAAAAGTGCCCTTTAATGGAACTGTTTTCGAGTTGGATAAAAAAAATCTGGCCGTTTATACCTCTGGAAGGGATTTCGTGAGATTCTCGTGGCCAACGAGGAGCAGGGAGAAATGAGTGCATTAACCCGATTCCGTTCATGAAAATGGAAAGTGGTCTCGGCTGCTGGCTGCCAATCCCCACGCGATATTGCCAACTACATAATATAAGCAGAGACCTGCAGATGTCATGTTTTGCTGTCATTGTGTAGTGTCACTGTTGCGTATGTTGCTGCAGGAATCCGGTTGACGAACGAATCTAGTCTTGCCAGGAAGTACAACTTATGTACAAGATGGTCTGGGTGACTTCCAGGTTTCCTGCTAGCTTGTATTTTATGGATCGTGGGTCAAATGCTGACTTGACTGCATCTTTATAAATTGCCAATGAAAGCAAGAGTCAGGAGTCTGCTGTGGAAATCTTGCTCCAGAAAGTCAAGTGATCCTTATATCCTTATATGTGAAGCAGGTGGGAGCAGTGTCTGGTATAGGGAGCCAGTTCCACTTTGGGTGGCCCAGGGGTTAATCCAGCTGGCTGTTATGTACATGATCTAGGGTGGTTGAGTTTAAACCCAGCTGTGCATGGGGTTCAGGTACATGGGGTCATGCACCTGAGACTTTAGAAGGCTTTTTGGTCATGGGTAGCCGTCATATCTTTTCTTCCCAGACAGCTACTGTATCAGATGACATAAATTGAATTGAATTCAGTTGTGAATAGTGATGTATAAATCCTTGTTTATTAGGAAAAAATGCAATATTCAATCAAATGGTATTTTGCCATCCATAACATTGTAGCACTTACAAAACTTAATTTCTCGCTTCCGGTTTGTCTGTATCCAAGAAAGTACAGATAAAAAACATTTTAAAACCCTCTTTAAATTCTAAATTTCTTGTACATTTGTACCATTTGTAGTGTCTTACAACAAATAACATATTTTTGGCCCTTGTGTTCTGAGGAAATTTGATGGAAATCTCCAAGTTTAAAGGGTTGCATTAATTTAATAAGCGATGTTTTCAGACAGGACTGCAATAGAAAATGCCATTAGTTACAAGATGATTTCACTTGGAAAACGTAATCGTTGATAATGAGACAATTAACATGGATCTCCGCATGTTCAATCGACCTTTTTCATCCATTTTCCATTTTTTCGAATCTCATTTGGCTTTAGTGTTTTTTTTGTTGTTGCGATTGATCACCGTTTCTTATGCCCCAGGGGGCGCTGTGCAATACCCCATCTGTCAACCGTGTTTTCTGTCTGGCGTCTTCTCTGCTCAGCTTGGCTAGTTGTGGCTGCCTCTATTGTGGAAAGAATGGTCTTTCTTTGATATCAAGCTAGATGGCGTGAAGCCATGTGTATTGTCATTTGGTCATTGGAAACTGGTGTCATGTTGGTTCTTATCAGTGCCAACATATTTGTGAGCACATGTTTGAACATTTTTGTGGGTTATTGCTGTTTCCTCTCTGCTATCTGTTGATATGAAGATTTGATAATTCTGAAGAGAAATATTATATGAGAAAAAACACGTTAGAAAAGGAAACCAGATTTGAAGAGATTTGTTGTACTATAGGCTAGGCTGATTATCGTGAAGGGGTGTGAAAGATCAGCTTTTATAGATGGAGGTTGAAACGCTTGTCATAAGAAAGTGTGGCTGTGTTATTCAGTTTTGGGCGATGCTTTCTTCCAATAACCCTATTTGACGAGGTGTTGGTCTTGTTTATCGAGGGTTGAGCACCGATTTAGCTAATAATGGGCGCCATTTCCTGAAGGTGTTTGACTGAGGCGCCCTGTAATATAATGGACTGGAGGAATAGGGGAGCATATTGGGAAAGAAATTGTTGGGAAAGTACGCCCAGAAGCAATGACCAAATAGCCCCCCCCCCCTCCCCCTCAGAATGGCTTCTAGATGCATCTCCTACAGTGAATTTGCTTTACCCCGAGGTCCTCGGGAAATTGGGGCTAATTTAGCGTTGCTTCAGGACCGACCACTTACCATCAATTCATTGCAGTTCATTCTTCATGAGATCAATTAGATCTAATTAGTTGCTGGAAACATTACAGTAGTATTGAATGCTCTAGCATAAAGAACTTTAATGTGTCTGCCTTTATATACAAATCTGGGATTAAAGAAATAAACTGAATTCATGTATTTTTTCTGCAGCATTTGATTTAAAACAACATTAGATATTGTTTGAATGAGATTATTAGATGGAAGGAAATTATTTTTCTTTCAGTTATGAATGAGATTATTAGATGGAAGGAAATATTTATATATATTTTAGTTATGATTAAATGACAAATAAGGATGAATTGGAGAAGGCACCTAACCACTCGAAGAAAGGGTAGGGAACTGATAGAAGGTGTGACGTAATATCAGGGAATTCCAAAAGCAGAATTAATGGAGAACGAGAATTTTAATCTTGTAAATTAACCTTTATTCCTGATTTAGTAAATCATCAGTGTTTCATATGGACCCGAATGCTGTGGTTGTTGTTATAAATTGGACTGTCAAGCTTTTTACCCCACGGCGCATGTGTAAACTCTGCATTCGTTGCGGTTGAAAACAAAAATTGTAGGAATCCCCTCAGCGCCCGAAGTGTCACAAGTGCAATAAAAGAGGTCATGTCACACGGGATTGAATGGCCGTAGAATCCGCCTGGTCAGACGTTTGGCAGACACACTGGGCAGACAGGCGAGTTGTTGGACACAAAAAACCTTTTCTTCTCCCCAGGGTTTCTTGTGGGACAATCACAAACAACTGCTAGCAGAGAATGGGATTGTTTTGGGAAGCTTGCTTGTCTTGTTTGGGCTAGGTAGCAGCTTTGGCACAATGAACTTTGGTTGGTTCCGTTTCTGGCGTTGCAACTGTTGTCCGACGTTTTGCGTATTCTTATTTGAAGAATCTAGACATGTGATTGGCTGAGAAGCCGTTAAATTAATATTTTTTCATTGGCGATGACGGTCGACGATCAATCCTGTCTAAATTGAGGTCAAATAAAAAGATGTAATTTTCGGAAATAGTTTAAACCGTGACCCATCGCGACCTAAAAATCATGTACACTCGGCGACAGTGAAATTCGCCACGACAACGAGATTCTCCACTCGTAATAAAGTGCAATAAACATTTATTAGATGGCTGTTTGGGTGACAGGGTATTGTCAATTATATAAACAATTAGTCTTGTAACAAATCATGAACTTGCAAGGTGTATGATTGAGTATTAGGATGTTGGCGAATCTCGTTGTCGTGGCGAATTTCACTGTCGCCGAGTGTAGACTTATCATAGTGTTTGGTAAAACATTGGTCAGCGATTTTTTTTTTTGCTGTGAGGTTGAATCTCAGAAAAGGTAATCTGTGTATGAACTCTTAACTGGTAATATATGTAATTTATTATACTACTGCAATTTAGCTTAGTTTATAGGCCTAAATTATACTTGCGTTTAGCACAGAGCACAGACACTTTATTTGACACTGCTGTCTTAACGTCTCATATGAATAGTTTTCAGAATGCTTCAAGATGTGATCAGGAATTGCAGCCAGGATGTATCATGTAACTGGTTAAGAGATAAATTTCAATTTGTCAAGTATCTTATATCAAAAGAATGGACACAAATGTCTAAGTGCCAGTAATAATAGCCCTGCCCAGTATAATGGGTCTTATAAGACTGGTCTAGCTTGCCCATCGCTGCTCCTCGTCTTATTGTCATGACTTGCTTGGCCTTCGTCTGGTCTCACAACTGTGTCTGCTAATAGCTCTTAACTGTCTGTGGTCTGGCTCTGGTTAAGTATAATCCTGGGTGGAATCGTGCTATTTGTAGTCATTTAAGTTTCACGATAACTTGATAAGTAAAGATAGGTCACACTCTTGATAAGTCTTATCTGATTCTCGAATGATGAGTTATGGATACTGCAGTAAAAGCCTTGTTCTGAAACGTGAGAAATCTGGTGAAGATTCTATTTGATCGAATTAATTATTACTTCGAATTCATGCGATAGACATAATTTCATATTTTAGGAGAAGTATATCATAAAAAACAAAAAAATATTAGATTTTTTTTTTTTTTGGGCTTCTTGTAAGCACACTTGATTAAGACAAATCTATCGTGTACTGTTGTGGTTTGTCAAATGTGTGAACAGTCAACTAGCCAGTAGCCTTCCAGTAGCTATCCAGTAACTAGCCAGTAGCCAGCCAGTGCCTGGTGTAGTGTAGTGTGGTGTGGTGTAAGCTACTGTAAGGGTGCATTAAATCTCAGCCAGTGTTCAATAATGTTTCTTTTCGTGCTTCTGGCTGCTGGTCCCTTATCAATCACCCACTCCTGTCGTTTTCCATGCTATGCTGTCAATGTCTGATTGTTGCATGGAATATATGGCCCCCTCAAATTGTTCTCATTCCCATCCAGCTTGGAAAGACTTTGTTAGCAAGATTGCCCATGAAGAGCTACAACCAAAGACCCTATACTTGCTACAGCTGCTGCTAAACAATGGTGAAAGATGCTGTGAAGAAAATTCTTTTCTGTAATAACTAAGGAATTTTAGTTTGACATGTATTATAAGTTGTAAGTTTAGAAGGTTTTTTTGTTGTATGATCAGTTCCTGTGAGAGTCCAATAGTTGACTCGCTGTCTGGAGTCCTTTTTTGGGGACAGTCATTTAAAAAAAAGTCATTTGCAATTAATTAGTATTAGATCGGACATATGATTGAATGTGTAGTGGCAACATAACATTTGATTTAAAATTTTCGTGATAGGACATCGAAGGATACGATATAGACTAAGAAAAAAAAATGAAGCAGGTTTTCATCATAGACGTGTTTGATATAATATGGTTGACCAGTGGGATGCTAATGTTGCCGATGCAGATTTGTCATCTTTGACCATTTAGTCATGTGTGGTCAAAAAACATCAATACCTCAACATTATATTAATGATGGCATTGAACAATGCAATACATGTATGTGAATTCGTAACTTAGAAATGGACTGACAGCTCTGTCATCTCGTCTGACCATTCAGTGTGTGGTATATCTGCTTGATATAGTTGGTTTAATAAATTTAGTGATGACTGTTTTAGTGTTTTGGAAAAAGAAAATAGTTAATTTCTCATCAAATAAAGTGCGAAGATTGGAAATGATTAATAGCTCAGACTACTAAGGCTGCTGCAGCTGCTGTTGAGCTCTCCTCCAATGAGGCAGTGATGCTCTCTTCCCCCCCCCCCCCCTCTCCTCCCCTCTCTCTTATACTCACTAGGGACGTGTAGATATGTTTTAGTAATCGTGGTTGGAGTGTCCATGATGCAAACAGCTTGGTGCTTTTATCCTGTATTAACCCTTACTCAGCTGATATATCAACAGCATTATGCAATTATAATCTGACATTGTGTAGGACTTAAATTATATACAAGTGCTAATGTCCAATACCAATTATAGGACCAAATTATAAAGTGTGTATGTATGCTGGTATGAGAACGCATTAAGTGTTCAGGATACCATTTCACTTAGCGAGTTCTCAAGGGAATCAAATGCTTTCAAGTTGCAAACCTGCAATTCAATTTCAAAAACAGCTGCCTCTGGTCTGGTAGCAATTACAAACTCTGCCTCTTTTTCATTCTCTCCCCAATATGATTTACTTCCGTCGAGTCATTCTCTGTTCTGTGCCAGACGACAGTTTCAGCGAGACATTCCAGGGGCTATTTATAGCACATCTATTTTTAGCTCAGACTGGCAAGCTTCACTATTGTCATGTGCCGTGGTCATGTGTCAAGTCTCGCATTACGGTAATTTGATTCAAAGAGAACTTACATAATAGATAAATGGAATGGCTGTCCTGTCCTGCACTGCCCGTCCTGTCCTGCCCTGCCCTGTCCTGCCCTGTCCTGTTCTGTCATATTTTTTAACCATTTTATGATTTTAAAAGTATGCTAAGGTTGCACTCAAATGTTGGAAGAGTTAATTTCAACTGTACCAATTAACTTCAGCAGGAAATTCGACTTCATTGAATATTTTTTGCAGTTTTTGACAGAGAAACCCTCTGGGTTCTCTGTCATTGCATCCACTTCTCTGTCATGAGAGGTGAGGTGGTGGAGTGTTTTGGTTGTAATCCAGCCACTTTTTGGGGAGCAAGTGGGAGGGTTCCTAAATGGTATTGAAATGAGCCACGAAGCATGCCGGTTATTCTGATTTTGTAAATAACAGCCCTGTTTTTTTTTTTAGTTTATTGGCAAAAATGTGGCTATTTTCCCGGCATTGGGCTGATTGTTTGGCTCTTGGCCTGAAATGCAGCCCTACTGTAGTGCCTCTGGTGGTGAAAATAAGAACTACTTGCCGTGGAGCTTGACAGGATGAGATCCCAACACATCAGATGCACTTAACTAGCCAGAGCACAATGAATTACAGTATTAGACAGTTACCTGACCGTGTGAAATAGAATCTACATGTGTTAATTTCGTTTTCAAGAGCATGCCACCAATAAAGTGTGGCAGTTAACATGGTTCAGGGTAAACTGTAATTTAATGCAATTCGGATCCTACCATGTCAAGCATTAGTATGTCATTATGCTAATTGCTCTTTGCAGCAAAAATGCATTAAGCTGAGAATTTAATGTTGCATCCGTCATTTGTGTAAATTTCGTGTCAATCTTAATTCAGCATGGGCATCATATACAGACCTTTGCTTCTAAGTTATTAAAAAAATAA
The DNA here is from genome assembly GCA_932294295.1 of Alitta virens. Lineage (NCBI taxonomy): Eukaryota > Metazoa > Annelida > Polychaeta > Phyllodocida > Nereididae > Alitta > Alitta virens. The sequence goes on along the minus strand of OW028575.1, from coordinate 11,404,654 downwards.
AGCAACATGATTTTCATGCTGTTGGTGCGAAATAATGAAAGAATCATTAACTTCTAACAACATCAAGCCAACTAAATTCTAAGGACATTGGGGTACGTTAGCATTGGTCTGTACTAGGACATATTTCTGGTGGCTTTCAATCTGCTATTTTTAAGGAGCTCCTGCTTGAGCTAAATATAGATTTCCTGGTGACGGTCTCTGCGTATTTTTGTCGTCTGCTTGGAGCACGTTTCCAGATCTTGAAGTCCGCTGATCGATCAAAGTTACTTCTGCACAACTGAACAAACTAACCAGCTGACCACGTCGGCCAGTTTACTTCCGCCAAATACAGTCCCTGAGAGCCTCACGCCACTGCCCTAGCTACGCATTCCAATAGCCTTCTTCAGATGTCTGCCGAAAATTCCTTCCTACTAATTTCGCATACTTTTGACAGAAAACTAAAATTCTGATTCTTCAGGCAAAAGAAAATCCTTATGTGATTTGTATAGTAGAAATCTACTTTAATATGCTTATTGCAGATTTTTTAGAAACATTTTTTTTACACACTTCTGTAATTTCAAAAAGCTATGATATCACCATATATATAGTTGGCCTATGATGTAATAGTTACTCTGTTATTTGTTCGATAATCACTATCCTGCTCCTAACTCATTATGTATGGCGATTTATCATAGCCTTGGTGTGAGAATGCCTATTACATGGGAGATGATACTGGGGATGACAAGTGAGAATGATAGCCACAGAAGTAGGACACAGTAGGACACATGCCTTAGCCTTCATTAGCATGGGATTATTAGGCTGAAGCCATTTACATATGAGCCAGGAAATTGAAGAACTGGCAATGGCAGTGCTCGATAAGCAATAAGGAGCCTAGGCTGCTGATTCTATGCAAGTCTTCCAATCAGCCAAACTGTTGCAATCTGGGCCTGGGCCTATTAGCCGAGTGCTGCAGGGGCCAACTTTAATTCCACTAATCCTATCCCCCAAGTGTAGGAAGGAAGCGTGCATCGAATGATTTATGTCAACTGTACGTCTGTGGCAAGTGTACCCTACGCTGTGTGGTTTGAAAGTAGTTGTGCTGAATCCCCATTCTAAGCATCGCATCATTACGTCTGTATCTAACGCCTCGTAAAGTTCATTCAGCAATCAACATTTTCGCGAATGGAATCAGATTTCTTCGTTTACAGTGTAATTGGCTATGACAAATATATTTGCCCAAGAAATTGTATTGTATTGTATTGTACGAGAATTCTATTCTATTCTGAGATGACGTCTGCTGCCTCAGACGTGACGTCACGGCTCTTTGATGTCGGATTCGAAATTGTCAGCAGATTTGTTTTCGTAAAAGCAAATCCAAGAATCGGCCGCCTACAACTCTTAGCAGATGAAAATAGCTCTTTTGAATGAAATGACGCACTTGAGATCGTATTTCGATTTCAACAAGTGGAATTCTATTTTTAAAGGGCCGGCATTTCGAAAATGATTGATACATCTACTTTTGAATGTTTTAGGATTTCCACATTTCATGTGTTACTAATGTTACTAATAACATAAATGTATGGCAAATTTCCGCCCAAATTTAATCACGAACATTTGTAATATGGCACAATATGGAGGAAGTACAAGAATATAATTTTATAAGTAAAAACATGAGTGTTTATTTTGATACAAAATTGTAGGTGGACGTATTATAGGCTAGAAGATTGTTGTAGGAGGCGACAAAAGCGAATATATAAAAAAAAGCCTGGTGGTTAAGAGTTCGTTGAGTTGGTTCGTGCGTTCGACTTCCAGTCTTTGAACTGTTTATGAACTGAATCTTATCTGGAATTTGTTCGTGAAAAATGTGGTGCTTTGTATTCAGCATCTTAGGCATTATCATCTCATCATTTCTTCAGCCCCCGATTGTATTGTTTAGGTTCTGACAGAGTTGAGAAGTTCAAAGCAATATTACATAGGGTCAGTTGAGGCTTCTTTTTCATAATGTAGAAGACTGAGCTCACTCAGCTCACCATACCTGTCAAAAGGAATGATGGAGGTCTCTATGTGGACCAGTCTGCATGGAGATCACTCTCTCAGGTCACAAAACTCCTAGTCCCTCAGCATTTTACTAAGTCCGTCTGATCCGCGTGTTATTGTGGTAAGCTCTCTTTACAATGTGGGGGACTTTGACCTTCAAGTAGGTCATTAGAGGTTATTCACATGACCTTGATGGGAAATAATATATGTTATGTGTTTTTGGGTGTTATTATCCTTCAGTTACCGTTTTTGCTCGATTTTATATAAAACCCAGGAAATTCTTATTTTATTTTTGAGTATACTTGGTCTTCAGTATGAAAATGGGGAATATTCAAAAGTTTGAATTGCAGTAGATTGTGAAAATGTACTTTAACGTGTTAAGGAGAGTAGTCTTTCATCACGACTTGTTTTTGACAGGATAAATAAGGTAATAATGACACCAAACAAGCAGGTGAGGCCCTGCAGTCACTATGGGGCTTCCCTTAAGCCTTTTCCATTTGAAGCACATGAATGGAAGATGAAGTCTTGCACTCAGTCTTCAGATTAAGGTTGCACACGGTCTGAATGAAGGTGATCCTTCCTTTGTGGTCTTCTTTCTTCTTCCTCCTTTCTGGTTTTTTTCTTGGCTTGATGGCTGAGATTAGATGGCATAAAACAAGGAGATCCTGTATGACTATGCACTATTCATGCTCTTGATATATTCACTCATGTTGCTTTGGCCTAATATAAGACCTACACCACTCTTTGCTTTACTCTGCTTAGACTGACGTTACTGTAAAGACCTCAGCCAATATTTCATCGTCCTATTCGCCCCATGCACCCTAGGTGTTCTGTAGTTAATGTATGGTGTGTTAATGAACCTGTATTCTGTATGGGGCAAAGTCAGTGTACCTGTTTGACTCCCTGTAGCGCAGGGAAACTTTTTGCATGGGAATATGGTTCTTCCATGGGAATATGGTTCTTCCATAAAAAGAGTTTCCAGAACATCGCTAGTATTACATTAACATGAGTAGTTATGAGATGGAATACACCAGGCTCATCACGAAGATTATAATTAATTCAATATTGAAAAGGCTGCTCTGTCCTTAATCACTTTATGACCCATTTTCGGCAGTAAATTATATCATCTATTTACAACACTGAATACACCCTTGCAAGATGTTGTCCAAGATAAAGAGCCTAAATCCCCTTCCACCCTGTCTACCAGAAGGAATTTTAAAGTGTGTGGTTCTTTTCTTGCTCAAGGCCACAGGGTCTGGTGTTTACTCAGGGAATAAATTGAGGATAAATCAGTTGCGTTGATGGAAACTGACAAGACAATCTTTCAATGCAGGTCTCACCAAATAATACCACCCAATATCCTGATAAATGGGGGGTCTACAGTGGAATGGGCTGCTAACTGCTGATAACACTAACCAAGTGAGGACCTTGGATCAACGTATTAAGGAAACAATCATATCTGCCCTCCAAATGGCTTGTAGTCCAAGATAGGGCTCGAAGTATTGTATTTAACAACCCACTTACTCAACTCAATGGAAATTTCTCCAGCTGCTTGTTGTGGCTTATCAGCAAAATGTTATTTTATGCACATTAACTTCTCGTTTATCAATTCGCGTTGCCATGGTAACTAAACCTATTACATGTCGTACTAAATTTGGATCTTGGGTGTTATTTTGCATGTACATCATTTGTGGTGATGTGGACCATACCGCTTTGGACTGGTCTGGTCCGCGATCTTAGCCTGGACCGCCAAAATACCAGACCCTCCCAAAAATGCTGCATCGGACTGGTCCAACGCTTCTGGACCAGTAGTTTGAGAATTGCTTGGTTGACTATCATGTCGGTGCAATCTTACAATATTGACTAGTTTTTTTTACTTTGCTCAATTATCATGTGATTATAGGGCGGGTATCTAATGGAATTTAGTCTCTTTTTTAGGAAAGATTTATAACGATTCTAAATTTAAATTGATAGCAGCAATATAGTGACACTTCGCCTTTGGCCTCATTTGGAAACTCAAATATTAAGGCCTCAAATGAGGAAATATAGTAATTAGTCGGCAAGCAGTGTCATCAGTGGTACTGTGGGTACAACTTTACAACTAAGCTTTGTGATTGTGTTAACCATGTAATTCGGAAGTCATGCATAGAGGATATGATTCTGTGACAAATGTTGTCATTTTCTGGCCCTTAAGGACAGTTAAGGACATTCCAGAAGTGCCATAAAGCGATGCCTTAAGCAATAACAGCCATTTGGACAGGATGAGACAGGATTGGCCAGCACAGTGGCAAACAGTACAATTAGAGAAGCCTTTGGCATGAACAGAGGACACAGCAATGACCTTGTAAGTCTGAAGTGCTTTGCAGTAGTGAAATAGAGACTGTTAGTTTGGAGAGGATACATGAGGTCGTTGACTTGCGCTGGTGATTAGGAACAACCCTCTCAGACACTGGTGTTGTGTACCAAGTCAACCTGCAGCCTTTGCAACCAGAGTGCCACGGTATTAGTAAACAGCCAGGCGCCCTGGGACATGCCCTCTTGCATAGAAATAGCAGCATCGACCAGGGCAGGTCAGGCAGTCAGGAATAACCCTGCCCTCTGCCCAGAATAGGAAGACCCAGGCCAATGATAGCAGTCGATTTATGACACCATCTGGACTGCCTGGTCCCCACGACCTGTTGGTTTTATATGAGTTTAGTGTGCATACCATAGTCAGTTGACATATAGCAGTAGGCTGTTGAAATTATGTGTAGATGTACCATTAGCTGCCTCGAAATCTGCCGGCCTTAATAAGGCGGAGAATCCATCTAAACTGCTAGACCTCACTAAAATATCGATTTGTGAAAAGCTTTATATCGATGTTTGCAAATTTGTATTGCCAATACTTGATACATGTATACCCATCTGAGATTATTTGTGGAAGTTATCTTTAACATTGAAAGGAAGACTACCAAATTACTTTGAAATTGATAAGGAACCACAAACTGTTTACTGGCAGGACATGGAACATTATACTTCGCAAGCAGCTCGTATCAGAACTTTACCAAGCCTTTAATTAATTAATTTTTTAGGAAATGAGGCATTTTAACCTTGTCTGCTGTAAACGTGCTGATATAAACCCTTTATAGTATGAATACTCTGAGATTAACCCTCTTGGACTAAAAATAACCTGCAATGGGTGGCTTGCTTCTGACCTTGGGTGATGGGGGAGTTGAAAGCACAGACTTGTCACTGGAGGGACCTCCCATTTATCAGTCTGCGATAAGCGCTTCAATCAGGACTCCGGCCGACTTGATTCTACCACCACCACTCTTCGATCAAACTGATATGGCCAAAATTGCAATCGTGGTCCTGCGACAAAGTGGCCGGATGAAATATGGTAGATGGCGATTGATCGGATTGCGAGTGATTGCGAAAAGGGTTTGTGGAAAACAAGGATTGTGTGTCGGTTGTGACTCATAGATCATCGTGGGTTGCTTTTCTCAGAGATCAGCTCTTGTTGTTCTTGTTATCTGTCTTCGAGTCAATTTTGCATTAATTCAAAACATGGGCTGCCAGCTGAGACAACTTGCAGTACATAGACTACTCCGAAGTGAACCCAGTGAACTATAGATGGACAAGCAGCTGGAGTCTTCTACATATTTTGGTAACCTTGTCCTGATAGGTGTTGTACCAAAAATTCTGTGGTTGTACAGAACTGTAGGCATCAAACAATTGCTTTAGAAGCTGGTGGTAACATCGCCTTACTGTTAGCTCCAGCTCATTATTTAAATATCTTGTTGCTGTTGCGTTTTGCTTGGAGATTACCTCTTCGTCTATACCGACTTAATTTTGGACCAAACTATCCTGAATAGTGTCCCTTTAGTTAATGATATATACAGTGTGATGTGGAATATCTGTGCCTCTTTGAACATCAAAGAGGAACCTTAAGACGTGTATGTGTGATCTTGTCAATGTAAAATTCTGATGTTTATGCCTCTATATCAAAGGGAGTGACCATGCATCTAATTTGTAAGGACAAAGATGAATGGGATATTTGGTCAGATATGACCCCCTCCCCCCTGTCCCATGGCACTTCAATTGACTCGCTCATGCAGAAAGTGGCTGCCAGTTTGTATTGTGGTCTATTGGTTCTTGTTGAGAAATATTACTTCTTGTGATGCTGTGTTGCAGTCGTAAATGAAGTTCCAAATGATCTAGACACCGGGCTTATCATTTCATCATTACGTTAACGTAGCTGGTCTTATAGCAGCAATATGTAAGCTGACTGAATTGAAGCCTCCATTGATACTGAAATAATGTGGTGTCTAGCAGAAATGCATACTCACCCAGTAGTGTTTCCAATGGTGGGTGTCCCTAGTTTTTACCTTGTAGGGGTTTCAGTTAGGCTCCCATGCCCCCAGATTATGTTGATCGGAGTATTGGAATAGAGGTGAAAATAGATGTGTTTGAAGTACTATAGACAGATGTGTATATTGTGTATGTGATTGATATGATTTGTGGTGATTTATCCTTGCATGCGTATCTGATTAATACATTTGTCCTGATTTAGCCACCTCGTGCCATCCTGGGACTCCTTATCGGACTCCCGTGACTCCCCATAATGGCTCATCATAAGCATGACCTTCCTCTGTGACCCTTTGTAGATATTTGGCTGCAATCTGCTGACCCCTGGGACCCATCATGTCCTGTGTGAATTGATAATGACCTCAATACCCTAACCAGCCTGTCCCACATTGGCCCACATGGCCTAACCTGTCCCACTTGGCCCACACTGTCTCACATTGGCCCAATTGGACCCCACACTGGCCCAATCTGTCCCCAAATTGGCCTACATGGCATTAATCTTATAAACCTCTTCATTTGTTTACCAATGCCACTGATAAAGAGCATGGCATTGCTTTGCATGACTTTCATTTTAAGATAGCAGAATGTTTGTGAATATTCTATATAGGTAGGTGCGGCTACATTGAGGTTCCTCTTTATATACATGTAAATGTAGACAAATACATGTAAATGTAGACAAATACACAGATGATTGATGGTGTTGTAGTCTTGCTGTTGTCAGTAACAGTAAACAACGTCTTAGACGCAGTGCACAAAAGATGCCTTACATCTTTAGCAGCTTGTTAGTGATCTCCTTATTCATTCTATTCATTGCCTTTTTTGTGCATAACAATAAAAACAACTAAAGACTTTTCCATAATGATCCTAGCTAGACCATACACTTCTTTGCAGTTCTACCTGAAACATTAGTGTCATAAGACTGAGCACGGTGCCTTGTTTACTAACACGACCACAGTCTAATGTGGTGTTAGTTTGTCTTTTCATCTTGACATCGACTACATGCTTATATGGGACATTTAAGAGATGATGATATTAAGAGTTACAGTAGAGTAGTTTTGTAAGTGTTTAGGTGGTCCTAATTTGGATGTAAACCACACTGACAAGAATTATATCCAAATAGTAATGATGATAGAAGGACGTTGATTGTGAGATGGTTCAGTAGAGTTATACTGTACGCATTGTACACGTAAAAGCGCCTTGCACTGTGATACAGAGAGACAATATGTAAAGTAGAATCCATTGCTGTGAGGCCGGTTTTGACAGATGAGCTGTGGCTTGCCCAGGGAGGCTGGTGTGCTGTGCAGCTGGGAATTGTGACAACCGAGATATTAGGCTGGTGTCCGTTCTGCCAGGTTGGCAGTGATAAATTGGCCTGGCCACTCCAACTTGCTATCAATTTGCTCCTGTATCCTTTGAATTAGCAAGGTGATCCTTCAGTGGTCCTGGTGTCAAGGGTGCCTGGGGGGAGGACCAGATAGTCCCTAACAGCCACTGACCCCTGGTCAGATCTATGGTCAGGGATTTAAAGGTCAGTCTTCGGTGCTATAAATATAGTGAAATGACTACTTGAAGTTCATTTGCCAGCTGGAGAGGATGACAGGTTCTGGTATAAATTTATTCCAGCATTTAGTGAATGACTGGCTCCCTGTCTAACTCCTTCTTGGGCAAATGATCAACCTTAAAGCAGGTTTCACAGTCTTGTAATGGGAGAATTCACATGACGTCCTCTAAATTGTATGAAAGCTGCTGTAATCTGTAAACCATGTTGTATTCGCTTTGAATGAATGTAGCTTATAGCTATAACTACCCACATCTTATATTTATAAAGTCGACTACTCTTGATATACCAAGGGAACCGGTCTGGCCAATTAATGCGAATTCATATGCAGCTTGTTTGTAAATGAGAAATGACAGTTTGCTACCATGAAGCCATTGGTCTAGGACCCAACATGACTGCAAATGATGATTTAGACCCTGGCTGTCCTAGCTGGTAGCCCTAACTCATGCACATCTCTTGACAGGACTGAGGCTTAATTATAGTGACCCAGACCCTGCGTGACTCGCCTCCTCTCCAAATACTTGCACAAATCATCACTCACTTGCAGTAGGCAGCCCTGCTCGATCGAACATTCTGTCCCTGGGCTCTAATTCCCTGACAGCAAATTAGAGGACACCATGTTTATTATCCCCCATACATGTAGTCTTTGGTTTTTTTTTCTTCACAATATGTGTTATGTGGGTTGTAGCTGTAATGTTATACATTGTGTCCTGGGGTTAGTGTTTTGCTGTGTTTTGCTGTACTTAATTCTTTGCAAGGCATGTTAGAAGTATATTTATCTTCATTAGAAGGACCTAAAGCAGAGAAAGACTGAATAGAGCTCATTAAAAGGCAATTTACTACTAAATCCACTTCATTATCAAATCCGCTAAAGGCACCTTAAATTCATTCTGTTCTGTACTTAGTGTCTCAGTTTCAAACATCAGTTTCACATTCACATTTAATTACTGCTGAAAATTACATTCTGCTGAAAATTTCCTGTTAAAATTATTAAAAAAAAGGTTATTCTGAAGAAGTCTCGTTTTGTGATGTGACTTCCATTTCTAATTTGACAACCACCAGAATAACTGTCAGATCTGTTAATGGATGCTGTTTCTTATTCTGTGAAGTCTGAAACTGATGTCTGAAACTAATGATATATTGTTGGATTCCATGTCTTGTCAGTCGGGATGCTTGTCTCAGATGGCCTGGGTGAAGCTTATGGGAAGTAACAGACTCAAGCGAGCGGCTGGCCTGTGCAGTTAACCTTGTGTCCAAGGCTATGAGACCATACTTGGCTCAACTGTATACTTAAGCTGCAGTCCATTCCAGGCTTCTATAGTCATTTTGGAGTAAGAGAATACAGGTCTTAGGGTGTACATATAAGTTGACTGGTCTTGAATTATCGCCAGGTTGTTTTGTTATTTTTTGGTAGCCTCTGCTGAGACAAACATAGTGACTTTGCAGTGTGTAACTTGTAAGATTTGCTGTCATTTCACTAACCACGTACACTCAGGTTAAGTCTTATTCAGGTAAATTGTCTTGGTACATCACTTGTGATTGGTTCACTGCCAAATGTGCCATGTGCGTTTTCCATGCGTCTAATTATAATCAGGCGTTTTCCATGCATTTTCCATGCGTTGATCCCAATGCATGGAAAACGCACATGCCACATTTGGCCTTGTTATCAACAGGTAAGACGTGTGGTTCCATTTCAGGGAGCAGCTGAAGCCTGTGGTTCCACATCAGTGAGCTGCTTAATCCAGATGAATTGGGTGAACTGGATTACATTTGCACCTTTGCAAAGTGAATTACCTGACGTACTCAATGGTCTAACAACCTGGATATGAGTGCAATATAGCAATGAAAAGCTTAGTGTACATAGTTAGTGAATGATGAATTCTATCTTCTAGCACCATGTACTTCTTGCTATATCCTTTTAGTTGTTCTACAGCCTTTAGATATATGATCTTGTCCTCTGTCCTTATGTAAATGGTCCACAGGGGTCTGTATAGGCCTTGTTGTAAGGTCCATCTGTCATGTTCCATTTAGGCAAGTCCAGGATAACACAGAATACCAAGTGAGATGTTGCTTCCAAAACATTGTGCTGAGTGAATGACCTTTGGCGTGCAGCAGGACTTATACAATTTAGTGCTCTAATTGTTGGATCTCTTGAAAGATAGTACAATGTAAAATGAAAAACAGTAACCTAATTGTTAGGTGATCTGATAGCGAGATATTCTCATAATGAGGACCCACTTTATCATTCTTTTTGCCACTGTATGTAATCTTTTTGTTGTTTTGTGGCTGTAATCTGGGTGACCTATTGCCTAAAGACACTCATATCAGCAGTGTTCCAGTGTTAATATTGTCGCAGGATGAGTAATGGATGGACACATAGATAGACCTGGAAAGTAATAATAGGCCTCTTCTTTAACATGATGTTAACCAACAGTCTTATCACCTCATCATGACATCTGCTTCTAATGCCTGATAACATTAAGTTGTATGCCTGGTGTTGTGTGTTTTCTTGAACCACGCAGTTGTTCATTGCTTGAGTGGGAGGCTGTGATATATTGGCCCTTCTCCTTACCCTGTTTATTAATATAGTGGCTGGCAATGTACAGCTCAATCAATGGGCAATGAGTCAAAGCTGCGATAATCCCAATCTAATCTGCTCACACAGAGGCATTGTGAAAGCCATTCTATAAGCCTAACACCAGCAATGGAAATTGCTAAATTCAGCAGCAGCCAGGGAGGACCCGGGTGGGGGGGGGGGGGGGGGCAGAGAGCAGAACCGCCCCCGCAATATTCATATTTGCCTCCAGAAGCAACTGACAAACTGATGACCAGACAGCAGCACCAGCAGCAGCAGCAGCAGCAGCAGCAACCAGGAGGAAGGATGCATGCATCATGAGACATGCAATGTCATGAATGAGATGTGTGTCGTGCTATGCAGTGCTTCTCTGTTGTGCAGGTTTACCATTTACTGCAACTGTTATTATGTATTATACAATGTGCCACATATTTTGCACACGCCTAAATAATGTGTTAATATAATCATTTCATTATTCCTACATATATACAATAATAATAAACCCTTCTCTCAGTTAAGGAAAGATTTGTAAAACTATCTAGTAGTTCTTAAATTTCCTTTATTCGAGAAAATTTGAAACTGAATAGAAGGGTGCCGAACAGGTTCACGCAGGGAAATGATAAGTGGATAAACTGGTATGCAATAAGACCCAGCATGATAGGTTTTTGTTGTAGAGGCGTGTCACTTGGTCTTTTAGATACTAAATTGTGTGCAGGATAGAGATATTTCCCTTGATGCTTAAATGTGGGCATTTCCCATTAGGCATATGATAATACATCATGTGATTTATTGGGACCTTGTGTGAAGCCACTGCCTAATGCAGCCTCTTCTACGTGGTATTCTTATACAATCATGTTAAGGAAAGTAGTGTGTCTCATTCTCTCTATTGTCCTGTGGGGGAACTGGGCTATTATGGAGAATGAATGGGGGCATCTTGACATTAGCTGGCAGTGGCTGTCCTATCCCTTTGAAGCTGTGGGAAGTCAGATCTAACAACCACTACTACTGTGTCCTCTGGGGAGATCCTGTTTAAGGCTATCTGTGGCCAAGGCGGTTGACCAGATGACAAGCCCTTCAGTTGCCTCATTGATCTGGGTTCTTAAGTGTCCCGTTCAGTGTCCTTGTTATGACCTTCCAGTGACCTCCAACTGAACTTTGGACAGTGACCTACTTTGTAGGGTGTGTTACTTCCTGTTGGGTCCTCTGATGTTAAACGTGTCTGTATGATGTTGGGCTGTCATTACCTTGAGTCCTTAACACTTTCAGGTTATATATGTTAAAGGTTTGTAATCTGGAAGGCTGTGCCGCTACATTGTGGATGTATTGACTGACTGACTGACTGTTAGTCAGGCAGAAGAAACCAGTTGTCAAATTAACCAGTTTCAGATCACAGAAACTGAAAAATCTGCCCAGTTGTTGGCACATGATGATATGAACCTACAGTGTACGTGGCTAGAGCTCTTGCAGGAAAGTATAAGTGTGTGAAAGCCTCTTGCCAACACATTTACTGATGATATCTCAGGAGAGCAGCTAATCCCTGCAAGAACGTGTACCTGGGAGAAGCTACCCATCCGTTGAATCTGTGATAACTCAGTCCCAAGATGTCTCAGCCTCCATAGCAACCTGCTCCTTGCACTGATGCTAATCCCCCACACCGTGAGCGATAATATAGGTGCACTGGTGCCATCGTGTCTAAATATAGCAAGTGTGCATGTATCTGATTATGTCTTGTATGCCCAGAGTCATATTTTGGTGTATCTCGTGGAAGGCAGCTATTTGCAAAGGGATGCTCTGGGTCGTCTAGTGGTTAAATCATTGGTTTGCTCCCATGCTGGACCAGAGTACAATTCTCAACCTTATCACACTCCCTGAGAGCTAGCTAGATCATAGCTGAGAGTTCGATCGAAACGTCCAAGTTGGTTAGGGTCAAATATCTCTATAATTATTTGGAGTTTGGACAATAACTTTTCAATGGGGAATTTAAACTACGAAAACAGGGGGACTCATCATCCAATGACGTCACTAAATAACGTCATCAAACGACTTTTTTACTTATCTGACGGTGCTTCCCCATAAAAGGTTTAGTTCAGATACGGTCATTGTTGCGGGACATTTTAATGCTATTTATTGTGACCGCACCAATGAATGTTAGAAATGCGCAAAATCAGGTCATTCAGGGTGAGATTGTCTCTATGTCTTAACATATTGTCATAAATGCCATTCACTTGACATACAATTTGAGTTAACTGCTCACACTATGACACCCTGAGGACTTGTTAAGCATAACATCTAACAGCTAAAGAGTCTTACAGCTTGTTCTATTCCCATACATTGGGTTATTGCATGTTAATGGCAGAATACCATGTCCTTTTTCACCTAAAATAGGCATGAGTGTCGCTTTATGGGACACCATAAGACAAGGCTATGCATTTTTACCATACAATCAGAGGTCATTAACTGTACTATGATAAAAATTTCCTGTTTTCCATAACTCAGTTGTCATAATCCTTACAAAGCAGTAATGTTTGTAGAACAGTGCTCTTAAAACAGGTAAGCACAATTAACCTATGGCCAGCATCTTCTCCATATCTACACAGAGCAGTACTGTTAGACTGATCATGATTTGGAGGACTTAGAAGTGTTACTAATATCACTGTGTGGAGCAGTAGTGTGTATTGAGCAGGGCTGTGATTAGAATTATGATGTACTAACTATATGTAGCATGGTGTGCTGTGTAGCAATGTGCTGTGAAACAATTTGAGCTATTCGGGATAGCACTGAGTTGAGAAGTAGTACTGTTGCAATTACATAAAAACTAATTTTCTGCACAACATCACTTTGTTCTGTCTACCAATGACCTCCAATGAGATGCAAGGCCATTCTTCTTCACTTCTTCAGTCTCCTCTTCTTCCTCTTCTTCCTCTTCTTCCTCTTCTTCCTCTTCTTCCTCTTCTTCCTGTTCCTGCATTCTTGAGTGTTCTTCTCTATTTGCTTCTTATCTCCACTCTCTTTAATTGCACCAATCCACTCCAGCCCTTCTCTTCCCAAGTCCCCTTCTCCTTCTCCTTCTCGAATGCACTTCTCGCAAAGTATTTTTTTCTGGCTTTGTATTTTTCTCTTGTTCCAATACATTGATCTAAAAAGACTACACATGGTTTTTTCCCTTCAATATAAAAAGCTGATGTGAATTTTGACAAGGCTTCCTGAGAACTGCAGACTGAAACAGGAGCTTTTGATGCAGACGTCATCCATGATGAAGTCTGCTCTTTTTAAAATGTCAAAGCTCCCTTGTTTTTGCCATTTTTAAATAGCTATAAATGACTCTCGTAGAAAGACACACTGTGAATTATAGTTCATGAATGGTTCTTTATGTCTACAGGGTGCGCCATAAAAACTTGCACAAGCAGCTACTGCTACCTCTTTTGTTATTACCTTAATTGACTGTAATCGCATGCAGCTGCAATCATACACACAAAAGTAATAATAGTCCTAAATTATGTTTATAAATATATTTTCGTTTTTCCTCAAGAATTATAGATAATATGGATCTAAATATAGCACATGCACACTTATCACACCTTCGGGTGATTTTCACCTCGGCTTTTGCAATATAAGCATTAGATTATATCACTGATCATACAGATGTGTTACAGACACCTTTCTTGACCTTTGCCGCCAAAAATAGGGCAAAAAGATTCATTTTTAATAAGAAGGTAGAGCATTGACATTTTTGAGGCGAAAAGTGCCATTTTGGATTTTGGTAAATTTACTATCTTTTCTGTCTAATTAACGGGCCAATCCTCCTGAAAATCATGTGATTATTTCGAGATTAGTTGTAAATTCAAAAAGTCACTCTGGCATGCCATTATATTTCTCCATTTTAATTTCATGACCTTGCTGAATCAAAACGGGAACCAACCTTCTTATCATCTAATACCTTGATATATATATGCACATATAAAAAACATTGAAGAAGGATTCTGTGCAAATATGATATTTTCTATGGCTTCAGAGTGTGTAGTAACTTGGAAATATCTAATTTGTAAACTTTCTGCAACTAGAGACACCATGCAAGCAGACAGAAATTTGACTTCTGTGATGTGTATCACTCAGAACAAGCCCTGCAGCATACACCCTCTCAATAATTCAGATACTGATATTGTCTAACATTATAAGATCAAAAATATCACAATGACCAATTGCTTATACCCCTAACTAAATGTGGCAAACCTTTAAAAGACTTCATAAGCATTTGAGTAACCTAGAGCTATCCCGAAAGTAGAGATGCCTTGTGCAAGTTTTTATGGCGCACCCTGTAGAGTCTATCCAGCTCATATGACTAGCAATTCAGCGACAACAGACAGATGTAATGACGAAATGACGAAATGATAATTGAGCCAGTCGAACTATTTGTTAATTTTTTTTTTATTCACGCAATGACAGGCTTATTCGTGGTGGCTTCATGCGCCCCCTCCCCCTCCTTCCCCTCCTTTAAGCATTCACATTTGATGTTTCTGCAACTAGAAGCTGTTGATTAGCCGTTTGCGATTACATATGCATGACTCAACACAGCCTGGCACCTTGACTGACACCCAGGCTGACAGATTTTCGATTAGTTGCAAGAGGGTTCGGCAAGAGGGTTCGACTATGGGGTCTACCAAGACAGAAATGAGTTCAATGGAATGCGGGATGTGGGCTGCACGTAGGGCAAGGGGGTGGAATATGTCGGATCCTGCGGAATCATTGATTTCGAGTCGAGCAGAATTGAATTTTGGGCATCTATATGCCAGGTCTATGCCAGGTCTGTGCCAGGTCTGTGCCAGGCCAGCTGTGAGATTGCTCGCCTCCCTTGGCTTTTGGTAGAAGTCTAGAAACGCATTTAGAATTCATCTGTCTTTGGTAAAAAGTATGAGATCCCTTTGATCCTAAGAAGAGGTTGAAAAAATAATAAATAGAAAACCAAGCAATAAAGCACAAATATTGTGTCTTATAACGATCATGCAAGACTGTCAATCACTGTCAATCACTAGCTGCTGATTTGTAACTTTATTCAATCTCAAGCTCGTTAGTTCATTTATTTTTCATTTTAAGAGTTCAAGCTGCCCCAGTTGTGCATTTTAAAACCTCTAGTTGATTGTTACTTTGATTGTTAGAAATGTCAAATAAACTACAAAACTAATGACTTCTTGCAAGTTTTATTCAACTGAGGCGACTTATTATGCAATTAACAGAAATTACAAAGTGGAAACGATATAAAATGGAAAAAGGGACTAATCTTGCGTGGAAGCAGCTGCCTCCAGGGTGTTTTTCAGCATTTACTTCTTGAAAATTATTTCCTTTAATGCAGTTAATAGAGCACTAATGACAAGAACGTGGTTGTAATTATCCCATAATGCTGCTAGGCATATTTGGCCAAATTGGGAGCGGGTTTGAAGATTCATATGCAATTCTTGTCAAGTTCCACAACCCTTGAGAGTAATTAGTGAAAATAGTCCCAGGTGGCCATGTGCACAGTGTCTGTGTGAATATAACTTTAGTTTTCCGATAGAATGGTGGGATCTTGTAGTTACTGAAGAACTTAACATTTTAGGAGATATGAGATGATTGTCTTAATTTTAGGCACAGCAGAATCTGAATGATATATTTTTGCTTCTAGAATATGGGGCTGTTTACAATAATGATAGTCATAATTTACTTATTTGATTTATAGCATCGTACAGTCTCAGACCCAATATAACGAACACAATTCTTGCTATCAAGCAAGTCATTGTACAAAAATGATTTTATGTTTTATTAAACCAGACCTAAATATCATGACTTGCATTCTCTATTTTCATAACAACTTTTTTTCACATCCCAAATAGTTCATGATAACTTGGTGAAAGTGTACTTGGAATAAAATGCATTCTATTTTGACTTGCATTCTCTATTTTCTTCCATCATTGTAGAACAGACTTATACAAAGTGACTCATTCCAGTTATTTCTTGAATGTCCTTTGAAGGTCAAAGTGAGGCAAATGGCCTTGGAGTTCCGGCGTTTTCCATTATAGCGTGACCTCCAATGACCTCTGAGGGCAAAAGGTCATGATGTCAGGTGTGACCTTTGCCCTTCTGTCTGATTTGACTTGTTCTAATTCTCTTGATGGGTTTTTTCGTGAAATAAAGTCACAGGAAGTGGTCCTGGTTGTGTCCAGGGTTGATCTTCATTTGACAGGCTGGTCACAGTTATCAGCTGTTGAATAAAATTGGTTGAAGTTGAATTTCTTTGAATGTAATCTTTGCCTGTTTAGTTTACTTCAGATTGCTACCTATTCAAGCATGAGTCTTTTAAAACATGTTCAACAATGGGTTTTGACTTTCGAAAAAGGCCTTTTAGGTGAAATTACAATTTGACATGTCATTTGACCTGCTACTTTTCTCGAAGTTCATTGCATAAGTGCTCTTAACTTTTAATCGTCTCTCTTTCAAGATTCGTTTCTTTATTTCTTGCAGATCCTGGAGATCATCGCCAGAGGGGCCTTTGGAAATGTGGTCCGTGTTATTGACGAAGAGGACCAAGGGATCTATGCCATGAAGGTCAGTGACCTCTTTGTACTTGATTGCTGTTTACTTGTCTTATGTATGTCTCATGACATTAATTGTTAAAAGCATCATGGCAGGCTGGTGGAGCATTATTGATGGGAATACTACGCAATATACAGTTAATGAAATAAACTTGGCTACTGTAAAGTCAAGTCTCATCCATTTTTATACACATGACTTAATGATAAAATAGGTTTAGTGTGGTGTTAATTCTCAAATGGTCATCAGACTTATAAATAATATCTAGTACAAATGCCACTTGTAAAACCATACACTTGAGCATGCAACGAAACAAGTAGGCCTGTAGATGGAATCAGAGAAATGTAAAAGGAATGAATAGGTGTCCAGAAGTTTATTCAGAACGTTTGCATTGAACATGGGAATATCCATTCATTGTACTCAAATGGCTTCTTCAGTGCAATGAATGGTTTGGGATGCTTTACATTCATATAATTTAATATGTCCACATCAATAAAGCCAGAATAGCGGACGTGAAGCTTCAAATATTTGGCAGTTGGTGTCCGTGTTCATGAAGATTTAGCATTGCAACCAAGGCCTTCCAAGGCCTTCCAAGCCCTTCTTATTACATTGCAGATATATGGTGGGATTGCCAGCACCCCGCAGACAGGGCAATATGCTGGCCCTTGTTGTTTAGTGATTTACCCCAGAGTATTCAATGGTGTAGTGTAAAAAGGTTTAAAGGCATTCTCGTGGTTCAGGAATGACTGTGGCATGATGGGAAATTTGGAGGGTGGCAGAGAACAAAGCCCAAAGCAATTGATTGGCACGGAATGCAAGGAATGTCAAGTATGTCAGCTATGGGTGGCATTTCTGCTGGAATGTGCTCTGCCAGTGTCACATGGCTGTTGGTCTGTCTAACACGCTCTACTTGTCAGTCTCCCTCCCTGTTTCTCTCTCTCTCTCTTTGACACTTCTTACTCTATCTGTGGACTTGTGTTCCAGACATTGACCAGCTGCTCTGAAGGTCCCTGGGGTTATGTTGGATGCTGTGGTCTAGTGGTTAAGATATTTTGCCCTGTATTCACGAGCTTGATAAGGTACAGATTAGAACCCCCACCATGACATGGAGGAGGCAGATCCTCATGCAACCACTACTTCACCGGGCAAGTTCACCCCACCCATACGCACAGGCCTATAATATATATGGGTATGAGTGTCCTGTATTATGTATCTATGTAAGGTAAAATCAAGAACCTCCAGGGGTAAGCATCTGCTGGACAGTTAGCACTTATTCTCTGAGACAGAACAACTCCCAGCCTCACTCTCACTCTCACCCCCCCCCCCCCCCCTCACAATGGCAACCAAACACAACTCCATAACAAAGAAACATTTCCATGCATTGTGGCTTTTTTGTAGTCTTCAGATCAAAGAGGGTGGTTAATTCTGTTCTTATTCTTCAAACACATTCTGTTAATTCTCCCAAACACTGTTTGTAGACGCCCCCATGTATTGATTAACCGGTACTGAACATGCACATGAAGCTTGTGTTTCGAGGCTATCCTTAATCTTAGCAGAGTTGCCTAATTCAAACACAGCTGTACTGTATAAAGGCTATTTATAGTTTTGAAATGATTACAAATTCTTTAGATGTTATGAAGTTTTGTTAATAATAACTAACAAGCTTGTCGTTTTTGTCAAACCAGCTGTTGTAGGTAGGTTTTCCCACCACCAAATCCAGCGTGTCTAGTGACAGTTCCTCTGAAGGTTTTTGAAGGTCCCGAGTTCCATTCCTGACTCGATCTGACATTAAGGACATTAAGGGCATTAAGGTTGAAGGTCATTTCCATGGCTCCCTTACTTGTGTCTGTACTGCACTGTGATTATAATCATAATGATGGTTTCATGGTTTTGGTATGTATACTGATTTGGTTTTTTAAGTTGTGTGTCTGGTGTTGACAAACTTAATTGTTGTTGCTGCCGCTGATGTTGTTGAACCAAGAACTATGTAGAAGTTCTTGGTTGAACATTGTTCTTGTTGTCAGTTCCTCGAGATAATATTTAATTTGAAATGAGATAAAAAAAAAAATAGAATTTCAGTTATCCTGAAAACAAGTTAAAGTTTGATTTATGAAATTCCTCGCGAGGCCCCAGACGATTAAAAAACTGATTGGACGTTGTGATTCTAATGAAATTCTGTCACGCGCATGATGAGGAGAGGAGCATCAGATTTCATTTCCATAAGAGAATGCTTCACTGCTTGTCACATGGTAATACTTAATGAAGCAGGAAATGTCTGGTCAACAATGCTGTTGAAGCCAGTAAACATTATGGGATTCCAAGAGACTTGTCATCATCGCATGGTCATTGGTCACAACCTGACCATCTCATCTTTACATCTGCCTCATAGCAGTAACTAATAAGTTAGTAATACTTCTTAAGACTTACACTGATTAATTTTTAGAGCTTTCATATAGTTTTTAAATCAAATTGAGAAATCTTTTCCAGTAGATTTGATGCATTGCGTGCCATCAACCCTTAAAAAGGCCAGTCGTCGAATGCTGAAACCTCAGATTCAATTAGCACACCCTTGCCGCTTCCTGTTTACTGTGAAGTTGGGTCTCTTGAATTCGATAACATTTGAGACTCTTGAGACAGAGATGGAGACATCTTGGCTGAGTTGCTTGTCTGCGCTTTGTCGATTGCCAAAAGAAACGAAGAAATTTGCATCAAAACCGAAGGATCAATCGACTTCTTTGAATGGGAAATTGTGCAAATTTGGCATCAAGAGATCTTTGTGAAGTATCGGTGTGTTTGTCTCCTATTGTGTGCCCTTGTGGTCAGAAGCAATCCAGCTCATTTGATTTGCTTCAGAGGCAGA
The DNA here is from genome assembly GCA_932294295.1 of Alitta virens. Lineage (NCBI taxonomy): Eukaryota > Metazoa > Annelida > Polychaeta > Phyllodocida > Nereididae > Alitta > Alitta virens. Next base: position 11,384,737 of record OW028575.1, on the reverse strand, counting down.
AGTTATGATGAAATGGCAGCCATTGAGAGACCAGTTGGGTGGCATGATGGAACAGTGTCGTCTGATGCACTGATATGTCTCCTGCAACATGTGCAAATTAGATTAATTCCATTACACAGAAATCGAACTCAGAATTACAAGGAGAAGTCAAGTCATGCCACTGAATAAATCACTCTCACATCATCCCATGATAAATAGCTGCAAGTTATCATTATCCAATCATAAAATCCAGTGGATAGCCAAGAGGCACTCCATCTAATGTTCCTGGATTTTATTTCAATATGGTCATCTTGTACGAGTTAGCCACCTATGCATGGAAGTCATTCACTTGAAATGTTAATGGCATTTGCATTGTGTTGGATTTCTTTGTGCATGTATGGAGAGTTACCAGATCAAGTTGTTCTAGTTGAGTTTCCAGATCAAGTTGCTGAAGTTAAGATAACATTTTATTTAAAGTCGGTGGTGACATAAAAACAATACAACACAAGCTAAAAGCTTTTCGCCGACAGAAAATATAACAAAACAAGGCGAAATATTTACAAATGAGCGAGTGAAATGAAATATGTAGTTAAATACCATTAAAACTTATTACAAGGAATTTCTTTTACAGAGAATAAAGTTGCCACATTGACAGGTACTAAGGATATTGCTTCTTCTTAATGAGTCTTTAAATTGCAAGAAATCTTCCAAGTTCTCTAAGTTATGGGGTAACATGTTCCACACCAGAGGACCTTGATAAGCAATTTATTTCATTCCATACTGAACTGTGTTGTATACTGGTTTCATTAATTTCAAGTTATCTCTCATATTATATGGAGTGACTTGTTCGGGGAAGGAGTTATCTACTGGTGGTGACATCTCATGAAGTACTTTGTAAACAATTCGACTAGGTTTATCTTGCGTGTTACATATAGCATTCTTTTTACGGGTCTTTTTTAGTAGATTATTGCATGAGTTTATATAGTCATTGCACACAAGTCTTATTGCTCTTTCATACATTTTTCAAGTTTCTTGTCTTGCCCTACTGCAAAGGAGTTATAAACAATTGAGCAGTATACAAAATTTGAAGCTACAAATGACTCATAAGTCCTAAGTTTGCTTGTATAGTCAAGGTATTTGCACAGTCTCTGTAAAGCATTTATCTGTTGAGCAGCTTTTTTACTGATCAGTGACACATGGTTATTAAAGTTTAACTTGTTGTCAAATTTGATTCCTAATAGTTTGACAGTTTCTTCTGATTTGATTACATGACTACCAATTTCAAAGTCAATAGATATATTTGTTGGCTAATGCAGATTGCCTGAAATTTTGAGGGGTTAGCTTTCAAAAAATTTTCATTAAACCATCTAATTGCTTGTTGAGCAGCTTGTTCTAATGTGCTTTTGATAACTGATGGGTCGCTATGTGAGAAGGACAATGTGTTATCATCAGCATAATTGTAGACCACCACTGTGTTTCTGTTGCACACCTTCAATCATGGAAGTTTTCAGCGATAATAAATCATTGGGAAATGTCGTGCATGACGAATACTCTGAAAAGTTTTCCAGTGTGAAATATGCGCTTTTTGGAGCAATGATCAAAGGCTTTAAGCTGTAAAATTCTCATTATGTCATCATGAAATACCTTGGAAAAATGAAGCTCTTTCTTGTGATAGATGGGTTGGAGTTGAAGCTGATGCATCTCACGTGACACGAGATCCTTTTTAGGTCTTCTTGAAGTCAAGGCACACACGATTGTGGTCTGTCTTCCATTTATCTGTTTGGCTAAATGTACATATCACTGCGTCTGATTCAATTTCCTTTCATCGCACGTATGACGAGAAAAGATTCACAGCCAAGCGAATCTCTTTTGAAGAGGACACAAAAAATTTGATGAGTTCTCTGCTTCTTTTCAGATCATGCGAAAGTCTAAAGTAATGGTGGATGGAGCGGTACAGCAGTGTAAAGACGAAGCCACAATACAGGTAAATATACAGTGTAATGTTATATGGAGATGTATATGGGTGAAATGTGAACCCCATTTGCAAGACTGCTATATACATGTACTCAGCAATGTGGTATTTCAGTTGACTTCATCCATTCCCGTTGAATAGAAGTTGCCAGTAATTACTTGAGTCATGCAATATGTATTTCAGAAATTTCTGATCTTGACATGCCAACGAAGCTTTGTCAGTCTAATGATCGATGTTAGTTAGTAATGCTGCATCATTTATCATCATTTTGTCTTCATATTACCTTGACCGTACATAACTATTGTTTGATGGTTTTCTTTACAGAATGCCGTTGGGAATCACCCATTCATCGTGAAGCCATATTACTTCTTTCAGAATACTGAGAGTGTTTATATCGGTGAGTCAGATGGAAGCCTTTTCAGTTCTATCTGAAATGATGCCATTAAACTTTAATCATTCATGTCTGGGTCTTCATGGATGTTTTTATAAAAGTCATTCGTAAAATGTAATCTGTCAGTGACAAAGTCCTGCCTCATGTATTATTCGTATGATTTGATATTTTTGTGTCTGCAGTCATGGAATTCATTCCGAGAGGGGAGTTGTTTGCCGCCTGGAAGCACTGCGAATGCTTCTCTGAAAATCTTGTCAAAATCTACATAGCTGAGCTGGCCTTGGTGATTGATTTCTTGCACAGAGCAGGGATTATCTACCGAGATCTCAAGGTTAAGCTTTTTGGATTTACCAGACTTTCTTGATAGCACTTTGGATATACAATAAAGATTAGTGCAGATCAGACAGATGCAGGTGGTGACCTTGAAATAGCTAATCCAATGTCCTGCCAGAACTGCTATTTCAACACTGACTTTGAAACGTTGACAATCCAATGTTGAAAACAGAAAAGGCCTAACTTAGAGAAATTATGATAAAAGCTTCCGTTTGGCAGCTTGTGATAATGTGATATAATATTATGTATTTGTCTGCCAAGATTGATTTCTTTTAAGTACTGCAATTTGTATAATTTTATAGCTATCAGAAATGCTATTTTCTGTCGTTTCAGATGGAGAATATTCTCATAGACGCACAGGGTAAATGAAATTATAATTACTGCCCACAAAAGCATGCTACTGAGAAATGACCATATTAAAGAATGAATAAGATTTTCTGTCAAATGCCCATTACATCAAGGTGTTTATGATTTCACACAGTGCAATACTTTTTTGCAGGACATGTTCAAGTCATAGACTTTGGTCTTGCCAAATGGTTGATGATTGAACAAAGAACGAGGACTATATGTGGAACTCTTCAATATATAGGTAAAGAACAAAGTCTTGGGATTTGTAGACGGATTTATTGCATCACCTACTGATCTGTCAATTCTTGAGTTCTTAGAAGATCTTAATGATTCAAATTATGACTGGCATATGGTGTCACGAATTGACTGTAGATTGCAGATGGCTTTAGCTGTAGTACCTACCTGAAGGTTATCAAAAGTAGTGAAAAAGTAGCAATTGACTGAGATAGACTGAGATGGAGTAGAAAACTATGTAAATCAAGTTGTAACAGTTAGCGACTCCTGTGCTTGATTGTGTTCTTTATTGTGGTCATAGTATGGATGTAAACGACATGTATATACTCCACTTAAACTGTTTCCCTATTGTTCTTTTGTGGGTTATAACCAACGAAAATGTTAGTTAAATGCCTCCTGAGCGCTGAGTGCAAACTGATCTTGTTTTGCGTAATAAGGCAGTAAAACAAAACAATCGAACCAATTAATGAATATGCCTAATGGATTATAAGTTAGTTATATCCCTCATAGTCAGGATATAACCAAGACAAATGTTAGTTAACTCCCTCCTGCTCGGGATATAAATATTACTTATGCATGTATGTTCCAGCTCCTGAGGTTCTGTCCATGCACCCTTATGGTCATTCAGTGGACTGGTGGTCACTGGGGATTTTAATGTATGCTCTTTTGACTGGTGAGGTAAGTACTTTATACTGTTTGATAAATTATGTATATTTATATGAAGTAGTTTTATGACTGCTTGTTTCTGTTCATTATTGGTGAACGTTTACACTATTCTTCAGTAATAATTAGTATGCTAAAATCCTGACTTTTTTTTATAGTATCCTGTCAATGGTGCCAAAAACCACTGGGAAATGGCCAAAAAAATCCACAAGAACAAGTATTTACTTCCGTCATGCTATACATCTGAAGCACGACAACTAGTCAGCAAGGTAGACTATGTTTAGAATGCTGTTCAATAGTGTTCATAGTTTGTTATTGGTAATTTCATGACAGGATTCTGTGTTGGTTCCTTGCCCTGTATGATATATTTCTATTTTCAGTTGTTGAAGTTTGATCCTGAAGAGCGAATTCATGATGTTACTGTATTACAAAGAGAGCCTTTCTTCTTGGATCTGAAATTTGAAACTATTGTGAAAAGAGAGGTAAGTTATTAAGACAATTAACTTTTTCACATGAAAAAGTTGAATAAGTATTTCATAAGTGAATTTTGTAAATACATGTACTACTTTTCTGGTTCCAAGGCAAGAGCACACAGAATGTACATTCATACTGATGAAATATTTTGTACTTCCGAAAAAAACAGAATGGCTATTGATGCATTGGTGATGACTGTAAATATTTTAAAAATTTGTAGTCAACACTTCATTACCGAGAATGATGTCTATTTTTGATGCATATATGTAGTTATTTTAGGGTCTATGTTTTCCATTTCAGTTGAATCCTGATGTTTACTTGGCAGCTCAAGCCTCTTTTGGTTTCGGCCACCGAGAAGCAAGTTTGTCACGCTCGACAAGTCGGGGGACCAGTTTGGATGGAGACCTTGACACTAGTCGTTCATCTAGTGTAAGTCAATTTTTTACTGGAGCTTCATATTCATGGTATTTGTGGTTTATCTCAAGTCGATGTATACTGTTTGCAAATTATATTGTGAGAAATTTCTTTTCATAGTTATGTTATATGCTTTGTTGCAGAAACCGAAGCAAAAGTACAACTGGAATGAGTCAGTTGCATCTCTAAACGCCAATTTAGTATGACAACCAAAACCCAAGTCATCCCTCTAGATGATTTCCCGAAATGCAATTTCTCCAAAGCTCTTGTGATCCTTGCCGTTTGACTTGTGCTGCCACCTATAATAACTCAGCAGCTCCTTCTATTGTATTATGCCAGAATCTCAAAATAGCAAATTTTTATTTGTTTGTTATATTGCCAATTATCTGTTTTCCTTTAGTAGATCTTATGTCTGACATGGTGTACAGTATTTTTAAAGTTTTAAACCAGCACTCTTTCGTAATGCACCTGTTATGGGTTTAGGTTTTAGTATTCAGGTTTAGGTTTATGACTTATTGTATGTGCCAGGTTAAATACTCAATAACTTACAGGGATTATTTATTTCCTCATAAACGGCCATTCCTTGTCATGCACATAACTTTTTTATAGTGTTATATTTATGTTTATCGAGGACAGTGGAACTTTATTGTGAGAATATCCTTGCTGTACAGATTTGTAAAATTTAATTCGCAATGTAGTATCGATCTGTCATATAAATGGGTAAAAGTTTATTGCCCAATTTTTTAAACGGTCTGAATTGTGAGCTAAATTTTACAAATTTGTGTAATTTCATAAGCACAGTTGGATCCAAAATTCAGTTTTTTTATGAGAGCTTTTAGGAATTATTGCATTCCATTGTGCTAAAGTAAACCTTTTGGTCCAGTTATTTTTTAGTTTATCATTTGTTTAAGTTTTATTTTATTACACTGTTTGTTGTTTAGTGTCACAAAGACACTATAATGTCAGGAAAACCATCGCGTTCCATTTATAATCAAAATCTCATAAGGGACCTCTCTAAGTAAAACTTGATAGCATAAACTGGTTGTGTGTTAGCAACTCTAAGCATGTGTTTAATATATTTTGTTCTTTTTGCACATTTACATATATGTATTGGACTGTATACACATCGCATACTCAATAGAAGTAAACTATTATTATTATATTATTACTCATTTTCTCATCTCATCCCCTGAGAACTTGATTTTTATTGACTGTGGTGACAGCAGTTTGATTGACACATTCCTTATTGAAATTAATATCTCCCCTCAAATATTACATAGGAATTTGCCAGACTCCTAAAATGTGTTTACATTCCTAGTATTTCATTCCAAAAGTGTCAAATGTCATGTTCTCTATTTTACCAAGATATTATTTTGCCCTGTAAATACTTGTTAACATGTACATAATGTTATTACTATTTTGTACAACTTTACCAACCAGAAGAATGTCAACCTATTTAAGATAGCTATTTGTATGAATGTGGGCAATGAATATAAAGGTTTTGTGTATAGCTTGCTTTTGTATCAATGTTGTTTTATAAGTACCTCGTGTGACCCTCCCAGCGCCTTTATAAATAACAAATTTACTTAGTTACAAATGGGGCTCTGATAAATAATAGGACATGGTGTGGATGCTAGAGACACAGCATCCATGAAAATGTGAGCATGATTATATTATTTGGTTTTAAATTTTGAATTGATGACTCATACTGTATTGATTCTGATTAAAAGACCAATATAGATGCCCTAACTTGTAACTGAGTAAATGTAGTATTTTATTGTATATTAACCTATTTGTTGTGTTAATGGTTTAATGACTACCTAACGGTGCTTTTGTTTTAGATATTTACCTGATCGAGCTAATTACCTTATGCATCTCTTTTCGATATAACCATGTGATGTCATCGGAGACTTGTACATTCTAGGATTGTACATACTTAGGCCTAAATCTTTATATGCAAACCAAGTTATAGATAGACAAGTTTCTGCGTGTGAAAGTGGTGGAGTATCTGGAAAAGTGCAGTATAGCGGACCCAGATTTATAACCATGTTGAGAGAGCTTCGTTGATATGTATGTGACATCAAAAACTCAATGTATGACGTCACAAACTAATGACGGTCTTTTTCATGTTCATGGTAGAAGTGCAGTTTATTTTTTATTTTCCTGGGGACTACTGCCCCTAAACCCCTACTACTCTATACCAGATGTTATTCTAATTGTGCCAGAACTCAAACTTGGTAAAATTTCATATTTTATATATGGAAGCCAAATATGGGCATAAATTTAGGTCCGCTACTGCATTTAACCCGAGTATCTTATTGTTGAAACTTATCATTAAAAATACTCGAGTCACTTTTTGTGACATTTGAAGGCCAGCTATGTCTGTTTAATGTAAAATACTAAGATATATATATATATTGTAAATATACTTTAACAATGTAGATCAGTAGACTACCAGTATTATTGTTTTTATGTCAAAAATAGTTGATTAGAGTGTTGTTATTGTTGGTCTTGACACTTTCATTTTTATGAGGAAAATGTATATATATACTTGTAAGCTTACAAAAGTTCCCTGTGAACAATGTGGTGAATAAAATGTGCAATATTGCTTGAAGTGTATTACTTGTCCTCTTTATGTTTATTTTGGATGGCTTAATGGTAAAGGTGGAAGTTAATTCCTCCAAAGAACCTGCCTGCTCCCCCTCCTAGGGGTTGATGCACAGCTAGAGAATTTTTAAAAAGACTGTGGTCAAGACGGCAGCAAATTAGGACATTATATAAACTTTGTTAAAGTGTGCATTGGCTAGACTGTCATGCCATATTTGCAATATACTGTACAGGGTTACAACAAAAAAAATGTGAAAGGGAGAAATTTTCTCAAAGAGCAATGTGATGTGATTCATTTGGGTGACGCTAGGTGGACTTCAGTGCCCAGTGTGTGCAAACCAGGAGAGGGCGTCAGTAGTTAATCGTGCCTGGAGCGCCCTCTCTTGATAAAAAACAATATTGAATGTTTACAAACATGCTGCATCATTCAATGTGACAGTCCATGATCCTGTCAAAAGCTATTCTCGTGCCCAGGAGTTGAAAATGGCTTCTTATTATGATGAACATAACTGTGAGCCACTGAGAGATGGGGAGAGACCGAATCATACGCTTCACATGGCCAGGTAATTGACATTTTTAGTACTGCATTTCTTACTGTCAGTAAATTAATTCCACGCAAACTTTAAAGGCTAATATTATGGCTCCTCTAGGTTGTTGCTGGACACAGGTATGGCAGTAGAATGGGAAATGGAGTATTCAAGGTTGGTGAAAAAAATCATTCAGGTTCACTGGTGGAGGGGGGGGGGGCGTAGCAGCCTTAATTACTGTTTTTCGAAATGTCCTAGGAACCTCTTTTAAACGGGGTTATGGCTCCCCCCCCCCCCTTGGAGGCAGGGCTGGATCCGCTAGTGTTCAGGATTATGTACATTAATACATGTATTATATTTCATTATACTCGCTGCATATACGTAAAAGTATATGTATGATATATATATATGTTTTCAGTCTGTTCAATGGAGACCGACCTCCACCCCCAACATCTAAGAAAGTTATCGAGGAACTACCAACAGTCCCTGTCACAAAAGCTGAGGAAGGTACGTAATACGATATATTGACTTGCGCCAGTGTATTAAATTGTAGTTACTGGTATGTAGATCTCATGTGGTGTATGATTTCTAAACAAGGCCAAACAGTCAAGCAAATGTACTAATTACCAAATTTCTTGTATTAAAAGTGAATCTGTTTCTGTGCTGAAGAAACAATGCTGTTTGATTTCTGATGTCTGTGTAATTAAAGTTATCCTAAAAAACATTATATATATATAGCTTTATTTTGTATACTAGCTTGTATTGGTGAGCAAAGGCAAAATTATTCATTTTATTAATCAACAGACAGGCATGCCTTATGTCCGGTCTGCTTAGGTGCATTGGAAGCTGGAGATGAGATGAAAGAACTGCCGTGCGAGCACAAATTTCATCCCAAGTGCATTGTACCTTGGTTACAAAAGGTAAACACACTTGCTTTTAATATTACATTGAAGTCTACAGCTTAATTCTATGTTTCTAATGTGTGTAATATATACTATTATGTTAGTTTATTTAACTGAATTGCACTTTTCTTTCCAGACAAACTCTTGTCCATTGTGTAGACATGAATTACCTACAGATGACGAAGACTATGAAAATTTTAAGAAACAAAAGGTATGATCAAATTCTTTTTTTCCTCTATCTGTATAAAACTATTTTTTCTACATATGCATATTAGTCTAACGATAACCCGTTTCATTTCAGGCACGAGCTAAACAGCGTGAATATGAACTGGAAAGTTTGCACAATTCTATGTTTGGATAATTCTTTGGAGATTTATTTCCTGAACTGCATTTGTGATTCAGTATATCATGGACAGAAAATTAAAAACTTGCTGTGATAGAACAGGACTGACTGTTTATCATCAAGAAAATTATGTAATATCAACAAGTTTTAAATAGTAATTGGTTTTAAATGTACATACAATCAAAATAAAGTTTGGTTGTAGTTATAGTAAAACTTTTAATATTTTTGTACATTTATACAAGTTCAATGACAATGTAGTTCACATTACAGATAGTGATACCACAAGTAGAATAAAGTCAAAAATTTGCCTCATAATATAATATACTGTATTTGCTTGATTACAAAGTGTTCATTATATTATTGAATGGCAGCATCTTATAGACACAATAATCTATTTTACATAAATTAAACATTTGACAAATTTCTATTCTCAATTTAGCACACTAATTCAAGGCTTTGCCTAAAATATTTACCATTAAGCTTGTACTCAGGCAAATTTGGTAACAATATTTTACAAGCAATTACTGAAATAAAACAGCAACAATTGTTAATTAATGCATTGTGTATGAAAACACATGAAATTTGAAAAAGCCTCAAGAATAAATAACCATAAAATTATTAATTTTGAATGCTGTATTGTTATCTCTCATATTGTACAAAAGGCTATCAAATGCCTTGGGAGGTATCAAGTATGCAAGCAAATTCAAAATTAGCATCAGAATCATTTGGTCCACTTTCAATCCTGTACATGCACTCAAAAGTAGTCTAACCAAATATTAATAAAATTTTACAGGGCAAACTAAACTACTCCAAGTTATAAAAATAATCAAAGTGGAATTGAAAGCTAATAAAAGAAAAAAATAGTGGATCCACATTTCTGCTTTCACATTATCATGTAAGATTTTGATTTGACTAGGAAATACAAATATGCAGAGCTCATATCATTGATTACAATTGGATACATAGACCAATATATGTCACAAGTGTCTGGGAACAATTTAGCATAATATTAGCCCTTGACCAGGCACCCAAATATTGATAAGGTTTTATAATTACACTATATCAGCCATATTGGAATACAGGATATATCTTAATGATAATAAGTCTGTCTTGTAAAACAATTTACAGAAATGGCAGCATTTATGTCACATATTGTACATTTCATTGTCTCTTATCATTACACAATAAATGCAAAAGATTAAATTGATATAGTCATTATATACATTCTGATTTCTGATGACAGGATCAGCTAAATTTATTCCAATAATTATGTGAACCTTTGATGTTCAAATCTGGTGACCAGACCAGACGCCATTATTCAGTGTGTATAAGGGGAATAACAAAAGGAGTATCATAACATATACAAAACATAACTTAAAATTTTATACAAAGAGTCTACCACTACAAGTTTAAAGACCTGGAGAGACTGCACCGATGATTCTCGCTCACTCACACACGCATTTACAACTCGTCGCTAAGCTCCTCCTCTTCCTCTGCGATGTGCAGTAGGCTCCGCCCACTTTCCTCGCCACTAGACCAGTCACGGTGTTGTTGTGAGGCGTACGTTCCTGGCGATTTGACGAGGAGTTTTGTTTGTTCTTCTGGCTCGTCCTCTTCGCCCGGATTTCCGCCCTGTGCTCCCCAGGTCTCGTACCATCAATCTGAAGGGTCATCCTCTGGTTCTGGAGGTTTGGAGGCCTTATCAGTGCCAGAAATAGTCTTTTTCGCGCTGCTAGGCGGCGTTCTAATCTCCTCCGGCACCTGTGATGGGAGGCAGGTGTCTGTTTCATCATCTTCGAAAGGTACGGTACTTTCCTCCTGGCCGACGTACATCACAGACGTGTGGGGTTTCTTAACTTCCACTTCAACCATTGGCCCAGCGAACATCACCATTGGTCCTGTATCAACAGAAAAATACAGATAAACATCAAATAAACCTCCTCAAATCTCAGTAATTTTAATTTTCTATAAACCTAATACAAACCCAAAACTTTACATCAGGACAAAACTACAGATGTAGGCAGATGTACGTTGAGTTAATTTCATGGAAATGTACCATAATAAAATTGATAATCAAGTGTGGAGTCTTGATGACACATGATGGGTAACACAATACTACAGCGGATTGCAATTTGATGTTTATTAGGTCAGATGTTTTATTTGCATGACCAATGGGTCATATTACCTTCAATAGCATCTTCGTAATCAGGACTAGGCGTAGCGGGGCGTTCTTCTCCTCCCACAGCACCCACATCAATGCTCTCAGACTGTGGCTCCTGCTGCAACATAACCACAGAATTATGACTCATAAAATTGTTAAAAAAATGACTGCTCAATAATCATTCTAAGGTCCAACTGTATAAACTGTATACCTTCTCAGATCTAGTTTCATTGATGATTTCCACTGACGGAACTCGACCAATTACTGGACTTCCTCCCGTTTTGTTGCTGAAAGGTCATCAAAAAATTTTTTAAGGTCAAATAACATTTTCAATAATTTCAAGGTCAAACTTGGCTGCCAACATTCTTTGGGAAGATGTGGTTCGCAATATTTTATGGCATATTTTGACAATTCTTAAACAGAATGGTAAACAAAAATATCATGGTCCACCACTTACATAGATTTCGATAGGGGAATGTCACTAGGGGGCTCTGGCTTCTTGCTCTTGACGACCACTTCTGGAATGGCCGTCATGTTCACTTCCGGAGTTCCACTCCTCTCTGTTTCATCTTCTCTGGATTCTTCAGCCTCCTCAACCAAAGTGGCTGCAACTGATTGTCTGCTCCTAACTGATGACTGTCTACTGTAATGGAACATAAAGCAAAATCATCAGATAAAAGGCTTAATAAATGATTACAACTATTGCTATAGATGAATATATATGGATGTCGATCACATGAGATGTTAAATTAGATGCACCTTGTACTCCGTATCTATGCTGAAGCAAGCAAAGACACCACCCATGTGGTAAATGTGTAACATGGTGTAAACTCCGGGCCTTATCATCATTATGTCTGCTTTAGCAGTTGGTCATATAAGCTGCCAACTTGCTCACAATCGGGGTAAACACCACCCTTGCCACCACTTGATCGGCCATGAGCACATTTTGCACATATAGTTCCTGGGTCATTCTGATAGCAAACAGCTGTAGTGTGTTTTCAAACTACATCCTATATATGGCAGTATATTCTTTAGGATAAAATAGCATGAAAACAGACACATTACCATAATATGGAGAGAGTTACTGCGTGATACTGTTGTAAGCATTGATACATGAGTAAATGGGTTAATCTACATAGTGGAATCCCTTTTCAAATCACTGCGCTTGGCCAATCAGAGGTCAGGCCTTCAGCTCATAGCAAAAAATGTCGTTGCAACGGTCACAACCACGCTGGTTTTGTTTATAAAAGAAATGGCACACAGGGATTAACTGGAGGTTTTAAAAGTGAATCTGAACATTGTACACTGTTTTCACACTCCATATGAGTGAATGTCATACACTGTGCATGCAGGACAAGCCCATTTAATTGCTGCTGACAGTTTGACAGCTCTGACCACGTGGGTCTCATGCAAATTAGCTGAAAATATTTCGGTTTGGTGGCAGCGATGGAATGACGGAGGAGTGGAGGCGCTGCAAGCAGCTTGATAAGCTGCATAGGCTTCTTCAGACCCAGTAGCATTGAGACATTGAAATATATATTCACCTTTTCTTTCTCTTTTCCATAATAGGACTATCTTCGGGAGAAGTGGGTAAACTGGTTCCCAATGGAATGCCATTTACTGTACCTGAAACAATAAAAGCAAGAAAACATATTAATGCTCTAATGTTATCACACAGAACCCTTGCATGTAATATCCTTATGAATTGTATATATATGATGTATGTTGCATGTTATATGAATGGTCTTGTAAATAAATAAGTTTTTCTTTCAATTATGTTTTTGCAACAGAACTACACTGGATACTTGATTTTATTATATTATTATTTTATTGTAATCTTCATGATATTTATTTTTCACAGCATATGTAATACCTATTCTGGTCCATTTATTTTAAAACTTATTTAAAAGATTTATAGCATCAAATGTAAACAGTATTATCATATTTTATCTTCTCTTATCATTATTATTAAAACTTGTAACCCATATGTTGTATCTTACTTATGGAAGGCTGCCATATCTTACTTATGCCAATAAATGTGTGCCTTTGAGAAAATGTGATCTCCATTCTATGGAAACATTACAAGCTAAGCTCATCAAATGTTCACTGCGATGAAATCACCCAAAGTAATTGTCTAAAACTATTTAAAAGAATAATGCATGAGAATTACAGGGCTCAACATAAACTTTTCCATGTACTTGTCCCTCGGACAAGTAACTTCGGGGTTTTAACTTGTCCCCCTGAGAACCTTACTTGTCCTGATTGAGATGATACATAATGTTTGATACATCCGAGTTATATATTTATACAATGTATTTAAGTAAGATATGTCATTCAGGAATAAGGAATTAGTTTAAGAATTTTGGTATGAACACAGAAGAAATTATATTTTATAAGCACATTTACAAGGTATCTAGTTTCTGAAATGATAAATATATGTATCTTGTGATGGATACATTACATCTTGCTAACATAAATCATAACAAGTGACCATGGTTGCTTTTTCTACTCTCAGTTTATGTGCATTAAGCAGAATTTCTTAATAAATTACCACTTAATATGTACTAGAAATATGCTAATGTCAATTTCTTTGATTAAGCACAATGTAGAAGTGGACTCCTGTTGAATTGCAATTAACCATTGACACTGCAGTGAAGTTCGATCAACTCATATTCACACCTATGATCTGTCAGTGTTGAATTGGATTTGAATGACTACAAGAAAATTAAGCCATTTAGATTTCACTTGTCCATTCGGACAAGTGCCTGAAGTATTCTGCTTGTCCCTGGAGACTTTTTACTTGTCCCGGACAATCGGACAAGTGTTAATGTTGAGCCCTGAATTATAGAGGCAAATGTTTTATTTCAATATGTTAAACTACAGCAGTAATGATTAAGTAGATCTGCTCTCCAGGACAAAATCTATATGTCAAAGTAGAAACATGTCACCTATTTTTCTCTGTTGCTAAGTGACAAAAATGTAAATGTTCTGTCTACACGGCAGGCTGATATATGATTGTTTTAAAAACTATGATGACTATAGTAAAAAGTTAATGTTACCTTAATTTTATTTTATGTAATCACTTTGTTTTTATATCTTTTATACTTTTATCTCTTTTTTGGAGGCAAATGAAGATTACTCTTATTAATAATTTATTATTATATTATCAATGCAATGACTCACCATCTTGATGTGGGTTGTTATTTGGAGGCGAACTGATATTACTAGGACCGTTCAATGCTTCTAACAGGGAAACCGCCTCATAGCCTGGAGGGACACCTTCCTGTGAAAGTTGGTTTTCGTCTCCATCCCCATTCTGAAATATCACAAGAAAAGGTCTTATTCCTGAACATTATTAATATTATTATCGACCTTATCTTTCAATTTTGACTTCAAAAGTACAATCATATATAAGGTATAGCTCAAGGGATACATTGAGAGAATAGATCTAATGCAGGTAACACATACCTACTGTTGTTCCAAATAATACAAAGTGTAATCATACGCAATATACAGCAGTAACAACTTATAATTCATGCAGAAGAACACTCACTGGTAACGTCGACTGAGGGGGTAAACCTGGCAATTTCTTTCTCATAGCTCTGATCTGTAACAACGCCCTAAAAGGCGCTCGACAGATAGGACAATTGTTGGCTTGGTAACGGAGAGAATCAGCGCAACAATTGCACAAGCATAGATGACGACAGGGCAGGATGAGGGTGTCCCTGATGTCGGACATGCAGATGACACATTCTGAGCCGTTGTCATCGATGTCATCATCCGGAGCCTGTAAGTGATTGAAACATCAGATGACAAATACAATATTACAGGATAACATTTTTGCATAAGGCAGCATAGTTTCTTTCATCCCATAGAAAATGTATGCAGCAAGCACATCTGGACTGTCTTATATCATATATCATATATCAGATATCATATATCATATATCATATATCTTATATCTTATATCTTATATCATATATCATAACGCATGTAAAACCAAACCTAACACATCACATTTTATATCATTAAAACTCAATATGTATGACAAATATAAGTCAGCACATCAGTCACATTTTTATCATTACTCGACTTAATACGTACCTTTCCCCGGTCAGAATTCTTGTTCTCAATCCCATAGATCTCTTGCAGCAAGTAACACAAGCCGTCCACCATCTGTTTTTGTTTGAGGGGTTTCAGAGTGTATCCTGGCTCTGACGACTTCTCAACAACTGCAAATGTGATGTGTGAATGTCCAATGTGTTCTGGCTCATCCTCTACGATGCACTGAATTACGACAGGGATAACGTCCTTGTCTGGGTTGTATTGCCACTGAAAGTAAATGAGAAAGAGTGAAAAAAATTGAATATTCCAAGAGTCCTGGTGACACTTGGTCTTTTTGTCAGACTTTCACAATGATCATAACAATAAAAATTAATTTGAACAATTCTTTCATAGTAGGACAAACAGTTAACATAATATTGTTTATAACATATTATTGTATGGCTTCGTTATCACTACTCAGCAATAAATATTGCCTAAGCTTTTGATATCTATCAGTATCACTTGAAAAAATAGTTTAAGCTGTTCTGACTGTTTATCCATAAGGTAGCTGAAAGCTACCATCAGCATATTGTTAGAGGGAGAGGGTGTGAAAAATGGGATAATCAACAAAAAAGTTCTAACGATAAAGCTCAGCAGATATTCAGCCTTACAGCAGCTAATAGGGCTGAGGATATTTTATGATGCATTATGCAAGTTATTTTGATTCGATTTCTCAAGAAAATGAGAATAGATGGAGATTTCTCTAATATTGGGGGTCAGCAGCACACAACAACCTGGCTGGAAGTACTACAATGTAAACTAAAGCCAGAATCACGTTTCTGGCCCAAAATGCAACACAGTGAATTCCCAGCACCATAGGCATTAATTCTTATGTTTAGAACAGCTAGCACCAGTTTTTCGGTCAGCTAGCACCAGTTTTTTTGTTTGTGGCTTAGTATGTCATACATATTGTTCTTTTACAGCCTGTTTTTGCTTTTGGCCTTGATTTAACGCTGAGCCTGTGTATTGTCCCTATATGCAACCCGCCGGCAAAAGTGGCGGGGAATGCAGCGATTTAAGATCCCACTGGGGATCAGTAATGTAATGTTGGGTAATTAATGGCAATTGAGGATTCCCAAAATGTTTTGCTTGATCAGCATGACAAGGTGTCAGTTTGACCCGTCTTAATTGCAATTTGCAGACAAGTGTTAATATACTGCTCAATTTGCTCAAACAGGTATCGTTTTCATTTTGAGTTTGTAAATTAATGGCAATACAACCTGTCTGTGATCAACTTATGACAAAGAAACAGAGGTATAACATAAAATAACGAAATCATAAGAAAAAAATATCAATTCATTACTTTGCATTTTCTAGTTTGAATTCTTACATTCACTAAGTGACCAAATGTTACATTTGGTTAAAAGAATGGTGCAGTGGATACTATCAGAACTTAGTGATTTTAAACAGTAACACCACTGTCTGGATTCAGCGCCGATAGGCTCTAGTTTATTTAGCGTTGTACATCAAAATTTCAGAAGCAAAATAATTAAACTGTAAACAAACTCTCACCTCCTCCTCAGAGAATTTACTCGGGTCAATAATGTGAGTGGACTGACTGAATGTTTGATTGGCTCCACGTTTGTAGTGATACGTCTCAGAGTTCATGGATGCATCTTTTGGATTATAGCTGTAAGCGGAAATAATTGCAATAACAAATGACCACTTCTGTTGCAAATAATTATATAATATTTTATTTTAAGCAGATGTGCAAACTTACTTTGCCTGTCCATTGGATATCTCCTCAGAAGCAAAGTAATAAATGGTGATTGCAACCCGAACATCAGTATCAAAGGTGAACTCAATATTGTAACGAGCTGAGGAAGGCTGCTCCCCTTCAGTTTTGTCCAGTTTTGTAGCTCCTAGCTCTTCATCTATTATTCTGATATTGAAAATAATTAAGAAATAACCTCTGATTGTCACTGAACATCAATTGCTAAGTTAATTACTTAGTGAGTATAATTAAACAAAAATTATATTAATGCTATTAGCACCTGATTAGCTCCAAAATAAGATATGAACATACTTTACAAATCTAATAGAATCCTTGCGAATGTTAACCAAGCTCTTCAGTGTCTTTGTGGGTTCGTTAGCTTGAGGAGCCGGATACGGGAACTGAAAATGACAGATAGCCACTATGAAATTTGTTGAAAAACTGAGTCTCGTCTAACAGAGAGGAAAAAGAGTTTTATTGACAACTTTAATCATCACAAAATCATAAATTAGTCATTTGAATGATCTACACTTAAGGCTACTAATTGCACTGAAGCAGTCAGAAGAAAATAAAAGGCAAAATAAAATGACATAAACATTAACAGGATAAATTTCTTTCTTAATCTGAAGTGTTATATCAGCAACACCATGCACCTTAGCACCAGTAATAGACAAGATCAAATAATACAGATGGATGCCATTTATGCACTTGTATTACATAACATCATATCATACCTTAGCACCACACTAAAAGAAATAAGAAAATAATTATCTTGTATATATAGATTAACACACAAAAAAATTGATATACTAGATTAATTAAATCATGCAGTACATACAGGCATTGGTCTGTTGCCAAGGAAGTTGAGATCTTGATTTTCTCCAAAGAGATAAGCTTCCGGCTGGGTGGTGTCAAAGCGTTCGCCTCCCATGATGAAATAGCTGCCGAAGTAACACCCTGAAGAATGCATTTCATTCAGTTAACTGAGAACAATTTGCCACTTGAATTGAGAACTATATCTACTCTAGAAACTTTCAAAGCCAAACCTAAAACTCATCTTTTTAAGAAATATTATTTACTAAATTTCATTTTAGCATATTTTTATGTATACATTTCAATGATAACTTTTGCTTTATGTATTTTATCATTTTTTAGATATTGTTTTTGATTTTCTCTATGTAAAGTGATCCAGATCATTTTATTTACATATATGAATGCTATACAAAATAAATTATTATATTATAATCACAAATCTAGCTTGGTTTAACCAAGAACAAGGACAAAGACATAAGCACCAAGGAGTAGATTACCAAACAGGTCTAGGTCAATATACTATGTGTAGTAGAAGTTTAGGGATCAAAGATTATTTAAAAGCTCAATTGCAATGTCAGTCTATGTCTTTTGAAGTTCTGTCAATTTTTTTACCCTCTGCCAGAGCTTGCCAGGTTCTGGTTCAGTTCACACGATAACTTCATTGACAATGTTAGCAGTATTCAAACTGGGTATTCTGTTACATTTAATTTACCAAAATGAATACAAATCATTACACAACATCTTATATTTTTATTTTAAAGAAAAAATGAAAGCAATGTCATGGACACAGTCAGTGTCACTTTTCAGTTTTCATACCAGATTTAGGTGGGTATCTGTAGGCGCTGGTCGTGGAATAATCCACTTCCTCCACGCCAGTACTCATTCGGCTCGTAAAGGCACCCATCTTAGCGCACTTCGAGACTTCTATCAATCACAAAACGGCAACATTTTAGATCCTTCTTCCCAAAACTGCATCAAATGGCAGACTTTCAGCAAACTACACAATAACTGGTGACGTCATACACAGGTTTGGTTTGTGTTTGGTGATTCCATTTAAATGGTGTTTTGGAAATGATCGGAATGTTTGAGCTTGAAATTTAGAAAACAGGGATGGGTCCTTGTAATAACACTGATGGTATTCGATTAATTGCAATTAGGATGGTAAATATATAGTAGCAACAGCAGCAAATGAAGCTTCGTGGCTTAGTTATGTTTGGGCGAACTGATACAACAGAGGGAGGATGGCCCGCGACAGAAGAGCTAATGTTGTCTCTGCACCGGCTTCCTGTCTGGACCACGCCCACTATGAAGTTACAAGCCAATCAGAATGCTGGAAATCTAGCGACCTGTCAATCACGCTTTGTGTGTGTTTTCTCCAGGATCCGGGACGGCAGACACGCTGTCAAAATTCAGGGACTTAGCACAAAAAATATAGGTATTATGGATAACCTTCGGGAACAAGTTATGATAAATCAGTTCCTGCAGATTACTGGGTGTCGTAGAGAACAAGCAGTTCAGTTGTTAACAGCAGCAAAATGGCAATTTGAGGTAAGTTTTACAACGACCTCTCAGCTTGTCTGAGCTATGGCGTGTTTGTGTTTTGAAATGTCGATGACCTACATTTACATGCACTGAATTGACATGATGAATTAATGTTGTGGTCAATTGTGGAGGCTTTGATGCAACTCTTTACTGTTCCAGATGGCACTTAGTATGTTTTTCCAAGAGACGGCCTTGCCTTCTTGTCGGAATTGCAACGGGAATCATTCGAATGGCTACTACCCGGTGAGTGTATTGCGGCATGGTATGCTTCGCCATATTGAATTCGCGATGACATCACGGAAATGAGGGGCCCATGTGCGCTTTAAATTTAGAATTTTACTCCCTTTAGCCTAGTATTTAATCGATATAAACCTTCTGTAGTATCCAATCACGATATTTACACAATCTAGGGGAAGGGATCTTGCACGTTTAATTGGAATAATTGGGTATTTCCATTTTGAAGGTGACCGCAGTCTGATTGTTTATATTTCTCAAACGTAAACAGAACAGGGAATGGCTGCACTCACGGGGGGCTGTGCCAAAGAACTCCGGCCTTACGTGGCTTCATTATACGCACCTAACCTCAACTCTGAATCATGCAATGTTTTGGTCAATACGCAGTTAATATAATGCTAATCCTGGATTGCTTCCAATACATGCTAAGCTTAGAACCACAACAACCATGGCATGGAGTTGTGTATTTGACAGTTGAAGAAATTAATGAATGAGTCATACACAAACAAGCATAAACATAATGTTATGAATTAATATCGACAATTATGCATGGCCATTTAGTTAGCGTTAGAATTATGTAGTACCTGCATTAATTGGTAAATCTGTTATGAGATACAGACTTGTATATTTGTGTAGATGCTATTGATATTATATAAATGTACAAATAATGTTTGTACATTATAATGTGCAGTCTACTATAGGCCTAACTGACATTAATAGTACCTATTATCTAAAAAAAAATGGCACTTGTCCTTATTACATTGTGCAGATTTAACTTCACGCCTTCTTACAAATCCAATAACAACCAGTAAGTACAAAGATACAACCATATCCTGCTAATGTTATATTTAACCTGCGATTGTGCAAACGATCAAACTAAGTTAAGGTTTATGTATTCACTTAAAAAACAAGTATGAACAATGAGTTGGTGTTGAAATTAAATCAAAACATTGCATGAGTCAGTGATTGTTTTTTGTTGATTTACATAGGCTTATCTCTTCACAGTAGCTTTGTAAGAGCATGGAAGCTGTTTTTAAGCTGGATTTTACAAACAAAGGAGGGATAGTCAGTTTATGCGTAAATAGAAAAGAAGCAGCATTTTTTCAAAGAAAGGATTAGGCTGGTGAAAATATTTCAAACGAAAGTTTAGTTCTTTAAAGCATGAAACAAATATGGAAAATGAATGCTCATTTAGCCCTTTGTTCCAATTAGTAATTATCAGAGTTCAATAATGAGGACTTCTTTAATTTTAAGACTAGTCTGGTAATTTTCTCGCAAATATGTCTTTTTAATACAATTACACAAACTGCTTTTAACTCTCTAAGTTCAAATGCTGCAGCAAATTATATAGAATGGGTTTGCAGACTAATTATATTACATGTCTGTCTTCATATTAATTAATCATTGATAAATAGTTATGAAAGGTGTAGGAAAATACTTGTCTAATTCAGCAGAGAGGTGTGGGAGAGTTGTGTAACTTTACAGCATCTTGGAGGAATGTAAGAGGTGGGAAGCTGCTGGGGGAGCTCTAGTGGCTTGCTTGGTGTTTATATTTAGTTTTGGCTCATTTGGCAGCTTGCCAAATATGGCACGTGATTCAGGTATCTGGCTAAGAGGCCTACTGCGCATCCAAAATACTAATGAAATATCACTGGGCCACCTCCTCGTGGGTTTACCTGGACTGCATATCTAATTAATGATCTTGCAACAAGATTCTTGTTCTCACAATATATCAAAAGCCAGCCCTAATTGTCAAAGTGAGATTTATTGGACATGGTTATTAATTTGTTATTGTCCGGAAAAACATGAACTAAATATAGCAACAGGTACATGCCTGGCTGTAAATGATACTGATACATTGCATCGTTATATTAGGCGTTCGTTGTACGTGTCACATGTCTATAATTTGTGTTTTTACTAAACGGATAGATGTATTCATAAACTTCCCAGTTGTTTGTTTGAAAAGGGAATTTTTGACCTGAATTATTTTTCTTGCCAAGTAGTTTTAGTCAAAATGTAATTTTTGGCTGAGTAATATCAGGTACACACAAAGAGGAGTGACTCATTTTAGAGTCATTTACGATCGAATAAATTTCAAGCCACAAGTTTCAAAGCTCAACAAACAGGCCATGGTTGTTCGTGTGTGAACAAACTGACTCTTTATGCAACTCGCATTTCTGTAAAATTTCTAAAGCTCAAAGAAACCTCATCATAAAAATACTGATTTAAACATGTAGAGACATGCGATCATATCAATATAATTTTAAGAGGAGTGAATTGTGTGCACTCTGATCATTTTGCTATTACCTATTATTTCATCATTACATCTGCCTCTCTGGCCATGTGATTGGCTTAGTACTAGACCAATAGTTTTGAGGATACACATAATTCTGATAAGCATTTTAACATTGGTTAAGTTCAAGTTGTCACTTAATGGTAGTTTGTTAGTGTTTATAGGACTATTTGGGGAATTTGATTGCAGGAAATGTTTAGTTCCATTGCTTTAATTTCTTTCTAGAGTCTTCCTCCTTTTTTTGAAGGGTAGATCATGAATAGTTTGCACTGGGAAAAACCAGCACTTCAGTTGCACCTGCATTGACATCCTACAAACCATGATAAATAATACAAGTTTATGTTTTAATATTATAGTACTATATGTAGTATCATAAAAATGCCAGTGTATAAATGAAAGATAAGGAAATAAAACAATATCAAAGACCAGAACGAGTAAATTATATCAGTAGTGATTCAGCTTATGTAGTTGCTATAGTAACAGATAACTGTGCTAAAAAAAGAGTTCTAAATTGGTCCTTCTGATCGATCAGTTGTCCTCTATATGTAACGCAGTGATAATCATTGCATTTTTATCTTTATAAAGTCATAGTTAGTAAAGTGAAATTGATATTCTAAACAGGGGAGTGTAGTTGATAAGGATGATAATGGACCAGGCCAGTGTGTCACGCGTATTGTATATTCATGCGCCCAGGCCACAATCTGGGTCAATGGGTTATGAAATCATAAGTGGTTTTTCATGGGTTCAGGGTGTGGGTTATAATGGAGTCTAAAAAAGAAATATATACTATAGTGGAGAGTATATACACACTTGTCCTTTGTTGATAATGGTAGTGTAGTCCTCTGTGATAAGTACTTGTCACTCAGGGGTTGATTGATGTGCTAGAAATGTTGTTTTCAAGCTAATTATCTTGTTTGAGCAGCTGTTTGGTAACAACATTTACTGAAATAATTATTTACTGTAATAATTATTTACTGCAATAATTATTTGTTAATTTGTTTAACAAATTGAATGAATTGTTATTCAATTATTAGGGAGACGAAGGAAATTGTGATATAAAACAACTTACAAAATATAATTGTCTCAGCGTGGGCATTAAGTTCAATTAGTTCAGTACTATTCAAAATGAATGACGTAAAATGGAAGATTTTCGTAGATTGTTAATTATTTTTTTTAATTCGCTTGACTTATTTGGACAGAGTTAATTTCTTTGTATCATGATGATTTGATAATGCAGTAAGCATTTGGTAAGAATAATTGTGCCTTGTGCTGTAAATTTGGTTACTAATCTGCTACCAATCTGACATTTTTGAAGCAAATGTAAAAGCATATTTAGAAAAGGGCAACCAGTTCATTCTCAAAGGTCCTATGAAATGAGTGCTCTTTGTTTTAAGACAAAAAAGCGAGAGAAAAAAAAAAAGATTAGAAAAAAAAAGTGCATTGTGAGGTAGATAATGCAAGGTGCGGAGTGACATTTATCCTGTTATTCTATTCTAATGAAGAGCAAAAGAGATTACCATTCCAACCTTTCTGTCAAGATTTTTTTACATTTTCACCATACTTGCTCGATTAAATTCTAGGGCGTTTTACATGACAGGGTGAACTATGCCGTATGGCAAAAGCAGCATCCCACAAAAATATTTCAGATTAAATAATTTAAATATTTTCAACCCCATTGTACCCTATTATTATTGGCATAATTAACAGGGCCTGGGTTTCGATCAGATAAATTTGGTAATCACAACTAGAAAGACTGCTGTATGGGAAGCTCAGCTGTGGAGAATCAGTCGCATTAGAGAAAATAGAAACATAAACACTCCGCTAGAACTGACTACTGGACATAAAAAAAGAGGCAGAAATATGAGAGAACACACCTCTGTACTTAGGATTGTGCAGGAATGCAGATATAGAACCACTCATCCCCAATTCCTTGTGAAATTTGTGATATATTATCATGTAATTGTCATGATTATTGTCCCCAGTACACAACTCTGGGTCAGGAAGGACTTTTTTTTCTCTCTTACCCTGAGGCTAATTGGTCAAGTCAGTGCAATTACATTGAACCAAATGTTTTTGCACTTGACTTTTGGAAAAAAAAGAAAAAAGAGAGAGGGCTGTTTTCACAACATACCTTACAAACATTGTAGCGTTGTAAGCTTGATGACACATCTCTGGCATTGTATATATGTATTTGAGGAAGTGTCTAGCAATTGTGTACGCAGGATTTTAAATTACAGTGGAACTAAATATAATCACTTAACACGTATTAATACTGCCTTGGTTACGATCACTTGCTGTGTAACAAAATTACGAATAGAATCTAAGAGAGCTCCGAAGTAAAGACCATCTCGATATTTCGATATTAAGACGACTTCTATTTATTCCCAAGGGTCTTAATTGTTGTGTTTCACTGTTTTTTTATTTTATATATATATATATATATATATATATGTTGAGTTCACTCAACCCATTACATGCTGAACAATAGAAATACATGCTAACTGAAACAAGAGTCTCAGCAAGACCTGTGAAATATACACGAGTATGGCTGTGTTCAGTGTATTGACATGTATACAGCTACTCAAGAAATCTGTTTATAAAAAAAAAAAAAAATGCAGCTATATTGAATTGCTTGTAGCCACTTCCTTATCTATATGTTGCTATTTTTCATGAAGTTTTCGTTCATTTTTAAGTATGATATTTGAATAGCTCTCTGAAAATATTGAACATTTAAAGGCCCCTAGATCTTGCCTGTGTTGTAAACAAAAAGAAAATGACTTTTCACATAACTTAACATTACAATTTTAAAAATGCTTGTGCTATATTATGAAACTTATAAATTACACAAACATAAAATTACTACTGCATGTATTATTATATATATTAAAAAGAAAGTAAATAAATGGGTTTATTTTACAGTTGGCAGTGTTTGACTTAATAGTCCTCTGTCACAGGTTCTTGCCACTAATGAGGGCTGACTTATGCAACAGTTGTTGTCAAGTACCACAGTCACTTTGTTTTTATGTATGAACTAGAGTACTTTATAACCATTCATTCATGATTCATGCTTACAAATCTTTAAACACCATTGCCAGGTAGTTGTATGGACATTTTGGCAGGGATCCAGGTCTAGTTTTATAGCTGTTTATCATATTTTAATGTTTAAGAAGGCAATCAATATTAAAGGTCAGCACTTGGATACTGGTCACTGAGTGGTAACACTGGTCACTGAGCGGTAACACTGGTCACCATGGTCAGGCTATGCGAACACTGACCAATACACCTGTAACACTGGCCATGCTCATGATCAATTAAACTTGCATGTGAAAATAATCAACATGATGTATTTGGACTACACATGCAAATTGAATATATTTATTAAGCAAGCATTTTGTGGTTGTTGCTGCAACAAAAACTACCAAGCCTTCTCAGTGTGTATTGATATTCAAATTTCCTTCAAAACTGAGAAGACCACCCTTGTTTAATTGCCTTTATATGATTATGTTATAATACTGAGAGGTCGCCTTGATAGTGAGATGTTAATGTGCAACGAAGTTTACTCACTCATAATGGGGTTGTTCATATTGATGATCAATAGTCATAATTTACTGATTTAAAACATTGTACGGTTGGGGCTGTTTATAATGACCTTGCTTGTAATGAAAGTCCAGTTATAAAGAGGTCATTGTCCAAGAACAAATTTTATGTCCAGGCGCTCATGCAATGAAACCGGTTTATAAAATGACAATCCCAAATAGTAAGTTCTATATTCAGTGACCTTATTTTGTAGGTAGTCCGATTAGTGAAATGACCTTTTAAGTTGAAGGTTCTACTGCATGGATCTTATGGTGTAACTGGTCACAACAATTTTAAATGCCATATGAATGTCTCATCCAATTAAGATTGGATTTCAGTGATGCATTTCAGACATGCACTACATGAACTGCTGAGTATTATTGGAGGGTCTGTTTTGAAGTAAAATGCATTCTGACATGAAATTTTGAAGGATAAGATTGCAGTAATAACCTTCAAGTAGTGGGAAACCATTATGGTTTTTACAGTACGTGGGACTAAAGGACATCTTGGGGCGATGTTTGGCATAATAGGTCGTATTGTTGATTAAGGAATTGACCTTGGATTGATCTTTCAAGAATTGACCTTACTGAGCTTGGAATTCTTGTTTCATTTCAGATTTGCACGCCAGCCAACACACCTGCCACACCTCCACAATTCCCCGACGCCCTAACAATGTTCTCAAAGATGTCCACGTCGGACAAGATGGCCACCTCGCCAGTGATCTACGCCACTTCGCCGCAGCAGCAGTCCACAGGACAGTGTACGAATCAGCAGCAACAGATGCAGGAGGTGGGCCCTCAGCGATAAGCTCCCACCAGACATTGCCTACCTCAGCTCTATTCAAATCATTATTAACAATTAAAGATGGCCGCCACCCCCTCAGATCGGACCTTCTTTTGCCAGGCACACCCATCGCAGTTCATGCCCTCTCGTTATAATGCCTGGTTTGTGGACGTTACGTCACATCGAGCAGAAACGTCATTAGCAACAGCAGCAGGAGTAGCGTCCTGCAGCTGATGACCTCGATATCCTTATAATTCTCGATACCAAGTTTACCCGTGAGCTCCATCAGCGAAGAAAGTGACTGTTTGTGATGTCACAGACCGCTTCAAGACAAGTTACATCAGGTTAATGGGTGGGGATTTTGGACTGCGTTCTCCATGGCTCTTGTTGGTTTGAATTGTGCACCCTTAAAGGTTAATAGTACTAGCTCAGAAGGTCTTGAAAGATAATGTGTTGCGTAAATTATCAAGATGGGTTTTGAAGTATGGGGCTGTGCCGTCAGTTCCTAACCTAGCCTCTTAAGATTCTCTGTGCACATTATGGCAATAATGAGAATTAAGGGTAGTTAAAATGTCATAGGGGCAGCAGCAGAAAATACTTAATAGTTCTGTAGTTATTTCCATGTTTCAATTTTTCCATGTGTAAGGCTCAAATGAAATTGATCAAAACTTTTGTCACTTAGACTTGCATTAGTTCATATATATAGGAATTACTTGGGCGGTGCTTAACTGGTACCAGGTTTTGAAACTACATATCCAAAATTAGGACCAGCTAAGCAACAAACTGTTGGGAAATACTGTTAATCTTCACCGGCAGCCCTCCGCCATGTAAGAAGAGGAAATAGCAATCATGAAAACATTTCTCACCCCGCTTCTTTTGACCATTCCAGTGCACGTTCTTGAAAGCACTGGAGCCACTTTTGTAACATAACTGTATTCATGACTTTGCTAACATAATGTTGCCTTGGGGAAGATATTGTGTATTTATTTTCAGTGTTTCTATTGTAGGCATTTGCAGTTTTTCACACAGTGTTATTTCACGCTTGGTTTCCTATGGTTGATAGCCCATCGTAGTGGTGTATACTTAAATTGCTGCCAAGCATAGCATCAATCAATGGTTTAGCCTGTTCAAATTTGTAAATAATATCGACACACCCCGATTAGATGTTGTAAAATGTGTGCATGCTGTGCAGTCCAGGAGTAGACCTTTTTTTCTTCTGAAGCAATTTGAATAAAGTTAACGAAACCACGTCCAATATTTATGTTGAGCAACTGCTAGTGATAGACGGATAGTTATGCCGTGGATCAAGCACAAGCGCACATTGCTTATTTTAAGGATTAACAGGAATAGTTTGTGTTTGTTCACTTTGTTCAAATTGCTTCATTCGCTTAGCTGGTATGGCTCAGGAGCTTATAGTAAGTTAAGTCTAAATAAAGGTCTTTCTCTCCTTAATGGTTATTGTATAAACAATAATATTTTATGTTATCCGACTAAACAATTGAGTCGCAAGTTGCTTTCCGTTGCTAGGAGATCAGGCGACTCGTATTTAATTAATACATTGTATTATCATGTGTCCGAAGCATTTGTCTCTCCACCTGTGTATCCGTTCAATGTTGTTCAATTCATTATTTTTTAATATAATATTACTTACTTGTGTTTATACTTTGCTACTGTTTCCACTTGTCTCTGGTTGATGAGAGTGAACAACTTGAATGAGTTATCTAACTTGTGTAAGTCTATGAAAGAAAAATATATATTATGATGGCTATGTTGTCATTGCTTGTACAGAAACAAAAAAAACTATGGTGTCATAATTATAATCAAACATGCTCACTTGGTATTGATAAATAATGACCATGTTTATTCTTCTTCTTTTTTTTGTGTGTATTGTTTCATTCACTCTAGTTTGCCTTCTACTCTATCTGTGAAAGGGTATCTATTGTATTGTGTGCAAAATTGGATGGAAGTTCTGATAGCTTTATATCACCAAGATATTGGACATTAAAGTTTGATTGTTAACCAGTTTACTTTGCGTTTTTCATGAGTACATTAAATCGATCATATCATGATTATATCAATATGCAAAGAAAGGACTATCAAATACTGACATATCTTTCAATTTATTAGCTAAATCTTCATGATCTTGAGCAGCTGGGGCCACTTTATATCACAACTCCACAAACTAAATCGTCTACACAGCTAACAATCAGTTAAGGATACAAACGAGCAAACTGAAGCTGTATACATTTCTAGTTCGATAGTGTAATTTAAAGTCAGCGACCTACTGACATTTCATCTTTACAAAGGAGATTTTGTAGGAAGTAGTAGTTGAAGCACTGGTCAGTTCTATATAGAGTCCTTTTACTTGGCCTCTGTGCTGAGGGCAAGTAAAAGACCCCATCCATGGGGTAAATGTATGCCTTATCTCATCATAACGACTGCCTCTGGAAGCCAGTCATCTAAGTTGGCTGAGCTTCAGACCAGTAGCATTGAGGTCCTGAGTGCAATACACACCCCAGTTGTTGATGTTAACTAACATGGTGATCATGTTCGGGACATGTTATACATACCATGAAGTACATGTCTGACCATTCTTTGGACTTGCAGAACCAGAACAATACTGTACCATAGAGTACATGTCTCGCTAGTTTCAAGGTATTTGCCAGACCTAAAACCCTAGGAGCTAGCACATATTTGTAAGTCTTGAAATACCAGACAAGGAGACTTATTTTCAAGGATACTTTATGTTGACGTAGGGCTTCGATTGGAACTCGGGCAGGTCCTCAAACAGAATTTTGGCTTCTTTTAATTTGTTTTGCAAGTCTTCCATTTGCTTTGGCTTCATTTGCAGCATATTTTGCTGGGAAATCTGGAATAGAAACTATTCATAAGACTTCTGGTCGGAGCCAGTCACAACTGATGAAACCTTATAAAGGTTAGCTTCCATAAACCTTGTGCTAATACTCTAGCTGAAAACTTGTGGATACAATTTGTGGAAAATTTTCAAACAAATGACGAAGCAGTTTTATCACAACTTATTATGCAAGGATTTTCCATAGAAGTACTATGAGTAAAATGTTAAACCAATCTTTTTTTGGAGGGGCATCAATTACATCTTTTCATAGAAGTACTGTATGTTAAATCAATTGTTGATAGGGTGTTGCTTTTAATTTGGCTGGCACAATAAGAAACGCTATACACTTTATCCGTACTTCCAAGTCATCAGCATTATAGTCTATAATGTTGGCCAAATGTTGTTTTCAGTATGTCACTGAACTTGTACAGTTATTGAAATATGCAGCAAACACACATTTTAATGATATTTAAAAACCTGGAACATATTGAATATACGCTGGTCTTGTTTTCAATGCTTTCTGAATACTAAGGCTGGTATCCATTTGAGTATATTATGGTACAAGTTTCGCCAATCTAAATTTGCATCCATAGCTTTTACTTACAAGGTCAGCAGCTTCAGTGAGCCTGAAGTAAGACCACGAGGAATCTGGCGTTTTGTCACTGAACTCGTCCAGTATTCTCTCGACCAGCGATTGACTGATGTATGGGCTCTTTCCCTGCAAAAGCTGGCAAAAAATAAATCAATTAATAGGCTTTAAGATCAAGACAATTTGTCCATTATAGTACCGGCTGGTTGTCATTATATTGAAGCAATAGAACAAAGCAATTTTGAAACTATTATGACGGCTTTGGTAAATTAGGATGGCCTGTACAATGGAAAGTACGGATGAAAACATGTTCTGGTCTTCCTATACCGTGTTTTATCCATATATCCAGATTTTGCTGTATAACTGTTGAGTGGGATTGGCTATATTGACCTACCAAAGATGTCAGTCGAACGAGCCAAGATGGCAGACAGTCCGTTCCATGAATTGTCAAAGCAGCTCTCAGGATGACCTTGGTCCAGGGCTGGTTAAGAAGGTGTTTGTCTGCAAGGAGATTGTAATTAAGAAGGAGATGTGAATTTAACAATTCAAGTTTTTCAGTTTGAGCTGTTTTAAAGCAGTGCTAGATTTAGGTTTGTGTAGGCCCCTGTGTAACAACCCATTTGGAGGCCCTTTGTGGGGGTTTTTGACATGGCACATATTTTGTACTTAAAGAAGTTTCAGAATTTTTTTTAAATGAGCATTTGCCAATGTAGAGGCTCCCTTAGTGGACTTACAAACCTGAGGTAACATAGTCATCAAAATAATGTCATTATCAGTGATTATATATAATGCTCTGGTCAACAAGATAACTTCATGTAGTTCAACACATAAATACACAAGTCATCATTTTATATAATTGGGACTAATTAATATAATTGACCTATTCTTCTGTTGTGAGCAGATATAAAAAGAAAATATTTTCTCGAATACAAGTGAGTCAGATGGCAAAAGAAAAGTGTGTGTTAGTAGACATGATATTATTGAGGAGGGGGGGGGGGGGGGTAGACATTCTTGTGTCTCACACCTGTAACCTGAACATTCTTGTGTCTCACACCTGTAACCTGAAAGTCATGGCTCACCTGATTACTGCGCTAACTAAGAAGTCTCCTATGCAGACCCTCTGCTGTCATTGCAACATTATTTTACTAGTCGGGGCACTTGCTAGCGAAGGCCCAATTTCTGCCGAAAGATGGTGCGTAGCACCGGTCTTTCTGATAACTGACGCAAAGCGTCAAGGGATAACGTAAAAATTTGATTGTTGAATAAGCGTCGCAACGTCGTTACAACGCTTGTTCAGTGCCATTTAAGTCGTTGCAACGCTTGTTCAGTGCTTTTGACGAAAATAGTACCTTCTGCAGTGGGTGGAATTCCACGGTAAAGTTGTTCAATTTCATGACTTTAGTAGAGTTTAAGTCAAAAGAAATCGTCTGAACTAATTTCACAATGAGTGGCTTCTTGGAAGAAAGAAATAAGGCATAGTAATCGCACTACTTTGTATGCAGACGACGCGCGGAAGCATTTCCCTCCCCGATTCTGGGGGAGCGGCAAATCGATTATGAGAAAGGCCGGTGCTTTGCACCGGATCGTAGCTGCCATTTCGCTGGGCCGCTGCGACTAGCTGACGCAGTAAGCAGGTAGGGGCTGCCATTAGCCGGGAGGGATTCCTCCCGGTAGCGTGTGTGCACATCTCTGCCTTTAACATTGAAAATACGTGGACCGGAACGTGATCCCCATTCTTAAAATAGCACAGTCAATCAGAAAATTCAGTGCCTAGCCAATCAGCCATCCGGGATAGGTAGAGGCGACCTGCCTATCGCGTTCACGCTTAGGCAGGTCCCAGCCAAGGGCTGCCATTAGCCGGGAGGGATTCCTCCCGGTAGCGTGCGTGCGCATCCTAGGCTTTAACATTGGAAAAGGGTGGACCGGAACGTGTTCCCCAGTCTAATAATAGCACAGCAAATCAGAAAATCCAGTGCTTGGCCAATCAGCCATTCGGGATAGGTAGAGCCGACCTGCCTATCGCGTTCACGCTTAGGCAGGTCCCAGCCAAGCGAAGCACCGGCCTTTCTCATAACCGATTTGCCGCTTCCCCAGAATCGGGGAGGGAAATGTTTATGCACGTCGTCTGCACACAAAGTAGTGCGATTCCTACGAACATTTGAAGCCACTCACTGGAAAAGTGGTGCAGATGTTTTCTCTTCCCCTAAACTTTATCAACGTGACAAAATTTCACCGTTTGAGACGAGAATTCTACCAGCTGCACGACGTACTACTTTCGTGAATGTCACTGAACAAGCGTGTTAACGGCGTTGCGACGCTTATTCAACGATCCTTTTTTTACCATATCCCTTGAGCTTTGCGTGAGTTCTCAGAAAGACCGGTGCCATAGAGATGCTATGCCCTGGACAAGCGCCATCTTTCGGCAGAAATTGATAGCCCTGAGGGTCTGCCAGATTTCTGACGGAGCAACGATCCTGCTGGGGTAGCAAGGAATTTAGCACATTGGATTAGTTTCTATCAACTATTAAAATCTAAAACGGCAATAATCATGTACCTTGTCCTTACACCATAATACATATTTTATTATATTACTGTTTTTGAAACATCTCTTAGATTAGATAATATGGACTCATAAACAAAAAAACGGTTATTGTCATAATTCCATATAGTAATATTGGAAAATTTCTTTCTTCGATTTTCAAATTTTATTTTTAATACTATACACATACTACAAGTTTGATTTGGTAAAAAAATCAGAAGATAATACTATAATGAACAGAACACATTAATATGATTCCTGTCTGTGTTATTGTTAGTTCCAACAGAGAAACTACCTTGCCCCTAGTGTTTTAAGAATCATTAGTACTATTGCACCACATCATAAATTCATAATGAATTAAGGTGAGCCACCGCAGACTGTGGTAGATGTGAGACTAACGCATATCTGATCTCCCTTCTCAACAGTACTTGCTAAGTTCTGGAATTCTCTGGGGGCCTGGTCTAGCTAATGCACCATTCACCCTTTTCCAATCTGAATTGTATACCAATGACTGCCTGCCTTAAAAGATAGCAAATCTTTTTCTGTATTCCCACAGTTCACTTGATACAATAGTTTTGTTACTAAAACCTAATTAATATTAACTTTAGAAAAACGCTATCAGAAACAAGATATGTACATCATTAGTTTATGATTATTACAAATTAGTTATATTTCTGTACCACACAAGATGTGTACAAGGTTTGTTCTTTTTAGGGGATTTACAGTCCTGACAAGGACCTTGATGTTATACCATTCCAAAGGAATGTCTTTAATTTTTTGTTGATTCACAACTTGATTTCTTGGCTGTCATCTTGAACCACATCATCATATTCAAGACCAGCAACTTCCCACAATGTGTCACACAACTGCTGGATTTCTTCACATCTTTGAGCTGCGTATTCAAAGTACATCTGACGAACACCTTGGTATGTAGGCAATTGTAAGGACCTCTTGCAGGCAAATGTCTTTCGGCCATCTCTGCGAGCTCTATCGTAGTGACACCTGGTGCTTGTAATCTTGCTGTTGAGGAGAATCACCTGGTGACTGGCTTTATTGAAGCGACGGTCAGCATGGCGGATTTGGGAAAGAGACAACTGACTGGGTCCATGTTGTTTGAATTTGAGAGAAGCAAATGAAGTTGATTATCAGAAAGGCAATGGTAGTATGATGGGATGGTGGCTTCCTCTGGCTTTTATATGAGCTTGACACCTTTTTCCCTATTACTGTCAATCAATCTTGTTAATTGCAATCAGTTGACAGGGAGTGGTGATTCATTGCAGTTGACATATTTTGGAGCAATGGTGACACCTTAATTGCAATTTGTTCATGAATCTGTTCAGGAAAGCTTTCCCTGTCACTGTCAACTAATCATGCCAATGGCATATCCTCAATCAGTGCTCCATTAATTGAAATCAGAATTGGATCAGCAGTTCATGGCACTGTAAATTGAGTGACACATTAATTGTAATTGGTTGCAAAGTTTAATTTCCTAATTGCAATTGATATAATTTTCTGACAATTCTGAGATGATCGATCATTAAGTTTGACTATTCTGAGTTGATTAAACTTTGAGTATGACTATTCTGAGCTAATCAAACATTGAATCGGACTATTCTGATTTGAATGAATACTGATAACTGACATAAATTGTGGGGTATTTCATGCATAGCAGACACTATAAATAAATTTTTCAGTGCCTTTAGAATATGATTTTATGTTAAATAATTTTCAATAATTTAAACTTTTTAACTCAGGCATTGCGAATGAATTTTTCATATTTTCCCTTCATTATGATATTTCTATATTAGTTATGCTCTATTGGAACCTCCTACACTATTCTAAAATATTCTAGAATCATTTCATGTATGTAGGGGCAGGAATGTGTACTGTCGGTTAAGGCCTATATAATGCCTAAATTGTGTGACCAGATGGCTATCAGTGGGCAAAACTAGGCAGAAATTATTTTGCTAAAACACCTAAAATATCTCTTTGAACGAATACTCATTTGCTGAGGTAAAAAAAAAAAAAGGGTGAGTGTCAAATTAGCCAGACTAGGCCCCCAGAGAATTGCAGTTGCAAGTTCCGTTGAGAGGGGAGATCAGATATGCATTAGTCTCACATCTACACCCAGTCTGATGTGGCTCACCTTGTGCATTGACTGCTCTGGCCTTGTATTTATGCTTCAATCATTGAAGTGGTGCAATAGTCTTTAGCAGTGGTTACACTCACTGGGAGGCACTGCAGTCACATGGCTGGAGCTAAAAATAGCATCATGTGGGAGCTGCTCAGCAATTTTGATGGGTCCTGTTTTGATTTATTTTTCTGGTGGCTAACATCTTGTAATACACATGAATTGCCAAAGGAAAAAAAAAACCCATAATAAATTGTAAATTCTTCTTATGGGCCGATTTATGTAGGTATCCTGTATTGCACCACTACTGCCTTGAAATGTCAAATACCTGTGGAATTAGTTCAGTGACCAGGTGAGCCGTGGCTTTCAGGTTACAGGTGTGAGACACAAGCATATCTACCCCGCATATATCCTGTCTGCTAATTCGACACTCACCTTTATCATTCACATTGGTGCATTGTTAATTTTGGTCAACAATATATCATATAAAAGTCTAACAAAGCTGGTAAAAAACAGTCAGATCTACGTAAAAAAACTTTCCTAAATTGTCAAGGTTTTCCCCTTCTTCACTGCATCACTTTAAAAAAAATGTATTTTCATGTATATATATATATATATATATATATAGAGAGAGAGAGAGAGAGAGAGAGAAAATTCTTTATTTTTGTGAAATGGGCTCATGGCAATCGTGGCCTAGCCTCCAGCCAACTTGGGCTTACAATTCACATGTTAACATTTGTTAAAATAAGGCACTCAAAAGACAAAAACATACAAAATAACATAAAAATACTAACATAACAAAAGACAAATTAACAACATAGCAAAACATAAATCATTATATCAGTGCAACAACTGAACAGTTGATTCAATAATCTAAATGAGATAAACATATATGTAATTTAATATTTACAGATACAAAGTCCTCTGTCTTTTCTCAAAGGCCTTAGTTAAATAAATCGCTGTTTCTTTTATAGTATCATCTTCCATCAGTCTTTTAATTTTATCATTATCATCCAACAAATCAAAATAGAAATTGGTTTTTCTACATTATTAAACAATTCAAATCTTATTTCATTATAAAAAGGACAGTGTAATATAAAATGGATTTCATTATCATCACAAAAGAGGCAATGGCGGTATTCTATTGGTATATCTTGAAAACGTCCAGTTTCTAATCTTAATTGCAATATACTATAACGAAATTGAGACAAAATTGATCTTTTCTTTCTATTTTGAATACTGACAACAAAATTTTCTACAGCATAACTACCTTTAAACATATTATAATAACGCAACTTTGGAACAACTTCCACCTCTCTTTGCCATTTTCTACACTCATTTCTATAAAGATTCTCCTTAGCTAGGTTCAAATTGACACTTGTATTATTTTCAAAACTTGACAAAGATTCAACCTCCTCACAAATTGATATAATTTCTTTACACCAATTGTTTTTACATAACAGTCTGTCCCAGAGAAATATTTTCTTAACAAGTCTTTCATTGTTTATCATAATCAACTTATTCCACAACTGTAACATCTCTAACTTTTGCCTTACACAACATGGCATCCATCCCATATCCCCATTTATTGCATGGTTTGATGCAAATCTATGCACTACTAAAAACAAACGTATAGCTCTATTTTGTATAATTTCGCTTCTTTTATGGGCTTTGAAGCCCCACACACCCGCTGCATAATCTATAATTGGTACAATACCTGTATCATATAATTTTGAATATGTTTGATAGCCGAAACCTTTATTGGATTTAAATTTGGAGCACAGACTACCCAGAGCTCTATTTGCTGAATTAGCAAGCATATCAGCTGTTACCTCATAGTTGAGAGTTGAATCTAAAATGACTCCCAGATATTTGTACCTTCTAATTGTTGATCTCCATATCAAAAAGTAGAGGTTGATCTAACATGTGTTTTATTCATAACATGTGTTTTATTACTAAAAAGCATAATTTTAGATTTGGTAATATTTACAGTCATTCTCCATCTGGCACACCACTGCTCTAGCTTATTCAAAATATTTTGTAAATCTTTTTCATCTTCACTTATCAATACTATATCATCAGCGTAAAGTAAACATTTAACGTGGCAATCACCAATTTTAACACCACAACATTCATTAAAATGTTTTACTATTTTTATATAAACATTTATATATAAACCGAATAAGGTAGCTGATAAGGAATCACCTTGTCTTACACCCTGTTCTATAGGAAACCAATCAGTTAAAAATCCGTTTATAGACACTCCTGCATTTGCATTTGTATAAATATTTTCAAATACATTATAGAAACAACCTGCCATACCATAATTTAACAATTTATAAAACAGCAGAAATCGATTAACTCTGTCAAACGCTTTTTCAAAATCAATAAAACAGACATAAGTTGGTAATCTTTTTGTTTTTCTGTTTCTAATAATACAAGTAAGGCTGAAAATA
The DNA here is from genome assembly GCA_932294295.1 of Alitta virens. NCBI lineage: Eukaryota > Metazoa > Annelida > Polychaeta > Phyllodocida > Nereididae > Alitta > Alitta virens. Next base: position 11,347,761 of record OW028575.1, on the reverse strand, counting down.
TGTTCCAGACACGATCTATTATTTCTGAAACCATTTTGTTCATCTCTATATATTTTCTTATCTTCCGCGGCTATCATTAACCGTGTATTTAATATACTAATAAAAACCTTATAAACAGCAGAGAGAACTGTGATTCCCCTGTATTGTAGAGGGACTCTTGAGTCATTCAGAGATGATTTGGGTATTGGCATTATAATACCTCGTTTCCAACAATTTGGAATGATACCAGAGGAAAAAATTTTATTAAAAAGATATGTCAATGTCTCAATTGTTTTGGCATTTTTAAGTATTTCATAAGGTAAACTATCAATACCTACAGCTTTATTATCTTTGGCACTCATTACAAATTTCTTAACCTCTCTTTTTGAAAATTCCTGATTCAAACCATATATGCATCTTGTATCTGCTTTAAGCTGTTCAAGATTTGTTGTAACATTTTGAAAACATTGTTCGTTAAAATTCAGACTGTGTGTCCTTTCATTGTACAAATTCTTATATTCATTTTGCCATTTATTCATAACCATTTCATAACTCATATTAACATCTCCATTTTCATCATATACTTCCCATGGAATATTCACTTTCTTCCTGGGTCCTAAAGATTTCAACATTTTCCAAAAATGTTTTGGATCCTTGACACATACAGTCTCTATTTTGGTTAGATTATCTTTTTTAAATTTTCTTTCAAGTTTTCTGTATGTTCTATCAAAATCATGCTGTGGAGTGGACAAAAACAAATTTTCTCTAAAGCGTAACTCATTCCATAAAATTTGCAATTCATCACACAAAAAGGTTTACATCACTTTTTTAACCTTTTTCTTGGTGTAGGTGTAACACATTTCTTTTTAAACCATTTGTTCATCTCTTGATAGTATATTTCACATAAAGTATTATACACAGTGTCAATATCATTTGAATCTCTGACTTGTACAATTGTTCATTCAGAAACATAAACTTATCATTGGTATCCCTTGTTGCAAGGAAATTTTCAGGTATATCAGTAACCTTGTATCTTTTAAAGTATGATTCTGGTACATGATCAAGCTTATCAATACCAGGGTTTTGAAAAGATTGATTTTCACCATTTGCTACTGGTATCTTAACTGTCAAGCTAAGTAAAGAGTGATCAGGTATACAACCAATCAATTCTATATTCCTGATGTCGCAAAGATTTTCAAATAAATCTCTAGACTTATAGACTTCAAAATGTGTACATGTATTAAGATTATCAGCAGAAACAATAAAATAATCTACCACAGATTTTCCTCTTGTAGATATGAAAGTATAGTTATCTATTTCATCATTAAAACGTCCATTTACAATACACATCTTATTTTCAATTAAGAATTCAGTTAAAGCTTCACCATGTTTATTACTGGTTTTTCTATTACAGTTCGTGGTGTGAGCTTATCTAAACCTGATATGAAATCTTGTTTACTTCCTACTCTGGCATTTAAGTCACCGCACATATATATAACATCACATTCGTCTGAGTACACATGAATTAAATTGGCAACATGTTCAAAATACTCTTCAGCATTGCACCCCCAAAGTGACCTTTCAGGTGGCAAATTCACCATTCACCCTTTTTCTATTATAAATTCAAAAAGCTACTACTAGCAATAAAGATTTTTTTTTAAAATATTTCTAACAGGTCACTTGATGCAAGATCTTAAATCTAATAAAAAAAAATTGAAAAAATACAACATTTCTGTACTTCAACAAAAGATGTGTACACGGTTTGCTCTTTTTGGAGGATTTGAAGTCCTGAAAAGGACCTTGATGTTTGAACTTTCAGAAGAAAGTGTTAGTTTTTATTTTTCACTGCTTCACAACTTGACTTCTTGGGTGTCATCTTGAACCACATCATCATATTCAAGACCAGCAACTTCCCACAATGTGTCACACAACTGCTGGATTTCTTCACATCTTTGAGCTGCGTATTCAAAGTACATCTGACGAACACCTTGGTATGTAGTCAACTGTAAGGACCTCTTGCAGGCAAATGTCTTTCGGCCATCTCTGCGAGCTCTATCGTAGTGACACCTGGTGCTTGCAATCTTGCTGTTGAGGAGAATCACCTGGTCACTGGCTTTCTTGAAGTGATATATATATTATTTATGCTCTATTGGAACCTCCTACACTATTCTAAAATATTCTAGAATCATTTCATGTATGTAGGAGCCGGAATGTGTATTGTCTCCTACATTATTCTAAAATATTTTAGAATCATTAATGCCTAAATTCCCTATTATTGAGGTATATTTGTTTTATTCATACTGTCCTATTTAAAAAGAATATGGGAATGAGGTGATCAAATATGAAGTCATATATGAATATATTATATTTCTGCATAATTTTATGGATGTCAGTGTAAATAATGAGATTCTAGGGGCTAACTGTACTTTGCAAAATGAAAAGGAATTATTATTATTAATCTTTATTGCAGACACACACACATACATTAGATACAATGTATGGGGGTCCATATCTTCTAATAACTACCTAACGGTAGCGATCAAAATTCTCCTTCAGGACATATTTACACATGTCTGTACCATGTTCAGACTTAAAACCAAATTGATGACTAGTAGTAAGCAGTTTGTGAATGAAACAGAATGGGGGTAACTCCAGAAAATGTCATATATGAATCTGGCACTGTGTCACCAATAGCTGCAGTAATACTTGTGTGACCAGATGGCTATAATTTTGCTAAAACACCTAAAATATCTCTTTGAACAAATACTCATTTGCTGAGGTTATAAAAAAAAAAGGGTAAGTGTCAAATTAGCCAGACTAGGCCCCCAGAGAATTGCAGTTGCAAGTTCCGTTGAGAGGGGAGATCAGATATGCATTAGTCTCACATCTACACCCAGTCTGCCGTGGCTCACCTTGTTCAGTGACTGCTCTGGTCTTGTATTTATGCATCAATCATTGAAGTGGTGCAATAGTCTTTAGCAGTGGTTACACTCACTGGGAGGCACTGCAGTCACATGGCCGGAGCTAAAAATAGCATCATGTGGGAGCTGCTCAGCAATTTTGATGGGTCCTGTTTTGATTTCTCTTTCTGGTGGCTAACAGCTTATAATACACATGAATTACCAAAAGAAAAAAAAAACCATAATAAATTGTAAATTCTTCTTATGGGCCGATTTATGTAGGCATCCTGTATCAACTGTATTGCATCACTACTGCCTTGAAATGTCAAATACTTGTGGAATTAGTTTTGTGACCAGGTGAGCCGTGGCATTCAGGTTACAGGTGTGAGACACAAGCATATCTACCCCGCATATATCCTGTCTGCTAATTCGACACTCACCCTTTTCATTCACATTGGTGCATTGTTAATTTTGGTCAACAATATACCATATTAAGGTCTAACAAAGCTGGTAAATTAATGTCAGATCTACATAAACTTTTTTTCTAAATTGTCAAGGTTTTTTCCATATGTCACTGCATCACTTTTTAATTTTTTTTATTTTCATGTATATGGCAGACATGGCTGAAAGACTTTTGCCTGCAAAAGGTCCTTGCAGTTGACTACATATGAAGGTGTTGGTCAGATGTATTTTGAATATGCAGCTCAAAGATGTGGAGAAATCCAGCAGTTGTGGAGAAATCCAGAACTATCACTTTCTTCTGAAAGTTCAAATATCAAGGTCCTTGTCAGGACTGCAAATCCTCCAAAAAGAGAAAACCATGTACACTTCTTGATTTGTGAAACAGAAACAAAAACTATTATTAAAAGAACTTGATAGCTAAAACAGTACACTTTACAACTTCCCATCTTCCCAGCTCAAAGCTGGATTGTCAAACGGATTTTGTACCACTGAAAAAGCTATTCAAATTAAAGAAAATGCATTACAACTGACAAATTCAATGTCAAAAACTCATATTGTTTTGATTGTATTAAACATGAAAATACTACAGGAATATACTACATTGACTTTGTTTACATTTCAGATAATTATGCATTAAAACGTAATGAAGAGCATCACCAATTCACGACTTTAGAGTCATTTTACCAAAATATGAGTTCGAAGTGGTTTAATTCATGTCATAATCAAGCTACCAATACATCTTTGTATACCATAAACTTTGAATTTTGAAAATCGGACGAAAATTGAAGGCACTGGATAATAAAATGCATTATGAAGCGACGATGCTAATGACGTTCATTTGTGCCTCGTTTTCATCTCATTGGCCATTTATGTACAATGCAATGTAAACAAATTGGTAACTTTCAATGGCATGAAAATTAAATGGCAGGGTAAGTATTTATTTTAGAGATAGTGAACCCAGCACGGCTCTGGATGGTAGGTAATCAGTATTAAGAAGACAATGAAGTGAATGCAATAGATTTTGATCACTGTCATATTGAGTGACAATCCAGCTTCAATCATCCATCAAATGCTAAACAAAATGTTTCCAGAATTAATACATGGGCACCATACTTATGTTGCATAACTTAATAATTGATTTCAATTTTCAATGAATTAATACAACGGTCATATTAAAGTCTCAGTAGAACTGACAATGAGTGGGCTGAGCATTTTCATATTAAAACTTCTTTAGTAACTGGATAACATACCACAATTCCCTTCAATAGATAATGAATAAAACAATTTATTCCACTGGATTTGGCAACTTTTTTTAACATCACTGTATCTGGATTGAGGCGGATTTAAGTTGAAAGCTCTCGAAAAATCACATCGAATATGTTCTGTTACCTTGTACCCTGACCTAAAAATCGTATATCATAGCCTTCGTCTGGTTCACTCAGCTACCAAGGATACGGCACTTTAAAGGTTTTTATAGGCACCTAAGTGCTATATGTAATTTTGGGTCCATGTGGTTTGAATTTTAGCGATAAAGTTGATTATGGTAGTATGATGGAATGGTGACTAACTTTTATATTTGTTCCAAAGTGGCATACTGTTCAAAAGAGCTTTTGATCACTTTTTCCCTGTCCACTAATCATGCTAATTGCATTCAGCTGACAAGGGGTGGTGGGTGATTCACTGCAATGACAGATATATAGCTGAGTAATTAATGGCACAGGTCTGTGACTGTAAACTGTGCAAGAATGCCTTAATTGCAATTAGCTCATGAATCAGTACAGAAAACCTTAATGGGTTATATATACATGAAAATAAAATAAAATTTAAAAGTGATGCAGTGAAGTACGGAAAAAACCTTGACAATTTAGAAAAAAAGTTTACGTAGATCTGACTGTAATTAACCAGCTTTGTTAGACCTTAATATGGTATATTGTTGACCAAAATTAACAATGCACCTATGTGAATGAAAAGGGTGAGTGTCGAATTAGCAGACAGGATATATGCGGGGTAGATATGCTTGTGTCTCACACCTGTAACCTGAATGCCACGGCTCACCTGGTCACAAAACTAATTCCACAAGTATTTGACATTTCAAGGCAGTAGTGATGCAATACAGTTGATACAGGATGCCTACATAAATCGGCCCATAAGAAGAATTTACAATTTATTATGGTTTTTTTTTCTTTTGGTAATTCATGTGTATTATAAGCTGTTAGCCACCAGAAAGAGAAATCAAAACAGAACCCATCAAAATTGCTGAGCAGCTCCCACATGATGCTATTTTTAGCTCCAGCCATGTGACTGCAGTGCCTCCCAGTGAGTGTAATCAGTATTAAAGACTATTGCACCACTTCCTTGATCGTAGCATAAATACAAGACCAGAGCAGTCACTGAACAAGGTGAGCCACGGCAGACTGGGTATAGATGTGAGACTAATGCATATCTGATCTCCCCTCTCAACAGAACTTGCAACTGCAATTCTCTGGGGGCCTGGTCTGGTTAACTTGACACTCACCCTTTTGTTTTGTTTTACCTCAGCAAATGAGTATTCTTTCAAAGAGGTATTTTAGGTGTTTTTCCAAAATAATGTTTGCCTAGTTTTGATTACTGCAGCTATTGGTGACACAGTGCCAGATTCATGTATGACATTTTCTGGAGTTACCCCCATTCTGTTTCATTCTTTTCCGTTTTGCAAAGTACAGTTAGCCCCTAGAATCTCATAATTTACACTGACATCCATAACATTTTACAATATAATATATTCATATATGACTTCATATTTGATCACCTCATTCCCATATTCTTTTTAAATAGGACAGTGTGAATAAAAAAATATACCTAAATAATAGGGAATTTAGGCATTAATGATTCTAGAATATTTTAGAATAATGTAGGAGGTTCCAATAGAGCATAAATAATATAGAAATATCATTATGAAGGGAAAATATGAAAAATTCATTTGCAATGCCTTATTAAAAGTTTAAAATTCAGTATTTATGAGAAATATATTTTTGAAAATCGTGTAACATAAAATCATATTCTAAATGCACTGAAAAATTTATTTATAGTGTCTGCTATGCATGAAATACCTCACAATTTATGTCAGTTATCAGAAAAATATATCAATTGCAATTAAGAAATTAAACTTTGCAACCAATTACAATTAATGTGTCATTCAATTTACATTCACTAGTGTCATGTACTGCTGATCCAATTCTGATTTCAATTAATGGGGCACTGATTGAGGATATGCCATTGGCATGATTAGTTGACAGTGACAGGGAAAGCTTTTCCTGAACAGATTCATGAACTAATTGCAATTAAGGTGTCACCATTGCTCCAAAATATGTCAACTGCCATGCATCACCAATCTCTGTCAACTGATTGCAATTAGCAAGATTGTTGACAGTGATAGGGACAGAGGTGTCAAGCTCATATGAACAGTGTGCCACATCCAAACAAATATAGATGCCAAAGGAAGCCACCATCCCATCATACTACCATTGCCTTTCTGATAATCAACTTTATCTGCTTCTCTCAAATTCAAACAACATGGACCAAGTCAGTTGTCTCATTGCCCAAATCCGCCATGCTGACCGTCGCTTCAAGAAAGCCAGTCACCAGGTGATTCTCCTCAACAGGAAGATTGCAAGCACCAGGTGTCACTACGATAGAGCGTGCAGAGATGGCCAAAAGACATTTTCCTGCAAGAGGTCCTTGCAGTTGACTACATATGAAGGTGTTCGTCAGATGTACTTTGAATATACAGCTCAAAGATGTGAAGAAATCCAGCAGTTGTGCGACACATTGTGGGAAGTTGCTGGTCTTGAATATGATGATGTGGTTCAAGATGACACCCGAGAAGTGAAGTTGTGAATGAAAAAAAACTAACACTTTCTTCTGAAAGTTCAAACATCAAGGTCCATGTCAGGACTGCAAATCCTCCAAAAAGGGCAAACCATGTACACTTCTTGATTTGTGAAACAGAAACAAAAACTATTATGAAAAGAACTTGATAGCTAAAATAGCACACTTTTGAACAACTTCCCATCTTCCTTAAAGCTGGATTGTCAAACAGATTTTTACCACTGAAAAAGCTATCCAAATGAACGAAAATGCTAAAACTGACAAATTCAATTTCAAAAACTCATATTGTCTGGATTGTAATAAATATGAAAATATTACAGGAATATACTGCATTGACTTCGTTTAAATTTTAGCTAATTATGCATTAAAACGTAATGAAGAGCATCACCGATTCTCGACTTTAGAGTCATTTTACCAAAATATGAGTTCAAAGTGGGTTTAATTCATGTCATAATCAAGCTACCAATACATCTTTGTATACAATAAACTTTTAATTTTGAAAATCGGATGAAAATTGAAGGCACTGGATAATAAAATGCATTATGAAGCAACGATGCTAATCACGTTCCTTTTTTCCTCGTTTTCATCTCATTGGCCATTTATGTACAATGCAATGTAAACAAATTGGTAACTTTCAATGGCATTGTAGTAATAATATCTGGGACATATCCAAGGTGACCCTATATATGTAAAACTAACTTTTTCCAAGTTGCTAAGCCCTGATGCCAAGACGTAAGGGATACCAAGGTGGGGGTCACCCCGCATCACAGCTTTCTGAAGAGGAGAAAATGGCCACCGTAATAAAGCTATGCAAGCTCACAATAAAAGATGTACAGCACAGTCTGAAGAACCCAGAGCAGGTACAAGCAAGACCGGCCTTCGCAAGCAAAAAGAGTAAAGAAACTCCCATGCAATTTGATCAGTCAATACAATGACACTATAAAACAAGAACTGTCAAAGTACTGGCTATCCAAGTTACTGTGTGACAGTCTCGTTATATCACAGTTATGCTCAAACATTTTGAGCAGTTCCAATGTAGTTTTTTCTGGTGAAATTTTACCAGTATCTTTTGATGTTTAAAGAGTCAGACAGTCGCTTTCTGCAAAATTTCTCTTTCGAGTCCCGCACAACAAATCAGCAGAGGAAACGAGACCCATTGGTTGCCATTGCTGTAGCAAAAAAAGTCTGGAGGATTTGAGGCATGAATTAAGCATAGCTTTTGGATTAAAGAATATGTTAGTATATCAAGTGCAGGAAGCTTTAGCTGACATCAGTACATTTGTGCTAGGTTGTGACATTACCTGGAAGAATTAGCTATAACTGTTTTCATGGTAGGAGATTTTACTTTCCAAGTGAAATAGAAAACTAATTTTGAGCCGGATGAGAGTAAAATGTAACTGAACCATGTCTGAACCAGATAAGAATCATTAGTACCATTGCACCACTTCATAGATTAAATCATTATTTCCAGGAAAGAATGAATACTGAATTAAGGTGAGCAACGGCAGACTGGGTGTAGATGTGCGACTAACGCATATCTGATCTCCCTTGTCAACAGAACTTGCACTTCAAGGATTCTTGGGGGCTAGGTCTGCCTAATTCACCATTCACCCTTTTTCTTTTATAAATTCAAGCCTACTACTGGCAATAAAGATTTTTTTTTTTTAATATTTCTAACAGGTCACTTAATGCAAGATCTTTAATCTAATAAAAAGTATTTGAAAAAACACAACATTTCTGTACTACAACAAAAGATGTGTACACGGTTTGCTCTTTTTGGAGGATTTGAAGTCCTGAAAAGGACCTTGATGTTTGAACTTTCAGAAGAAAATGTTAGTTTTTATTTTTCACTGCTTCACAACTTGACTTCTTAGGTGTCATCTTGAACCACATCATCATATTCAACACCGGCAACTTCCCACAATGTGTCACACAACTGCTGGATTTCTTCACATCTTTGAGCTGCATATTCAAAGTACATCTGACGAACACCTTGGTATGTAGTCAATTGTAAGGACCTCTTGCAGGCAAATGTCTTTCGGCCATCTCTGCGAGCTCTGTCGTAGTGACACCTAGTGCTTGCAATCTTGCTGTTGAGGAGAATCACCTGGTGACTGGCTTTCTTGAAGCGACGGTCAGCCTGGCGGATTTGGGCAACAAGACAACTGACTGGGTCCATGTTGTTTGAATTTGAGAGAAGCAGATAAAGTTGATAAATCAGAAAGGCAATGGTAGTATGATGGGATGGTGGCTTCTTCTGGCTTTTATATTTGTTGCAAAGTGGCACACTGTTCATATGAGCTTGATACCTTTTTCCCTATCACTGTCAATCAATCTTGCTAATTGCAATCAGTTGACAGGGATTGGCGATGCATTGCAGTTGACATATTTTGGAGCAATGGTGACACCTTAATTGCATTTAGTTCATGAATCTGTCGAGGAAAAGCTTTCCCTGTCACTGTCAACTAATCATGCCAATGGCATATCCTCAATCAGTGCTCCATTAATTGAAATCAGAATTGGATCAGCAGTTCATGACACTAGCGACTGTAAATTAAGTGACACATTAATTGTAATTGGTTTTAAAGTTTAATTTCTTAATTGCAATTGATATATTTTTCTGATAACTGACATAAATTTTGGGGTATTTCATACATAGCAGACACTCTAAATACACTTTTCAGTGCCTTTAGAATATGATTTTATGTAACACAATTTTCAAAAATATATTTCTCATAAATACTGAATTTTAAACTTTATACTAAGACATTGCGAATGAATTTTTCATATTTTCCCTTCATAATGATATTTTTATATATTATTTATGCTCTATTGGAACCTCCTACACTATTCTAAAATATTCTAGAATCATTTCATGTATGTAGGGGCAGGAATGTGTACTGTTGGTCAAGGCCTAGATAATGCTTAAATTCCCCATTATTTAGGTATATATTTTTTTATTCACACTTTCCTATTTAAAAAGAATATGGGAATGAGGTGATCAAATATGAAGTCATACATGAATATATTATATTTCTGCATAATTTTATGGATGTCAGTGTAAATAATGAGATTCTAGGGGCTAACTGTACTTTGCAAAATGAAAAGGAATGAAACAGAATGGGGGTAACTCCAGAAAATGTCATATATGAATCTGGCACTGTGTCACCAATAGCTGCAATAATACTTGTGTGACCAGATGGCTATCAGTGGGCAAAACTAGGCAGACATTATTTTGCTAAAAAACCTAAAATATCTCTTTAAATGAATACTCATTTGCTGAGGTAAAAAAAAAAAAAAGGGTAAGTGTCAAATTAGCCAGACTAGGCCCCCAGAGAATTGCAGTTGCAAGTTCCGTTGAGAGGGGAGATCAGATATGCATTAGTCTCACATCTATACCCAGTCTGCCGTGGCTCACCTTGTTCAGTGACTGCTCTTGCCATGTATTTATGCTTCAATCAATGAAGTGGTGCAATAGTCTTTAGTACTGGTTCCACTCACTGGGAGGCACTGCAATCACATGACTGGAGCTAAAAATAGCATCATGTGGGAGCTGCTCAGCAGTTTTGATGGGTTCTGTTTTGATTTCTCTTTCTGGTGGCTAACATCTTGTAATACACATGAATTACCAAAAGAAAAAAAAAACCCATGATAAATTGTAAATTCTTCTTATGGGCCGATTTATGTAGGTTTCCTGTATCAACTGTATTGCATCACTACTGCCTGGAAATGTCAAATACCTGTGGAATTAGTTCAGTGACCAGGTGAGCCGTGGCTTTCAGGTTACAGGTGTGAGACACAAGCATATCTACCCCGCATATATCCTGTCTGCTAATTCGACACTCACCCTTTGCATTCACATTGGTGCATTGTTAATTTTGGTCAACAATATACCATATTAAGGTCTAACAAAGCTGGTAAATTAATGTCAGATCTACGTAACCTTTCTTTCTCAATTGTCAAGGTTTTCCCCTACTTCACTGCATCACTTTTTAATTTTTTTATTTTCATGTAAATATGACCCATTTAAGCTTTTCTGTACTGATTCATGAGCTAATTGCAATTAAGGCATTCTTGCACAGTTTACAGTCACAGACCTGTGCCATTAATTACTCAGCTATATATCAGTCATTGCAGTGAATTACCTACCACCCCTTGTCAGCTGATTGCAATTAGCATGATTAGTTGACAGGGAAAAAGTGGTCAAAAGCTCTTTTGAACAGTATGCCACTTTAGAACAAATATAAAAGCCAGAGGAAGCCACCATCCCATCATACTACCATTGCCTTTCTGATAATCAACTTTATTTGCTTCTCTCAGACAACATGGACCCAGTCAGTCGTCTCGTTGCCCAAATCCGCCATGTTGATAGTCACTTAAAGAAAGCCAGTCACCAGGTGATTCTCCTCAACAGCAAGATTGCCAGCATCAGGTGTCACTACGATAGAGCCTGCAGAGATGGCCGAAAGACTTTTGCCTGCAAGAGGTCCTTACAGTTGACTACATACCAAGGTGTTCGTCAGATGTACTTTGAATATGCAGCTCAAAGATGTGAAGAAATCCAGCAGTTGTGTGACACATTGTGGGAAGTTGCTGGTCTTGAATATGATGATGTGGTTCAAGATGACACCCAAGAAGTCAAGTTGTGAAGCAGTGAAAAATAAAAACTAACACTTTCTTCTGAAAGTTCAAACATCAAGGTCCTTTTCAGGACTGCAAATCCTCCAAAGAGAGCAAACCATGTACACATCTTGTGTTGTAGTACAGAAACATAGCTCATAACCAAAATTATAAAAGAATATAATATATATCTTTATTATTTAATATATTCTTGCTGATTTAATGTATTACTTATTATTCAATCACTGCAAGTAATTAATACAATAAACTACTCACATAAATTTGAAAATGGTTCTGTAAGACACAAAAGGCTCTGAAGACAGTTCATGGCAAGCTCCTGGACACAAGGAGTATCCTGGAACAAAATAAGACAAATTTTAGGTGGAGCTGAAACTGGATCCTCTTTTTTCAACTGGCCAAAAAGAAAAATTCATACTTTTAGGAAACACTGCTGGAGGTGAAATAGAGCCAGACAGAGTTGTTTAGTTGTGAATGGAAGCATCAGGTCCTCTTGGGTGTAGAGTTCTTCTCTATCGCTCCCTAGGTGGCACTGCAGTAGTTCTGACTGACCCCTGGTGGAGAACACAGCAATCAGAAGATGAAGAGAGCAGATCATCAGATGAGTGTTGCTGGAGATCAGTCCTTGGATGGTTGCTTTCAATGGTATTTTAACAGCGTGTTTCACCTGACCAAAAAATACGAAGTCATTGAACATTTTCTAGAGAAACTAATTACAGAGCAAATGACCCACCCTAAAGTCATATTCTAAACACATTCCCATTACTATAATTTCGTAGTCATATTAAACAGATAATCATTTAATAATTTCAAGGTCCACTTAAAGATCCGCATAACCTAAACACCCTCTTGACAGTTTTCTTAATCCCAAACTATATAATATGTTTTTGACAGTTTGTTCTACTAAGTTCAATTTTTCAATAAAAAATGCCATACCTCCAAACTGTGCATGTTTTGTTGAACTGCAAGAAAACTGATGATCACAGCAGCTGGATGAGGAGAAGTTAAATTCTCCAAAAAAATCTGAAGTCGTTCCATTAACTCAGCATTGCAGAGTATCATGGCTGGAACTGAAAACAACATTTAATTTGTTTATAAAGAGAATACTTATAATAAAAGTCTGGTTACAACCATGCCATTGTCCATGAATTTAACAAACAAAAAACCCAGCAGCTAAAAGACACTTTTTGGATAGTCCCACATTGTTCATTATTATTGGGTCTGGCTGTATCTCGAGTATTAAGAGAACTCCGTATGAATCAAACCCATTGACCACAAAGTACATACCTCGTGTGTCATTCTCATTGAATGACTGAATCAGCAGACCAGACAGAAGGTTGCAAGCTGACCACAAAACTTCGAAAGAATTGTGATTCGCATCTGACATGTACCTGCAAACTAGAAAAAAACAAATAAGAAAAAAAATGATAGGTTAAAAAGATGACTTTTTCTTAACAGATCTTAGAAATTGTAGTCAGAAAAAAAAAATACAGCTGATTTTCACTTATGTGGAAACTATAATTACTAGTCACTAGTCTGTGCAGTTCAAATTCTAGAAGCTGCAATATTAAATTGCTGACACTTATTTGAAAAAAGTGAAAAAAAAACACTAAGGCCACGGTTTTTTGATCTTGTTTCTCGGAACTTTCTCGGACCGTTTTTCATGAGACGGTCGGTCGGAAAATAAATAAAAATCCCCAGAAAGTGTTTTTTTCTCATAAATTAACACAGGTGATGTGATACTTTGAGATGCAATACACATATTTGCCCAGACAATTGTTGATTTATTAATTGAGCGGCACTGGAAAAGTTTGGCCGGCGGTGTCGAGAAACGAAAGATAAAAAAACCGTCGCCTTACCATGAAATGCCAACTTGATGTCTATCTCCACCAGGCGATCTCGAGCTGTCTGCATCTTAATTTTGGTCAGTAGACTAAACATTACAGCCAAACTTTCCTCAGTAATGCCTGGATCTATTGAGAGAAGCTGTTGAATAACTATAGCAGGCATCATGTCTTGGATGATCTCCAATTGTTTCTTGTTCATTGCATCATTTTCCTGCAGAAATAACAAAAAATACATACCAATTGAGTGATTACAAAAATTAAGATAACGGGTAACATAACATCTAAGAGACCAATGGGTATTACTTCTCTGTGATAACATGCTACTTAGGACTTTTACAACTGACCATCCAACTGGCATGTATCACATACAATTGGACAGGGGAGTAAATGGGAACATTTTTAAATACATTATATAAGCCCTATATTGAATTATAAAGATTATTAATGATCGCAGACATATTTTGAATTTAAAAAATCTGACGTAAAAATTACACTTTTTGCACAGTTGACACAAGAAACATGGCTGATACTTTTTTGGTTCATATATAACATGATTGTGTGCAAGATATTTTAAGTGTAGTACTTCGTTGAAAAGCAAAAACAAAATTTACCTGGCTATTGTTGGACAGAATTTCATAAATAATTTCTGACACCAGGTGGCACTCTTCTGCTCCTCCAGTTGACAGCGCACTCTAGTGAGAACAGGACACAATACAAAAAAAGAAAAGAAAAGGCCACAACTGTATATACAAGTATCTATTGATTATTGCTTTGTCTTACCAAAGTAATCCGAAGACATGAGCTGTTTTCTTTTATAAGTGATTTGATTGACTTCAGGCCTTGCTTGTGTTTTAGCCAATACTGCAGCTGTGTCAAACAAAACACAAATTTACACTGAAGGAATGGGTAAATTTGTGATCATTTGGTAACAAATATATATTCATTGATTATGTCAAAATACCTAAAGAGTCAGTCAGTCAAAAGGGTCGATTGGTACATGTACATAGTCTGTCACACTGGTCAATAAATAGGCTAATAATTTTCCCCAGTCATGATATAATAAATGATATTTGAAGTGTATCATATACTATAAACTTACCACACTTTTGGCCAGCACATTGGTAAGTTGCGGAGTGACAAAAACCCATTCAAGAAGTTTTGGGTGGAAACACACCCAGTCATCGACATGCGCTTCATTGTGGAGGAATTTCAGAAGAGCCCATTCACCTGAAATGAAGAAAAAATTGTGATCTATGGATAAAACGCTCATATTCAAGCCAAAATATTAGGTTTATAGAACAATATTATATCCCTAATAGGAATAGAGCCTTTTGTAACAAACACTTACAATGAAATCAATATACTTATAAGCGTGATAAGGTTGTTAATATAAATAAAATAGATAAACTTGTTATTCAGGAAACAGATTTTTCACTTGCCTCTTACATGAGGCCCAGCATCTGACGAAACTAGCTACAAAATATCTTAAACTGTCATTCAACGAATTAATCAAAGCAAAAAAGTTTCTTATAAATTAACTAAAAGTTAATTCAATTCAAACTATAAGCAGTCCAATAACTAACAAACACCGATCAATGATGATTTTGTTTTGAACAGAAAAGCAGGTGATCTTGATTAATTCAGGAATGTTGATCCATAAAAGTAGCTTTCAGTTACTGTCACTGAGCCGCCAGAGTGGTTGATTCTGACAGCCGCAACGGACCAGTGAAGTTGTCTATCAGATCAGTATTTTGGGGGTATGCAAGTCAATCAGGTTTGGACTTTTGGTCCATCACTTTTTCAGCTGCAGTGTGTCAGTAATATATATATATATATATATATCTTAATAAAAAAAATAATGACTGTACAACATGTACATCTCATCAACAAATGACTGCAATAGCACCTGCTATATGATCTATATACAAATATGGTTAAAAGTGCCAGTATTAAATTTTGTGAGTTTGCAACTCCTTCATTTTTCAACTGCTAGACTTCAGAATTTTCCCAAATTAGTGATGATCACCCGCTTGAAACAAGTAACATTTGAAAGTTTTTAATTGTCGCAGTGTAATATTGCTCCACATGAACTGTAACAAACCACCTTAAAACTAATGTTACCTGCTGAATGCTGCCATTCACTTTCACATTTCTTGGCCAGGGTGACCTATATACATGTATTTGACAGACACTTTATTTTAATTTGTGAAAATGACACTGCAAGGACAAGATAGCCAGCTAAGTGGCCCTAGTGGTTGGCATTGGCATTTAACATATAGTCCCCCCCCCCCCCCCCGAAGGTCCTGGTTTGATTGCTGACATGTGCTCTCTTCAAGAGCTACATTTCAATTGTCTTTCACATAAGGCATTCAATTATTGGTGGTGATGCATGGTTGCTGCATACCTGTGCTGAAGCAAGTCAATAACCCCACCCATAGGGTAAATGTGTAACATGATGTGGACCCCAAGTTTTATTATCCCATAACTACGTCTGCCGGTGGCAGTTGGTCATATAAGCTGACTGGGCTCGAAGAAATACATGGTCAATTTAGGGATTTAAGAAAAACAATTAATATTGAAGAAGAGCCACAAACTAATTAACAGCTAGGTGATCTATCAGTCATATTTCTGGTCAGTTCCTTCAAGGTGGACACTCCTTATGAACTCAATTTAATTTGGTGGTGCCTTGTGCTCAGCCACTACGCTGGGGGAAATAAAGGACCCCATTCATGAGGATTTAAACTGACTAAGCTAAGGACCAGTAGCACTGCACATGAGCCTCATGAGGCAATACACATGTATTAAGATACTCCAACATGTAGTACATATTATAAATTAACTCACCGTTGTAGCAGCGACAATGTATACCGATGCCTTTGTGACAAAGTTGGGCTGTTCCAATAACATGTCATGGTGATTCACCACATAGCATAGAACTGAGTCCAAAACCTGATCTGCTGTGGCGATGCTGAAAGATGCACAAAAAAACCTTCCTTTTAGTATTTAAATTATATAAACTCGATCCACACTGTATTTATTTTAAAGGCCCGGTTAAAATGGGGTAATCCTGGATAAAATAAATCTTGTTTTCAAAGGAACAAAATTCCATAAGAGCTTAATATATCTACATCAGAAAATAACTGTCAGCAAAATAGGATTTTCTTGGAAAAATGGAAATGACCAAGCATACGATAACTTTAGCAACCTATAGGTCATTATTCCTCAAATTTCATTTCAGCACACTCAAGGTCTTCAATCGGGCACAAATTAAATTTTAATTTTTTTTATAAAAAATGAACCCGAAGTGTATCTTACTTTATTTGTAGGCTTCTGCGATATCATATTTACATTATATTGTCATGAAAGCGATCAGGAACTTAGCTAGACAACGGCATATCCCAAGCCAGTCGTATATCTCACACAATATGTTTATCTACACATTTCCCCTGTCCGTTTCGCACTGTCTCTATGATCTGTTACTCTCTGGCTCTTAGATACTGAACATCCATTCACGTTCCAAGAACTGGACCATTTGTGCCGAAAGACACACCTGGAACTAACCATTAGGGAGACAACTTCCAGCGTCTATGCTGATCTAGCCATTTAAGTCTGTGTTCTTTAGGTTTCATTTCCTGACTTGGAATGGTACATTAGCAAATTAGCCAATAGCACTGCAGTTTCATTTTATGGAGACTAACAATTGTTTAAAGTAAAAATTTACAGTGTTTAGGGCTGGAAAAGTGGGCCTGTCCACAAGCTTGAGAAATTTGTTATCATAAGCAGTTTTAGTCATCCAGAGTCCATTTGCTGCTGTATGATGATAAGCACTCCAAATCGTACAAAATCATTGTAGCTTCCTTGCAATATATACAGTTGTTCTTCAATATATGAGTTTTCCCTAAAAATCCCTTGCAAAATTTCTGCACATCTTTACATCAGCAAGTGATCCTTGCATCTGCCTTGCACTTAAAAATAAAGTTTTTCGTCCTTGCATTATCGGTGCATTTTTGTACATTTTCCTTGCATCTCTTTTTTTTTTATACAGTAAAGGAAGCTTCCAAAAATAAAACAGTTCATGGAAAAACTCTAGAAGCCAGTTTGAGTCATCAAGAGTCCCTGTACAACAAATAGCCTCCCATCTGAATCTACCTGGCAACAGCATGACAAAAATAAACTAAAAAGAATGAACAATTCTGTGTTGAAAATGAGAACAGTTCTAGAATTGTGGATTTGGTTACCATGGTGACAGCATCTGTCATAAATGCTATCATAAAAGATAATAATTTTTCCTCCCGCATGACCATTATCAGATAACACAAAACGGTCCGCTTACCAGGGAATTTTTTTTCTTTGTTGTCATAGAATAATCATGGGTCAAGGTCTGCTCGTTTGTCACATGTCTCCAAGTGTCACAATTTGAAGTGACAAGACAGAGAACCAACACTTGACCGATGAGCTGCTGTTGTCTGCTCTTCAGAATCTCTGCGTAAAGATGGTTGCCGTTTGGTGATTCTAAGTCTGCGTCAGTGAGGCTAAAGACTGTCATTCCAAGATGAGCAGCAACATCTTTAAATTTTAACAGGACCTCTGGCACTTTCACAGAAGACACGAAGACACCTTGGGGCTCTTTACCTAAAAGATGAGTTTACAATCCATACAGGATATATGAAAGAGGTCCAACGATTGATCTTTTAACAACCTCAGGATATTTTTACTAACAGAAAATATGATGTCAACCAAATTTGATGCACTGGCTGTTGTTACTGCAACCAATATGACAGAACTTATATCTTATGACAAAATTGAGGCAGACAGTGGATTACAACAGTACCACCTTTATTTTGGAGTGGTGGAGGTGCTATTTATAATACCAATACTTGTGGGCAATATTTTGACAGTGATCTTGTTCCTGTCTTACGCAAGACTGAGGTTATTAACCAATGTTTTCATTGTTAACCTAGCGGTCGCTGACCTCATAGTTGCCATAGCGATGACTGTTAATGTAGCATTCAATTTCAATGAACCACTTCACAAGAACCTTGGATTGTGCATCTTCCGCACATGGCTCTTGATGACTAGTATCGTGGGCTCGCTAAGCGCAATGACTGCCATTTCCATCGACAGATTTGTAGCCATTCGGTATCCTTTATCCTACTTAGCCATCATGCGAAGTGGTCGTGTTGTCAGTCTGGTAATGGCTGGATGGTTGGTTGCAATAATTGTCAGTCTTATTCCTCTACCGGGGTGGAAGACGTTATATGGTAGAAACGATTGCGATGACATCTATATCTACCCACAAACTTACAACATTATCAACCTCACAATCATTTCTGTATTCCTGGTAATTGATATCATGGTGTATGTCTATGTATTAAACACAGCCTGGCATCAGTTTAACCGCATAGGAGACAGTGGACGTGTCCCACAAATGGTCGTAAATGGTCATAACAGTCCCCCACCAAATCCTCTTCATAAGGAAATGCGGATGGAGAAAATGAAAGCCATTGCAAAAGGTGTGTTCATCATCTGCTGGGTTCCTTTTCTCGTCGTTTCGTTTATCATTACGACAACAGAACAAGATTTCAGTCTCGAGCTAGAGGTCACTTTTCTTCTCTGTCTCTTCAATTCATGCTGCAACATCTTCGTTTATGGTCTTATGAACCGCGAGTTCAGATGGGGACTGAAAAAATTCTTTAAATGTCAGAAACATCAGAGACAATCGCATGTGACAAACGCTAGTATGATCACTGGAACAACTGTGATGAGAGTTCGCCCAACCTTTATATCAGCCATACCAACTATCTCCTAATTGCATATTATAAATGATTTATATATAATGAGTGATATGACATACCAGATTATTGTTTCTAGCTAAGTTGCTGTAATGTTACTAATAAAGGTTCAACTGCAAAATTGGAAATGCAGCAATATCCTTTGTACATTTTAACACCTATGTAATACACTGCAGGTTGTTGTCCCAAAATGCATGTGAATACACATTTGGAATGATCAGCAATGGACTGCAATGACTCCACTGATTTTCAGTAATGTAATTTGGAGTTTTTTAGGATGCATTTACCAGAAAATATATATAAAAAACGGGTCTGTTTTAGGCCTACTACTGATATGACGTCGGTACTTGCCTGAACTGCAGTCTGTCGGGTTTTGCTGTATTTGTGCAACCTAATGACAGCTAAATTTCTAGCAAGAAGGTTTTTAATGACAGGGGTTATCAGCCATATTCAGTACAGTGCAATGGAACTCCCGACCATCTCTTCATAGTCTTCAGGGAATATCGCTTATTTAATTTTTGTAAGCAGCTGTCAGCATGTTAACATTTTGCTTACAGTTGCAGATGTCGGAAATGGGAAGCACCACTGACACTCTAGTAGTCTACCGACGTCAGGAGCAAGCCAATTTTTAAAGCATGAAGACTGCAAATGCTCTATTTTTGGAAGCTGCTGACGTCTGTAGGACACCTGTTTTGGGCTCGTTTCTGAGGTCAGTAAACCCATTGTTTACGACAAATCAACAAGTTATTTAATCTGGCTTATCATGAAAATGTCACTTTCTCATTATCTTAGGCGGCCCCTACTGGTTGCTCAGCCCTGGTTGCTCAGCAAATAAGCAAAAAAAAAGAAGAATGAGAAGTAAATAGTCTCTGCTGAACTTCTAACTCCTGAGAAATTTGATCAAACAACTGTCAGCATACAAGTAGGACAGGCAGACTGATTGATTGATTGATTGATTGATTGATTGACTGATTGACACATTTAGAAAGATGTAGATGTGACAGATGACCATCACTCAAGCACTGCACACTTAAGTCATGTACATGACCTTTATCCGATGCAGAGAGAAAGTAAGCGTTTAAAAAGTGCTGACCAGTAGATTTGATGGTCCTGGGTTTAATTCCTGGGCTGGGCATTGTATATTGTTATTGCATTGATTTGATGCTACATCTGTAAGTACTGAAAGTAATATGACATTCATCTTGAGTAAGACATCACTCAGTGGCACTCACGAAGTCAATTATATCATTTTCATAACATTATGCTTTAGATAATTGGCCATACCCTGTTGTCTTATCTTCAGACACACCACAGAAACATTAACAATATTCTTTTGCACCAGATATATTGCACTCTTTCACAGGAGACCTCTTTTAGCTTAGCTCAGTAAGCTCACTGTTGGCAAAGCATTGGCAAATTACATGATCTGACTTATAATGAAAGTGATATTTTCTCATCATTTCATTTTGCTTTTATAGACTGGCTGGCCAATCTCCTTTTCCCATTTTAATGGCTACCTTATGCACTTCCTGGATGTACCTCTAGGAAACCAAATTAGTTTTGAACAAGAGGTTATAACATGGGTGGATTCCTCTCTCACCTCATCAATCAACCCTGTCTGTCAGTCAGTCAGTCAGTCAGTCAGTCAGTCAGCACGTCAGTCAGTCAGTCAGTCAGTCAGTCAGCACGTCAGTCAGTCAGTCAGTCAGTCAGTAATTACCAGTACATGTTTATTATTACAAAATTTGTGTTTGTTGACACAGACTTTAGCAGGTCTCAAGGGGCTCTGTCCAACAAGGGCATTAAATATAGATACGGATAGTATTGTAAGAATGGTCAATGTGTGCATTACCTGTCCCCATGTATCATCATGGTGTGAATGAGAAGCAGAATAGCGTGTTGCAAATTACGAAAGGTGTGGTCATCACACTCGGACCATTTCTGTTTCAACACCTGGCACATCTCGCCACTTCCTCCTGAATTAAAAGAACAATTGCATATTTGATCTTTAATGTTTTATTACTAACTCATATTTCATTCAACCATTGTGGGTTTAATAAAAAAAATATATACAACTGTACTTATATTATCAGTATCAATTCAAGGCAGTATTCTTTTGTCCGAATATTGAGCTCAGAAACATCATATTCGAACATATGACATGAACACAAGTGCATTTCAGAGTAGCCCTCTCATGCTATCAAGGGCCAACAATTATATCTGATGTTTATTATGAGCACCCAAGATGACATGACTTATACTACTTACTGTAGTTACTACAGGATTAGATGGACTGTCGAATACATTACAACCACATTTCTAATGAATGTATTCTTTGCATTTCTGGCAAAAAACAGTTGTTAAATTGTTGATGAACCTTCATTTGAACAAACCTTTTAATTGAGACAAAGCGTTGTGCACTGTCGAAGCAAAGCCCGGTGGGAGGTCACCGGGGTCAATTGAAGATAGACACGCATTTGTGACGAGGACATTCACTTCGTTAAGAGTATCTGGTCTGAAAAATAACAAAGAAAATGGTTTTTAAAACTTCTCCATAGCTGGAGCCACTTATAACCAACTATTTGAACTGTCTTTGACGAAAATCTGATTAATTCTGATGAAGTAAAAATCGAAATACATTACATTATTGACTGTATATTTGTTCTAAATAAAGTTGTAGTGCTAAATTTATTACCATATCATTATCCTAATTCCATACAAATTTTATATCTAAAACAAGGCCCTTTTGGCCAGGTATCAAAGTCAGCCTTAATATAGAACTTCAAGTATACAGTCGAACCTGTGTTAAGTGGCCACCCAAGAGAGTGGATTCATTTTGGCAATATAAGTGAGATGGCCGTTTAATAGAAGGATAAAATAAAATAAAATTCAATCCAGGTTGGTAGGACTGTAGTTGCCATTTACAGCAGGTGAGTGTTCTATACAGGTGTTAATTAGATTGACAGACGGAAAGTGCCGCCTTCTGAGGTATTTAGTTTCGGTCTGTTGTATTTTTGGATACTATAAATAAGAAACCAATATGTATGCACTACATCCATTTGTGTTAGCTTAATAGGAGCTTGTGGGCATCAGAAATCTGACCAAGATGGAAATGCTAAAGATATTATTCTCCGTAGCTCATGTGGTGGTGCGCCATGATGGGTCACCGAGCTTCAGGAAGATTAATTATGTGATGAGATGTCTGATTAATAACGAGTAGGACAGCAAATAAGATAACTCCAAAAGCAGGAACACGCTTTGTTGTCACGTATTATCCAAGACGTCATCGTTACCGTGTGCACTTAATGTGATAAGACACTAGCTGAATTATTAGTATTGTGGTCACGTCACAACTTTGGTGACGAAAATTGGTCATTTTGGCCACCAGTTAAACAACTACAAGATAAGGCATCACAACACCTGCTTTTTTTCTTACGTCTTTCATTTTCCTTTCTCACTTTTTAAATTTTCTAATTTTGTCTCATTATCTTTATTTACAATGTATACATATCTATATTTCTTTTAGCCACAAATTCATTATGTACTGCATCACATTTAAGAAATGTATTTCCAACATTTGGCAAATACACAGCTTGCTGTGTCAGCCAGCCGGTTACTGTTACTCTATCATGGTGCATTCATGTTAGTATTTTTTATTTTTGTAACATATATCGGCTTATAATTTTATTTTATTTTAATTAATTCTATTCAATTCTATTATTTTCTATTCGTGTTCACAATAAACAACACAAGAAAACCGGACAGATGAGATTTCAACCTGCATTTCAGCACAAAAGATTCCGACTGCAAAGCACTGCAAATTTGATATCTAGAGTAAATGACCTCATGCTTATATCTATTGCATTTACAGTGCTCAGAATTACATATAGCACTGGTCTGTCAGTCATCTTTTAAGCATGGCAGACAAAAAATAACGTACAGCAGTTGACCAGCAATTTAGCTTATATAGGAAGAAGCTCTAAATTTTAACTAGAAAGATTGAATTGTGATGCCATTAATTGGTATTCTAGGGCATACTTCACAATAACAAATAAGCATTTTGGTGCTCAGTTTACTTAGCATGGTTTGCATTTTCAAGCTTGGTTGGTCCTGTGCTTTTCTGTTGGGACTGGCAACTTTTGAAACTTTTCAACTCTAAAGGAAAACACTGATACAGCTGTATACAGGCCAGAAGTTGAACTGACGACCATCAACGGATGACTAGCACCTTGACCACTAGACCACGCACCTGAATCGCTGTTTCATTCCCATCAAAGCTGACATTATCCCCGTCCCAGCCATTTTCTGAAGGAGTTGCACTGTGAGGCTTTGGTTACATTGAAGGAGACCGTTAACTGCTCCACAGACGTGAAGATAAGCCATGTCATCTTGCAGGTAATTACAGTTGGCCTGTTGGCAAAAACATATTTAGCCATTCAGTTAAAAGTACTAACTGGGGTCAGCATCAAATATTAAACTGCTCTACTTTTGCAATTATTATATATTTAGCTATCAAGCAAAAGGACAATTAAATTTTGATGACCACTTTTCCAGAAATATATACATACATATATGGCTTAATTGAAATGAATGAAGAAAAAAATAATCACAAATTAAGAAATCAAACGATACAACTGCCTTTGGGTAATCTAGGGGGCTGCCAACAAACTCCTGCATAAATGACTCAATCTCTCATAAGGCATCTTCTATAGCTGGGAATTAGCTGCTAAAATTTAATTTTATGTATTAACGATTATCATGCCATGCTGATATAATGGATACCAACCATTAGCAAAGGGATGCAAGTTTCATCCAACGCAGAGATAAGATGCTGGCAGAACATCTCGGTCTGGGTGAGTGAATCTCCGTCTGGTTTTGTGAAGCAGCTTGCGTCTGATGCTGGGTCAAGCTTACAGTCTATGACAAGCCTGCAGAGAGAAAGTGTAAATATACTTAGTTGTGCACTCAGAAATAAAATTAAAATCAAGAATATTATGAGGTACATTTGTACTATTGAACAATTAACTTGAAGGAAGAGCATGTGGAATATGAATATAGGTCTGAAGGCCAATTTCGACTTTGTTACAGTAATTGTAAATACTTTGTAACTGTACAATGTAGTGAAAACAATTATTTAGTAAAAGCAACTGAATTTGGTTACATTAAAAATTTCTGATATTGATAACCAATCAAAATAAACAAAGCAATAAAATGACTGCTAAAATATATCTTTGCAACAACTGCCTCAAAATTTCAAGTGTGTTCAACTTACCTTGCAGCTTGGTGCAACACTGCCGCAGTGAGGACAATTGTCTTCTGAACCATCAAAGACTTCAGGGCCTGGTTTCCCGTTTCTTGTGCTCTACCAGACCTGCAATTACAGTGCAATATCTTAATAATATACTATAACTTTTCTACAATTTATTCAGACGAATGGCATTAGGTGTCAATTTATTTGAGCATTTTTGACAGATTAATCCTATGTAATAATCATCAAACAGTCAAACCTATGTTAAGGGGTCACCAAGAGACTTGATCAATGTAGCCATTTAAGACAGTGACCCGTCTAAGATATTGAGGGATACAACAATGAAAATTCAGTCTATAAAATTTAAAAATATACCATATTTACTCTAATAGAAGCCCTCCCTT
This sequence comes from Alitta virens, assembly GCA_932294295.1. Classification (NCBI taxonomy): domain Eukaryota; kingdom Metazoa; phylum Annelida; class Polychaeta; order Phyllodocida; family Nereididae; genus Alitta; species Alitta virens. Next base: position 11,322,624 of record OW028575.1, on the reverse strand, counting down.
CTATTTTTTTATAGGCCATCTCAGCAGGGCCTTTATTTTAGGTGGGCTTCTATTCGAGGTGGGCTTCTATTATTTTACGGGCAATGAAGGACACCCCGAAATGTACGAAGATAACCCTGAAACACCCCATTTTCTTAAATTTTACCTAATAGATGTTGGGAATGGGGCTTCTATTTGAGGGAGGCCTTTATTTTTTTGAAAAAGGCAGCTACCTTGGGCTACTTTTCGAGGTGCGCTTCTATTTGAGGGGGGCTATTATTTGAGTAAATATGGTAATGGCCTTTTACAGCAGGTGGCCTTTCTGAACAGGCAGCCATTGGGGCAGGTTTACCTGGATACCTTTCAAAGCTTGAAGAATTAACTGAATTACCCTGATACGGAGGCTGGAACAGTGTGCATCCTCCCTCCATCACGTAGTCTCCGTAGCAACAAAGAAATGTTCTCCCAAATCTTTCCAAATGGCACAGGGCAATGGAGGTGATGCTTTCTACAAATTAAACATCAAGCGATTTATCAAATAGTACAATACCAAATAAATCTCAGTCCTGTATACTTGAGTAGTGGAATATTTTCATTAAATCTGCCAGGAGAGCTGAGATACTACATGTTTGTTTAGTCCACAGATGTTTTTCTTTTATGACAATCAAAGTTATGAAATTATCAGTATCACTGAATCATATCAAACAAACATGATAGGAATTATGAATTGTCAAAAATGCTACCTTTAAGAATGATGCACCTGCGCTTAGTTAAAATGGACAAAATTGACCATTTATAGGTTTTTAATCATGATTCATTTTGAAATAAATTTGTATTTCGCCCGTTTCAGAAATTATTCTGCTCACTGAAGGTGTCATAAAAGATTTTGCATAAATGACTTTTAGCTTCCTTAAAAGTTATCATCAGAAGTACTGCTTTTGACTTGCTCTGGCAATTATTTTTACATTTCTTCCGAGATTTTGCGCTTGTGGAGGCTATTTTCTCAGTCTGATTCTGAGTCAGTAAATTAAAAACGTCAGGTGGTGACCAATCATGAAATGCCTTCCATGTCACAGCAGGAAGTCCCAATTCTAGATCTGTTCTGTCAGGAGAGTTAATCATTGTCTAAATTAATTAGCCAATATACAAGGTCGAATTCCTGAATGATATTCATAATTCAAGAAATCAAGATGATGAATAAGCTTCATATACTGATGTATAAGAATGACTTTGTCTAAAAACTAACATTTCACCTACTGTGTATCCTGTCTGTAAATCATCGAGAAATAAAAGGCTTTTATTTAACACCAAAGAAACTCACTGATATTTAGCTTGCTATATATACCTGCAAAGCATCAAAAGAAAGGACCTCTAAGTTCACTAATGGGGTAAAATGACAGGTAACATGCTGATATGATAGCCTGTATTTTCTTTTCGACAAAAAAGCTATCTTTACTTTACTTGTCACTTATAATGTCAATATATCCCACGGGTGTTGCTCTAAATTTTGTATCTCTCATTATAAAGTTTTACATCTCACCTGAATCTGTTACCAGTTTTTATATCTCACCTGACAATCCGTTTTGAAGTTTTTCATCTTATACCTGACAATCTTCATACAATATATAGCTGTTAACAGGTTTTACATTTCACCCGATACTCTTTAACTCGACTTTCATGATACCTCACTTGTTGTAACACGGTTTCATATCTCACCTGAATCTGTTGATGGGTTTTATATCTCACCTTATAATCTGCTTCTAGGTATAACATTTCACCTGACAATATGTTACTGGGGTGTATACACTCACTTGACAATTTGATAAAAGGTATTTCATCTCAGTTGATTAGGTTTTATATCAAATTATATTTATAATGAATTTCTATTTATTTAATTTTAAAGTGTACAGTGTACTCATGTTTTGCAAAATTTTCTGTATTGATGTTTGCGACAAATATGTCATATTTGACATAAGACTGTCAATACAAATGTTATATATATCCCATGTTAAAATGTGTTACTAGGTTTCATATCTCACCAGACAATCTGTTACTATGTTTTGTATCCTGACAAGGTCTTGCATCTCACCTGACAAGTTGCAAAAACGCCTTAGCACTTTGCAGAAAGACATTGTGGTGTAGATGTCCACATCCTTGCTCCATCACAAACAGGCACCGCATCACCAGGTTTTCTTGGCTCAGCAGCCGAACATTTCCATCATGTCTGGATAAAGGAAATAAATGACAAAAGACCCAAATTTCCTTCACCAATACAAAAGACCATGAATCAGGGAAATTCATTTCAAATGAAATTCAATCTTTTTGGTCATTTTGCAGTCATTGTCACTGCTTCCTGTAGCTAACTTCAAACTGGTTTATTGGCAGGTCCACTGGACGTGTGTATCTAATTCCGTGATGGCCCTAATTCCATGACTACCCTCAACCCAAATAAACAGCTGGTGCCCAAAACACATAAATAAACAAATTTATTATATTTTGATGTGCAGTCAGGCCACGACAGTGAAAAATTTAATTGAAGTACTTGTGGATTAAGGTTGCAGGTTTTCACGGAATTAGGACCTCACGGAATTAGGTACACAGCTGACTCTACATTCCTTGAAAATATGAGAAGCACTCCTGCTTGAACAGTCTACATTTCAGGTTGTGTGAGATCTGGAAACACAAATCTGGGCTAGGAATTATTTGTTCATGAGCATTATCTTAACAAGAAAAGCTCTCTTTAAATTCTGTATCAGAATTGGTTAATGTAGTCTAGACATGAAAAAGAAAAACAAATGAATTGATCTATTTTGTACAGACTAAAGGGTATTAGTTGCAGGTAACAGATACTGACAAGGTATCATGTCAAAATATTACAATCAATTAGTATAGTTCATATAAATTTATGTCTTTGTCTTTATTGCCGAACGTGCTATAAAATGTACTTTTCCATTGATCCTTGCTACTCTTGCCTAGCTGCTTGTTAGTCATACTATACAATATATATATATATATATATATTTCAAATTGTCCTGCTATTAAGTTGCATAGAATTTTTTCTAGTTCTTTTTTTAATATACCTAAATATTTTTAGTATTATACCTAAATATTTTTAGTATTCTGTAATTTGCAGCCAAAAAAAACAGTCTTTCAGAAAAATGTGACATGTTTTGCAAATCCAATAGAATGATTAAGATCCAAACTAAAAAAAATATGATCCATGTTTCATTTGTTCACATTAACATATGACAGTGAGTGTAGCATTTTTGAACTGTATATATGCTGTTTAAAACAGTTTGAGACATAATTTCACTTCAACATTGGCCTATTACTTATTACTTGTAATTAATTACAGTGTATAGTTTCAAATGCAATCAGCTATCAGAAACATAAAGAGCAATTGACAAATCTAATTTGTGTAATTACACTGTTTCACTTAAGAAAGAGTGAGAACAGTGAGTGTGTGTGGCCAGTATCATTCATTTTGTAGGTCATAGTGTGGGTGTTTCACTCAACTGGCCAATCATAGCCAGATGCCTGCAATGGAGTGACCACTGCCACACTGACATACAACAGCAGCATCACAAGCATAAATTCATGATGGATTTTTGTTAACAGCCAAAGCACCATTAGTTTCATAGGAATGAAATAATGTAAGTAGATATTAAGCTTTTGTTGAGTTGCTAGGCATTTTACATGATGGGCCTCCAACAGATATTTGTTGAAAATGAACCATGCCAATTTTCGGGAAATCAGACTAACATGGATGAGTCCATTGATGTTGGAGGGGGGAACTGTTAAGATTTAATAAATACCTTGGTACAATAAAACCATGTACACAAACATCAGTGATGTCACTGGCAATCTTCACAAGGCTCAGAAGATTATTGGTAAAACCAATCTTAGTAAGTATCTATATCTCTAAGAGTTCTGCTAATTATAGGATATGTTATGGATTGAGATTCTGATACAAAAAAAAAGGGGGGGGGGGGAGGAAAAAAAGTTTTGAGGTATACTGAAGGACACCTTGATAGATCTACTTATGTTCGAGGCAATCCACAGAAAATAAAGTTTAATCATCTGTTTATTAGACTGTGCAATGAAATGCATACTTTGCAGATCTATAATACAAAACAAAGAGCAGCTAGGTCTTAATATGCTATTTATTAATACACTGCAGCATGTCAACAGTATATACAATGGTTCAACAATGTAACTCAGGCGTTGAGCATTCACCATCTTAGTGCATTTTCCCGTCGGCAAAGATCGCCATGCATGGAAGCTGGCACAGCAACCTTTGCCCGAATGGCCGTAATTTGTGTGGTTATTCTTCTATTTTCTTATTCAATCAAAGATGGCCTTGGAAAGTATTACCATATTTTGGAAAATGGCGTCATTGCGTTGTCATGTAAACTGACTTCTTATTGGCTTAAACACTGATATTATCCACCAGAGGACAGCACCTGCAAGTCTATCCATCCAGTTGCAATCCTCAGAAATAAGGCCATTCAGGGCACTGGCGGGAAAATGATCTTAGTGCTAAAAGTCAACTAGTAAAACTTAGGGCAGCAGCAACAGCCTTACGAAACGCGGAATTGAATATCAGGTACACAAATACATTTGACGAGTTATTGAGCAAAAATATATAATGCAATGTCTCATTGTACTGAACGACCTTTAGCTTCATGAGCCAGAAAGGCAACCAACTGAGGACAAAAATGATGCTGATCCCGAACAACATCATCGCCATTCTGAAGTTTCCTTTCTGAAGGTAAGCAGACCACGAAAGTCCGTATGTGCAGAGCAACGTATTCGTTTGTTTCGATTTTGAAGTTGTCTCCTGTTTTAAGTCTGGTTGAGGCGATAACGGCTGAGCAACTTGAGGTGTTAACGTCCCAACCGACCACACTTTTCTGACAAGAGAATGCTGCAGACTGCCGGGAGAATCTGGTGTCTGAGATGAAGCGTCACTTGTGTGCTAGGACCTCTTAGTTCATTAGTCATTATATTAGGAAATCCATCAAGTAAAGGTAAACTCCCAGTTCTTATCAAGCCATTGTCATTTTTACTGTCCATATGATCAGGTACACACAAATCACTCATAAATTTGTCTTTGCCAGGCCGGACAAAGGAGCTGCCACGGAGTGTGGCCCATCTGTCGGAGGCGCACTTTTTGAATTCTTGATGATCCGAGTCCGAAGCTGGAGTCTTGTATTGAACATATTGTGATGATCTTGAAGTATTTGGCTTGTTATGTGAGCACCTTATGTCCATAACACGAAGGTCACACGGACTATGAGGTTGGTTCTCCAAACGTCTCTTCGATGACCTGCTAGTCGTTTTATTAGCAAGCGCCATTTTCAATCCTGAGGATTGGTAAGTTGGTTTGACCAGTCTTTTTTGGTGAATGAATCGAGCAAATAGATGAGTGTACAGACACATGATCATGATGAAAATGCTCATAAACAAAGCGACAAAGACATAACTAAAGACGACTTTGTAGAGCCCAGGGATGGTGTGGCAAGATGGATTATTACCCCTTTCTTCTGGTCTGGTTGTGATTGTATATACTCCACACGCACTTCCTCCAGTCGCTGCTGACAGCATGAGGTTGACGCCTTGCATGAATTTTGCTTTGCGGACAGACAGCGGGTTCAGTGGAGAACAAACAGCTTGATGACGCTCTAAGCCGATACTCAACAAAGTCAGCAAGGACAAGCTAACGAGGAAATATCGTGTGAACTCCATCGTTCTGCAGATGATCAAATTTGTCACAAGATGAAGCTCGAATATGACGCTGTAAGGAATCACCAATAAGCAGGTCAAGATGTCCACCACCGCTGGACTTCTAATGAAAAAATTAGCAACGAGGCCAAACTTCTTCTGACGCGGGAAGTACTTAATGATGATATAGTTTCCAAGCACCCCTATGATCCATAAACAGCCCATGACACCAATGAATGTCACATCTTCTTTCTTTAAGACCAAGTTCAATTCCACAGAAACATTTGGAGTGATATCAGTGGTCAGGTTCATGTTGATGCAGGTGTGTGTCACGAACATCAATCTGAAACATGAAACCAGAACAGATATCATTTCGAAACCATCCATTTTATTTGTCTGTGAGGTTATGTTAATATATGCAACCTACTTCTGAGACCCTTCCTGACAATTAGTAATGTCTTGTGGCTTCAGAAATCAACTGAAGTATTCTAAACTAAGGGAATAAAAGTTGTAACACTGATCAAGCTGGGCAGCTTGATCACATTTCATCAAGTTTGACCTTAATTATATATAATCCAATTATAACTTCTTTTTTCATTTCTGTTTCTTTAAATAACTGATGCAGGGTAGATCAGAAGAACTGTACATTAGCAACATTAATTTTCATTGCCATTTGATAAAATATCTCACTACAAGTTAATGTATCAAAAGCTTCATAAAACTTTGCATTAAAAAATTAAAGCAGCTAATTATGTATTATATATGCTGAATATTTCTTTATAGCAAATACACAAAACTTCATAAAAAAAAACTAACCTGTCTGTCTGTGAGAGTCACCTGCCCATATGACTGCATAAATGATGTATGCCTGATGCTCTGTAAGTTGTTGCAGCGGCTGCTTTTACTGCTGCTGATGCCATAGAAGATGCGCAGTTACCACACCACTGACTTCAAAGTGGTGCCACAGGGAAGAACACAAACAACAGCAAAGATTAGCTCCGCAGTGATAAGTTAATGGATTTAGTTCTATCAACGACAAAGCTTTGTAATATTTAAGTTATAATCTGTAAATATTTGACGTCCATAAGCCTAATCCCTCATTAACTTTTTTCCATCCTTTCTTATTTTGGTTCTTTTTCTCTCTGTTTTGCAATTTTCATGCCATAAACATGATTTACTCTTGTTGATGACACAACTCTCAGCAGTCACAGGCTCCCACTCCCAGAGAGCACGCCAGATCAGGTTTACATCTAAATGTAAGCGTAAATGCTTAGTAAACTACCCCAAACATGTATCCAAGATCTCTAAATCTAATGTCAAATATGAAGGTCATTTTCAAGGTCTTTGCGCCATTAAAGTGTAAAAAAGGATCTATTCTTTTTTTCACATGGAAGTTTTATCTGCTTTATATGGAACTGTAATAACTTTACCTAACTTCATTTGTCAATTTTTTTTTAAATTCATGAATATGAATATGGAATAATGAGTAATGATTAAAAAAAATATGAAAATGTAAATTTTTCAATGGGAAATACACATGAATCTAGCTGTTTGAGACAGGTGACCATCTTATAGGGGTAAAGCAATGACAATTCTAGGGGAGTTGTGCCAGCGACAGTTAACTTTGCCAGCGCCAGTTAACTGTCATATAAGGGGCCCCAATCAATTAAAATTTTCTCATGTGACTGGTTAAATAAAGTTGTTCTATACAGCACGTGACCATTATTAATGCTTTCAAGGAACAAAGGAAAGTGTTTTCAACTAAATTGGAGACTTCGTGTAACTTGATCTTATTTTGTTAGAGACCTGTTAACATTTATATATAACTGGTGGATGGAGCACCATAAGCAGCCTGCTGTGCGCATATGAGGATGCCTGTTGTCAGCCCATATAATACATCATTACCAGATATTACAAATGTATTATTGTAAATGAGTCAGCCCAGGGAGCCAATTTAGCTACATGATGAGAAGAGTAAATGAATCATAGAAAGAGTCGCAGAGGCCTGCTGTTAAAAGTCATTTTGACATGGATAATTTGTTTTTTTGGGAAGCTATATTGTTATTTTATAGTTTGTTATTAGGCTTGCCACAGCCTAAGATTATGAAACTTTACCAGAAATTGGACAACTTATTATACCTGGAAATAGTGCTCTTAGCTGTATCCTGACTTTTTAAACTCATTAATCTGGGCATATGAAATGTAAACGTGGCTCAAGGTGCCCCACTATCTGCTAACTCCCTTGGTGAGATGAGTCATGTCATCCTAGACACCCTTTGGTGCCTTTGACAATCATCCTCGGTTCCAGTACCCTGGAAACCCGGCTACTACTGAACTTTTTTAAACATCACACTATAGATCATGAATCATTATTAACTTAGATTTAGGTTTTGACCAACTGATTGTCTTTGACAGGCAACCGCTTGTTGTGACAAACATTAGGGGGTAAACTAGGTCAAATTTAAGGTGAAACCTTGTAAAGTTAGATGAATTTTGCCTTATTCATTTATTTAACTTAATGAAATTCCAGGATTGGATTGATCAGTCGAGAGTAATACTACCATAGCCGAAGGCCCAGAGGCGGTAGGCTGTTGGCAGGAGGTCAGTGCCTCAGGTCACATGACCCACGATTATCGTAAAATTCAGAAAAACGTCAATCTCGCGCATGTGCAAGGGGTACACTTGGGAGTTTTTCTTCACGCGAGATTCTCAAACGGCGAGGCAAACGTCATGATGAGCGTCGTTGATTCAAAACTCTAAAGTAATCTAATGCAACATATATTTTATATAAATCTTGAGTATGACAATAAAGTTATAAAATGTTAAAACGTACATAGCTATACAGATATATACACTAATTTCTTCAAAATGCTGTGAATATCAATGTAAATACAAGTATAATATACATGCTTAGTGGCTCAGTTCAGGGCCATTCTGGGGTCACCCCACTTACTCCCCGAGCAGTGGTTAAATTTAACAGCATCAAAACAGTCCAGTAATAGGCAATGGCAATTCAATACATATCTCATGTGAAGGCCACTCAGTTAAGAGTCATCACTAATAGAATATCCCTGCCATCAAACCCAGGACCTCATAATAAGTTGACTATCTCCTTAACCAAAACACCACTGGCACTGAGGATTAACACTGGATATTTACTGCCTGTCAGACACAAAAATGTATCACCCAAAATTACATAGGTGTCTAAATACACTGATCTTGAGTGTCAGTCCCCTACAAATATCATCTGCAACTGTGCGACAGGACTTGTCCAGGAGCTACTAACAGAAACTGGGAGCAAGGAATTCAGCGTCATGAATGATTTTACATTAAGCACCAGAATAAATACAGAAACGGGGCTGACAAGATAAAAAATCTGATTTGGCAATATTTAAAGAACTATGTACTGTGTTCGCTGCAATGTTCAAATTAACAGGTGTAGTAATTTACCTATTTATATGTATATGTAGCGAAATCACATAATTTAAAAAAAAGGGGGTTTCAATCTTCACCAAGCAATTAACCATTATGAAGACCTATCCAAGCTTGAGTACTTCGCAATCTCAAAAGAAGCAATGCGATGAGGCTGAATGAGCCAACACTGATGTTTCCATTCGCGAGATATCAAACAGCAATCACCATGGTTATTTCTTACCTTTCTAGTATCTTCGCCATCACAGACATTGCCAATGGTATAACATGGGGATTGCGTATCTCAAAGGCTTGTTCGGCACCTCTCACTATTGACTCCATCCCTGGAAATAAGCAAATTAAATTAATTAAAAAAGCAGAATCAAAGGATGATAGAATAAATACATGAAATACAAAAAAAAATTATATGAAGGAATGAATGACAAAACACATAATATCATCAAGAAGATGATGAAAGGATATATCAAAGGATATGGGTGCACAAATGATTGAATGAATGGATGAATGAATGGATGGATGAATGAATGAATGAATGGGTAGATCATTATGAATCAACTAGAGCAGCTGAATGAAAGTGCAAAATGATTTTTTTTATACATGGATGAATCAATGGATAGATGGATGGACGGACGGATGGATTAATGTCTGTCTGTCTGTCTGTCTAGCTGGATGGATGGATGAATGAATCAATGGTGCACACAATGAATGAATGAATGAATGAAATGAAACAGCTGAATGAATGTGCGAATGATTTTGGAATGCATGGATGTCTGGATGAATGAATGAATGCACGAAGGAATGAGTAGACACTGCAGCTAAATGAATGTGCAAATGATTTTGAAATAGATGGATGAATGAATGGATAAAGAGATAAAATAAATGCACGAATCAACGCAAAGAATGGAGAAATTGAAGGAGAGGCCAGTTAAAGAAGTAAATGGAGACATGGCAACCCCCTTCTCTTCCATCTATTGACCACATAACTACATGTAGTTAAATTAAATCTAAAGGTGGTTTTGCTGTGCCTAATAATTGAAACATTATTCAAATGCAATGGCCTGTTCCTCCGACCGGCTCCGACCAGCGTAGCTGTGTGGAGGAGTGTGGCTTGCTTCAGGAAGATGTCTCAACTAAATATCTGCAACTTCTTTCAAAAGGATACTTATGAGCAGACTTGCGTCGTGATACCACCAGTTATTATGTAATAGACATGCCTAAAATACAGCATCTTGTAGGCAAATCAGAGTGCAGGTAGGTCAATAAAAAAACTGAAACCTCTTTCTTTAAAAGAAAATATTTTTAGCATAGTAGTGTAATCTTCGAGATTCTGACTTACGAGAAATATGCTTCAAGAAGACGAAATATGAATTGATAAACAAGCTTACAACATGACTGTGACATGTGATGTTTTTATGTCTGCTTTTTATAAATATTAGAAAATGTGTTGCCAGGGAAAAGTATGCACACTTGTTAAAAACTCTAATATTACAAATATCTAAATATTTACCAGTTTTTTAATCAATTTTACTTTCTTATGACCAGCTGGCAGTGACAGATGTAATGAAGAGATAGCAGTACCATAGCAGTACACATCATGTCACATAATTAACTCAAGCTTACTAAACAATACGTAATTATTTTTTCTCGTTTTTTAGCATTTAAACTACAGCTAAGATAACTTAATTACTTACCATACACTGCATGGTATTTCGCATAAAACACCTCACAGTCTGCTAGTTTCATTAGGCAACACCAGACGGAGCTGAAATCAAGTAAGACACCAATGACACCTAGGGGCGAACATAGAAACTACATACTGTTCACTAATCAGCAAAAAAAACCCATCTAATAAGTAATTTAAAAAAAAGTATACTTTACAAAAATACCAACCTCAAAAGCAATTCGTTGGCTGTTGTAAGGGAATCAAAGAGAAATTCTGAAATTAAAGTGAATAATTAAAAAAGTGAATATATGAGGAATGGATGTGACTATCAGTATCTTCATGTGCTTTCAATATAGATTTTATGTCGTCCCTTATGCAGTAATATAACTCCTGCCCCTTCGACAGCCTACATTTAATGATTATAATAATAAATAATATATTTGCCTCACTTGCCCATTTTTGGATTTGGCAAGAGAAAAAAATGCATAATAAATTAACAATCCAACATTTGAATGAAAAGGGTGAGTATCGAGTTAGCAGACAGGATATATGCGGGTAGATATGCTTGTGTCTCACACCTGTAACCTGAAAGCCACGGCTCACCTGGTCACTGAACTAATTCCACAGGCATTTGACATTTCAAGGCAGTAGTGTTGCAATACAGTTGATACAGGATAGCTACATAAATCAGCCAATAAGTAAAATTACATTTCATCAATTTGTTATTTTTATTTTGGCAAGCCTTCAACCACCAGAAAGAGAAACAAAAACAGGACCCATCAAAATTGCTGAGCCCACATGAGGCTATTTTCAGCTCCAGCCATGTGACTGCAGTGCCTCCCAGTGACTGTAATCAGGACTAAAGGCTATTGCACCACTTCCTTGATTGTAGCATAAATACAAGACCGGAGCAGTCACTGAACAAGGTGAGCCACGGCAGACTGGGTATAGATGTGAGACTAATGCATATCTGATCTCCCCTCTCAACGGAACTTGCAACTGCAATTCTCTGGGGGCCTGGTCTAGCTAATTCGACACTCACCCTTTTTCAATCTGAATTGTACACCAATGACTGCCTGGCTCAAAAGATAGCATATCTTTTTCTGTATTCCCACGGGTCACTTGATACATTGTGTTTCTAAAATCGAATTAATATTAACTTTAGAAAATGCTATCAGACAAATGATATGTACATTATTGGTTCATGGTTATTACTAATTAGCTATATTTCTGTACGACACAAGATGTGTACATGGTTTGCTCTTTTTGGAGGATTTGCAGTCCTGACAAGGACCTTGATGTTATACCATTCCAAAGGAATGTCTTTGATTTTTTGTTGATTCACAACTTGACTTCTTGGCTGTCATCTTGAACCACATCATCATATTCAAGACCGGCAACTTCCCACAATGTGTCACACAACTGCTGGATTTCTTCACATCTTTGAGCTGCGTATTCAAAGTACATCTGACGAACACCTTGGTATGTAGTCAACTGTAAGGACCTCTTGCAGGCAAATGTCTTTCGGCCATCTCTGCGAGCTCTATCGTAGTGACACCTGGTGCTTGCAATCTTGCTGTTGAGGAGAATCACCTGGTGACTGGCTTTCTTGAAGCGACGGTCAGCATGGCGGATTTGGGCAACGAGACAACTGACTGGGTCCATGTTGTTTGAATTTGAGATAAGCAGATAAAGTTGATTATCAATGGTAGTTAAGGCAATAGTAGTATGATGGGATGGTGGCTTCTCTTGGTTTTTTATAGTCATTGAATAAGAGTGACAGGCTGATCACTACACTGAAAATACTCATGATTGAATACGCTTGGCACATCTTTCAGCTGCCAGTAATACCAATTGGCATCTCTTTGACCGATTGCAAGTGTATAGACTGACTCTTGGTGTTCTTGCAATTAGTGTGACACATTCTTAACACCTCATTGATTGCAATTACAGTGTATTTAATAATTTGCTTCATAGTTAAGGTGGGGGGACAGAACAGAGATCACAAATACTGTAAAATTCAGTAAGGTTTCTTCACAAGATCTTAGTAATCACATATTCCAAAAGTATCTAACCTAGTATTGTTTAACATCAGTAGATAACTGACATTCTCAATGGCCATAAAAAAAAGTGCACTGTTCGGTTTGCACAGATCTACAAGTTATTAACAAAAATTCCTTCACCTGCAAAAACTTAAAAACAAAGAACATGCTGTAAATGATTGCATAAAAGGCGCAGCTATGTTTTGAAATCACTTAATAAATAACATGGACACCATTAACCATTTAAGGAGAAGTTTAAAAAGTATGCATTTCTCTCCATGGATGTCTTGTTTCAGCTTAGTCAGCCAATTTGGAAATTTTTCCTATCTTTGTGGAATTTACATTAACTGCAATTAGTGTTTCCTGACATGAAGTGCTGTCATGGGCAATTGGCACTTAAGCAATAGAAATATTCATTTAGGATGAGTACTGTTAGAAGCATCACTTTAAAAATGTCATCTCTAAGAAGCAGCATTTCATGACATCACAATGAGCACTTAACAGTTCAACTGATCAAGCCTATCTTAATTCAATGATTATAAAAACCATGAGCAGTCACCATCCCATCATACTACCATTGCCTTTCTGATAATCAAGTTCATTTCCTTCTTTCAAATTCAAACAACATGGACCCAGTCAGTTGTCTCGTTGTCCAAATCCGCAATGCTGACCGTCGCTTCAAGAAAGCCAGTCACCAGGTGATTCTCCTCAACAGCAAGATTGCCAGCACCAGGTGTCACTACGATAGAGCGGGCAGAGATGGCCGTAAGACATTTGCCTGCAAGAGGTCCTTACAGTTGACTACATACCAAGGTGTTCGTCAGATGTATTTTGAATATGCAGCTCAAAGATGTGAAGAAATCCAGCAGTTGTGTGACACATTGTGGGAAGTTGCCGGTCTTGAATATGATGATGTGGTTCAAGATGACAGCCAAGAAGTCAAGTTGTGAAGCAGTGAAAAGTAAAAACTAACACTTTTTTCTGAAAATTTAACCATCAAGGTCCTTGTCAGGTCTGGAAATCTTCCAAAAAGAGCAAACCATGTACAAATGTACACTTCTTGTGTTAGACAATAAAAGATTTTAATTACTTTACTTCTGTAATTTTAAAGGTTGGGTTGGTTTTATGATAAAAAATTTTCTTTGGGGAAAGAAGTTAGCCTACTGTTTACTCCTATACCACAGACGGCGCTTATAGTACTTGTGCACCCCCTACATGAGATAGTAGTGCAGCCACTCTGTGGCAAGTGAAAGATCTTAAATGGAGACGGCAGGTATACTTTGTCCTTACTATATGTAGAGTGTGTCCTAAGTTTTATCTCAGTATGATCGTTTAAAAACATTTTGTCTAGTTTGACAGAAATGTGAGAATCTTTACAAAAAGCCAATTTTATGTGTTACTTATTCTTCTTAACTACATATTCGATAGGTGTATATCAATTTGTAGTATTTGTCTATTGTGTATGACGAATGTATCTAACCATGATTCCAAAACGTCAATAAAACATTATATATATAATATTTTCTCTGGCTAATCAGCTAGTCAAAGACAGTGGCGTAGCTATGGGGGGGGGGCACGTGCCCCCCCCCCCATCCCACTCAAAGGCTGTGCCCCCCCAGATTGGCTCCCAAAATTTCAGCCTCTTAACACAGTCACGTCGAAATGATCTATTTGGGCCCCCCCCCCCAAAACATTGTGCCCCCCTGAGTGCCCTCCCCCCACTCTGCTAACCCTAGGTACGCCACTGGACTCAAAGATAATTTCATGTTAAGCAATAGAAGTTCTCTGACATCGGCCTGTATCATTCTTGCACTGTAAGTTTACATATTTGTGCATTTTATATATATAATTCATTTGCTTTTAGTTTCGGTGTTCTTTGTATCAAATATCTCCTTGAAAAGAAAATGTGGCTGTTAGTGCACATAACTTTGATTAACACTGACGTCATTCTTCTGACGTGTGTTTATTTCGATCTGCTCAGCACTAGTTTGACAGCCCATTTGGAATGTTGTGTTCGATAGGAGGGCGTGGTTGCCACGTGCAGCATGTAAACAAGCCAGACAGTGGCGCCACCACTGCATGTAGCTAATAGCAGCTATGCCTATTTATAGAACACAATAAAACTGAAACACTTAATATTATTGCAAATCCGGATGACCAGGCTTATTTTGCATTTTAATTTGATTATATTTCAGCCAATTCATTTTCCCCACAAGCGTCTATCTCAGCGCTACACCATGTCGGTCCTCATCGGGGGTATAGCTCAGTGGCAGAGCATTCGACTGCAGATCGAGAGGTCGCCGGTTCAACTCCGGCTGCCCCCTGAGCTTTTTTCCTTTTCCAGGACCATGAAAAGGTTTACATGAACCATTTGTCGTCGTTACATTTCTTGGTCATGTCACTTTATCTAAGCATATAACTTTCAAATTCCTTATTTCAGTATAAAATTTAATTTTGCCCAGGAAAGGCCCATGAAGAAGACTCACATATTTTCTGTCTATTAGGTCATGCAATTTCCATCCTAACAAAGCCTGCAACAGTGGAGAGCTCTCGTAAAACTTCAATTAGTTTGCAATGTTGAGTGCCAAACAAAGTCAGATCTGCCATAATACCACATCGGCCTCATCATATATAGGAACCTACAAAATCTGCCATTTCTGCCACATTAGGAACTTCACAAAGTCTACCATATCTGCCTTGTCTATAAAATCTGCCATAGTTGCCTTACCACCACGTAGTTAGGAATTTTATACAATCTGTCAAGTCTGCTTCATAAGGAAATCTATAAAGTCTGTCATATCTGCCTTATTAGGAAGTCTAAATGCCATATCTGCCATGTTAGAACTGTTTAATCTGCCATATCTGCCACGTTAGGAAATTATACAATCTGCCATATCTGCCATATCAACCACATTCAGTAGAGGACAGACTTTTAACATCAACTTGGCAGTTATTTGTGACCTTGGCTGAGAGGTGACCAAAAGGGGGAAGGAAGTAAGTGAGTAAAATTTTATTTCAAGTCGGATATTATCATCAACAATATAACAGAAGCGCACAGCACTTGTGTCTTACGTTAACAAATAAGAATAATGAGTATTTACAGATAAAAAAACTAAAAGGTACTTTAAAGGCAAGTGCCACATTGACACTCAGGTTGCCACTTAAGAACATAACTTTTAAAACCATTAAAATCCAAAGCCTTAACGGTATCAGGAATCTTGTTCCGTAGCATAGCATCTTGGTAGCACAATGAATGAAATCCTTAGTCTTATACATTGGTTGTCTTTGACAGTGGTGGACATTTGTTTAGCAAAATCTTGTAAACAGTTAATATTATAATTCTTTGTCGTACAGAGGTGATCTTTTTGCTTTATCTAAAAGTTCTTTACAGGTCGAAGAAACATTTTAGTACACAAATCTTAGAGCACGTTTAAATAAATTTTCTAACTTCCGCACATCTGCTACTTTACAATGATGGTATACAATGCTACAGTAACAGTAGGTTTGATAAAATAAATGCATCTAGGATTTTGATCTTACATGGCAAAGTAAGTACCCGAGACAACGAGACAATACATTGATTTCCTAATAGCTACTTGGAAAGATATATTCTACGCTGGAAGGAAATGGTCAGTGACCTATGATGCGATGTGGCTAGGGCAATGGACATTGAAGGACCGTGGACTGGTAATTATGAATACACTAAAATATGATGTAATAGTGGGATTTACCTGCGGTGTCTTCTTGTAAAAACATCTCTGCATAGTGCTGCCCCCTATCGCGGCTCTCCATAATTGCAGAAATGCATTGAACTGCAGCCACCGGAACCATGTCATGCTTGGCCACCAGGGAGCGCTTCAGGCCCCCGATGATTCCTCTGGCCTCCGCTTGGGGGCAGACCAGTAGCTCCACCAGGCCAGGGCAATGCAGCATCACCTTGATGGTTCCTGCAGCAGCACAATTATACAACTTAGTCATAAAACATTGTCACATTCAGTTTTGCATCTTGGCCATAGCTGCATAGGTCCCTCCCTGATTTCCGTACTAATAAGAATACAGTCTCTTTTTAAAATGAAGCTGATCTGCCACCAACATTACACCGTTAATGACTCACTGAAGGGGACGGCATTATTTACTTCCATAGATTTTTTAAATTTTTTATCATCTGTTAGTGTCAGCAGCTGCAGTTGTATCTATTTCAAATTGCCTAATAACTACGGTAGTCTGTTTGTCCATGGAGTCACTAGAGTGACTGCATGGTTTATCCTATTTCATGTCTAGAAACTTACCAAGTGCATTGATCTGCAGAACTTGACTATCAGTAGTTGCCAGAATGTCCGCTAGGGCCCTGGTGACCTTTCTGTTGAGCATTCCACTGACCTTCGTGTTGTTGTCTTGCGAATATAGATGGAGCCACAAGTAGCAGAGAGAGGCTTGCAAGTTGTCGTCCGGGTAGGAGAAGCCTGATGCCATATAGTCCACCAAGGACCCTGTATATTCAAGAAATACTTCTTATTTTACAACCAATCGTGGACTGCACTAAAGATTGGTTCATTTAAGAGCTCGAGAGATTCTGAAATCTTGAAGATCATATAAGTAACAATTCCAATTCATTTGTTAGGGGTATGGCGGATTGAGTGGGGGGGGGGGGGGGGCGGAAAAGTATGAAATAATATTTTGCAACAATTTCTCAAATAGTTTACAGCCAATTGCAGAGACTTTGAAATCGATATCTTTATAAACAATACACAAAACGCATACATGGATGACCAGGCAACTGCGATCACGTTACTAGTAATTGAATGCCTTGAGGCAAATTAAGGGAAATTCAAAATTTAATTCGGATTAATTTACAAGTTTAAATGTATAAATTCGTTTATTTGAAGTCACATGAGGTAAAACATATTCAATAGAATATTAATATTGATCCAAAATGGTATGATCACCTGTCAGTCAGTTTAACATCTATAAATATAGTTTTGTCGAGCCTCAGATATCTTTTCCAAATATAGAAGAATATCTTCCATTTATCACTGACATTTTTCTCAGTACAAGTAGTACACCTGGTAAGTAAGTAAGTAAGTAAGTACTGTAAGTAAGTAATTGAGTAAGTATAGTAAGTAAATATGGTAAAGTAAATAGACTGCTGCTAAATATAATGAAACTGCAGTCAGTCAGTCAGTCAGTGTCAATATATCAATCGACCTACCTACCTACACCACCTACCTACCTACCTACCATCTCTATCTATCTATCTATCTATCTATCTATCTATCTATCTATCTATATCCATCTATCCATCTATCTATCATGGTCCTTTTAGAATAACTGAGCAGTCTATCAACTTCGACAGTTGTTTTAAATACAGTTAAGGGCAAGTCCTTTAAGTTGTTGATTATCAACAATTAAACACAATTGCCTTTACGTAACCTTGATGACTGCATATCATTTAAGAAATCATTCGAAATAAATAGATAGCTAACTAAATAGTCATAAACTTTACTGATCTTAATTGTTTAGTCTAGTCTATCTATCTATCTATATATCTATCCATCTATATCTATCTATCTACCGTTTGTAGTATGGCCGGCCGTCCATAGCCCTGGCTTGTGTAAGTAGCCAGACTTTATAAATATCTCTTGCCATCAGTTCCTTATACTTTGGGCTGGGGAGGCTGGTTGTGGGCAGCTAGTGATGCAAAGCTAGCAAACAACTGGTACTGATGCAGTACATTCTGGTAGTACTTTTAACTCCCCATCATACAGTCTGCTTTGCTTGTACAGTTGCTGAGAGGAACTTTAGCATCTTAGAAATCCATAAGCACAGCAGATGGTCAGCATCACGATGAGTTGCCATGGCAACCACAAGTTCCTGGTGCTCACTAGGCCCATCACGATTCCAGGAGTGTTTGGCTTGCAACGCGTTTGTGTACATGAGCTCTAAAAGGAGGATTGATGTGGAAATGCACTAAAATAATGGCCAACAAATTGTAGGTATCACAAAATCTAGAAATTGATCCAGAAATCGAAAGATTTAAACCAGTTTCTGAAGCAAAGACCTCGCTTTGGCCGACCAAACAGGCCCAATAGAAGAAAGCTAAAAATTACCTGAATGGCAGAGGTGCCTTCTTAGACATGTGGTGTTGCAAGTGACCTTTTTATAGAAATCACCAGAAGTGTTCTTAACAGCAAACCCAACAGGTGGGGTAGAGAAACTATAGTGGTCTTGCTTGAGAGGTAGTTTTGGGACAAAGTTCTTGTGCAGACTAAGTCAGCAACTGCTACAAGACAGAACCGAAACCCATTATAACGAACACTTATTACGCACTCCCGAAGGTTCATTTCAAGCGGGTTCTACTGTAACGCGGACTATATAATCAGTACAAATCGGAAATGGATAAAACAAACTAGAAAAATTCTAGAACTGATTTACCCATGAAGTTCGTGGCCTGTAGTGGAAGATAATTGTGTAAAAGAAGTTCAGTGCCCAAAATGTTGCTAGGTGGCACTTATTATGGCGACACAGTTCATACCTCTCCTGCTTTTGTCAATTTTCTGAAGTTATAATTTTGATTAATTTTTTTTAGAAAAAAAAATTAAATTCAAACTTTGTCAAGATGTTGTCATTTCCAATTGTATGAAATAATTGTATGAACACCCAATTACGCCAAGGGAATAAACTACATTGACTTAAGTTGACTACCCAAGAAGTTGAAAGCACCACAGAGGGCAGATAGAGGCAGATGGAGGGAGATGGAGGCAGCTGGAGCTTGGAAGAAGCGTCTTCCAAGGTTGGAGGGCGAGTGGCAGTTGTGTATTTAGAAGGTTTATGTTTCTCAGCTCAGAAAAGTGGTGAAAAGCAGCAAAAACTCGCATCAACAGAAGAGGGAAAATAATGGAGGGCTCTGCTGCTTCGCTTGCTACTGGTTGGAGATGTTACAAAAATATCACACAACTAGATACTCGCAGGATTAGAAGGCATATCATTATACCATGTACAACAGTTATCAAAGCATACACATATTCCTTTGCAAAAACACCTATAGCTTTACAACTGTATTGAATTATCATTAAATGGCACAAGTGAAGTACAGATACAAAGAAGATATACATCAGTACTAAGTTTTTTTTTTCTCTTGTAATCTATTAGATAAATTAGGCTGCTACTGGCAGATGTAATGAAGAAATGACTCATTTGTGGGTGGTCTTATATATCATCGAGTTAATTGCCCAGGCATAAAAATAAATAAACCTTATTACAGCTGAGCCAAAAAAAAAAATCTATAAATCATCATTTAGTTTCGCTTGAAACACTCTATTGTCTTAAAAAACTCTATTATAAACGTAATATTATTCTTGTACTTCTTGTACCTTGAATTAACGAATGATCTCCATACCTACTCTATTGCAAGCTATGGTGGGGGGAATTGTTTGAAATTCAATACACTCTAGTAAATCTCATAAGTTTCTAGGAGATTACCCCTTTCTAATGAGATATATTACCCCATCACCCAGGGTTTACGCCCATGGCCAGGGCGAGTAATATATAGAAAGAAAAAATTAAGCTATATGTGTTAGTTGTTTATTTATTTTTTGTTAATGTCTGTTAGACACCCTCATTTCCATGACCAGGCTTGTATTCGAGTAAATACGATCGACAGTCCATGATGGAACTGTATTACAGTTAGTTTCATTTACATTAGCCTGTCAAATTGAACTTAGATAAAGCTAGACAACTTCTGATATAAGCTGGATCTAAAAGTTCTAGTGACATCTAGCACCATTTGGTGCAAAAGTTGAGAGTTGCAAATATTTGTAATTTTTTGTTGAAATTATGCATGTCTATTCTGTACATACATATTTATGATGTATTAGATAGATTTGTTACATCTATCAAGGTTTATATTTTCAGTGGTGGTAGGTCTAAGCCGACTATAAGCTAGGATTAGACAGAAAAGACAAGCTTCAGCCAGTTATTGCTACAGCCAGGAATAGGCTGTCTAGAGTCGACCATATTTATGGAACTAACTGTAGCTCTTTAGCTTGTTCCTCTGCACATGCAACAGACAGTCCAAGGGCCCAAGGGAATTGGTTGGGGAAGGGGGTGCAGTAGTGCTTGCTTTGGGGTTATTTCTGTCCTGACCTTGCTTATTATGCTCCTGCAGATCCTGCAGATGATATGCACCCCGCATGCATCCTCACTGCACCCCCTCTAACCAAGATGGAGTGCTGAGGTTTGAACTAGAGACCTTGGCTCTTGATAGCTTATGGCTTTGCACTTAGTATCTCAGATTCCACAATTACTTTATCATGATGTTTAAATTCACCGCACCTAAATAAATTGCATGCATCAATAATAATTAATACACAAGAACTTCTTTAATTAAGGACAACCCACAGTAAGGAAACCTCCAATTTAAGGCCACCAAATAAGGTGGGCCTCTTATATCGAGGTAATTGTCAAGAAACGGGGTTTTATTTTTGGCTGAATGTCACTTTGACAGACCCAAATTGTTGGTTATATGCGGGTCCAACTCACTGTATCATATTGGTCTAGAATCGAGTGTGCTCCACAGTTCACATGGTCTAAATAGAGAGGGTCATCTGCTAAGCAACCCTGGGTGCAGACGTAATGATGAGCTGCACATTTCTATCCAAGATAGCTCAGCTTAAAACATTACTAGACAATGACCTTCAGAAAACTTAGGGTAAACTGTCAATCAATTAGTGAACATACAACACTTTTAAATTTCAATGAATCTAATTATTGCACTTTTTTCATTTAATTACATATCTATATATTCAATAGCTATAAAATAACCGTTTACTGCACTTATGAGTACACCATGCAGAAGTTGGGTGCCCACCTCTAAGTCTGTCCAAACTGCTGAGCTGTGTCTATTTCCAGACTTCTAGGAAGACAATCAGGCACCCTGCACCACCCCAGCCCCCTGCCACCCACTGCTATTGCTGCCGTACTAGCCTAGCTAGCCATATCAAAAACCATGGCGTTGATAACATTTCAGAATTCTAAAATCCTGATATTGAAACCAAGCAGGTCTCGAAATCTGAACTCAATCCATTACTTCCTTCCTTCCTTCCTTCCTTTTTTCTCTAAGCGAAACTGATAGCCAACAGAGTCCCAGGCTTGAATTCGAGTACATACGGTAGGCATTGCAAGAGCAGCCCATTGCTCCCCAGCCAGCCTCTATATCTTGCATGAACGAAGGTTGTACAAATGACAAGCGCGGCATAAGAAACTGAAGAGATGGATCTTAAACAGTGCCTTGTATTCGGTGTTTTTGCTGAGGCGAGTAAAATACCCTACCCACGGGGTAAATGTGTTTTTTAAGGGTTATGGACTCAAAGCCTTATGATCTCATCATTACGTCTGCCTCTGGCAGCTGGTCATATAAGCTGGTTAAGTTACGCCAGAAGCTTTGAGACCTTAATTAAAAAATTCCTACATTGGAAATACATAAATTTGAGAATTTTTACTTTATGGTAATGTTTTGCGCTAGTCTTGTATCCCTGGTGAGGCAACTGGAAGACCCCACCCATGGAGTAAATATATTAATGCAGAATAGCAATTAATGACTTAGGCAAGACTTATCATTTCATCATTGCATATGCCACAGCATTGCACACTGCATAGGGAGGTTTCAAATTAAGACAAATATAAGTAGAACCAATGATCATAGTTACTTTACTCCTGTATCCATGGTAATACGCACTGATGGCTAATTTCTATCATTGTGACATATCATCAAATAATAGATCACAGCAATATCATGGCCGCTGAATTATTGACCTAGTTAAAAGGGGGTAAAGGGTTGAACCCCTTTTCCTGCTACCCCTTCCTCCCATACCCTTCTAGGAGGATTAGTTACCCTCGGGGTAAATGAAGTAAACACAACATGGATCCAACATAGACACCCTACTAGTCCCTAGCAGATGCAGTTTACTATTGGATCCAGGCAGCAGGAGTCTTGTTATTTGTAGGCCTACTATGTCCAGTGACTATGCAGAAGCGTTCAGAAACCATGCACGGATCATTCATAATTTTGAAAATAACTTTTTTTACTATATTCTGCAAAGCCTTAACTTGACAAACTTAACTGTTAAATCCCCATCCCAATGAAATTTCGTGATTTAATTGAACAATTATCATCATTTATCCTCCCCAATATGGCCATCCTTGCCTTATATGCCATGCTGTTGTAAGCAATGCCAACTGTCTGGACTCTGAAGGCCTCCTGTAGCCAACGGAGTGCAACAATTTGTGACGTAGCCGATGCATTGGACTCTTACCAGTTGGACAGCACTGGAACACTTCATCGCATCAGACAATAACATTACAGTACAAAATGACTTTTAAGTGTTAAACATACCGAAATGACAACCCATGATGTGAGAAATAAATACTTAAAGTTAAATCAATAAACAGTTAAATAAAAAGTAAAATTGTGTAAATAGAATTGAACGGACCATAACATCTGAGCAACTGGGAGGCAAGCTGAGGAATGGCTTCCAACATTTGCCCAAGGAGGTTGAAGACTGGGATGCTCTGCACCAGGTTGCCCACCTTCAATGTCTGAAACAGATATACACAATAAAACACCAGTTTTAGACCAATATTAAGACCGCCTCGTCATTAAGACCACCTTTTTTTTTTTTACTACACTGTAAACACACTTACTCGTCAAAATAATTGATCTGTCAATGCACCTTCCCACCAAGACCAGCACCATGGTGCTTGAGACTAGACGTAAATATCGTATCGCTATATACTGACTTACGACTATAACTGGCTGTTGATTGATTCCTTGATTGATTGATTGATTGATACATGTGTTTTACAAGCTCCCCTAACACATATCGGATCCATAACACCCAAATAAGGAAATGCATCAACACTGGCAACTGAGGCACCCAAACATACTGTACATGACTCGTTACATGCTTTCCTTTTTGTTTTTTATATAAGATTTTAACCGCAGATATTTCACGTATTTATATCTTGGCAACTGCCAACTAAAATGCAAAAAAAGTGATATGAATGCCATAAAAAAATCTGCCCAGTCAGGATTCACTTACAGATGTAAAATTCTGCCAAAACAATTTTTTTCTCTCGTTCGATTCTACAAATCGTAAGGATATGATTAAAATGAGTAGAAATACAGCTGCCAACTATGCTATGCATTCAATTCATGTAGAAATTCAGACTCGCATGCTAAATGTTATTTTTATATGGGGTTAAATAACTTCGACAGATTAGTACAAAAGAAAGAGCCAGTTCTCTGACTGCCTGGCCCCAGTTGGCAACGATTTTGACAACTTTTCTTTTGACTAAGGATCCAAACAATGACCTTATAAGGAGTGACGTCACAGTTGACGAGCGTCCCGAGGAGCGTAACTGACTCGCCTGGACGCCATCACGCAACGTCTTGCAAATTAGTTGAGGCTCCAGTTAGTTTGTTTACATTTATAGGGTATAATGTGATACTGTAAGATTGCTGCAACGACAATTTCTCTACTCGTAGCACCAGTAAATTGCAAAAATAAAAATAATTTTTTTTATGAATTCGCGAAATCAAACCGAAAGTTATATCATATTCTTTAAATTAAACTAATTTTATTTACTAGCTTTCTATCTCATTTTACACAAATGTTGCATCCATAAACAAAAGTCCATTGTTTCATGCATAACAAGTAGAACATTAACAGGAAATAGATCATGATGAAACATGCTATTACGCAATTCTTTACATGTTTTTTATCACGATCATGTGAGTATTTATCATGACCATGCAAGTAGTGACTTTCCAGTCTCGCTTAATAACATCATTACTGGAGTGTCACCCAATGCAAGTCTTTTGCTTTGACCCCAGGGCTCAAGGGCCAACTTGACCTGATATTTACGATCAGAAACCATGGCAACTCGGCTCTGCATGAAATGTGTAAACTGCAGCAAAAGTGTGCATAATCTTGATGGATCAGATTTGAGAATATATTAAGGAATTCCACTGTTACCTTTAAAAAAAAAGATTTTTATTGTCATTCATAAGTAAAGTTAAGTAAGTAAGTCTATCTATCTATTCTATCTATCTATATTAAAATTAATCTATCTATCTAGCTATCTAGCTATTTAGTTATCTGTCTATCTATCTATCTATTAAATACAGCACTCAAAAATAAAAAAAATCCCGGTTAAGGGCTTGTCCTTTAAGTTGTTGATTATCAACAATTAAACACAATCGCCTTTACGTAATCATCTGCTTCAAGTTAATATAATTTGTGCCACTCTTTTTTTTTAAAGAAATAAATATATAGCAAAGTAAATAAAATAAAACCCAAGCTATTAAGACCACAGTCGTGATATACTTTGCTGGTCTTTAATTGTTTTAAGTCTATCTATCTATCTATCTAGCTATCTAGCTATCTATCGATCTATCTAGCTATCTATCCATCAAAGTTACATGTCCATTAACATTGACCCCGAAATAAATCTTCTGGTTTCAGTGTATTTTTGCTCATTCAAGTTGCATCATTTCAAGACTTCTTGTACCCAGGCGTCTAATCCGAGACTATCTTATCAAATGCATAGTATGGAAGAACGTCAAATAGCTTCAATCAAATTTACATCGTCATCAAGACGTACAGGAAATTAATTTCAGACTTTCTTTGACAATACTGTATGTAGTTGAGAGCCTGTCTTGTCACAAGACTCTCGATCACACCTTTCCGCAGGAGAGGTGAGATAGGAGTCAGCAATTGAATGTCATCCCATTGACTACGGATTAGAAAGAGAGAGAAAAATTCTGGCACAGTTTGAATTTCAGCATATGTGCGAAGGAGCTATCGAGGAGCCACCTTTACAACATTGATAAATATTTCACGTAGGATAGTAAAGGCAAGCACAGAATCAACCAATCCCAAACAGCAAAACATGCAGACAAAAATGAAGAGTGATCTGAGCAAATTAAGCCGGGTTATTTCTGCTAAAAAAAAAACATTGTCAAAGCATGAAGACTTGCCATCTATATATTGATAATTCAACTACGAATCTCTAATCATTCATTCATTCATTCATTCATTCATTCATTCATTCATTCATTCATTCAGTAAGTAAGTAAGTAAGTAAGTAAGTAAGTAAGTAAGTAAGTAAGTAAGTAAGTAAGTAAGTAACTCAGTCAGTCAGTATATAAGTAACTAAGTTAGTTCGTTAGTACAAATTCCTCGTCTTCTATGTATTCTGGATGCACTGAGTAGCAGACAGTGCATGCAGAAGAAGGGCCCTGAATTTCACCCTTCAACACGCAGTAAATCAAGCATTTGGGGCTCCAAAAATAACTCTCTCTGAGCTGCAGGGCAAAATGCATCTCCTTCCTCCTCAGCAACCAGCATCTTTTTCAGGGATGCTGCACTGCCTTTGCCTAATGTATACGAGTCTGCCATCTGTGCAATATAAGTATACACTACTGTACATATATTGTCGGAGTGTATTTCTAAGAGGGATTTGCGATCAATGATACGTCTCCACAATACAATATACACGAGAAACCAGACTTCTTAAAAAAAAAAAGTTACCAAAAATTGACTTCGAGTGTTCCCAGTTCAGCAAATGTGCTTCAGTATAATGTTTATATTTCATTTATTTATTTATTATTACTTTGCTCTTTAAATTATTCCATAATGAGTATAGTACTTCAGGTTTTTTTTATAGTTTGGATCCCATGATCAAATAACACAATAAATAAAATAATAAATGTTGCATGTCAGACGAACAGAGCTGTTGCCAGCTGCAGTTTACAGAGGCTGCTCAGAAGAACATGTAAAACAGATGTACGTGGGACTATATATAATATCCCTCACTATGCATGATATAAATCAAGGGCAGAATACTGAATGGTCCTCCTTTCACTTGCCTCGGCATAGAAGTTCAGTGCAATGCACCTCACATTATAGGAGTCTGATATCTGTATAACGATTTAGAGCTGAGATCTACCAGTTTGTAGTATACCATTGCAAAATGAGGAGTTTTGAAATTTCTAATCATACTATATTTTCTAATGGTTAAGAATTCCCTGAAAACTTGCCCTTCTAATTAAATCTATAGTGACCACGATAATGTAGACACCCACAATATATATATATCTCAAGGCGACCTCAATTGGTTACTAAATCTAGTCCTAATTTGCATAACTGTATTTGCTAATACATACAAATTCAACATTTTACCTGGGCAAACTAGAGAGGCAAGTTACAATGCATCATACAAATCAATAATGCAATGTTATTACAGGAGTTGATTGATCTGATCAATCATTGATGACCAAGGACCAAGCTTGCATCAGTGATGTTTTGCATTCCTGGTCACCCATGTGTAGATGACCAAGGTAAATTGCGATGCCACAAGACAACGTTTGAACTGGAAATGGCTGCACTTCATTGCATTTGACAGTAATGCTTGCATTATACTTTTGTTGGTAACAACAATATTCAGCAAGGAACAGTAAGACCGAAGCTGCCAGGTCAGCAAACATTGCCTTAGCATACGTCCCTTGCAAGCTGCAAACCTTGCTCCAAATAAACCATCACCTGATATACACCCTTCCTGCAGCAGCAACACTAGCAGCAGCATCAGTAGCAGCAGCAGTAGCAGTTGCTAACATCAGTGGGGCAGGTAGTGAGCCCTGCAAGTTACCCCCTATCACCAACAGCACCAAGCAGCATTACACTGGGTCATGTCACCTTGGGCTTGTCAGTGCAAGGTCACTGCTTTGAGGAGTAAAGAGTATAGACAATCCTTACTAAGAATATTCCATACTCCATAGCCATAAAGTTCTTCTGAATGAGTGAGTGGTATTATGTTCTGTAGTGTTCTGCGACATGTTAGCCTAAGAGGATGAATGAATGAATGAATGAACGAAAAGCTTCCATGACAAGTTCATGCCAGTTGATATAAACTTCAGCCAACCTAAATGAATGGTGATTGGTGAAGGAAACCATTGCTACTTATGAAAAATAATGGATGCATGGCAATGGAGAGACATAAACACAGAAAATGCCCGAATAAAATCTGATGAGAACATTACCCAACCTTTTGAGAATTACACAAAACACTTTTCCCCAAAGTGCTTTTGAATCCCAACTATCTAAACAATATAGTCCTCTAAAATTAATTCAACAAACATTGTACTTCAGAGATGCATCAGTGTGAAGTGATAGTTCTTTGAGGGGTGTAGAGGATTTAACAATCGATTTAATGGGGCATAGGAGAACTTTAAAACTTGTAAGCCCTACTGAAATTGACAACCAGAATTCACACCTCTCCATCCCTGAGTACTTAACTGCAAACTGCTCTAAACAACTGAGAGATGTAGCAACTTTTTGCTGATGTACCGAAGAGCATCTGCAAGAAGATGCGGGATAAATGGGGTGACCTTAATGAGTGAAACATTCCTCAGGATAAAACAAGTACTCCAGAGTGATCTACATGTTTGCTAAATGCTGCTCCATTATTTCAAGGTCCATGAAACACCTGGCTGACTTGTTACACAGGAGGAAAGGAGGGGGGGGGGGGGGGGGGGTACAGCAAGGTGCATGCCTGCCTGCTTGTTTTTTTTTTCTTTTCCCCTCATATTTTTGCTCCATATTTTTTTATTTTTTTGCACTGATCAAACGCCCTACGGTTTCTTTAAAAACAACTCTAAAGAATTACAAAGCTAAACGGTTAAAACCCCAAGCCTTCATGCTATGGTATCCTAAGTAAGGGCGTTATAATGGCTTGTTTCACTGCTAGTTCGCAGTTGATTTAGCCTATTCACTGACTAGCAACCTATAAATTAGACACACATAATGATCATCTGATGATGGAGTTGACAACATGTCACACATTTACTCGAAGTTGCGTATTTTGCAAAAAATTTGAGACACCATGTGTCACCAACCCTTATGACATTCGTCGTCTGCTCGACATCAGCCCAAAAACGACCGTTGACGGCCAATGTTGACAACGTGTTGACCCGATCGGGCATGCTAACTGGAAAGTATTCTGATACAATTTAGCATATATATATATATATATATATATCAGATCAACGCCAGATGGTGTTGAGCCGATGAGACATGTTATCTGGGAACGAGACGATTTGACAAATCATACTCACTCCACCTCAGATAGCATTCCAAATCGGGCCAGTGTCGTTTCTATGTCAGCCGCCGTTGGTACAACATTGTTTCAGCATCACCAACATCGAAACATGTTGAAATGATTTGGAATGCTCTCTGGGTCAGACTTAATTTTTCAAGATCACCTCAATCAGAAATGAACCCAGGAATCCATAGAAGATGGACACTGTTACTAATAGGCCACCCCATATAGCAAGCAAGATTGGATCTACTTGGAATTATTGCCTCAACATTTACCAATGTCTAGCTGTTCTAGCATGTCATCCGTGACTGAGGATTGACTCGGTCAACATACAGTTAGTTTCATTACAAAAAGGCCTGTCAAATTAACCCCTGACAAAGTTAGACAACTTCTGCTGTACCAAGCTACCTGCCACTAAATAATACTGTCTGGCTATATATCTAGCTATTCAAAACTAGATCTAAAAGTACATATTTATGATATATCAGATAAATTTCTCACATTATATTTAGGTTTATATTTTTTCAGTGGTGGTACCCGACTATTATCTAGAAGTAGATAAAATCAGATGGCTTTGGCCAGTTATAGCTACAGCCAGGAATAGGTCGCTACAGCTGTCTAGAGTCGACCATATCTTGTAAAACTAACTGCAAAGCTAGTCATAGGGTTCATATAATCTTATCTTATAAACTTGAACGAAAATTAGCATTAGCCCAGATACCATGTTAGGTCAGCTAAACGTAAGCTCGACTTTGTTCAACGTTGGCTAGTGTTGGCCAGCGTTGGCTGACATTGATCCCATGTTGACAAAATCTGGCATGATATCTATGGTAATTCTTACACCAAATAAAAATTATAACACCAACCTGTTGCGATATGGTATCCAATGTGCAACACAGCACTTCCTCGGATTTCACTGCACACAGAATTTGTACAGCACCTAAAAAATAGTTCAATTCATTAATAACCATTAAATACACTGTATCCCACACCCAGATAGCATTCCAAACAGGGACAACATCGAAGGAACGTTCGTTGTTAATACAATGTTGTATCGACTGTGGGCAGTCTGTTGTCAATATAGAAACAACGCTGGCCCAATTTGGAATGCTATCTGGGGATAGCATGCCAGATTGGGTCATTGATGGCCAACGTTGTGATGATGTCGAACCAATGTAGCACGCTATCTGGGACCAAATGTAATATTATCTGTGTTTAAAATCTGTGATTAATTTTGATACTTACAGAGAGTGGCCACCTCCAGTATATTTTGGTCTTGAGATTTCAATAAATCTGACATGAAAAAGAAAAATCCTGTCTTATGATTAATAAGCAAATCACAAAAAAAATTCACAATTTAATAGCTGAGAGTGATTTCATTGGGAATCAGGATAGATAATAAACAAAAAATGTGCAAAATTTTATTACAATGAAGAGAAAATATTATGAAAATTTAACTGCATACCTATGAGCAACAAGACCACATGTGTTGTGACCCTGAGGTCAGAGTTCAAGAGGTCAGCTTTCTCATTTGAAGCATGGAGATACGCAAGCAATTCTCCAAGAACTTTCTTCTTCTTAATTTTTGGCACTTTTTGATTTTCTATGATTTCCACAAGACAGGCCAGACAGGATAGGGCGCTGTCCACTCTGCCCTGGAATGTCCAGCAAGGGTCATGGTCACCATGACTACTCGTCAGGTGAGCCCTCTCCTGCAACAGAGAAAGGCATAGATGTATGGCAGACTATAATTTATGTATAAAAATGTCAATGAAAGAGCTTACAACTTAGTTTAGTCATAACTTTCAACCGCAACCATGCATAGGCCTAGGGTTTAACTATATATATATAGTTAAACCCTAGGCCTATGCATGGTTTGTCAATCAGTTTGCAGTCTCATAGAGATATATCTTGGATAGATAATAAACAAAAAATGTGCAAAATTTTATTGCACATTTTTTGTTTATTATCGATGAAATTCCACATGCCAAATAAAATACACGTTTGATTTGTCAAATCTGTCCATCGGCATCGAAATAAAATACACGTTTGAATTTATCAAAACCAGGCGATATAGCGATAATTAGTGGATCGGAGTTTCGCAACCACCAAAAATATTGCTTTGCTTACAATAAGCATGGAGTCACTAGAGACTCCATGCAATAAGACACACTTGTTTAAGAGCAAACTCACTTACCATATGATCTTTTTCTGTCTTCACTATAAAGAGTTAGTAGTACAAGATTTTGCAGCCGATTTCCCCGATTTCTCTGACAAGCTGAAACAAACTTCGCGACAAGCACGTGCTCTGCTTCAACATTTAGCCACTAGGAGCACATGACCTAATTTGGTCAAATCGTCGGGAGTTAACAGATTAAGCTTTAAACGCTCATAGCAACACAAAACTGTGTCATAACAGTACAATGTGAAGTAAAACAACATTTGACTAACATGTCTGTTGTTCATTTTGCCATAATATTATTTAAATAAGCGAAGTACTTTTTACCCAAAACAGATTCCCCACCAGGATCGCCCTAGTGTCGCTTCACGAGCACAGGCGTAATAGAGAAGCCTACTAAGCATCTCGGCCTATCTACGGCTATAATTAGGTCCTATATATGCGTATAGTTTAAAAAGTTTTTTTTACTGAAATGCACTTGACAAAAAATTCAAGTCTAGCAAAATTTCGAAAACACTTTTCATCAATATTTTTTTTATAAATTAGCGCAGTAGGTACCTCAGGGTTCCACATAAGAACCCCTGTTTTTCTTCTTCTTTTTTTCCATCAAAGGTTTTTAAAAAATGTTACCGATATTTAGTAGAATCTTCATATGGTTTGAACACAATTAAACTTCATCTGAATATTTCCAAATTTATGATATTTAGCACCCAAAAAAGCTACTGTGGACCCAGCCCCAAGAATATTATTGGTGTCTAGTTATTAATAATTATTAGAACATAATACAATTGTACAAACTTACCTACAGGTCATGGATGGATTCTACCCGGAATTGGAAATGTCACCTGGAGAAAATGAAAAACAAAGTAAGACAGGGATCAGGGCTTCTCAGACATTTATGTATGCTTATTGTTATAATGGGGACCGTACTTTCTGTTTGACTATATACAGCTTAACAGATCAACTTAATTGTATATAAATGAAGTGCCCAGCGCATTGAAATGGTTTTTTCTGTTTTAAAGCCAACTGAAACGTGAAAAAACCCTCCGATGCAAAACTGTGACCGGAAGCCTGGAATAGTATCTCAAACAGCTATTAGGAAAGATTAAGTATTTTAAGAATTTTTGTCTATTCTGTTTATTTTACTCATTTATCCTTTGCTAGTCCATTGTAAGTCATCTTGCATAAAACTTAGTAGGTTTTTAGTCTTTTGTCGTAATCTTTTTGCTTATTAACTGCATTCTTTTAAATTCAAATCCATACATGTTGTTTTGAGCATATGTTCTTTACCATTGTTTTATAATAATAATTCAATTCAATAAACTTTACAATACTGACAAGTGTACACAACCAGCCAAAAATGGCTTATTAGTCAGTTTAGATACACTGTTACGACGCAGCACACTGACTGAGTAATAATAAAGAATTTACAAAATAGAAGATACAAATTTTGAATTTCACTATCATAGAAGTAGTGAAGCTCACAAAAAGGGTGAAGCTAACCAAGTGGGCACAGACCGGTCACACTTGAAGACAAGGTACTATATATGGCATGATACATTAGATTCATGGCTTCTTTGATATAGATAGCAGTGTCTTTAATACAATCGGATGACATGTTATTATCATGCAACAAATACAAATTTGACCATACATCCCAGATACCATTCCAAATCGTATCAACGTCGGCGTGGATATCAGGGATAATCATGTAAAAAATAAATTTGTTACCAATTAGGATTTAATTGACACATATATCATACATAATTTGATGAATTTCACTTGGTATCAGATTAATGCTGTATGAACCCTTTCTCAAAGTTCTTTGAGATGCTTTTGTATTTTCATCGGAACATTGTTTGTAAAAGTTGCACAAAATGTCATCTACATTGTGTTGACATCTGCATACAATACATGACAAAGATGAGTTACAAACTCCTGACTTTCAACAACCGCACCAAATACGATAATCTCGTCATCTTTCCATTTGTGCTTTTTGTCAAAAACTACATACTGACATTTGAACGATGAAATTCCACATGCCACTTTATTTTGACAAATTTGACCCTACCAAAGTACTGCATAAGCAGGGTGCTCTGAGCAATGAAGTGCGAAATAGTCACCAACATGGTGGCACTGGTAGCCGAACTGTAGTGGCTCCGTCAGACACATAGTCTAGTAGTTTCAGGATGCATCTACAGAGCGTAATTGCAGTAATCGATCGTTGCATGTATACCATCATAACTTGAAATAGCAGAGAAAATATAACATGAACTCAGCGTCATTCACAATGCAGTCTGATGATAATCCTAGTAACCCATCCCTGCTTTAACTTTATGCATCACTTTACAAATATTTTGCAAAGTAGCTCGCTGTTGAAGTAACTTAAGACATTCATGCTTTAAGCCAATGTTGATTCGATCGTGCAATTTAGCTAACATCACTTTAACATACGTTTGACAAGAACTATTCAAATGCTGACTGTTGTATGTGGCGACAGCCAATTTTTTCAGTTCCTTACAGGCCATTCTAAGGCTTGTTTACCACATGGCATCTTGCTTGTCAGCAGGTTTCTTTCTCAAGTCAACCCAGTATTTCTTCAACTATGTATTCTCTGGCCAAAAGTCTTCATCAAATACAGCATCATAATGTGACAATGGAATGGTTTATCTTTTGTCTTCTTTGAGCAACCACCTCCTTCTATAAATGACTTTAAATCAGCATCTGAAATGTCACGATCTACTAGACTATGTTATCCTTCAAGAAAGGCACTTTCAGTAAGATCAAGGTGGCCTAGAGGTTGTATTGAGGCTCCTCTGAGGTTAATGTCCTGGATTCGATTTATAGTTCAGGCTCTCCTTTGGTATTTTATGCGAATGTTGTTTGCACCATCTGTATGTTAAAGTGCATATGGTAAATGTGTCAGAAAAAAAAAGTGACAGCGTGACTCACAAACAAGACCTTACATTTACACATTGGGACATGTCAAACAGACATCGGTCATAACAATACTAAATTTTTTCACCTATAATCAAAACTTACAAAATTACAAATCTTCCTTGTATAAAGGAAGGCACAGCACTACTTTAATGCAAACGTTGAGAAGCATCCACTTGATCGTCATCTAAACCTCAATTAAAATATGCAATATATTGTGCAAATCTCTGAATTTCATCAGGTCATGTCAAGACAGCCCTCAAGTGACAGG
This sequence comes from Alitta virens, assembly GCA_932294295.1. Lineage (NCBI taxonomy): Eukaryota > Metazoa > Annelida > Polychaeta > Phyllodocida > Nereididae > Alitta > Alitta virens. The sequence continues at coordinate 11,288,242 of OW028575.1, read as the reverse complement.
GCGTGGCAGAAGCATGACATTGTACAGGCAGAATAATAGTTGTGGTAGAATTTTCATATGCAAAGCCTGCGCATATTTAGATTCATTCATCAATCAATCGATACGTCCATAATAGCCAGTTACAGTTAGTTTCATAAAATACGGTTGACTCTAGACAGCTGTTGCAACCTCTTCCTGGCCGTAGCTATAACTGGCTGAAGCCAGCCACTTATGTCTGCTCCTAGCTTATATTTGGTTAACACTTACCACCACTGAAAAATTATAAACCTTGGTAAATGTAAGAAATTTATATATTTATATGAATATGCAATAGGCATGCATCTTTTCAACAAGAAATTACAAATATGAGTAACTCTCAAATGGTGATGCATGTACTTTTAGATCTGGCTTTAAGTAGCCAGCTACAGCAAGAAAGTTCAGTTTAATGGAAGGTAGCAATATATAGCAGAAGTTCTTTAGCTTTGTCTAGGTTCATAACTCAATGCCCGCAGTCTTCCGAGGCATGCAGTACAATGCAAGACCACATTTCCAAACCGTCAGTGACAACACAATCTCCTCACTAAATTGTTGTAAATTCTAAAGATAGCATATATTCATTGTCAAGTTTATGATTGTTCCAAATGTTGTGACAAACTTTCACAAAAGGTTTGTGGTCTTTCAAACATTTAAAGGTTTGACAAACCAGTGTTTGCTAAATCTTTACTTTTCAGAGCTTCAGCCTATTCAGTTTTGACATAATCTTATATTGACTTTCAAGCTGGCACCTTGATTTTGGTGCAGGATGTGGGTGTGTGGATTCTAGATCCTCTGCATAGGTAACTTTTGGATAAGGCTCTATAGGCCATAACTTTCAAGGAAACACATATACGTGCTTTAAATGCTGCATTTCAAGTTACTTTTACAGGTTATAATAAAGCCATTCTATTCTATTCTATATATCTGGCTGTTGTAACCATACCGTTGGATGAGACGATTGGAGTCCACACCATATATCCATATATATCTAATACATAGTACCACCAATTTAACATTCTATGATAACTACAGTGGATCTGGCCACTGGACAATTCCATGAATTAGTAAAACCTATAGGCGAATATCAACCTGTTTTTACCGTAAGAAACGACTGTAAAATGTCATCTAATGAGATGAATATACGTCGATTGTCCATGTGATTGGAGTGTGGCTCATGAACAGTAGTTTAATGGCTATTGTCAGACACCACTCATGGGGTTAATATGCAACATGGTGTGGATGCTTAATGTGTGGTCCATACATAATTATTATGTATGGCTACTACCTGGCTTGTATTCAATCATCTAATTATGCAATATATAATGGAACTTTTGGAATTTTGTTAAGTTTTGTAGAACCTCTTAGGCATTTAAGGCAGATCTTTGTAACTGCCACTGCATTATGTACGTAATGAGGACCTGTCTGGAGCATATGCGATGGTGACCTTTAGCTGGTCACTAAGTCTTGTTTTAGAGGTCACGAACTTCCAAGATTCAATCAAAAACTTTGACATTTGCTTGATTGAGGCATTTTGACTGCAACAATGCTCTGAACTATATATGTAAATTATCTCCAACCATGCAACAAAAAATTGAATAAAATATATATAAAGTCGAAAGAAATAGACATCATTGCAAATTTGCGTTCTCATTGTTCCAATTTTCTACTGGGGGAGCTTAGCATTATCAATTTAAGTACTTGAACATTTCTTGTTAAATGTTATATATTTTTTTAAATATTTAAGATGGATAAGAAAAAGTCCTAAGAACTTTTCTGAGTTACAAAATGAATGGACGACCTTCATGGCACAATATAGACGCTTAGTAGACCTAGACCCTGAATGACTTAATCCTGACTCGGCACACAATATCAGATATTCCAGGCAACGAGTTACCATGGCAACCATGCAGCAACTAGCTCTGTTACTAGGAGAACACGTGCAATCTTCGCACCCTTCTGCTCTTGTAGATAACCTTTAAACCTGTTTCTGCGATATAGTTCCATCAATAAAATGTCATTCAAATGCTAAAGAACTTAAAAAGTATAAGTATATTACACTGCAAAAAAAATACAATTGCAGGTGTGAAAAACAAATGTTCAACTGAGATTATCATTGTTTACCACATTTTTCATTCATTCATTACTTGCACATGTAAGAGCCTATACTGAGCACTGATTTCTTGCAATAACTGCACCTCAATAAAAAGCCTAATTAGAAGCGTTGTAATTAGACTAGGGTCAGGTTTTTGTGTATGTCTGACAATAACACCCAGAGAGGTGTCTAGGGAGTCAGTAGCCCACATAGAATTAGCAGTATATTAATAGGAATAGGCTGGCAGCTGGAAATGGAGGGGAGGCCTATGTTGCCGGGCATTCCTCGCATAATCTACAGAGCCATAAGCAGTTGCTGTATTTCTAGGAGCTCAGAGCCGACTTTTCTGATTGGCCAAAAGTTTGGCTGTACTTACAGTCGGACCAATCAGACCATGGCTAACATTTTGGCCCAGGGTGCTAGCCAAGCCCTGCTCAGGGGGTATATAAGCAAGCAAGGAGAGGGAGCAGGCACAGAACAGCTTTTGATCGTAAGTACAAGGAGCTTGCAGTGTCGTTTTGTGTGGAAACAGGTGATAGTTACTGGACGTGCAGCCCTTTTTGCAGGTTGCAGGGGGCTCAGTGGTTGATCATTTACAACCGGCCATAGCCACCTGCTCTGCCGGGCTTCACCCCAGCCACTCTCACCTGCCCCCGGAACCCTACCCTGAGATGTCCCGGATCATGTACCCCCTACCTGGATACCCCTTTGCCATGGAGACTTTAAGGATGCCTCACCTTTCGTTGAATTACTTTACATTTGGTGGACAGTAGTTCAAAATTTATGCATGCATTTTGTGTGATTACTTTCGGAAGGTAGGACTTGATCTTTTTTTTTATCCAAATCCTAAGATGGAATTCGTACCGAGTAAGCGTTAGTTCATCCTTGAATGTCTCTCATGGTTTGTCACACTCCATTGAATCTGATTTATTTAATTTATTAAAAACTGGCTGTAACATAGGTCAGTTTTATTTATATCTTGTCTTGGAAGAACTTTTGAATTCCAAATTCGACCTCACTCCTTTTGAATGAATGGCTAGGTACTCCATTGATAGTGAAATACTTTTGAGGACTTTTAAGTTGTTAGCATCCATTAAAAAGCCATATAGCTGCAATTATGAAGCAGTTGAGACCAGAAATCATAAATGATGACACTCATAGCTAGCGGATCATATGAGGCGTCTGACATGTTTCTTGCATTGCATGATGTTGTCATAGAAACATTTTTATCATGCAAGGGTGTTCCGCCCGCAGTTGGCACTGCTCTCTACACATGAAGTTTTCAGAATCTGAAAAGATAAAAAAAATATTGCTAGGTCAAGATCTGCGACTTCCATATGTACAAATTCGCATTTTTCCAGTAATTTTCCATTTATTTTTGTCCTAACCTGAACATCCTCTTCCCAGACCATGTTTTCACATTGCTTTAGTATTGAATGATATAATGATAATGGGAGATTTCAATGTATTTAAGAATCATGTTTATAAGGTCCTTAACTTCTAGTTTACCACAATGTGAAACTTTGTTCCCATGCATCACCGAGTTTATAATTACACCTTTCTTAATGATAACTGGTACATGACCTTGCCGTTAGAGGGCACCACTGACAATGATCATTAAATGGTGTTGTAATTGTTTTCGTTTGTTTTGTTTCAGACCGATCTAGGGCTGCTTCTGCACGGGTGCTGACCTTGGTGTCATTGTTCTCAGCGTCTGAATTGCACCTTTTCGCCAGTTTTCGTGTTTGAGAAGGGCTAGTCGCCCGAAAAAACCTTCATCATGTCGTACGACCCGCAAGATCCGGATTATCAATACCTGGCCGTGGATAAGAAGGCTTTGCTGAAGAAGCAGGCCGAGGCCGGTGATACCAAGAAGATGTGCTTCATCCCCGATGACAAAGAGGGATGGGTGAAGGGTGAGATCCAGAGCACCAAGGGCGACGATGTCGTTGTTCTCGCTGACAAAGGCGGTGTAAGTAGTACTTCCGGTCTATGAAATGCTTCACTTCCGGTTTATGAAATTTATGAAAAAGAATGACTAAGAATGTAATATATTATGCTAACAGTACGATGCTGTAGGTGCATATATTGTAAATGAATGGCATTTGGTGTAAATAAATAAGGCCTCAGTAGGACATTCGATCAGACAAGAATACTTATCAAAATATCTTCATTAAGGAATTATTCAGTAGATATTAAACAGCTGGTTCATGATCACATAATTATGATCATATTTGTTTAATACGATGAATCAGCGTGGCGTTTGCTGTGTAAATGCCCTTTATTCACCCAAATGTCCTTGACTTGCAGGAGGTAACAGTGAAGAAAGACAAGGTCCAACAGATGAACCCTCCAAAGTTCGAGATGATTGAGGATATGGCCAATTTGACCTACTTGAACGAGGGCTCTATTTTGCATAACCTGCGTACCCGCTACCTCAACTCTTTGATCTACGTGAGTACAATAACTATTTCTCATATGATCAACTATAATAGCCAGAAGTACTAAAATTATAGGTAAATGTAACACTTAGATATTACAAGTTGTGTTCCGAGTAGGATTTCTTAGGACCTTTAGAATGAAATAGATATTATTAATTTTATCATTAGTAAGTGGTAATTCGCCAGAAAGCTGCATTATCTTTGATTGGGAGTAAAATATTGTTACCATGGAGATCAGGGGTTAAATATGAGGATGATGAGAGGGCGTAGAGGAGTAAAGGCAAATGGGGTCAGGCAGAGTGCACGTGTGGAGGCAGGGCTTCATGGAAGGGGTGCTGTGGGGCTATAAATAGAATTCTAGGGAGGTGCAGAGAAGTTCTCCTGCAGCTACCCCACCTGGACGAATAAGGGCAAGCCGCAGCTGCACAGCAACCAGAGCCCTCTACCATGTGACGTCACAGCCACTGCATCCCTGTATCTGGGCTCCTGCATAAGGCTGCTTTTGCTGCTGCTGCTGTTTTCGCCCCCCCCCCCCCATTCACTCATGATATGGCCCCCATAGTCCCCATCAGCCTTGGGCACTGTACCAAAGAATTAAATTTGATCACTTCGCAATTAGAGCCAATCACCAACATGGATTTCACAAGTAATTAAACGAGCACTGATTGCCTTAGTTCAAGTAGTTATATCAGTATCAATAAAAATATATGTGACCAATGATTCATATTACACATTTGATGTGCAAATAGAAGCGAATATATGTTTCTTCTTATGCGAAGTGTAGATCAGTGCTTAATTTTAATTAACGTAATTTACTATAGGTTTATATATATTATATTGTCAGACATGGAATTATTGAGAGGAATGGGGCAATTGATAGGTTTGTTAGTTTAGGTTCGTAGCATTTTCCACATGAAGTTTTTAAGAAATCTTCTAATAAAAATACAAGAGAAATAGATTAATATATTTTTTAGTTTTGGCAATTTTTCTGAATTACCTGCTTGTCAGAACAAGAATTGCGTTGTCAGAAACGAGAACTGCGTAAACTCAGCACATGAACATCTAATTATTCTGTAATTTAATTGAGATACCTTTAATATTAAATGTGCATTACTCTTGAATATGCATTATTTAATCAATGTGCATTATATTTTCTCTTCTCCTTGCAGACATACTCTGGCTTGTTCTGCGTCGCCATCAACCCCTTCAGAAGGCTCCCCATTTACGGCATGAACGTCGTACTTAAGTACAAGGGCAAGAAGAGGAACGAAGTCCCCCCTCACTTGTTCTGCATTGCTGATCAAGCTTACCACAACATGTTGCAGGATCGTGAGAACCAGTCTATGCTTATCACGTGAGTTGGTCTTTTTGCATTTGGCGCCCTCTCCTGGACACCACAACAACGCCCTCTGATGTTAATAACTCGAAAAGCTACACTAAAGTCAATAGTTCCAGTAACTTAACTATAGGGCTATCAAAATCAATTATCAATCAACGCAACAGTAATTACATTTGCAAAACTAAATGATGCAGATTGTAGAATACAATGCAGATCGTAGAATATATAAGATAGAATGTGTTTAGACATTAGAAACCTTCCTACCTCATGTTTACTAATCAATTGTTTCAACCTCCTAACAATGGCAGGAGTCACTGGCTAACACTCTTGATTACTGCTGGTAAAATTTATCCTATTTGTGGATATCATGGGGGATAATTTCATCATCAGTGCTTGAGTGAAGTCTGCTAGCCTGCCATCTAGCGTTGTGTTTCCTGTACTATAGAGGCGAATCTGGTGCTGGAAAAACAGAGAACACCAAGAGGGTCATTCAGTATTTCGCTGTGGTAGCCGCAGCCCAACGACAATCCACTTCATGTACCTCAAGAGTAAGTCACCCCAGTCAGTCAAAGTTTTGGGCCAGGGAATGCAGTTGAAATGACCTGTTCAAAGGTCATATAACTGCATTTTCTGGTGAAGTTGTAATGTGTAAGACTGTACAAATGTGCATAAATGCCATGCCTCAGTCAGTGCACTATGCTTCATAAGACATGAAAATATCTTAAGTAGGGTTTCATTCAAAACCGTATAGGGGGGGGGAGGTAAAGAACTTTGGGGTGTGGTGTCAATGAAGCATTTGCAAACAGACCCAGGCTTGACATAAGGGGGTACCGGAATGCCCCTTGATAACGTAACGAAATTAATGCCTTGTGCTGCCATTTATCCCACAGTGGCGAGTCTGGAGCCGGAAAGACTGAGAACACGAAAAAGGTAATCTCCTACTTTGCCCTGGTCGCTGCTTCCACATCTACCAAAACGAAGGAAGAAAAAAAAGAGGATGACAAGAAGGTAAACAAGCCTGCACAACGCCCCTGGATGCAACCCAAGCTGCCCCCTCCTAGCATGCTCTAGCTGGCGACATAGTAACGTCAAAATTGCGACCATACTGCATATAATGCAGATGTACCTTCAAGGACTAGACTCACCCCCTCGCATGCTTTGCCCTCACTTTAAAATTTAAATTAATGTTGTGGGACTTTCAGCTTTCCCTTGCAGCTGTGTACCAGCAGATTATAATGATCAAACTACAAGATGTGACAATCAAGCGCTTGTAATACCCTAAAGTAATGTACTAATATGACACACTTATTTGTTTGGTTTTATTGCACATGTTTTGAATATATTAGTTGATTAGTTGTCTGATCTGTCATTTTCCTGACTACTGTAGAGGTAGATGATTTTTCTTTACTTTTAATTATAAGTACTACTTGTTGGTGATTATTTCGTAGGATGTCCTAATTAACCGCGCATGCGTCAATGTTGTCATTATGTTTACCCTTTCATTGTGTGTTGAACGTATTTTTGATGGATACAAATTATTTCCAATAATTGCAATATTCAATGATGAAACTTTATATAATGGTAATTTGCACATTTTCATTTAACTGGGCGCGAGCGTGCATATCTTTTTTATCTTTGGCCCATTATATGCTTATTATGTGATTTTCATGCTAATGATTATATACAATGGAATAATGAAATTTCTTTCTTTTCTCCTTCACCTCTTTCCTTCTTTCCCATTCCCTTCCCTCCTTTCCCTTGCACACCATTCCTTTCACCCAAACAGGGCACCCTCGAGGATCAGATTGTGCAGGCCAACCCTGTATTGGAGGCCTATGGAAACGCCAAAACAACTAGGAACAACAACTCTTCCCGTTTCGTAAGTATATGGCTGCTCAGGAGATAGAAAAACCATGTGAAACCACTGTCCTCCCTCTGACCTTCCCCTTTGACCTCCCGTGTTTATGGCAGTCTCCGAGGATGAAGAGCACTTCCTGCACACACTACCGGTTCCCTCTTGTGGCTCCCTTGTTCACCAAGCATGTTCTATCAACCATCGCAAAACTTGTGGCAAATATAAAAGAGCACTCATTGAGAGTGAATGTATACTTTTGGACATGCAAAGCCATCTTGTTTTGTGATGCGTGCGCAGCTAAGCGGAAGTGACATCACGTCATGGAAGACACGTGCGCAGCGTGGCGCCCTCTAGATAGAATGTTTGACGTTTGCTCAACTGTCTGTGCTCCTCCTGTGTTTACCCTAGGTATTCCGTGGTAACCTGGAAGACCAAATTATCCAAGCTAACCCTGTTCTAGAGTCATTTGGCAATGCCAAAACTAATAGGAACAACAACTCATCACGTTTCGTAAGTACCATCCACCCATGCACACAATCAATCAAGACTGACTCAAGACAATACAATGTCAATCAAAAGACCAAGTAATTGCCAATCATAATATTCTCAGTATTTGCAGAAGAACTTCCGTTCATACTGATGTAACACAAACGCAATCCTTTTGGCAGCATGCTATCAAAATTTACTACACATGCAATATCAAATATGAATGTACCATTTACATTTATACACTGTAATGCATGCTTACATCAGTCAACTTGAACCTTCATAGAAAATTTTCATTGTCTACCATTTGTCAACCTTTAACATTCCCAATTCCCTGTTACATACAACTTGTTTTAACTCGATTGTGTAGGTTAATTATTGCAACTATATGATGTAAAATGTATAGTATCAAACTTAAGGTAGGCCTAGTGAGATTCTATTTGTTAATACATTTGTTATTCTTCTGTCTGACTGTCTGACTTCCGGTTCCAGGGAAAGTTTATCCGTATCCATTTCGGCCCATCTGGCAAGATCGCTGGAGCCGATATTGAGACATGTGAGTACAAAACAACTTCACTTATACTTTACAGTCTATTTATCCCTTAAGGATTCAATTTATCAATTTGCACATTACTTTGTCTAAACTTGAAATTTCAAACAGGATTCTTGCAACTACTGTTGTAGTTAGATTGTGTGAACACATTCCTTTACCAAACACTATGTACACCCATCCTACATTGTGATCCTCCTGCCCATATTTCCTGAATTGCAGTGTACCTGATACCTTAAGACAGATATTTTTGAACCTGTTAATATCTTCTGTACCTTTTCATATATTAATCTTTTGGATCAGCACATCATGGCCAGCGCCCATGCAATGGCAATTGTCAACATTTTTACTTGTTGTTAAGATCCTGTGTTGTGTGATTCCCTTCCCTACAGACCTGTTGGAAAAATCCCGAATCACCTTCCAGCAAGCTGGAGAGCGTAACTACCATATCTTCTACCAGCTCCTATCCAACCGATACCCGGAGTACCTTGGTAAGCATGTTCCTTCAACTTAGTAAACCTTCAGTCTCTTTGACCTGGATGGAGATGTCATCTCTCCAATGGTCAGTGCGGAGATCGTCCTGTCATCCCTCTCTCGTGTGATTCCGTCATTCCGTCAACCTATCGTATCACGCTCGCACCACTTGCTTGCGTACTTCTGAGTGTGACCTATCCAAACTCCGTACCCTGAGTATTAACAAACCAAACCACATCAAACCTACCTACCTCCCCAGTGATCCTACTTTCTGAGACCTTCTGAGTTCGTAATGTGACTCACATGGCACATGACCCTTTGGTCGATGTCTTGTACTAACGGGACATCCCGCCCCATGATCCTGCATTACAGATCTACTGGAGAAATCCCGTATTACCTACCAACAACCCGGAGTGGAGAGAAACTACCACATTTTCTACCTTCTCCTATCCGACCGGTACACTGACTACTGTGGTAAGCAAAACGTCATCGTATACGCGTAATAATCGGCTGTCTTCTTTTCGCGATGGCGATAATTTACAGATCTGCTGGAAAAGTCCCGTGTCACATATCAGCAGCCTGGTGTAGAACGTAACTACCATATCTTTTACTGGCTGCTGTCTGATGCCTTCCCAGACTACCATGGTAAGATGGCAAACAATTGATAGCCCCCCGTGTGACGTCATCCGATGATGAATCAGGCATGATACCCACGGCAATCCGACTCCTACGCCATCTGGTGACCATTCCCTTCACATTCTTAGTATATATATAAATCTCGTACACGGTTTCCATGAACGCTATTATGAATTTTTGGAGATATATTTGTTTTGTATACATGTATTTGATTAAGCAAACACTGTCATGGAATACGTGTCCTGTAGACAACACTGATTAGTACCGATCTCCTCTGGCATGTGATACCCACCACCACCAACACCACCACCAAAACCACCACCAACCAACTGTTTCAAAATGACGTCATCACTTGTAACGCCACCTGGCGTTCAAGTGTCGGTTAATGTCAGAAGATGGCAGCACGTTTGTCTTCTTTTGTGATTATCCAATGTTACAATCCTCTACTGTGACCACTCTATTCTAGTGTGACAAGACAATCCTCTATTTTGACCAGATATTTTTTATTTTCTATTATATTACACCACACCTAATCCTGATATATAAGACCTTGCACTTCGCCCAAATGCCGTGGGCTTCCTTTCCTAAGATGTAGACCAGACCTCAATGATTCCATTCTACCTTTCCAGTATTTTTATTTCTGTTTTTTTTTAGACATCTTCCTTACGCCCTTAGTTGTCAGTTATTCCATTCATGTCTCCCTCTTGTGTTCCCCAAATGCTGTGACCTCTTTTGTTTAAAGTAACTACAAGTAAAGTCAGAATTTATTATCAAATCAATCAGTAATTTAATTTTTATTGCCATGATACATTTACCAATTAAGAATCATATCAGTTTGCCTATTATTATTCATTTAATTAATGTTACTGATTTTATTGTATATTTGTAATTCTGTCTCTCAGTTAGTGGGATCCTTGTATAACTCCAATTCAATATAGGCTGATGTAAATACAATTGATCAATTAATTTACCCGGCCCTTACTGTGATGTGCCTGATTAGAAACTTGTGGGTTGGCAGGCAAGCTGGTCGTCCAGACAGATCCCAGTGTTTACTTTTACATCAACCAGGGATGTTTACATGTTGACAACATGGACGATGCCGAGGAAATGAAGCTAACTGATGTAGGTGGTCTCCCCTTGACCTTGGGTGACCTCTAGAAATGACCTCAAATGACCCATATGATAGACCTGGGTCCTAGGTGTTACCCCATAGAGGACCTGTCCATATTCAGTTGGCTTCACTCAGTAGAGCACTTAGCTCTTGTCCTGTTTTGCCCTTGGCAGTTAGTTGCCCATTTGCACTATTATTATGAAGATATTTGGTTATTTTGAAGCCTGTTGGCTTTTCCTTTTCATTTTGGTTCACCAAAAATATTGCCTTTAGACCAGACCATGCCCAGTAGAAACAATGTTACCGTGTACCACCTCATGTAGTCAGTTCAGTTCTCAGTTCATGTACCTAGCCCTTTTTAGAACATGAAGTTGAATATCTGAAAATGTCTCAAAGCTTCAGGAAAGATTGAAAGTAAGTACAGTGCCAGTCGACTAGTCTAGTCCCTGTTCTTGATTCAACTAATGCCAATATTTGTGCCATTCAGGAAAGTGTGCCATCATTCCCGACCCAGCCCTGTTCTTTTACATCAACCAAGGATGTCTGCATGCAGACAACATAGACGATGTTGAGGAGATGAAGCTCACTGATGTATGTAGCTAGGTGTGCTCCAGGTGAGCACTTAGTCTAGTGAGCAAATTTACTCAGTACACCAGACATTTCAATCACTGTCCACATAGTTATGAGTGCTTTTGGATTGAAGTTTGAATTAGCCAATATCTCGGCTTCAAACAATGAACATTTCTTGCGTACCTGTCAATGCACACAATACAAATTTGCAGATCGAATGTTGTTACAATGCATATTGATGATGCAACACTATGCTCTGTCTCCACAGAACACAAAATAAGTCTTAATGCATATTGATGATGCACATTGTCTCCTCACAAACACTGGTCTAAGAACAATGGTGCCGTTTAATTAGACTGATCGATAAACACTTTCCTCAGACAGATGTGCAAGTAAACTATCGTATCTATTGATCAGTAGTGTTCCTGTTGCAGTATATTAGTTTTGCTCCAGTGTTCACCATATGCCCATTATAAATTGTCCAACAGAACCACCATGAAATGTCCCCCAAATTTCTTTAGGACATAAAGATCAAGCCCTGGAAGCACCAGGCAGCTCCCAAGCTAGCCCTTTATATTCTCTTGCAGCGTAATTAAATTATAAACTCCCTCTCCACAGGCAAACTGGTTATTACGCCAGATCCAGGATTGTTCTTTTACATCAACCAAGGCTGCTTGAGTGTTGACAACATGGATGATGCTGAAGAAATGAAACTTACAGATGTATGTAAAACTCTTGAAGGCTGAAGTGCCTCATTTTCCACTGAATGCCCATCTTTGCGCCCTCCAAAATCTTGGTCTCCATCTGAGCTTCTCCATTTTCACTATGGCCCGAGTTCATTAACATGGCCCAACTTCCCAAAGACCGGCTTCTCTTCCCTTTGAAAGATATGGCCTGAATTCCCTTTTCACAATCTTGGTCTTACTTCCCCCAGACACAAATGGAACCATTCCTAGCTTCAGACAATCATGGCCCATCATTCCTTAGGTGAACAGACCCACAACATTCCACTACTACTGTTGCAGCCAAACAGACTCTCTATGCAATGACAAAACTTTCATAACAGAAATTGCATATACTAATATTCACAGGCAAATTGCTGGTTGACACAATCAAGGATGCTTGAGTATTGACAATATGGATGACGCTGAACGTGTACCTGGTGAACCCATACACATGTACCTGCTTGGTTATTTTTTATGCCAAGACAATGACTCATTCCTGTTATACTCTAACTAATATTATGAGTTCGCCTTGTCGAATTTAAGCCCCTGTCCGCGGCTCTGGAAAATATACATCCACACATCCACACATCCAAATAGACCTGTGCAAACCCTTTCAAGCCCTGTAGTGTAATCAGCAGTACACACAGGCCCCATTAGTCTTCGAACCCTTGACTCAATCCTTCATTGTTCAATAACAGATAAACTTGTGGTGACACCCGACCCTGGCCTCTTCTTCTTCATCAACCAAGGATGCTTGACTGTTGATGGAATGGATGATCCCGAAGAAATGAAGCTGACAGACGTATGTATTGGACACTCATTAAAAATAACTTGTAGCAAAAGAATCACTCACATGTATACTGCTGGTTGCTAAAAACAGTTGGTGGTGGTCGACGTTTGAGAACTTCAGCATCTACAAGACAAGAGCAGCAGTTACTGTAGTCATAATGTACATAAAACTACCTGAAATCCACAGTCTACATTGACTGATAACCCTGCACCTTTCATCACACCTCTCAGGTGATGGTACTAATCAGTCTGGCTACCTTAACCTTCCATGACGGTGTTTACCCTTATGGCACACTGTCACCCCCTGACCTGACCTCTGACCTGCCCTTCCACAGAAAAACTCCTGGTGTCCCCTGATGCCGGTCTCTACCATTTCATCAACCAAGGTTGTCTGACTGTGGACAATATGGACGATAAGGAGGAAATGGAGATTGCTGATGTATGTATGTCTGTCTTCAAGCATGCACAGAGCACCACCATTCTATCTCTATCTCTCTGTACATATATCACTCTTATTTAAAAGAAAAACACGTTTTATTGCAGGTACATTTTGTTCTATATATACCAACTGTATAACAGTTATATATCATATTTAAGACAGTTAAAAAAAGGGGGTGGAATAATTTTTAAGCAGGACTTTTAAGTTTATAAAGCGGTTAAACTACCATTATTTTATCAATTCTATATAAACTACTTCAGTGGAAGTCTTTCTTTTTTTTTTTTAAATGTATTGTGTTATGATCGCGTCAGAATTGTCGGTATAAAACTAAATAATGTATGTTAAAAGTGTGAGAAACGTTGGTGTGAAGTTAATCGGAGTTGTTTGGGATGTGTACGAATGTGGAGGTCTTTGTAATTGCAGGATGCCTTCGCTGTGCTGGGCTTCACCACTGAGGAGAAGATGGGTCTGTACAAGTGCACATGTGCCATCTTGCACATGGGAGAGATGAAGTTCAAGCAGAGGCCCAGAGAGGAGCAGGCTGAAGCTGATGGAACTGGTGAGGCTGAGAAGGTCGCTTTCTTGATGGGTGTCAACGCTTCTGACTTGCTGAAGTGCTTGCTGAAACCCAAGGTCAAGGTCGGAAATGAGTTTGTGACCAAGTCCCAGAACCAGGCCCAGGTCAACTACGCCGTGGCTGCCTTGTCCAAGTCCACCTACGACAGAATGTTCAAGTGGCTCGTAGCCCGTGTCAACTTGACCCTGGACACCAAGGCCAAGAGGCAGTACTTCATTGGTGTACTGGATATTGCCGGATTCGAGATCTTCGAGGTGAATAAACTTTCTCTTAAGAGACCAGAAAGCATCTCATTCCAATCCGATTTTTGCAAGAGTTAATACAACCACCATTGGCCTTTATCACACCTTATAAAAAATATCCAGAAGAGGCTATGACCAAGTCATTCCAAGGCACTTTGAATACGTTATAGTGCCACATTGGTATAATTGCAGTTGCCTGAGTCACCTCTGTTATTTATGTCTCACTACTATTCAATCACTATGAATGGTGTTTTGTAGTTGCACCAGCAGCTTTGTGATTAGCCTATGTTTACAATGGCTTATTTGTGTGTTTCAGTACAACACCTTCGAGCAGCTTTGCATCAACTACACCAACGAGCGTCTGCAGCAGTTCTTCAACCATCACATGTTTGTCCTGGAGCAGGAAGAGTACAAGAAGGAGGGTATCCAGTGGGAGTTCATTGACTTCGGTATGGATTTGCAGCAGTGCATTGACCTTATTGAGAAGCCCATGGGTATCTTATCCATCCTTGAGGAAGAGTGCATGTTCCCCAAGGCCTCTGATGACACCTTCAAGGCCAAGCTGTACGAGAACCACTTGGGCAAGTCCCCCAACTTCGGCAAGCCAAGGCCAAACAAGAACGCCAAGTTCGAGGCCCACTTCGAGCTCAAGCATTATGCTGGAACTGTCGGATACAACATCTCCGGATGGCTCGACAAGAACAAGGATCCCATCAACGAGACTGTGGTCACCCTGCTGTCCCAGTCCAAGGAGCCTTTGGTAGCTCACTTGTTCCAGGTCCCCAAGGAAGAACGTAAGCCCTTTTTTCTGCCATCTATTGTTCTATTGTTCTATCGTACAGCAATACTGCATTGTCTTAGTGACACCGATCAGACAGATTTGGATGTTATAACAAGGTGACAACGACTTATGAACCTTCGGTTATGGACCTTAGGTTATGAACCTTAGGTTATGAACCTTAGGTTATGAACCTTAGGTGGGGTCTTTTACCTGTCTCTGCATAGACGCATTATACAATGGCTGCTAACTTAATGCATTTTTGCGTCTTATTGTGACATAAGACTTTGGATCATGAAGAGATGTTAGACTTCAAATCAACTGATTACTTTGTTTTTAGCTGGCGGTGGCGGCGGTAAGAAGAAGAAGGGCAAGGGATCTGCCTACCAGACCATCTCTGCCACTCACAAGGTATGTTCAACTCCATGTTATCCCATTTATTGCAATTATCACATTCACAATTAATTATTTCACTGTTTAATGTGGTTCAATTGCCCCTCCCTAATGCTGTTCATTTCAGGATATCCACATTATATTGAATTTGAATCATATTGAATCATATTGCCATACATTATAGACATACACACTATATATTTTGCACTGTAAATGACACATTGTTGTTATATATGGGTCCACAGGAACAGCTCTTCAAGCTCATGCATAACTTGCACACAACATGTCCCCACTTCGTGCGTTGTGTCATCCCTAATGAAATCAAGACTGCAGGTATAGTACAGTGACCTCAGATCCGGATATACCTCCACACCTCCCCAACACAAGTGATCCCCCCGAATATGCGTGGCCATTTCGAGTGATATCTCTCAAATGACCTCCCGTCAAAGTGATATCGCCTCAATGTGACCTCCCTTCAACAGAATGATCTGTCCTCAAACATGAACGTGGTTTTCCCTAAAACATGGCCTTCCAAAACAGACCATTCAAGTGTGACACTCCAACAAGTGAACCTCAAATGTGTGACTCATCCAAAATTTTTCTTCCAAAAGTGATGTACTTGACCGTTCAAAAAATGTGACCTCCAAAAATGTGACCTCCAAAAGTTGCCCTTACAACTGTGACTCTTATGAACCTGTGAGTTGTGACTCCACCTACGAGTGATTTTGGTTTTCAACCTGGCCAGCCATAGTGGCAATTCAACAACCACGGAGTGAGAGTGTTTATCATAATCTATGACCCTTTTTCATTTATAAAATCTACTTGGTCCGTCCATGTCCGTCTTCTCAAATATCTTGTCTCCATTGAGAAGTGATCATCCGCTGTATCCAATGAGTTTTGAACCTGTGACTCCATATAATATAACCATCTGGTGTACCGTCCATTTGTTTCAGGTCGAGTGACTCTCTGCAGTCTCTTGCCAGTCCTTCTCGTTTGATGGCTGGTCTATTTAACTGCACATAGTAATAATGATTACAATTCAAATTTATTTCATGTAATGAAACACATGCTATTAGACAGCTTCTCAATTGCAAGTGCAACACATAGACCAGCCAGCACACACTTTTGCTCTTCATGTGACTTTATTTTTTTCAGCGTGAGTCCAGTGTGCTCCCTTTTTTTTTTTTCATAGTTCAGCCTGAAAATGCCCTCGTCAGCTTAGTGTTAGGCCAACGTCTCTAAGTGAAGTTAAGTCAGGACCTAGAATTGATGTTGTTATGCAATTGATATTTATAGGAGCAGTTGTTCAAGCTTATGCATAACCTGCATACAACGTACCCTCACTTCGTACGTTGCATCATCCCCAATGAAATCAAGACTGCAGGTAAAGTAAGGCCTTTAAGGTTGTTGACCTTTTCAAAGGCCATTCACCCCTAGTTCCTTGTTACGATTCCACATGGAAGTCACAAAAACACATCACACCAGTGGTCAAGGTCAGCAGCCTATCAGACCACATGTCTCCACGACCATGAGACATTGAAATCACAATGGGCACCAACCAACACAACCTCCTTAGAATGTTTTCACAAAATGTTCCCATATTCCCAAAAGCCTTCCACCATTCCCAAAAGTCTTCCACCATTCAATTTGATGTGATTGTACCAAACTCAGACTAAACTTAAGAACAAATGCAGATTAAAAAAAAAAAAACCTTTCCAAAAATCTGTCAAATTCAATTCCCTTCTAACTCTGTTCACAATAAGCACCAAAATGCACCCAGCCCAAACATCCATCTGTTGAGAACCGTTTTTCCATTTTTTCCCCCCCTCAAACCTAGTGGTCAGGTATCCAAGTGAAACAGTTCCTTTGTCTTAATATTTCAAATATAGAGTGTTGTACCTCGTCCATTTCCATAACCAAGCATCTTTCAGATCCACCAGTGACCGACCTTGATGAGTGTTCCAATCCAAGATGGTGTACTTTGTTCACATCGTGGTCTCAATCAACCTTGATTAACATCAGTGTGTTTTTTCATTCCCTTCCTCCTCCAGGAGTCTCTGTTCCGACTGATGCATAACCTTCATACAACGTACCCTCACTTCGTACGTTGCATCATCCCCAATGAAATCAAGACTGCAGGTAAAGTAAGACCTGAAAGGTTGTTGAACCTTGTTACGATTACAGTGGGCACCAATCAACACATTCTCCATAGAATGTTCACAAAATCCTTCCCAAATGTCTTCAAACATTCAATTTGCTGTGATTGTACCAAACCCAGACTAAACTTTGGAACAAATTCGGGTCGAATTGTTCGAATCATTGCAAACCTATTGTCAAATGACAAAATATTAATAACCCTTCCAAAAATCATTTCCTTTCCACAATAAGCACCAAAATGCAACCAGTCCAAACATCCATCTGTTGACAACCGCTTTCTTTTTCTTTTTTCCCAAAACCTTGGAATGATCAGGTTATTCCATTTGAACCAGTTCCATTTTATTAATATTACAAACAAAGAGTGTTGTACCTCATCCCTTTCCATAACCAAGCATCTTTCAGATCCACCAGTGACTGACCTTGATGAATGTTCCAATCCCAGATGATGGTTTGTTCACATCTAGGTCTCAAATCAACCTTGATTAACATCAGTGTGTTTTTTCCTTCCCTTCCTACTCCAGGAATCTCTGTTCCGATTGATGCACAACTTGCACAGTACCTATCCTCACTTCGTGCGATGCATCATTCCTAATGAAATCAAGACTGCAGGTATATCGAGTGTAACCCAATCCACTGTTCCTGTAGACTTAAGTGCCATCCTATGACAAAGTGTGCTACCCAATCCTCTGATCACCATCCCAGATATCCGTGTGTTCCAGTACCTCCATGTTTACCGAGTGATCCTTTTCCAACCAAATGAGTTCCATGTGATCCCCAAGGAAAATAAAAACCACGCATTTTCTCTTTCCTTTTGATGCAAAAATTCTCACTAACATTATCTTTCAGGCAACAGTGTGATCCTTCCATGATTCCAATCCAATCAATCCAGTCCTGTGTGATCCACCCAGTGTGATGTCGAGTAAGCTCTCCGAGTATTCCACTGATCTTTTTCTCTCTTGTTCCCTTTCCTAATACCAGGAATCCCTGTTCCGGTTGATGCACAACTTAAATAGTACATACCCCCATTTCGTACGCTGCATCATCCCCAATGAGACAAAATCTGCAGGTAACAAGTGTGATCCTTTTCCTGTCTCCGAATCCTGAGTGAACCATCCCATCATCCATTAGCATCCCTGCTGCTTGTGTTTCCTCAAGTGTTTTCTTTTCATTTCCATGTTTACATTGTACCTCACCCTGAAGAACCCGACACCATTTACCTCAACCTAAATCTAACCACATTACACCAGAACCTCTCAATAAGGCTACCTCTGTTTTACCTTCACTGTTATACACATTTTGGTTCAGACCAACAGATGGCCTGAACGGAGTGGTTCATGTGTAGTAATGTGTGCCTTATTTCCCTTTGTTCACCTTTTATGTGTAACTGGTCCCATTCACTTTCACTAGGTCAAGGACCAGTTTTCCGGTGTGCACCTTCCTGATCCTCATCTTCCCACAACACCTTCTTATGACCCCTCTGTTTAGTGTTGGTCTATTAACACATTTTAATCCTCACACATTTCAATTCCTTTGCTGTGTGTACCATTCCCAAAACACATTCCTACACCATGGTTTCCAGTGTCTAGATCTACCTACCTGCACGCTCTCATGATTGTTTGTTAACTGTTTTTACCATAGGAGTCTCTCCTTAAATTGATGTTTAACCTGAGGTCAACCTACCCTCATTTTGTTCGCTGCATTATCCCCAATGAGAACAAATCCCCAGGTAAATACAACTCACTATTTTAAGCTGTAGTGGCTGTGTAATTGCTGTCAATACTGATGTTTGCACTATCCTGTTTGCACCACCTCAAACCTGTTCGCTACTTGCACCCTTCCCATGCATTCCTCTGCTCCTGGCTTGCATCCATCCCTCCAGTGATTATGTAACATGTCAATCCACATGCTAGACAAGTGCATACCGCGCCCCATGTTGTATTGTAGCACAACTAACACAACTCCCGCGCTTTCTAACTGACAACCTGTACAGTCTAGAATCCTGTGCCTGTTCCTAATTGTCTGTTTCCCTCCTGTCCTGAATGAAAATTAGGAAAACCTCCTGAAACTCATGACGACTCTTCGTCAGACCAACCCTCATTTCGTCCGATGTATCATTCCAAACCTCAACAAGGAGGCTGGTAGGTATGGCAACCCAGTGGGGCCTAGGTTGACAGCCAATCTGGCACGCTGCTGGTTGCAAACAACCAACATGACATTTGAAGTAAATTACCTTGATATCCAAATGTTGACTTTTGAAATGTGATATTCAGTTAATTAGCTTAGTTAAAAAAAATATAAATAATATATTATACATACATTTACAATTTTGGCTTTTAACAGGGAATTAAAAAAAGGCAGTAGTTGGCTGCGGTTTAACAGAGAAATTTATAAATGCAGTACAATTTCTTAACTCAATACAGGAGAACTACTACATAGAAAATGAGCTGCAACTTTCAAAACATTAATCAGGATGGAACACAGATTTTAGTGATAGATCAGTTAAAACATTTTGGTTATGTAACTGAGATAATATTAAGATGTATATGGAATGATATAGCTGACAGAGCTGTCAAGAGAAATGCTGCTAAATACTGTACACAGCATTTCCCTTGCATTACGTAACACGTCGGTGCCTGTGTCTTTGTCAGGTGTCATTGATGCTGCCTTGGTGCAGAACCAGCTGCAATGTAACGGTGTACTTGAGGGTATCCGTATTTGCCGAAAGGGATTCCCCAACAGGATGATCTACTCTGAGTTCAAGCAGAGGTGAGGAAAAAATAGCAAAAAAATAAAATAGAAACATACATGAAGTTAGAGTGGTACCTTAGAGGCTGGTGCATGTGAGATTGAATAAAGTTATGCAAAATGCTTCCTTCTTTGCCATACAGATACTCCATCTTGGCTCCCAATGTCATCCCCCAGACTGGCTTCGTTGACGGCAAGGTCGCCACCGAAAAGGTCCTTGGCGCCCTCGACCTTGGAGACAACTACCGTACCGGACACACCAAGGTCTTCTTCAAGGCTGGTATCCTCGGTCAACTTGAGGACATGCGTGACGAGCGCTTGGCCAAGATCATCTCCCTCTTCCAGGCCTTCATCAGAGGCTACTTGATGCGCCGCAGCTACAAGAAATTGACAGACCAGCGGTGAGCTTCCTTTTGCTTTATACATACAGTAGAACCACATAATTACGACTTACACTTTCAGTCCAATCAATAGCATAAATAACTCAGCCATTAAAGGTATCTCACTATATGACAATCTGAAACTTTTAATTACGAACATAAAGTTTTGATCAACCTTACACTTGATTGAGCCCCTATATTCAGTATGAATAGCCTCACTATTAAGGCCACCTCAAAATTACGATCTCAATCTTTTGATTCAATGCAACCTTATAATCAGGCCATATTACTATTAAGACCACAATAGACTTTAACATTGGGGTGTATGGTATTGTTGCCAATTCATGTTCATTGATATTTTAGTACTTCTATTTACAATGTACTTATAAGCTGTATCGGTTGTATTTTTCAGTACCGCCTTGAGCATCATCCAGAGGAACATCCGCCGCTGGCTCACCCTGAGGAACTGGCAATGGTGGAAGCTGTACACCCGCGTAAAGCCTCTTCTGTCCATCGCCCGCCAGGAGGATGACATGAAGAAGAAGGAAGAGGAGTTGGAAGAATGCAAGATCAAGTTGGAGAAACTTGAGAAGCTGAAGAAAGAGCTGGAGGAACAGAACGTTACTCTCCTGCAGGCTAAGAACGACCTGTTCTTGCAGATGCAGGCTGAGCAGGACAACTCCGCTGACCATGAAGAGCGTGTTGCCCAGCTCATCACCCAGAAGGCCGAGTATGAGGAGCGTTTGAAGGAATTGGAAGAGCGCCTCGGAGAGGAGGAGGGAGCCTCTGAAGAGTTGGAGGGCAAGAAGAAGCAGCTCGAGGAGAAGGTCAGTGGACTGAAGAACGATGTGTCCAACTTGGAGCTGAACTTGCAGAAGGCTGAGCAGGAGAAGCAGACCAAGGACAACCAGATCAAGACCTTGAACGACGAGATGGCCCGCCAGGACGAGTCCATCGCCAAGCTGAGCAAGGAGAAGAAGAGCCTTGAGGAGACAAACAAGAAGACCCAGGAGGACCTAGCTGCCGAGGAGGACAAGGTCAACCACCTGAACAAACTCAAGCAGAAGTTGGAGCACAACATCGATGAGATGGAAGAGAACTTGGAGCGTGAAAAGAAGGGACGTGCCGACCTCGACAAGGCCAAGAGGAAGGTCGAGAGTGAGTTGAAGCTCACCCAGGAGACAGTTGAGGACCTTGAGCGCGTCAAGCGTGACCTCGAGGATAACATCCGCAAGTGAGTACATCTCTTTGTCATTGTCAAAGCTAGTTAGCACTTCACTGGATGTAGAATGTAGAGTTACAGCCATGCTGATAGACGATACAAAACCCTTCAATTCAATGGATTGCACAGATTGTAATCAATCATAAAAGGTTTGGAATGTACATAAAACACATTATAATGAACCTAATTATCCATCCAAATAAAATTAATGACTCTTTCATATTGTGCATAATCTAATGAGGTGCAATAGCCGCTGGGAGGGTATCATAAACTATCACAAATTGCAGTCGTGGCTCACTATCAAGGTTGATTGGATGTAGCTGCTGCTGATTTGGCATCTTCTAGAATGCAGGCATCATGCAGTTTCCTGCAGCTGCTGCAGTTGCTCACCCCATTCTCACGCCCCAATCGGTGAGGGGAGGGGGGGGGGGGGGTTCTAGTCACTATGCAAATTAGCTTGGATCCTTGGCCGATCCTCAGCAGATTTAAATGAGAAAATCCTTCAAGATGCTTAAACTTCAGAAAGCTCATCTTGTAGATACTTTCTCACTCTTTCGTTGCACTGACCATTTCGTTAGGAGGAAGTCTGTTAATATTTCATAGTGCTATGGATTCATGAAATAACTTGGAAATAACTGCATATCTATGAGAAATGCACAAGATGATTTGTTTGGACTAAAGTTATTGCACCATGACTACGATATTTCGTTCGTAAGTTGAAAACTAGAAATGGGCTATAGGAATATATGCAAAAATTGATGATACAATATATTGGCATAATCAGAAGAGATTGGAATAGGGCTAATCTGTTGTTTCAATTGATTACAGGAAGGATCAGGAGATCAATGGCATGAGCAGCCGCCTGGAGGAGGAATCCAACCTGGTTGCCCAGTTGCAGAAGAAGATCAAGGAGCTCACTGTGAGTTTTTGCTTTTATTTTCATTTATTTAGATACAGTTATATACTTAGATTTAATGTTTGCCTATATTGAAACTATTCATCTCACATAAAACTATTTATAGTAATGCCAGAGCAGACATACATGTCACCTATTGCATGATTAAAACGAGCTCAGAATAAGTGTTTTGATCTTAGTGGGGACTTTAATAGCAGGTTCAATATATGCATGAATGTGATGTTATTGAGAGTAATTTGAAGGTCAGAGGAAGTTAAAGAGTAGTTAGAGAGAATTGTCATCATAAATTCTGAGAAATTGGTGAACCATGCTAAGAAACATAGAACCTCCAGTGCCCCGGTGGTGAAACAAGGGCTGCTGACGTCACAGTTGGAATTCTAGCAGTCCAATACATGGCAGCCATGGCATGTTGCTCCCTGTGGTTGATGCAGGAATGCTGCTTATGGTGTTGGTTCTTGGTTGGCTGGTTGCTTGGTAGTTTTGTGATCCACCTAAAAGTAAACAGACACGAAGGCTCGTTATGATCGTGAGAAGCAGAACGGTTACATGCTTGACTTGCCCACAATTGGTGCGCAGAGTCAGACTGCCAAGAGAGTGACACAGGTGTCATGCAATTGCGCACATTATGACTTCTCTATTTGTGATTTACATGCGCAAATAACTGAGGCTATTTGGCAGGAATTCCTTTGGAGAAATGCAGAAATTGAATGATTTTAATATTACTCATATGACACAGTAATAATACGGAATCTGAACATTAGTCAATATCTGGCCTCAGTTGAGAGGCTGCTTTGTGATTGAGGCGACTTTAGAGCTGGGCTGTGGTGCTGGAAGGGGCATTAGTTAGTGTACACCTGCTTAGATCACCAAGTGATCCCTGCACCCAATTTATTTACTTGCACCCCGTGTAGTATCTGCCAGAGGATGCTGCACACCCGCATCATTCCTTCAGCATCCCAGAGAGAACACCCCCAGCAGCAGCTGCCAGAACCAGGTGATGCAAGGTCAGATGTATGTTGCTGAGTCTGCGATGCCAAACATTCCAGAGCTAGCAGACAGCCCCCTCTAGTAGCCGGTAGTAACTCACTTGGTTTTTTCAGCAGCAGGCAAATGTAGCTGAAAGAAATCACTTTTTAAGAGCTATTTTTAGCTAACTGCAGCAGCACTTTGCCGACTGACTAGAGTAGACTTCAACATAGCTAGAAAGTAAGTTGTATGCAATTATATACAGTGCATTGCATAGCAGCACCTGATCTAGTTAATAGCCCTCGACATATGAGTTTGTCAGGAAAACGGCAGTGATTTTTGTCATGCGAAAGGTCAGAGCTGAGTTGCAAGGTGACTTTCGTGGGACATTCTCAAACTCATAATGAAGAGAAGAAAGGAATGTCAGTTCCAAACAAATTGCTGATGAATATCAGTGTTTTTTTTTCAAGCTCAGACATAGTAATCATGATTTAGAGGCCTGCCCACCTAGGATCTCATTTGTTGTCGGCAAGGCTTGCAATTTTTTTTATTTTTTGTTTGAAAAAGAGGAATGGAGAGGGCGCCCTCTTCTGCTCCCATTTAAGGCATGCTGGCTTGGATCCCACGTGCGGATCAGAAGGGGTGCAAAGCACCGGGCATGCGCAGTGTAGCACTGGGGTGCTGATGGAGTTTGAGCATCAGTCAGCTGCTTCTATCTCACCTGGCAACTCCTCTCGCCCCATGCTGATCACTGGAATTAGCCACAGTCCACTTGTGGTCATTTCGGATTATTGCGGGCACTTTTCGCGTGAGCAAGGAGTTTGTTTCTTTTGACTTGAATCTATTGGGCTTGCAGCCTTATTGTGTCTTTGCAGCCTTATAGTATTGGACGTGTGCTGTGTTATCTACTTGTGGGTAGATCGAGTGGAGTGTTGTAATAGTGTACCTGTGTGACCCCACTCTTCCTTCCATTGTGGATTGCAATTGTTAAACATGTCTGAATCAGGAGCTACAGTTGAACCAGTGGCAGTTGCAACTGAATCTGCAGCTGCACCTGAGCCTGTAGTTACGGCTGCTGAACCTGAGCCTGCACCTGAATCTGCAGCACCCACAGCAGAGTCGGCTCCCGCACCCACACAAACAACATCACTTAGTGCGGGAGAGCCTTTCATTAACGTCAGCTCCTCATATGAACCTCCTTTAGAGGAGATCAAAGTGAGACCCACAGAAACGTCTCACACCAGCGCCACCTCAACAAAACAACAGTTTGCGGAGGAGAAGGAATATGACTTTTCCAAATATAAACGTGAGCTTCTTGGAGACTCTCATGAAGCCTACTACTACAGATCGACCCGGTCGCGATCTCCTTCATCGAGTCGCTCCAAGTTTGAACACGACGAATACACAGCTCGTTTGATTGAAAAAGCACTAGGGGGCGCTTACCGCAGCACAGAGGAACGACTTCTATCTCACCCTATCCTCGATGATAACCGCCCTGAACCATTCACTAACCCCAAAATCAGCCCCAGGAGTCGAAAAGTGATCAGGGAGGGCTATATGCTTGGTTTCACCAACTCTCACGGAATTAGAGCTCTTTATGACGTAAATATCTTCTCTCTGTGATTCTCTCTCTCTCTCAATGTGTGCATGAACACTCTCTTATTGTGGTGTCTGAGTATGCATGGTTTGGCAAGATGGATGTCATTATTTGAAATATTCCACTGTTATTATTTTATTCTAGGCCCGCATTGAAGAGCTTGAGGAGGAGCTTGAAGCTGAACGCCAGGCCAGGAGCAAGGTTAGTAACTTTTGTTTTTCACTATTGCTTCACTTTCAATCTTTCAATACATTCCACAGCAGTGATGAAGGAGGGAGGAGGGAGGAATGCTAGAGCTGCTGCTTGAGGTGCTACAGCACAGTCAGCATTCTGCACCCCAGCAACAGCAGCATCAGCAGCAGCAGTAGCATTTTCTCTTACCCCTCCATCATGTAGCTGTTGCTTCCCTAGTAAAAACCATCAATCTTCTACTAAGAAGCTGCAGAGGCAGCTTACCTTCCTCCAGTTGAAAAAATATGCTGATGTAAATGCTGACTGAACCATGTAAACTTCCACTGAAGACTTGTAGATAATGTGAGGTATTTTAAGAACTTTGGCTTATGCAATATACATAATATAAGGCAATGTAAACAGACATACACCAGACATCATATGTATTTCATTATCAAATCATACACAGTTATTTATGTAAGCTATATTGTGCCAAATTGGCTTATGTAATGCATATGGCCCACATATATTCTATCATAGTTTGTTGCAGCAACATTAAGAGTTTGTAACATGATATTCTGTTTGAATCCAGGTTGAGAAGCAGCGTGCTGAGCTGACCCGTGAGTTGGATGAGCTCTCTGAGCGTCTTGATGAGGCTGGTGGCGCCACTGCTGCCCAGGTGAGTCGAATCGTCTGCTTTCCTGGATGTCGTCTGCTTTTGAAAGAATTAAACATGACACGTGACATATTAAGCAAATATTGAAGAAGACTGTAAGGAAAGTGGGTTACATAACATATGACCGACATAATATATTATATTGGCACATGAATGGTAAAAAAAAAGACAAAATTCCCATTTTCCCATTATGTGACTTGGAGCCAGGGCCTTGTGGTCATAGGTCATCATATTTTGGCACACGACACTGAGACTTCAGACAACAAGATGTTAACACGCCATTAAAAAACTGATAGCGTTACATGTGACGTGAGTTGACGTATTTTGGAATCAGTCAAGCAGAACGGGCATTTAATTCTTGCTTAGTTGAAGCATGGAACTAAGAGATGAAACATTCCAAAGCATTAAGCACATGCAATAGATCATTAACATGGACGTGTCTTACATGAACTGGGACAGGCGGACTTCAATAGAATTAGAGGAAGCAAGGGGCATTGTCAGCTCTTCCTTGTTTGAGTTTTGGAAATGTGAGGTAGGCCAAGCATCAGTTACCTGACAGTAGTTATTACCTGACAGTAGTTATGTGACTGAGGCATGCTGATGGCGGACAGATATGGAGACTTATCATTGATGAACCGACTTATATATAATTTAGTGACTTATAACTGACAAGCTTGCATGGAGACATTTTTGTGACTTATTGATGCAAAGTGAGACTTATCCTTTGTAGGACTTAGTGTGATGTGCAACCCAATATGCACATTGAGATCATTTCAGACTGACCCACTCAATCTGACACTATGCGTGTACTAGCAAGACACATCATTGATGACTTCTGACAGTGGCAATTAAGTTTGTGACTTATTCAGTTGTCATGGCAACCAGACCGAAGCACCATAAAGGAATCATGACATTGTGTTGTTGCAGATTGACTTGAACAAGAAGCGTGAAGCTGAGTTGCAGAAACTGCGCCGTGACTTGGAGGAGGCCCAGATCCAGAATGAACAGAACACGCAGGTGATCAAGAAGAAGCAGCAGGATGCCATCAACGAGCTCTCTGAGCAGGTCGACAACCTCACCAAGGTCAAGTCCAAGTGAGTAACACTCCAGTGCTAACTTAGCATCTGCATTGCCAAATTGTAGTCATACCATTATTCTGATTGCAGCATCCAATACTACATCAATGTTACGTGAGACAAAACATTGTTGTAACGCGAAATATGTATACTTATGCCATATAATTTAATATTGTTATTTCTTGCCATGATATTACGAAACTCAAGTTAATCTAAAAGCTTCTTTTTTTGATGACGACACTTTGATGACTATTACTGTTTTGCAATTGACTGAGCTTTTCATCTGTCCTGTATTGTTGGGAGATGGGTTTGTGGGAAGTTGCTTTAAACCAAATGCATTTACAGGATCGAGAAGGAGAAGAACGCCCTCAAGTCCGAGGTTGATGACCTCCACTCTCAGGTTGAGCATGTGACAAAGAGCAAGGTAAATCCAAGGGTTGATTGGTGTCTAGGTTTGCCGTGTGGTGGAGCATGTCATCGTGTGATTCATCTCACCTTCGTCAGGTGGCAACAGCATCATTGTATCATACAAAGGCCAGGATGTGGTGTGGTTTGCAGTGCCCAGTGCGTCATCTTTTGGTCATCTCTCATTTCTGTTTTGCTCTCCTTCTTTACTTTCACTATCCAGGAGAGTTTCACTTTCACATTAGTGTTCACCTCATGGTCATGACCTTGAAGCTGGACCTAGACTTTGTGGACCATCTTAGGTTTGGACCCTTGACCTGACACAGCAGGCAGCGTAGGAACGTCCTGTTGGATCACCTCACCCCTAATACTCAAACATAACATATCACTTGGGACAACCAAGGACAGCTCCTGATTAAAACATTCCTTTCATTCCCTTTGCCTGGGTGTATTGCAGAGTTGAAAAAGAAAAACAACAGTTGGTTCATGAACTTGAAGACCTTCACCATCAGGCCGAGAGCCTTGAAAAAGGAAAGGTAGAACTGTACCGCATGATACAAACATTTAATTCTGCCTGTCCCCATTTATTCATTGCTCATTTCATGATCATCATGCGTGCTCAATGCGTCGTTTGCTGTGTAATGTACATACTTTGTATATAACCATAGCAGATTAGTTTTTTGTAAATTATTGCTTAAAGTTAGCTTATAAGGAAATGCATGCAACAATGCATATTAAAATGATTTGTGGTAATGTTTCTGAAAAACGACGCATTATATGCTGAGAACAACTTATAATTTAAAGTCAAACAAGTAAGTTTCTTCACTGCTTTAGTTATGCTTCACATCCCTGCATGAACTGTATTCTGGCAACAGCTTAAGCACAAATGAATTTCAAATTGCAGTCCTCTGCTGAGAAGCTTGCCAAGCAGCTCGAATCCCAGTTGGGTGATGTCAACTCCAAATTGGATGACTCTGGCCGCAACGTTCAGGACATGTCAGCCGCCCAGAGCCGTCTCCAGAGTGAGAATGCTGACCTTGGCCGCCAGTTGGAGGAGGCCGAGAGCCAGGTCAACCAGCTGACCAAGCAGAAACAGGCTTTGGCCAAGCAGTTGGAAGAAACCAAGGCTAACCTCGAGGACGAATCCCGTGGCCGCTCTAAGCTTCAGGGTGAGGCCCGCAACTTGCAAGGTGACCTCGACCAGCTCCGTGAACAGCTTGAGGAGGAACAGGAGGGACGTGGCGAAGTCCAGCGTGCCCTTAGCAAGGCCCAGAGTGAGGCTGCTGAATGGCGCCGCAAGTGTGAGTCTGGCGAAGGTGGAGTCCGCACTGAGGAATTGGATGACCTCAAGAGGAAGATGAATGCCAAGCTCCAGGATGCTGAAGCTCAGCTTGAGGCTGCCCTTTCCAAGGTCGGCTCCCTTGAGAAGAACAGGAACCGCCTCCAGGGTGAACTTGAGGATGTCACCATCGAGATGGAGAGATGCCAGGCTGTTGCCAACCAGGCCGAGAAGCGCCAGCGCTCCTTCGACAAGACCATCGATGAATGGAAGAAGAAGTCTGCCGATCTCCAGGGTGAGGTTGAGAATGCCCAGCGCGAATCCCGTGGCAACGCTGCCGAGGTCTACAAACTCCGTGCCCAGATCGATGAGTCCCACGACTCCGTTGAGGCTCTGCGCCGTGAGAACAAGAACCTGTCTGATGAGATCCACGACCTCACTGAACAGCTTGGAGAAGGTGGCCGCTCTGTCCATGAGCTCGAGAAGAGCCGCAAGCGCTTGGAGATGGAGAAGGAGGAGCTCCAGTCTGCCTTGGAGGAGGCTGAGGCTGCCCTTGAGCAGGAGGAGGCCAAGGTCATGCGCTCCCAGATTGAGATCTCTACCATCCGCCAGGAGATTGACAGGAGGCTGGCTGAGAAGGATGAGGAGTTCGAGAACACCCGGTGAGTATCATTCTAGTAAAGTATTATGCATTAGTTATCACTTCCATTTAAACATTATCAAGCATAACTTTGATGAATACTATGATGCAATGTTTTAAATTACAGCAAGAACCACCAGCGTGCCCTTGACAGCATGCAGGCTTCCCTTGAGGCCGAATCCCGCGGCAAGGCTGAGGCCATTCGCATGAAGAAGAAGCTCGAGTCTGACATCAATGAGCTGGAAGTTGCCTTGGATGGTGCCAACCGTGGTCGTGCTGAGGCTGAGAAGAACATCAAGAAGTACCAGGCTCAGCTCCGTGAGTTGCAGCAGCATGTTGAGGAGGAACAGCGTGCCCGTGATGAGGCCCGTGAACAGTACCAGGCCTCTGAGCGCCGTGCCAACATCTTGGCTGGTGAAATTGAGGAGCTGAGGACCCAGCTGGAGTCTGCTGAGCGTGCCCGCAAGGCCGCTGAGGGAGAACTCCATGAGGCTGCTGACCGCGTCTCAGAGCTGTCCACTGTCAATGCCTCACTCCAGGCTTCCAAGAGGAAATTGGAGACTGACATCCAGGCTATGCAGAGCGATCTTGAGGATCAGTCCAATGAGTTGAGATCTGCTGAGGAGCAGGCCAAGAAGGCCATGGCTGATGCCGCCAGGTTGGCTGAGGAACTCCGACAGGAACAGGAGCACTCTTCTCAGATTGAAAAGATGCGCCGCAACCTCGAATCCCAGGTCAAGGAACTCCAGGCTCGTCTTGATGAGGCTGAGGCTTCTGCCCTCAAGGGAGGCAAGAGAATGATCCAGAAACTGGAACAGAGGGTTAGTATTAGCAATATATTCATTGCTGAAACAAAAACAACAGGACATTTATGACTACAATAATTTTTCACTTATGAACCTTATTTGAGAATGTCTTGTGAATTCATGTTATAGGTGCGTGAGTTGGAGGTTGAGCTCGACAATGAACAGCGCCGCCACGGTGAGACCCAGAAGAACCTTCGCAAACAGGACCGCCACCTTAAGGAGCTGGCCTTCCAGGGTGAGGAGGACCGCAAAGCCCAGGATCGTCTTACCGACATGATCGACAAACTCCAGAACAAGATCAAGACCTACAAGCGCCAGGTTGAGGAGGCTGTAAGTAATCCTTTTTCATCAAACGCGCTTTTGCAATTGGTGATACTATTCTTGCTTTAACAGAATATTGTGATACCATGGACTGTATTGATGCTTGCAGGAGGAGATCGCCGCTGTCAACCTCGCCAAGTACCGCAAGGTGCAGCATGAGCTTGAGGATGCCGAGGAGCGTGCCGACATGGCTGAGAACACCCTCCAGAAACTGCGTGCCAAGAACCGCAGCTCTGTCTCTGCTACAAGGACCACCAGCGCGGTATAAATCCATATATATTCATTTTACAACATCTCAGGAGAAGGTTTGGTGAACTTGTGCCTATATTCGAAAATATATGTAAAATCCTTTACGAAAGTTGCCTTCATCAAACCTTCTCCTGCACAATGTTTCAATGTAAGCCATTCTAGCTTAGGTGTTCGAGCTAGAAAGTCTAGAACTGTAATTATTTCTTACTTGCTCAGCAATATATGGCATGAGAGTAGTCAGATATGTAATCTATTGAGCTTTTTATCATTTCTCTGCTGACCATGTTTTCTGTTGCCAGACTCCCACACGCGCCAGGCGTGCTGCTTCTGAGAGAGCAGAGTAAATTAAAATGTTGCATCTTAAGCCTAATGAGAGAATCGAGGTAAATTCAGCTGTTCATGAGTAGCTCAAGAGCATGACAGTTTTAGGCAGGATACAACCCAATACTTGCAACTGTTCAGCAAGTGCTTTTTAGTGTGTAGCAGTATAGTTAAGATGGCGATGCAAGCGAGATTCAGAAATGTTTTTGGTGGCGTCCTCTGTGGAGAGAATGATGGAAAGCACGTGGCCCCACGTGGTCTGCTGCACGTGCAAGAGAACGCCTCCAAACACGTTTTTGATTCGCTTACAAGCGTTTGCTTTTCTGTGTTTTCAATTGTTGATTGTTTTGTGTTGTTGTTTTCAATTGAAGGGTGGTGTAACCGTCACCGTCAAAGAGAAACGCTCACGCACATCTGAGTAAAATGTTCCAGTAAGTTGCACTCAGAACAGACATATAGACGTGTCAACTCACGCGTGACCTTTTAATACTGCCGCATCTCTGACATTTCTTTCTACCAATCAAAAAGAAAAGAAAATCACCTCCAAAATACCTCAACCTTCGTCTGGCATGTTCCTTTCCTCTTGCCAACTAATATCCCTTATTCAGTTACAATCTGATGCCTGAATTTCTTTTTAAACTTCTTTATATCTCCTCTATTTCAGCTGTGAGTTTTTTTTAAGCTAATCAAATATCTTCGGATTATTATTGCCTAAATGCCTATTGAACATAACAGTGTTCTCT
Source organism: Alitta virens (assembly GCA_932294295.1). Lineage (NCBI taxonomy): Eukaryota > Metazoa > Annelida > Polychaeta > Phyllodocida > Nereididae > Alitta > Alitta virens. The sequence continues at coordinate 11,256,060 of OW028575.1, read as the reverse complement.
TTTGCCAATAACAAGACTTGAATTGCCCTTAGAGTGATCTTTGGTCAACCTTTAAGGAGTGAACCCTCAAGTTGAAGAATAGGCCCTCCTTTGCTAGATTGAGAGCAATATAGGTCGTATTGGTTAATCACCTCTGAGTTAAAACAAATTAAGCTGAAAAAATAAATTTTATTTAATGGACCATAATGTCGCCTTTATAATAATTACTTTATATGGCCGTCCATACCTACTTGCATGGCATGCTAAATTGTTCAACAATCCTTTGTCCATGTTCCTAATGGTGTCTTTCGAATGTTTGTGCAGCACGACTACGGAATGGGAAGATACAACAGCACCCATGGACTCAACCGGTCGTCCTCAGTACGTGGTTCCAATTCTTCCCTGAATTTTTCCCATCGCCCCGGCTCATCCAATGGGGGAGACAGTGACTACGAGTAGACGGCGCGAGATGGCGCCACCCTATGACGTCACTCGTGTCGTCTGCCAAAAAGCAAGACTGGGAGATATCGAACGAATTTGCAGTGCAACGACGACCCTTTGACCTCCAGACACCCCTAGCAGCTGGTTCCACGCATCAACTGGGACGATACGGACTTTGTTTACAAGTTACAAGTGTGCGACCGTCCACTCTTCTCTCGAGACGTTCAAAACCGTGCAAAGATTTTTGAAAGACTCTTTAAAAATTTGAAGCGAAAAGGACATTATTTGTTGATTTTGTTTATTGTTTATTTTGTTGACATATCGGCGAGAGCCGTTGTTTATCCTCAAAACGTAGCTGGCTTGTAGATTGTTAATCAATGACGCTGAGAACTGCATATTTCCAACTATGCCATGACCCTACAAGTCAAGCACCTAACCAGTGTAGCTCTATTGCCTCTCTGCTGATATTCTTTTATCATTACAGACCCAGTTTGCGATCGTAGATTACTTCTTGTCATTATACTGTTTTCACGTTGCCCTCTTTGGGTTTTTGCTGATTTGAAGCTTATTGAGTTTCACGATATTTAGAAGTTAAAAACTGTTCTCTCCCATTGGATAGCCCAGCCCGCCTATTAGTAATAACCTGTACCAAAGCATTATTAACTATTAGCAGAGATAAAAAGTAACTCACAAAAATGTAAGACCAGGACACGTGTAGTGATCAAGTTGTACGAATGACGTAAATGAAAAATACTGTGTCTCATGTATTACCCGACAAATGCAAGAAAGAAAGAATAAAATACACATGTGTCAACTTATTTCTTGTGTCTTTTGTACATATTCACTTGCATGGACAGATTCATTAAACCGATGATGAAACACTGAGCGGAAATTGAAAATTGCAGGACTACAAAAGTGAACCATACTGATGGTTTTGCTCCAATGCTCTAGAGAAAAACATAGTGATGAACCAAACTTGAAATTAAAATGTCGACTAACTGAGGACTTGATCAGCTGATATGCCCAAACAATTGGTCAGCTGATATGACCAAATAAGGCAACCACCAGGTACAGCGCAAAACTAAGCACAGAGTACAAGACACTGCAGCTAATAGTGAATATCTATCTATATATCTAAACATCCACCCACATATCCATCCATCCATCCATCCATCCATCAATCCATCCATGTGTCTATCTATCTATCTATCTATCTACCTATCTATCTATCTATCCAGCCATCCACATATCCATCTATCTATCTATCTATCTATCTATCTGTCTATCTGTTTATCTGTCTATCCATCTATCCATCTATCAATCTTCTACCTTTGTGCAAATTGGGAATTTTACACAAACAAAGTGAACCTGTTACATGTTACACCTGTCAAGAAAGATGATTAAACTGACGTTAAACTGCACCAGATGTGGCATATTAATAGTCTAGGAAGTATGACAATCAAAAATTACCAAATTGCAGTTGAGAATGTTGTAGGAGTTAAAGGCTCTTGCTTTGGGACTGTTCTTAGTTTGTGCTATTTTCCTTTCTTACAATAACAATGAATGGGGAAGTAGTTTTTATGCCATTAACGGAGTTCTAGCTCATTTGAAGAGGATTAGTTTCACAAAATTAACATGGAATTCCCCACCACTGAATGATAATATTACTAAAGACTTAGACCACAAATTTAGACCATACAACAAAACAGGAGTGCTGACTTATAAATTTGTTTGTTTTGAAGACGACCGCTGGTATTCTGCAGTAGCTGTGGACATGAACTATGTTGCCAAAATGAAAAAGATCGTCATTTACAATGCCCACCAAGATAGGGCAGCTGAGTTGCAAGTTGCTGTTAGTCCCAGTTGTGACAAGCCAAGAACCTGGTCGGTCATCTTCCGCCGGAAGGAAGTTCCTAGCACTCATGTTGTCCTACCATATCCGGTTTATTTTGTGACAGCATCACAACCTGGAAACCGTATGGTGTTTTGAAACAGACTAACAGACTTAATTCCACAGTAAAGAATCAAGTTTACACCAGGAAATTCTTCATTCCGTTCTTCGACGGTCGTTCTTAGAACATCAGTAATTTCGGTGAGATGATCAGTGCACTGGGGGTGAGGTCATATCCTGTCTACCATGCAGCTCAGCCTAACACCTGCCACCAATATGGGGTCTTTGGTTTGACGTCAGCTCCTCTGAAAGATCTTGTCAATTATTTGGTCACCTACTTCAACTTCAACGACACCCAATGTAAAGGTCACTCCTTGACCTTCCTAGACCGTGATTACCGGAAGGTCAGCAACATGGGGGCCCTATTAAAGGCTGCAAGGTCACTCGGTTTCAAGGTCAAACAAGTGCGTCTGGAGTAGATGCCCTTGAATGAACAATACAAAACAATCAGGTGCACGGATGTCTTGGTAGGGGTGCAGGGAGCTGGCCTACAGTGGGGCATATTCATGAGGCCAAAAAGCGTCCTTACTGAACTGGCTTTCCCTGACTGGAAATTCGTATATTCTGAAAATCTAAGGAACTTCAACGGATTGATTACTAAGCAATTGCTTGGACAAAAAGATGGCGTCCAATGGGATTATGTTATAAATAATTACAAACATGGGAAGCCTCTGAGTCAGAGACAAAAGGACAAAGTAGCTGCTGAGGTTTATGACTCTATATATGATGTTAATGAGTTTCGGTCAATTTTGAATGGAATTAAATCTGAAAAACAGGAAAGGTAGACCTACAATCGCGAATGCATTGCACAATTCAGAGAGTTGATTTGAATTGACTATATGCCATTATCCAAAAAAAAAAGAAAAAAGTCCGCATAAACATGTACATATTGGTCAAAGTGGTCTAATTGTTTTGGAGAACAGTATGCAAAATAGTGAATTTGATATAAACAAATAATTCTTCTGTGAGGTCAGAGGTTTCCTATTTACATCTTAGGAAGCTTCTCAGTTAGCCATAACTGGTTGTCATTTGGGAGCTCAAATATATTACATGCTATATAAATATTGTTTTTGTTATGATTTTTCTGTGGAACTAAAATGTCTTGCATATTGAGAAACTTGATAAGGCAATGACTTCCTAGGAACAATTTCAGTGCCCAAATAAGGCAACCGCAGTTCCTCAATAACAAACCAGTCACAATTAGAAGAATATTTTCGCTTAGACATAAGAAAGCAGTAAAAAATTTCAGAATCTAAAACCTTGATGACAAGACATTCTTTAAAATATCACACTCCCGGGCATATAATCCAGCGCATACGGTATTTTTACGTCAGACATTGACAAAACGATGGTTGACAGCAACGGCAGCATCTAATTACTGGCAGATGACCAAAGTCCGAGTGGTCATCAAGAAGTGTCAGATGTGTTTGGGGGAAGTGTCCACACAAGTCCATGATGACATCTGACAGGGTGAAGCTTCGGGCCAAAAGAAGATGCAAATGAGATAGAAATAGATCGGACAGAGCTCACATTTGGGCGAGTGCTGTTTATGCAGTCTGCCAATTCGTCTATTTACTATTTGGTAATAAGAGATAGACAGTGCAAACTTCCAGGGTTGTCAGCTCATCATTACGTCTGCCTTTAATGGCATCTAATAGGAGGTAATTTCTCATTGGTATTGGTTATTTATTTGCGAGAGGTAAGATTCACAAATTCGTGTTTGGTTAACATTCGTATGGTTTATCACACACCACTGCAAGTTATTCAAGATAAATATCTGCTGTCAAGAAAAGATGCAGATTATTGTGAGATAAGAAGTGATTTCATGTGCATGTGCATTCACAATGAAGCAACATTTTAATGTGGTAATTTCAAATGTTACAACAATAGTGTTCAGTTCAATTTCAATATTTTGTGGACAATCTTTACAGCCGTTCTTCTCCATTTGGACTAGGCTGAATATGAAAGATTGGTTTAAAGTTAGACTCGTCAAGCATAAAAGTAGCAAACCTGGCTACTTTCTTAGACATTAGGACTGGTCCCCCCAGTAGCCAAAGGCCTACCAATTTAGACATCATAGCACTCATGACTAACACCTCAAGACTGCAATAGCAATAAGCTCACGAAGTGAATGACCTCTAAATCCTTAGTATTTTTTTAAAACTTGTTTCAATGTAGAGTGGGGGAGGGGGGGGGGGGGGGGTTAGGGTGCAGTCTTAACTTGTTTTTACACTTTCTAGTCTGCACGATTTTCAGTGTACTGGTAGAGGAATATAACTGTTGCAGGTTGCAGGATCTATTTGTGGCGCAGGAAAATATAACATCTGTTCTTCTGCAAGATGTACCTGAGCCATACATCAATTGGTTTTCTGGTAATACTTTCCCCCAAACCACAAAACAACTGCCACACCAACAATATCACTAACACAAACTTAGGTAAATAAACCTCTTTATTATTTTCAAAATAATACAATGTACAGTGCAATAACATGAAACAATTTGATGTGTATTAGACTTTGTCATGAATGAATCCTTAGGTCTATAAATGTAATTACATGTAGTTGATGTAGGTAATATTTCTGTTAATTTCTTGAACTGCCACGTCTCTCACACGATACTTTACATCTTTATACATTTAATTTAGCAAAAAGATATTTTCTGGCAATGTGTCTATTTACAGCTGTTATTTTAATCAACAGCGTTAAGCAGAATGAATCATTGTAGGCCTAACTGTGAAATATAGTTCAATTACATTTTGACTATTTGTTTGCAAGTCATATAAATCTTCTTGGTTACACATCTCATCAATAAAGAAGACATATCTTCACTTGACCGTCATGTGTTAACTAAACATCTCATTCATATATCATAAAGTCACCCAGGGATATCGACTGATTTGGTAAATTACTTAAAATGCATAATTACACACTATGAAAGCTAAAGGTCATTTACATACTTTATATTTACAACATCAGTCTTCATAATTATTGATATGACAATTAATAGACATACCCTGAACGACTTCTGGTGTCGCCACCTGCTAGTGTAATGTTTGTTTATAATCAAATAACCCGGATACATGACTCAACAAAGCGCCATGTTTACATGTCGTCTGCATATAATATAAATTCAATGATTTCCCTTTAATTTTAGTTTATCTTAGTTGCAGAAAAATTATATCCGGGAAGTGAATGATAAATGTAATCAATCATGGCCGTAAAAAAACTAGAAACTGCTCTTTAGTGAAAAAATGCCGGTGTACTCTATGTTAATGGTAGTTATTGATATGAAAGTTTTTTCTTTATTTCACAAAACTGCTCTGAAGGTTTAAATGATCAAAACATTTTTTTTTACCATTTCAGCAAATTCCGCTGTTAGAATCTTGCTGTTACATCCGGTTGTTGACAGTCGTTGCCTAAGACTCCCTCTGGTCGACTGGGAGGTTCAAATATTCCAAGATATACCTGACATACTGAGATAGGGCTCCAATGGCTACGGCAGTTCTGTGACACTCGCAGCCGTCCGGAAGTTGTTTTTCTTCACGTTTGAAGCGATCGAGGCTGTTACCTGAAAAAGGGGCATTTATACAGTGTAATGAGAAATACAGGTCAATGAAGCCCTCCATAAGACTCTCACTATGTACAGTGCAAACCTATGCATGCAAAACATGATGACATGTATTAAATATTTGAAATGCCTCTATATTTAACTTTTGTCTAAAAAGGGGAGCTTAGCATGTTCTAATAATTTACATATTTTACAGTTTCAACAAATTCAAGGTGTTTCATTAGTATTACGTCATGGCATTATAAAATATGTTCAAACACTGTTAACACAGCAAACCAAATGACTGTATTGTTACACAAGATAATAAGTCGTCCACACTGCAATGTATTTATTGCAATGCAGCAGCTGACTGACCCAGTCATAAAATTACGTTGGTAACCTGGGGCTGTTTGGGGGTCAAGTATCGATTCATATCCCAAACAAGGGTAAATTATTTGCACTTTGACCCAGGATGAGATCTCTGAGACTTGTCATCTCATCATTACGTCTGCCTCTGACAATCGGTAATCCATGCAGGTTGAGTATACTAAGAATATTTTACATCGCAACACCTTTAATTGCTCCATCCGAACTGAGATCTTGGAAAAAAACTACAATTCATAAAGAACAAAAACTTGATGTCATTCATCAGGTCAAATGGAATGTTCCATCCATTATCTGCTAATGGGAAGTGCATGTTTCACCGAATATTTGAAAGATTTTGTTCTATTTATATTGGAAAGGGTGGCAAATTACGATAATAAAGAAATGTGTTAAAAGTTCTCATACACAGATATTCTGGGATTGCCTTTCAATTTTTTGAGGTGTTTTCGTTCTTAGATCTAAAATAATTAACGTTTAAATTGGTTCCAGGGGTCTTATGTCTGATAGGTGTTTTCTTTTTTTGGCCAAGTGGGTGGCCTTAGGCTTAGCGGCGAAGATATTGGTCAGTTGTCATACATATTGCTCTACTGAAGGTCTTGGGTTAGATTTCATGGCCTGGGTACTCTACATGAGCTACATCTCAGCTACATGACGGTTGCATGAGATGTTAAATTACTGGTGCCTCGTAGTCAGTGTCTAGGCTGGGGCAAGCAAAAGCCCCCATCCAACAGGTAAATGTATATCATGGGCTGGACTATTGAGACTGAGCTGATCATCTTATTATTATGTTTGCCAAAAAATCTGGTCATATATGTTGACCATGATAAATGAGAAGTTAATTAAAAGCAAATTAACTTCTTTTTTGTTTTTCAAACAGTCAGACGTAATGCCGCAAATAATGCATTAAAATTCCAATTGGAGACTGCTGCAAGTTCTGTACCGGATAACATGTCATTTATTTAATCATCTGTATATATAAGTGAGTAACCTCAAATTTGTGCTCATGACACGCTGCCGCCGTTTGGGTCTTGATCATTCTTTCTATCCTCTCCGGTTCTAACTAACTGTCACCATTACAACTCTATATTTGCACACCTTTCCTCCTGTCCTGAAGTGAGCATGCTTGCTGCCAGTATGGCCACCAATATGGCTGCCATCACTTTCGGAAAGAGGCTGAATGGATGATGGTCCTTTGGCACTATATCTGTGCCTGTGGATCACATGACCACCCCTAACAACCATATGCGTCAAGCAAGGCAAACTCTGATGTCACCAGACTGCATTTGGGTGCCCTTCGTTGCCTGGCAGTAAAAATGGTACTGTCACTGCTACACCCCGGCGTTTACCGGAAAAGTAACATAGTTAAAATCCCACAAAGCCATTCATTCTACATAGTACAGCATATTCTCACTCTGCCTAACTGCTATATATCCCCGACATTAGGATGTTAATATTTAGATATACAAAGAATGTCTGATTAATTCTATGCATGGTTATGTTGAATTACAGGCTGAATATTCGGCGTCAATATATTAACAAGAACAGAGAATGTAAAAGGAGAAAAAAACATGGCGGACTCGTGCAGAGCAATTGAAATGTTGTTGAAACGAATCCTTTGGGATTTTTTCGCTACTCTTACGCTCCGCATTTTCATGAGGAAAGTTAATGAAAATGAAATTGAAAATTGTGTCTGAAGTGAAGAATGGAATGCTGCATGAATATAAGGGAGGTTGGAGGGGGGGGGGGGGGGGCTCTACAACATCATGTCTGTGTACTGCATATTAAGTAATCACATTCTAATGACAGTTTCATGAAGCAGCAAACTTTTCTAATTTCTAAACTGCATCCTTCATCTTGATGCCAAGAATTAATCGAGTGAATTATCTTGATGGAATAACCTCATGAATTAATCTGAGAGGAAATATTTTAACAAACGCAAATTGATTGAACGCATAGATGGAATAAAATAGATTAATACGTGAAGGAGATTCTCAGTAGATAAAAAAAAAAATACATATATATATATATATATATATAAATAAGAAGTAACATTAAATAAATAATTACATATAAGGGAATAAAAGTCGAACAGAAATGTAGATGGTATATAGATATACAGCCTATCCTACAAAAATAGATGACTGGAGCTCTTGGGCTTTGTCATTTTGCTTCGGAGTAGATTTTGAGTTTCTAAAGACAACCCATAGGATTAAAATCATTTGTAGGTTTTCATATATTCTGATCCATTGCACTGGGTTAATATATATAACTGCTGCCAGGGGGAAGACATTTAGTGCCCTCTGGTGTTACTAGATAATGCAACAAACCTTTCCTCTTAGTAGAGTTATAATGAACATTGACAGAATCTATAATGATACTGTGCTCATCATATATAACATGAAAGAAGAAGAAGAAGAAGAAGGAGAAGAAGGAGAAGAAGAAGGAGAAGAAGGAGAAGAAGAAGGAGAAGAAGGAGAAGGAGAAGAAGGAGAAGAAGAAGGAGAATAAGGAGAAGAAGGAGAAGAAGAAGAAGAAGGAGAAGAAGGAGAAGAAGAAAGAATGCGTTTTACGTGGAAAGGGCAGTAGGTATAAAACTTTTGTTTCTTGCCTCTGCAAATGAGAAGTACCTTTCGTAACAAAACATTCAGCCAAGATTCAATAAACTGAACTTACTTGTGAGATGTCGATGATGTCTGACTTGGGACCCCCAGCATCCTCGGGTCCATTGCCAGCTCAGCATCTTCTCCAGCCAATCATCCCTGAAGAACTGACGGTAGCCCACCATACCACACAGGGCAGCTAAAACAACAACAATTGCAAAGAACTATATTTCAAGATCATCATAAATATTGGTTTTTCACACCACAAACTTCAAAAGGTTTATTTATTACAATTCCATTTGTTTTTTTCCCGTTAGCGAATGATATTTGTCACACCTTACTAGCTTATCACATTTTAACAATTTTTAAAAGTTATAATGAACCAACCCATAGTGAAACCCTGTGATAGCACACTATTATGCTTTAGTAAACATGTTTGTTGTTCCAACACTACCCGAGTCTATTCAGAACAGGCTTCCATTTTCTGCCCAGCCACTTCAGAAGTTTCTCAGCTGAACAAAGTCAACTCAGCGTGCTACGTCATTAGACGCACAGACGTGCGCTGGTAACGTCAAGACGTGGTTGACGACGGAACGTGAGGAGCGTCGCTTCATGACTGACACTTGCCAACTAAGTAAATGTTGGGTTTCTGAGGCAACTGACAAAGCTCTATAGCGTTGCCTCTAGTCCTCATATCCCTTCTAAGAGTTATAAATAAGCTGTTATTGTGCGATGTAATGAAGTGTTCCAGGGCTGCCCAGCTGAAATGAGCTCAGTGCATTTGCCAGGTCACAAACTGTCATGCTTTGTTGGTAACAGGAGAGAATAAAGTAATTAAAAAAATCATATGTCACCAGTTTCTTTCAAGCCATACATCATAAACTTAGTAATGCTTGACCAGTAGATGCCAATTGGTCTATAATTCGGAAAGATATCTGCGCTGGTTGTAGTGCATGACTACTGAACCACTCCTCCAGATCAGATAATGTTGTATACAAGGTCGTTCTAAAAGTTGGTTATATTTACAGAAAATAGTGACGATAATGTATTGGTCTCAGCTGGCCACCTTGTAATACACCTCAGCTTCATGAAATTTTTGCAATTGTATAAAGTTGCCCAAAAATGTTTATAACATTGAAATAGAGAGGTAACAACACATCAAATTCAGTCTTTTTAAAAATTCCCTAAAGGGGCAAAACAAGACCCTTGCAAGCGGATAGCCTTGATTGAAAATGCCTGGGAGAGATCATTAACACCAGACGAAAGTCTTGCTGAACTCATTAGGGAGGGAGCCAGGATGGCAACGCAATTGGCGAAAAAAGAAGTCTCGCGGCTCACGAGAATTTGCGAGAGGATGCCATTTTGATCACGAACATTGTCACGTGGCCTTCTGCCTCACCTTTTAATGGCTGAACAATGGTGAACAGTCTTTTGCTATTACCTGAAAGACAGCTGTACCTAGCAGTATCATCATACATGAGAGATTACCACCAAGATTTGTACGAGCAAGATTTGTAGCTCAGAACTTGTAAAGTATCTCTCAAAAAACCTCTTTTACAAACAACTTTTAATGTCCCAGTAAGAACTCCCCACTTCTCTTCAAGCAAGAGACATTTCAAATAGGTGGTTTCTACAAATTTATCATGTTTCAGTTAAAAACATTTCTGGGTGTGTTGGCCAATCCTACGCAGTCTTCACCTTTGCAATCTCAAAAATGACATTTACATGTTGTTTATGTAAGTTATTAAATACAAAACACTGAAAGCATTTGATCTGATCGTGTCAATTACATGCTAGAACCCTAGTGTGATATTGTCTAAACACTAAAATCCATTATAAATACATGATTTTCCATGGCAACAATGGTTAAGCCCCAAGACGAGTTAAATGTCTGCATGCTTGCTGATAAACAATTATTCCATGATCAACCTCATAATATCAATTTGACACGAAACTCTTGGTATTCATACTATCCTTTTTGGCTTCAGAGTGGTATCTTCCCTCCTAAATAGCATTATAGCTCCCAAATGGCTCCAGTAGCAATAAACGATAAAAAAGTAGGAGTAGTAACTATGTATAGTAGCAGCTGACAACAGCAGCAGTAGTAGTAGTAGTAGTAGTAGTAGTAGTAGTAGTAGTAGTAGTAGTAGTAGTAGTTGTAGTTGTAGTAGTAGTAGTAATTGTAGTAGTAGTAGTAGTAGTAGTAGTAGTAGTTGTAGTTGTAGTAGTAGTAGTAGTAGTAGTAGTAGTTGTAGTTGTAGTAGTAGTAGTAATTGTAGTAGTAGTAGTAGTAGTAATTGTAGTAGTAGTAGTAGTGGTAGTAGTAGTAGTAGTAGTAGTTCTTAACTGTTACAACTAAAGAAAGTACAAATTTTGAATTTGGCTACTCACGAATTTCCATGAAAAAGTCGCGCCTACTATTCCGGTAGTCATCTTTGGCAATTTCTAGCGCTTCTTGGTATAAATTGGCAAAAACCCGCGTTGAGTTTGTCTAGCACTGGAAGCATCCTGCCTCTGAAGCAGCCAAACTGAAAAAGGAATGAGAGAGATGAAATAAGAATTAAGTGATATGAAATAGGAATTAAGACAGGTGAAATAACATGACCCTGTTGAATCCAAAGATCTACTTCATTGCTTCTAACGCTCATAAAATAATTAAGCAGAGCTCTTTATTATCGACAGTGTTCTTAAAATGTCTTAAAAATCATCAACATATGATGACACTCTGCCATTAACCTCGTTCTAAATCTAGCACACAAGAGCTAGAAATACGGATTTTTGCGGATTTATTTAAACGGAACAGTTTATAAATTAGGTCCTAATTGTATATATATTGAATGAGGCCAACATGTAGTCCTACCAATTCTCTAGGCCATATTCGATGCACCGACACTTTAGTAAAAACTTCATTATTTTTTCTATTAAACAAAGTTCAGAAGATTGTTTCAGGATATAATCAGATGTCTAAATTTATGCTTGTTAACTTACCATTTGACCAATCTGTAGATAAAATACTTCATGAGATAACGAGTAACTGCGGTAACCAGGTGACGTCATCAGATCCCAACATTTGCGACTGACACGACACGGTGTGGTGGTGGAACCTGGTGAAGTTCTGAAATAAATAAAAATTCAAATTTCAGAATCAAATCAGCATAGCACTGTTTTCTGGTATTTCACTAGATGGCTTCAACAACAATGGTTAGCCAATTGCTTGGTCAGAGGCAGATCTATATAAAGTGATAATAAAGTTGGATCCATGTTAGCCTACATGCACTACATTGCACCCATGGGTGGTGTCGTTTCTTTGCCTAAGCATATACACCAAGTAAAAAGTACTACATCCTGTGAACACTTGAATTATGACCAATGGGGTACATGGACTGCGATTGAACTCAAAGCTACAAGAGAAGCGTTGAGAAATACGAATGGAGCTGAATAATAAGGCTGACCAGTTTGACGACACAAAACTTAATTCTGGCATCACAATTGGATTACGTCATACTGGTCAATTGCACTGAAACAGAGGTCATCTGTGCAAATGGCTGAGACCTGTGTGAATAGAATCTGTTGTAGTAAGGCAGCTACAAAATGTTAGTTGTCCATGGCCATTAGTGGTCACGTGTATTAAAGTTGGTTAAATCAGAGTGGTTGAGCTGTGTTCTCTAGGCTTCATTTTGAGAATCATCATGATGCCTTGGAAATATATATGTCAAGATATTTCGATGTCATGGTGATATGAGAGAGTGCCGAATGAGTTAAGTCCGTGAATGGCTAGTTCAATTTATAGAACATCCTCATCTCTATTTATATAGCCATGGTTTGAAATTGTCTAGTCATTGCATTGTGAACTGACATTACCCAAAGATGCCTATCATTGAGATAACGACTAATTTGCCAGGGGACAAGGTTCCTGAAGATTTGGAAATACGAGTGTCTACCTTGATAGCAGCTCTACTCAATAAACCAACACAGGTAAGCGAGAATTTAAGAGTGAATTTAAGTCTTTAAATGTTGGGTAAGGCTAAGCCATTCTAATGCCATCTGGAGATATATGAATGAATATGGACAGTTAATGGCATGTTAGGTCAAGGTACTAGCTAATAGTAGCTGTCGCCGATTTAATTTGAAACGGTGAAGAATGGACCAAATAAGATGATTTGATGTGTTATATACAGTTAGTTTCATAAAATATGGTCAACTCTAGACAGATGTAGCCACCTATTCCTGGCTGTAGCTAAAACTGGCTAAAGCAAGCCACTTCTTATTGAAGGTGCCACCATTACAGCTAATGCTTAGGTGGTTTCCTCATGGACCTATATTTATAACAGATTAAAATTCATAGTTAACATCATGAAATTGTCCTACTGTATAATAATTTTTGTACCATTCCATCAAAATAAAGTATCTATCTATCTATATCTATCTGTATAATCCTAGCTTATAGTCGGCTTACACCTACCACTACTGAAATAAAAATTAACCTGGTAAATGTAAAAGAAACCAATCCAATATATCATAAATAAGTATGCGCAATAGACAGCATCTTTTCAACAAGAAACGACAAATATGCGTAACTCTCAACATATATGCATCAAATGGTATTGTTTAGTGGCAGGTAGCATCATACAGCACACGTTGTCCGAAGTCAAATTAAATGTAGGTAACACACCAGGATGAGACATAAACTATACTATACTATTGTAAATGATGCTGCATTAGCAGTAGGTTGAATTTAAATCAAATGTCACATTTTATAATCGCCGGATCTGCTTGTTAATTTTAATGTCAATTCCACGTATTCTTATGATAAATATTGTACATTAATTACAACAGACAAATGTGTCATAATAGACTTTCTGTGAGCTTACAAATTAATCCTACAAATTTAATTTTAGTATATTATATGATTATTCTGTATATTCTACAAAAATGTAAATGAACAGATTTTAAGTAATACAACGTTTAAGTATAGAATCTCTTAATAAGCAGTGTTGAATAATAACTATTTCCAAATTATAACAGTAGATCTCACAATAAAACATGTGATTATTAATAAATTACAGAAATATTAATATTGAAAATGATTTCATTTGCCAGAATATCACAGTGAATGTCACTCCCAGTGCCAGGTTGGTCAAGAAGAGCAACAGAGAGCCGTGTGCACTGGTCAAGATCTACTCAATCGGTACATTTGATGACGAAGTTAAAAATAAGGAGTACTCGGCAGCCATCTTGGATTTCTTTAATGAAGAGCTCAATGTAGATGACGAAAGGTGCAGTATTATGACGCCATTTATGCTATGAACTTGAGATAGAATCTATACTCTATAGCTATATTCTCCACTCAGCTACTGTCAGCCAATCAGAATACTTTATTGTCATCCAGCATGGTGTATGTTGTACAGCAGGAGAGTATATTGGACAGCTACTAAGTATGTTGGATGGCTGTAGTATATGTTGTACAATGTGGAGAATATAAGCATTGGTGGATTGTGTGTTGTCCAACATAGAGTTGTATGGGATTCCTCATCCCGATTTTGCACTCCTCTCCATCCACTATTTGTTATAATATTTGCTGTAAAGTGATATTCATAAATTAAAAGACTCAAGTGAAAGAAAACAAAGTATGAAAGTTCTGTGGAAAATCGTCATGGTTTCATCTGGCAGATTCTGGACATAGGTTTAGGTATCACTTTGTCGTGCCACAAACAAATTTGAGACGTTTCATAATAATCGCACATATTCTCTGCATAAACTAAGAATTAATCATGACACATTTGTCTTTCAGAATGACGCTGATGTTGCTACCAATAACCATGAAAAATATTGGACTCCGAAGTTGATTTTTCATCTCTGAAGATTTCCTTAATTTGATTTTTGTTTACAAACTGATGTATCACATTGCTTTTTAATTGTTTTTGGTGCTTTTCTCTGTTTTGTATGTTTTTGTGGAATGTAAATAAATAGGTTTACTGAGCTAGCTTGTATGTTATGTATGATCATTGTTATTTAGGAAGACTACTGATTTCAGTACTCATTTCATGAGGTTCATCCACTAAGGCCTAGTGCAAAAATAATGACCCATTTAGTATTATATCAAGTCTCACATTAAATACAGCAATTATACTAATTCTAGAGTTGTTATTTATGCTATATTTGGTAGATGCTGGGAGCATTCTCTGAAAACTTGAGGCAAATCAATTCAGCCGTTTTCATTTTATATCAAAATGAACAGCAGAAAAACGGCCTTTTTTACCATTTTTTAGTGTGCCATTTTGAAGTTGGTTAAACATCCATGATTGATTTCAATAATTTGAGCCTATAATTAGAGTTCCAAACTAAATTTTTCTAATGTATAATTAGTCTAGTTTTCTAAACTAAAAGAATTGTGCATTTCTTAGATGTGCCTCATCAGTGTGCATCTTACAAGAGAGACTCTCTGTGCTAAATGTAAGTACAATTTCCAAATTTTATGCATAAGCGAAGAAATTATGTAAGTAATATAGTATTTAGATTGCTGAAATTTTTTGCTGGAAGATAGCAATAATAGTTGAAAAAATGTCTGTCGCTCACTTTTTTATTTAGCTTGTTAATTCTGTCACTGGTAAATAGAAAATGGGTGTCAGCGTTATGCCAAAATGTCAATGTGTTGAAATTCTCTGCCTCAGCCTATAAACTAAACATTAATTCCAGAATACTGAAATTGCATGACTAAGCAAATCATATCCTTACATTATAGATCTAATCAGTTCTGAGAATAACGTGAGGAATTTGAGGGTTTTACATGTGAAACATCGAATGAATGTAGAATTGTGTCAAGTTTTATAAAATACAACAGATGCGTGAGCATCATCCTGTAGTAAACAGGAGAAACAACGAAATGATGATACTAACAATGGTTCTAATACCCACATTGCAGCTATTAAGAATATTGTGAGTTTCTATGAAGTATTAACTTCCAAAATCCGCAAAATCTAACGCTTTAGTTACAACTACATCAAAATGTACACTGCCCTAAAAAATCATAAGACCATTTGAACATCTACAAAGTAATCAAAGTGGTGCCGTGTATTTTTGGAGGGTGGTGTATATCTCAGCTATGCTTTTCATGACGCTATACACTGGGGGTGTCAATTCTGAGGCAGTTCATAGAAATTTAGAACAGTGGATACAATACAATACAATCACAACTTTTAATACACTCTCACTAAAATCTTTACACTTGATTTTTACATGGCATTAGCATATTGTTCTACCATTTCAAAGGACCAATGCTATCAAACAGGCAAAGTGTTCATGAGGAATCTCATTTCAAAGTTAGTGCTGTACTTCGGGGTCCTGAGCACCGATGTTTTGACAACCAATGCTTTCAAAATACACAACTTCTGAAGCCTTTGGATATAGCATATAGCAGTGTATGTTATATCGTAACTCTTTCATAATTATTTGCAATTTTTGTAGGTTTATTATTATAGGCATGCTAATTGCCTTTATATATGTACCATTATCATTCATTTACACTGTTTGATTCTGTGTCAATAGTTTGTCTTTATTAAAAAAAAAGAAGTAATTTTTGCTATGTTGACAGATATACGAATTCAACTAATAGTTTTCTCTTGCTAAAATTACATGTACTAATGGAGTACTTTAGTTGATAATGGAGTACTTTAGTTGCATCTTCCAGCAGACAGCTATAGCTTGATTTTATTAGTCACAAGACTTAAATACATATAGCAAAATGTTCAAAAAGCGTCATGTTTGTAAAAGATTGAATTAAGGACGACATATGAAGTGTATTTGAATTACTTTTTTTTAGACAAAAGAAAAGCTGATCCTCATGCAATTGTGGACACAATTAACAAGGATGTCATTTTCTGACAGCTGCAATTTGCCTCTGTTAAAGGATCATTAAAGTCTTCGCTTTTTTCCTTATAGAGTTTCAACACAAAGGCCAATGTCATATGTGTCAGAAATGCACTCGTTTCATTAAACGATGTAATGATAAGTTTGAATTTCATGACATATGCCTGTTTTACACATAGTAAATGTATGTCCAATTATAGCACTTGTACTTGTAAAGGTAGCTAAAGATACTTGGCTTGTTTTTGTAGTAAATGTATAAAAACTTAGAATAGTCAAATTTACAGTCCAACTGTGTTTGAGTGATATCATAACTTAATACGAGTCTTGCACAATTGGTGAGCTGCAGTCTATCGGCTCCATGGACACCTTTTAGGACATTTCTAGCTGAAAGGGAACTGCATAAATCATTTATTTCTTAATTTCCACTTTATCTGTCCCACAGGTATCATGGCAGGTGCTATTCAAGAACATTTAGGATATTCACATAATTATTGTTCAGAGCTACTTCTATATACAGTTACTTTATATTTATAAAGTCGGACTCGGACTAATCCCGGACGTTACCCAGATGTGGGACTGCATCTGGGTCACGGTTCATCGCACTGAAATATATCTTGTAATAGTTGACAACTTGACATGCCTCAAGTTTATGGTCATTTGTTTTCTCCACAGCACATACATCAAAATAAAATACTATTAAGCTTATACTATATTACAATAACTCAAAATTGTTGATTAAACTCCCTAAATTTTACCGGCAACTGCCTCATTCATGGCGACGTCATCATATTATATACTTGTGGTTATTAATCTACCTGACTTCTGATTGGTTGGAAAGTGAAAGTGTAGTTTGAGTGTTGTGACGTCACACCTTTCATTAGCATATAAACGAATACATGACATCACCAATGAGGTCAGCATAATATTATGCAACGCTTTGGCTATTCAGCATTGCAGACCTATTGTGCACTCACTTGCACTTGAAATTATCAGCATTCTGAATTTAAATTAATTTGGCTTTAAAACTGGCATATTTAGTCTTTGAAGGGGGGGGGGGGGGCGGAGCCATGCAGCATGGCCATCCCCTGACCAGGTGCTTTGTGTGCAATAATATCAATTATTGATTGGTTACACTATATGATACTGTATTAATAAAGCTTTGAATATTGACCTTTGGCCTTGGCCTATATTCAGAAACTGCTCATATTTTGCCTTGGCCTTCTCACCTGACTTTCTTTAACTAAAGACGTTCATATCTTTAACTCACCTGAAGATGTTGGAGGAGTGCAAAACTTCAACTGGTAATTACTTGGCTTCTATACACATAGAACAATGCGGTTTTTTTCTAAATAGTTCATTTGTACTTATCTTATCATCAATAATTTATTTAAACCAACACAATGACCTAATTTATTGGGGGGAAATTACTGATGACAAATGACTGACTATTTGTCAGCTGTCATTTTTTACTTTTTTTTGGCTGTTGGGGGGGGGGGGGGATTCATCCCCCCTTCCCCCCTCTGGATTCATCCCTGTAAACAGGCTGAATATTGTGCAACAAGATCATATCAATTTAGGTGTATGCACACTTTTGACCCATCAATTATTTGATATTTGAACAAATATCCTGCATTTTGTGAAAAGTTTTGATTGAAACAAAATGTTTTCAATTAATTAGGTTTTAGTAACTGACAAAAATGGTCTGCATTGTGACAAATTTAGTGCACTTGAAGTGTATGCAAATTTTTGCCAACAACTGTACTGTTTGTGACAAATGCTAAAAGTACTACTACTGCTATCGAAAGTAGAAAAAAAATATTTAAAAAGAGGTGAATGTTTATTTTGAATACTGCTGTAGTGTAAACATTAAATTAATCTTAAAAATGTAATTATGAATTACAAATTTGCAATTACCACCTAATTGGACTACACATTAATCAGATTTTTGGAGAATTTTCCCATAAGAATTACAGAATACATGCCATGATTGGTATCATTTTGCATGTATTTTTTATGAAAAATGTGATGGTGATGTTAAATAATTCATATCAACCTGTTCCACTAAGTTTGATGCTGGAACTACAGCTTAATTGGATCCACATGGTGCCCAGCTGTGCAACCTGCTATGCTTGGCTGACCACAAGGCCTGGGCTCAGGTGCAGGTGGTGGGGGGAGGGGGGCACACTATCAAATATTTTCTACATTTATTTAGACCAATAAATGTTAGGTAATAACATGGTACTCTTGTCTCCATGGTAATAATAATCCATCCAACTAGGCATTTTAAAAATTAATATGTGATATTTGATAAAGTACACACTTTAGACAATAAGTATGCTTACTGAGTCTGACTTAATAGAAAAAAAGTCAGCACAAAATAGATCACAAATAAACCCAACTTTCTAGGCCATAAAAACCCTCTCTTAATAAATTAAATAAATTACCCCCTTTTTTTTTTAAAATATCTTGTCACCCTTTTGTTTTTTTAACTATCTTGTCATCATTGTGGCTATTTTGTAATTATGGAGAATACATAGCACACTGTTGTTGCTAAGTAAGGCCACATTATCATTAAAAGGAAATTTAGCAATTGAATTGCAATGCCTGCCAACAATTAAAATAGCCCAATTTCCTTCTTCTTCTTTTTTAATAATGTATATTGTTATTTCTTATTTAATAATATATATGTAAATGGCAAGAAGCTGCAAGTGTGATGGTGTCATCTGAGTGAGGAATTGCAATTAGCATCCAAAGGCCAAAAGAAAGTGCATGTAGTTCCAAATATAGTTCACATGCTAGATTTATGAACTTTTCTCCAGAGGCTGCAGGTGTCAATATGTGGTATATGGCAATGCAAATAGCCTACGACCGGGACTTGTGAAAATAATGCTAGACCCCCCCAAATTCTTTTTCATGTTGAAAACAGCGGCTTAACATCAGAGAGATGATTAGTGTATGATGGCCTAATATTTGTACTTTCACTTTCAACAGCCAATCACACGTCGGTTAACTGTAATCACGTCGCGCATGCGTGATTAAGCACAATGTCGCTCAAAACAAGTCAGTTAGTCCTCGCTTAGATGTTAAAAAACGCCATGAACGATAATATTGGTTGATATATCAATCATTACAATATGGGTGAGCCATGACAAAATGTATGGGGGAGAATTTAAGGATCAATCGTTTTATTGTGGGAAAGGGACAATGCAAGCGCTAGCCTCAATATACATGCAAAATTAAACACATTATTACCATTTGACGGACTGTGACTCCGATGTGCCATCGAAGCACATCGCGAGTCACGTCTGGGGCTAGACTCGGACCCGCTTATAACGGACTAATTGGGTATTGGCATAATTTTTTTGTTATAACCGGGTTCGTCATATGCAGGTTGGCATAACCTCGTAATTATAACATAAATCCATTGTAAGTGCGCTATTTTATATGGGTCTTTTACTGTGGCAGACTAAAGTACAGGAGTGCATGACAGCAGCTCCTACAATCCCAAACTACAGCAGGCTACCAAACTACAGCAACAAACAGCTTGAAACTGAACCGAATAAACTGTATACATATAGCTTGTGAGCCCCAAAGCCGCATCTTCATAATGTAGCATATGATCCAACCCAGTGAGCAGTAAGCCTGCAATCTCCTATTGTAATGATGCAGGTCTTGAATATCAGGCAAAGGGTGTGAATGTGACTATGAACCTATCAGCTTAAGGCATTAAACAGGATCCCCCCCCCCCCCCCCATTGTCTGAGTTTTTTCTTTCATCTCCATGCCAACCACATCACTACCCCGCCCATTTGGCAAGAATACACGAATGCCAACTCCAGAAGAATACATGAATGCCAACTCCTATCCAAACTGATATAAGAAATGTACTGTAGGTTAATCTTCCTGTTGGCATAGAAATTAAATTTCTTTGATTCACTGGCGGATCATGCCCCCCCCCCCCCCTGGATCCGCCAGTGCCTTGATTTCCACTGATCATTATTTCTTAAAAAAAAGAGTGGCAAAAATTATTTTAACTTAAAGCAGTGTTATGATTACGTAAAGACGATTGTGTTTAATTGTTGATAATCAACAACTTAAAGGACACGCCCTTAACCGGGATTGTTTTTATTTTTGAGTGCTGTATTTGATAGACAGATATATAGATATATAGATATATATATAGATAGATAGATAGATATCTCACCCTGTTCCAAATAGTTCAGTTAGGCAGTCATCTGATTCTTCTTCATGCATGGCTTCCCCTTTCATGTGCTGAGGCAGAATTAGGGACTTGTTCACATCTCTGCTTTTGTAGTCCAACACCCAGAATTCTGGCGCCAAGATATTCCCAATTCCTGGTTAATTAACAATAGTAAATAACATTAAACATTAATGTATGTCTCTACAGGTACATAATCAATAACTTTTATGAAATGTCAATGACTCTGTTCACAAACAAAGTACAGTTTCCACATTAAGATGCTGTTCATGGAATAAGTTGGCCGATGGTGTCATTAACATCGCAATGCTAATTTTTGCAATCCCATAATGGTTTCCATTCAGTGTGGCTGTTCAACATGCTTTGCTGTTTCAATAACCGGCTTTTAATTATGCACAAATGACTAAGGCTTAATATAATACAAATTTTGAGGCGCTGTGCTGTGAGAATTAAACTTTGGTTAGAGAACAAGTTCGGTCCATCATTGGGGCCAATGCATATGAATTCAGATATGGACGTCTGAACTTTCATACCGTTTGGCTTTTCCGCAAAAAATTAATAAAATTTCAAATTGCTGTTTCTTCTAAACCATAGACACTGGAGACCTGATATTTTGGAATTGGCCATTAATTATATAGACATACAAATGAGATGGTGACCTGGGGAGCTTTCGATGAATTTATATGGATTGACCCTTTGGCTATTGTAAGGTTGGGCAAACACAAATTATATGAGGCTGGTGGAAATCTGTTTTGCTTTGTTTCCTGCCCTCACTTCAATTTTCCCAGGACGTGACAATGACTACACAAGCCAGTCAGCCCACCCAGATGATATGAAGACAAATAACTGTATATTTGAATCCTATTTACACTTCCAAATCTATCTTAGAAGTCGGACCATACTATCAACATACTTACAATATACTGATTCTAAGGGATACCAAACAGTTTGGATAGCAAAACATTTGCCCTAAAATTCCATATTGCATGCTGCATTAGTATTTGCATTGTCAAAATTGTGATTTATTTTTCTATGCATATTAACGTAACTTGGGAGACAAGGCTCTATTTCACTCTACAGGAAATGCTATTTCACTCTACAGGAATTGCTATTTCACTCTACAGGAAATGCTATTTCACTCTACAGGAAATGCTATTTCACTCTGTAGGAATTGCTATTTCACTTTGTAGGAATTGCTATTTCACTCCCTGTCTCGTCTTCAACTTGAGAATTCCTTTATCTTCTCTAATGTATTGCTTCAGATTATTTTTGTAAATACATATCATTTTCTAGGTACTACACTTAGGCAGTTCATGTCTGGTTTAAATAAAAACCTGAAGCATAAAAAATAGTAGGCCTAATGCATGAATTTCGGTAAATCTTATATAGATAATGGAGCAAGCTTAGGTGGTTGGGGGTCTAATTACAGTATTTATTTTCTTTTGAATAGCATTTAAACACAAATGTGTATAAGCACTTGTAATTCGACAAAAAGAAAATCCTGACAAAACGTGTAACTGGCATTTTAAAATATGAAAGGAAGAGAAATACACATGGAACAGTTCACCATGAAACACTTCAAAGGCTAATCCATAATCTTTCTGGACTGCCTTTTAAAAATAGCCTTGAAGATTGCAGTTGACTGTCGAGGCTTCAGAGCTCACACCAGTGTCATAACCGTGGTTGCCAATTGCCAGGTACCTGGTGACATGCAATCTATCTATCTATCTACAGCACTCCAAACTAAACATTCATGGTTAAGGGCTAGTCCTTTAAGTTGTTGATTATCAACAATTAAACAAAATGGCCTTTACGTAACCTTGATGACTGCATATCATTTTATTTTTTGAGAAATAAATATATAGCGAAGTAAATAGTCATCATATACTTTACTGATTTTAGAAGTGAGGTGATCTTAATCGTTAAGTCCATCTATGTATCTATCTATCCATCTATCTATCTATCTGTCTACCTATCTACCTATCTATCTAGCTATCTATCTTTCTACTTATCTATCTACCTATCTATCCATCAATCCATCTTTCCACATATATTTCCATCTATCCATCTATCTATCTATCTATCTATCTATTTATCTGTCTATCTATATATCTATGTCTACCTATCTACCTATTCATCTATCTATCCATCTATCTATCTACCTATCTATCTGTCTAACTATCTATCTATCTATCTGTCTGTCTGTCTACCTATCTACCTATCTATCTATACATATTATGCTATTGTTAAGTAGGTCCTTTAAATCGTTGATTACCAACCATTTAACACAATTGCTATTACTTAATATCGATCACAGCCTATTAAGAAATCATAACATTGCATCAAGTGAGTTTTTTTTTAAATATTTTAATTTGTCAAAATAATTCTTGGCAATTAAAATTATTTTAATAAAATCTAAAACTTAATTATGGGGTCTCATGATGGGATCCTATATCTATCTATCTATCTATCTGTCTATCTTTCTGTCTGTCTGTCTGTCCAGCTGTCTAGCTGTCTATCTATCTATCTATCTATCTATCTGTCTATCTACCTATCTATCTATCTAACTATCCGTCTATCCGTCTGTCTATCTATCTATCTATCTATCTATCTATCTATCTATCTTTTAAATCCATGACAGCAACTTGCTGGGTTTAACTTCTGAAATAGCATTAACCACGTGATTCCATGCATTAACTTTGTTTAAGCTGTGTACTCGAAGAACATGAGTATTTAACATACAAAATGTGTAAATATGGGAGAAAGTTATTAATAATGCATATGTGTGCAGGTTGTTTCATGTACATGGCCTCTTAATAATACCACATGAAGAAGATTACATGCGGTCTCTGAAAACTGTTGTATTAATATTTCACAAACAACACCCCATTACCGTGCTTAATTATCAGATATATCAAAGAGGATTGCAATGAAATTATGCAGAGATAATTAAAGACGTTCGTAACTAACATTTTCCTCTATATTTTGTGAGATATTAGATTTTGTTTACGAGTCAACCACTAAGTCTTCCAGCACTTAGGACGTCAATTTAATTGATTAATTAGATGCCAGAACCTTAAAGTGCTTCATGACATCATAATTAGATAAGCAAAACCTCTGTTCTTTCTTTCAGCAATTATATTAGTTTGTATTATTTATCAGCTCAACAAGACTGTTAGGAGAAATCCATAATTTGTTTGTTGACGGATACACAATTAAGACCACCCTTGGTGCGAACTACTGGCCTTAATGGCGTAATAGTATAGTGTACTATTTCTAAAGAGCTGCTATACCCATTAAGTGGTACACAGCAGCTCCTCTGGACTCCATCTCAGCTCCCTAGGGAGTATAGACCTACAGCCATACACACGCCTTGTCAGCGCCATGGCTTTGAACTTCATTCTGAAGCATTCCTGTATCTGAAAAGTCAGGTACCCACTCTCTGCTGGGTGTACAGCAGCAACGAGGACTAAGTGGCTTGCTAATAAAGGCCACAAACAGGAGTCAGTGGGCGAGGCTCGAACCCCACACGGTCCGTTGGGATTGGGAGTCAAGCACTCTACCACTAGACTACCTGCTCCTCTTTATACTGTTAATAGAGAGGTAAAATACACTTGAATCCTAAATTAGTGGGCCTTATAGTGAGGTGGTCATAATACTATGGTAGTTTTAAAGAAGAGTTCAATTGTATTTACCCCATTAAGAGGGGTGTTTATAAAAGTCAAAATAGACCCGTTTCCATTTGAAATTTAAAAGTTCATATAAACATGAAAGAATTTCCACCAATTACCAGATTAGGGGGGATAGTAATCCAGATAAGCATACACATCTCCGGTAATTTGACATTGTATAAATTGCTCTTACTTTGGTAGTATAGAGGCTGGGTCTTCTGGATGTTGGGAGTAGCCTCATCACTCACTGCATCAGCCTTGTTCCTCACCCTCCGAATCTGAACTTCTACGTCGCCAGATGTGCTCAGTTCCCCAGCCTCAAGTCTATCAAGAACCACTTTCAGCTGTCCTGCAACAAAAAATAGACATCAAATTAAAGATATTTTCTTGTATTCAGCTGATATCCGTTGGATGAACCATTGGACTTGTTGACAGTGTCTAGAATGACTGACCCCCCTTAGTCATTTTGACTAACATGCTAATAATCTTATCAAACAGGTTAGTCAGCCTTACGTAAAATGACGTGTTGTGATTAAGAAGTAGGTCAATATGACTAACATTGGCATACCGCGAACTAATTATGGATATTTTTTCGCTAGTTTGCCTAGTTAAACAAAATAATTGGTTAAACTCTTCAGCCCATAGTCTGTGTATTGATTTAAGAAATCTTCTCTTAAAAATACAAGAGAAATAGAATCTTTTTATTTTTTTTTAGTTTAGGCAAATTTTCTGAATTACCCGCTTGTCAGAACAAGAATTGCGTAAACTCAGCACATGGACAAAAGGCTATAAGAGAAATTGATCAATTTAGTTTAGGTAAGTAAATAAGGAAAAACTGTCCGTAATTAGGTCGCTGGGCTTATTAGTGACAGCGCATAATGCATAGCGGACAATGACCATAAAGCACTATAATGACTCCTCAGATCTAAAAAGGTGAATATCTTGTTAGTCAAAAGGGAAATGGGTGGGTGCCGTGGCCAAGTGGAAAAGGTGTTGGACTCGTGCGCGCATGGTCGTGGGTTCAAGCTCAGCCACAGCATGGAAGAACTGAGCAGATCTTCCTCAAACCACTGCTTCACTCCACCCAGGTGCAAATGGGTGCTTGGTTATAGGAAGAGATGGCGATTGTAGAGTGCTTAGTCTGCGTGTGCTGGTGACGGCTGCCCGGCTGTATACTCCCCGGGGAGTTGAGAAAGGCTCATGCTTGAACGAGCCTGCCAAGGGTATAATTTTAAAGTCAGTTGAGACTGTCTGAGCGGTGTAACAGACTATACAAAAATACATTAAACTTTTTTTTTACATTCAATGGGGAATGGGGTGAGTCATTTTAGACAGTAAAATATATAAAATCAGTCAAAATAGCTAAAAAAATTAAAAAAAATTCAATGAGCTTTAAACAGTTGTATGAATGAGCCGATAAATTACTATGTTTTCTGCTTGACCAGTATCACTTTAGCGATAATTCAATGCAGTTCATTTTTTGTCACAGTATTTCACAGAAGCTGGGCTACTTCTGCGACCTCCCTTAGTCTGATTTTGATAAGAGCAAAGATTTTTGCTTTTTAAATTAAGGCACTTACAGATACAATGTAGTCACAGGCATTTTTAGGAAACTCCGTTTACAAAACTCGTGATCATAATATTTAGTCTGTCGTTTAATGATGACAAATGGTTATATTCCTCGAATATTATTTTCAGTACTTCGGGTCTTTCAAATGCATCCAATTCATTTCGTGCTCAGATGCCCCAGGTGTTCACAGCAGATGTTTAATCTTCAGAATCATAAGACCACGGTGTATTTCTATGCATTTCTTTTCTTTGCCTAATCATATTTGCTGCCTGATGTTATCAATATGAATCATATGATTCCTGTATTACATTTATGCATCACTTGTGCATCATATTCTAGGTATACTTGGCTAGATATGTTTTGATTTGATCTATTCCCGAGCCCTGAAGATCTGTGTTCATTTGTTAAAAGGTTGCATGCGTATTGACGTGCTCTGGCAACTCACTGCATGGAAATCAAAGTACCGTATTTACCATAGTAGTGCATGGTGAAGAAAAGTGCACGATTTAGAATATGGTCACCCTCAACTACACAATTTGATCAACCCTTCCCTATTACATATACATACATTGTATTGCATATCTCATCTAAACCTTTTCTTTTTTAGATAAAAATAATGACGGACACACAAATGACGGTGAACAGCTACCGTTAGTTTAATTAAAAACGGCCTGTCAAATTGAACCTAGATAAATTCAGACAACTTTGGCTATACGATGCTACCTGCCACTAAACGGAATTGTCTGGCTATAGCTGGCTACTCAAAGCCGGATCTAAAAGCACCATTTGGGGCATTAGTTGAGTTATGCATATTTGTAATCTTGAAAAGATGCATGTAGATTGCACATACATATTTATGATATATTAGATAAATTTCATTCATTTACTGAGGTTTATATATTTTCAGTGGTGGTAGTTTAAGCCGACTATAAGCTAGAAGTAGACATAAGTGGCTGGCTTTAGCCAGTTACAGTTACAGCCAGGGATAGATGGCTATAGCTGACTAAAGTCGACCATATATTATGAAACTAACTGTATGTTAAATATTAACCACTTTGGAGGAGATAAAAAAAATCACTCCCCATAAAAAAGGGTTGAAAACTACACACATAATAAATCCTATCAATATGTTCACCTAGTGACCCATTATGATATTCTTACAAACAATTTTAGGAGCGGAAACGACAGAAATTGTCCAAGATGACAAAATAGTGTAAATACCCAAATAAATGAACAATGGTTACTAACATAATGCATTCGCCATCTTGGGTGGGGCAGATATGTAAGCCTTTGACATATGAGTCCCGTAAAAAATTCTTTGAACGTTCTCTTATGTATTATTACACCTAATCAATGGAATGCATATGCCTTTCTATCATGATATTTCATGCTTTTTTATATGCACCACTTGCATTGCATTTTCGAAAGTATAAACCCCGCTGATTTGAGGAACCAGTTTAAACTACATAATAATTAAAAAATAATGACATGCATTTGCTTAAGTAGTTGCAACTAGGTATTGCTGCACTGTTGCACAGATTCGCACAAATATATGAATATTATATAACATTGGTGAAGTGAATTTACCATTGAACATTGAAAAGCCCCTTTTGGCTGGTTACCCTCTTGAACCCTCATTTGAACTCATAACCGATTTAAATTTCAAAAAATTAAACAAGTGACATTGTAATACAATTTATTTTGGGCTGGGAGGGAAAATCAAGAGACAATCTGACAGCTCAGCTGAGAAATGTTTTTAGATGTAGTGAAAGCGAGGCTGCACAATAAATTGCGGGACCGCGACGAACCCAGTCCGCTCCTCTAACGTCGTATAATAATCCTATCTGGTCAATAACCACATGCAATATTATAATTTGTAATCTTTATCCATGCAGTATTAATTTCGGAAAATTACATTTATAAAGCTTCAAAGTTTTTGAATGGTTTCCTTGATAAGGCTAATTAAATAAATCTGATATGATGCAGATGGGGGCCTAAATTAACCAATTACAGGCAAAGACCGTTGCGGTTCCATATAGCCGTAATAAGCAATAGTTGGTACAGTTGCTAAAAAACAAATCATACTGCTGATATATGTAATTCAACGAAAGAAAGTAAGAAAGGAACGACCAAACAAACGTACAAAGAAACAAAAAACCAAAGAAAGAAAGAAAGAAAAAAAGAAAGAACCAAACAAACAAACAAACAAACAAACAAACAAACTGACTAACTAACTAGCTAACTAACTTACTGAGAACTTATAGCATGCTTTTTCGCGTACTGAAGATGTTTTACATGATGATTAAGATTTGTGAGGATAACGATCTTGATTTGCTGGGCTAATTGAATGCCTCACATGGAGAGCTGTGACCAAGGCCAAGATCAATGTGTTTGGGAAATTGGATTCTGCCTCAGCAACCGATGCAGCAGTCCATCCATGCATCGGCATCATCTGAAGATCAGGGTCAGGCAGATTATAAGACAAATGCCAACAGATGGGCTTTTTAAGTTGGCTGATTTAATAACTAAATAATTACTGTCACTGTAACATTGGTACTGAAGAAATTAGCAACATATTTTCAAGAATATTTTTGTAGGCAATGTGGCATGTAAAAACTGAAATTTAGGGAAGTTTTAACTGATTTTACAATGGTGGAGATTAAGGAAATAATTTCAATCAAGGCAACATTAGCATTTTTATATGTAATTAATTACACTACATGGCTCTTAATGCCATCAGCTATCAGAATAATAAACAAAGAGCAATGAGTGTGGTCAGTTTTGACAGTTTTCATTTCCCAGAATTTCAGTTGTGGGTGTGTCACTGATGGCCAATCACAGCCAGAGGCATGCAACAGAGTGACCACTGCTACACTGGTAAGCACAGCAGCATCACAAGCACACATTCTTGATGGATTTTTGTTAAATAAGCCAAAACACCATAGTCACCGAATCAAATCACATTAGGTTTCATAGGAATGAAAATAATGTAAGTAGATATTCAGCTTTTGTTGAGAATTATAACGTTATTAGGCAGTTTGGGCTAGTCTGTGGTATGGGGCTCCAACAGGTATACATTTGTGAAAAACCTACAAAGAGGTGCCTCTCTCAGAGGTCCCAAATGGGTTTCCATTTCTAGGTTAACTATCTTTTGAATAGTCACAGCTAATACCCCGGACAATTCTTTTTTAACAGACTATTCGATAAAGTATGGGCGACTTCGCAGGAGAGCCTCTCCTATGATGAACATTTTTATAGGCTGAGGCTAGGCTACAGAAATATTCTTAAGATAATCTCACGATAACTCTGTTCTTGTTGGTTTAGTTTATAAAATGAAATTCGGAAATGATATACCAATTGTGCTACAGGCGTAATGGACGAAATACATAACATCAAAAAATACAAATCAGAGCTCATTAAAATATGATAGCTATAGGCCTAGTTAACTCAACCCTAAGTTGTTATATTGCCACAATCAATGAAAAACATCCGTTTTTTATTATTTTTTATTTGCACTTGTCAGATGTCAATGTCTCAATTTTGAAGCTTAGTCAGTTTATGTGACCAACTATCAGAGGCAGACACAATGGGATGACAGGAGTCCACACCATGTTATACATTTACCATATAGGTGGAGTCTTACACTTGCCTCAACACAGAGACAAGTGCATTTCCAATCTGACCTAACATGTGATAGACATCAAGCTGGGATGTACAGCTCAAGAAGATGTACAGCTCAAGAAGATGTACAGCTCAAGAAGATGTACAGCTCAAGAAGATGTACAGCTCAAGAAGAGTGCCCGGGCCGGGGATCAAACCCAGGAGATGTTTTATTTTGTATGGAGAAAGAATCTAGATTCGACTTCGATTAGAAACTGGGGTGCTTAACCCTTAGATATGTTATACATGCCTACCCTTCAAGTGCTGTCCTTTTTAATCTCAAAAATTTTAACAATTCATTTTCGTAACAGTTTGGTTCGTGTTTTCAATGTTCGTGTTTTTAATTATTTTCCAAATCAGGGAAAGAAAACAAATGGCAGCCAAAGAGTGTTGCATAAATAAAGTGAAAATTGGAATTCAAAAGATCCCGAAAATTGTAGGATACAAAAAAAATATGAAGACAGTGCTCTTGTGAAATGAATGCCGTTTCGTTGATTCATCGAAGACTCCTCTTTTAGATACGACCTTCTTAAAATTCACCAGGGACGCTTTAAGCAACTTATTTTTGGAAAGACTTTTTGTGTTTTTTGCCAACAAACGCCCAAGGCAACGTATGAACGGTTGATAAATATGGATGAAAGACAGAGGCAAAAAAAGGATGAGGAATGATATTGGACTTGGCATGCAGGGGCATTAACATTCTGACATTGCGCCACCCTGGTTATCGTGCACAAATACAATTTGAATTCCATCCAACGAAACGGCTGGGATGGAATACAATGGAAAAGTGCTATAAAAATGACATCTACTTCAATGCAACCAAACATTAAGAACACCCTAGCTTAGATATAACTGGGTTTTTTTTTGGTGAGATGACTTAATTTGAAGTAAATTAAGATAGCTACAATCCAGCTTTGGCGTTTTCTACTATACTTTTTGGTTTTAATACTGAAGTGGTTTAACAGCGAACCAATCTTAAAACGAGGTCATACTGTATTCCATTGTTCTCTTATAGTTCTCCCATTGTTAATTTTTGCCACTATTGATCTGTTTCTCAATAATACCATTGTTAGAATTCGTGTGAAATATTAATGTCTCTCACACATAAAAGGGAAATAAATGACTGCATCGTGCCAGTGAGATTCGAATACTTCAAAGATTTTTTTCAATTCACGACTTCTCTATTGTGATGTCAAACAAATGTCATATATTTTTGTATGGAATGAATGTCAACACTTCAGATTGATATATAGGGATGCTGAATTTCAGATTTGTGAAGATATGATAACAATACAAATGCTGTACGTCATATGAAATTTTGTTTCAACCAATATCTATCTATCTATCTATCCATCCATCCATCCATCCATCCATCCATCCATCCATCGATCCATCCATCTATCCATCTATCTATCCATCCATCTATCCATCTATCTATCTATCCATCCATCCATCCATCCATCCATCCATCCATCCATCCATCCATCTATCCATCTATCTATCTATCTATCTATCTATCCATCTATCTATCTACATCTATCTATGTATCTATGTATCTATGTATCTATCTATCTATCTATCTATCTATCTATCTATCTATCTACATAATCTATCTATCTATCTATCTATCTCAACCAACAATATATGTTACAGTATTTTAGCCAGACAGTCAGTCAACCTCTCGTCAACTGTTTACAATTATTAAACAGTTAATTATTTTCAAACTACCTGTGTTGCTGAATTTGGCCTTGAGTACGAAATTTAGCACAATGACTTCAGTTGTACCTGTCTTGCAATGTATTGAATCTAACAGCATTAATATAAATGGCAACACATTTTAGGTAAATGTTTCTGAAAGGAATACTTATATCTAAATAAGCAATAACTTTAACATACTGCATGAAACTACCTCTACAGTTCCTGAGCTAGCAGCAGAACTATTAAACTGGACAATTTGTATTTCACCTCCCAACATTCAAAGGTTTCAGTTTCCACCTACGAGTGTTGAACTTCAGAAACTGAATGCACTGAGATTGAAACTCCATCTTCAATAGAGTTGCATTTAAATTGAAATCTGTGATGCACTCCTCTTATCTCCCAGAATGCAAAGACCAGCACATTAGGATATTGCTCTCAGAGGCCACTGCGGATATTGTCCTTTGGTAAAAAATAACAATCATTTTTGGCCTAAATCTGCTAAACTTCAAAAGCATTTACCGTAATCGAAATAAGGAAAAGAAAAAGAAGCACATGAACTTGGAAAGTTTATGGATATGCTGAAATTGCTACAAAATTGTGTAAAGGTGAAGCATATTTAGAAACTCGGAAGTATAAAATGTGTACCTGGATGGCCTGAGACACATTTCCTTTTCCCTTCTTTTTTTTTTAGATTATCGAGTGAATAGTTATTGTTATGAAAAGGTTTAATAAAGCAGTGATCCAGTATCCCTCAGAATATACATTCAATATGTTATAGGATAGTCTTAGCTAAACCACTATTTCAACCTGCTACTGAGTCAAGCAATCTAGCTTTAGCTGTCTCCTGTAAGCTCTGACTACAGCATTCCAGTATCATATTTTTGTTGAACACAGAACACAGCTTTTTTGGTGTAAAGGCAGGCGTTTGTCAACATATATAACATTGCTCAGTGATGACAGCACTTATACTTTAACTAAAACCAAGGCTCCTGACTGCCTTAAATTGGCTTCTCATCTCTATGAGTCAGCTATGTCATTTGCCCCAGCCAATCAGAATTTAGCTGAAATACATTAGGAAGTGCCCTGATCTTGATGGCAATTCTTTTGCTAGTTTACCAGTTAGACTTAAATACAAACAAATTTGTCTAAATATATGTATTTCAGCTAAATTCTGGCATGTATGTTGGCTGGCTTATGGAATTGCTCAGTTAGGTCACTTAACTGACTTGAAGTTTTCAGCACACAATGGTTGGGAGATATTGGCCAATCAGGAAGCACCATCATGTGTTTAGATAGTGAAATATGCAAATTAGCTGCCACCAGTGAACATGGAATTTCCCAGAAGTAAGTGGTAAATATCCATAAATAACGGAAGTTATCACTTAGAATAAGAAGATAAATTATTTTTGTGCATTACTGCCCTTTTTGAGGGGTTACATGATGTTTTTGACTGAAACTGGTCCCATCCATGAAGGCAGTTGCGCAGGGGGAGTAAAAGCTGTTCTTGACAAAGTCAGTAGCCTTGGTCTTATTGTATGCTAACTTGCTAAGTGCAGTCAAGATGGCAAATACCTGTGGTGGATCACTAGTTGTTCACCCATCTAATTCTAACAGGGGCATTCCATACTGGTTTGTATTTCTATGCTAAAACGGAATTTAAGTTCAGCTGCTACAGGTGTTTTCAGCTAGGCATGGCTTGTTCAATGTTCTTTAGGATGATACTGTATTTATTGTAGTCAAGGCAGCCAGCAAGGACAATATACATTAAAACGATGTGTAAAAAATACATGACTTTGTTTCGCCAGAACTAAATGGAAAGGCCCACTCATTCCTGGATGCTGGATGCTCTAAGTGTTTAATGCATCAATTTGCACCCTCGGGACGGAAGGTTTATTTACAGTGCATGTAACAATGTTGACTCTGTGTTTACCCAAGTCCTGAACAAACAAGACAAAATCGACTCATAAAATGTGACATTTAGGCTTTTAATTCACAGCTAGGGAACACAATAAATCACACAACTCACAGAATAAGTCACAGAATAAGTCACATTGAATGCATTGAAGCATACCTGTCTGCTAGCTCATAAGAATGACAATAGAGGAACTATTACTTTGTATAAGCTATAATGCACAATGATGTGTGTTCCTTTCATATACACAAGGCCTATCAGGCATGCACCAGGGAGCCATTGTGATTCAAGGCATTGCACAAACCCCTCTAATGCATCTTTTGGGGCCAAGGTGTCATCCATAAAGTATTCATGCATACTTATCGCAACAAATTTGCTGTACTATTTATACAACTTTACTAATAACGTTTGGAAATAATTGAAATGCATTATCTAAATTGACCACATATTGGTTACTTTAACCATAGTACATGTACAAGAGATAAGCATTTTATACCTGCCTTTCATTGTTTATTTACAGTTGTATAAGCAAATATCGAACCCACGACCTCCAGAGTTCAAAGACTTTGGAGACAATTCGGCCATCTTAAATGAATTGTTCGACTTTTGCTAAGAACACTGAAATGCTTCAGTCATATGGCTGATTGTTTACCTCAGCCTTATTTTAGCTGTTGTTTCAAAGTTTGCCAAACTTATGTAATTGATACTTATCCTTTAGACAGCTATTGTTTATCCAACAAATTAAAATGTTTTGTCAGTGTATTGTGTCAATGAAACTAGTCTTAAGCTTAGTCAACTTGAATGACCATTTGCAGACGTAATGATTGGTACGGCTTGCAGTCCGCACCATGTTACACATTTACCCCATTAGTGGTGTTTGTACTAGCCTCAGCATAGACGTAAAGTACAAGCACTTCAAATATAATGCCTCGGGCGACTGTCGCCAGTTGAGATGTAGCTTATGAAGAGTTCCCGGGCTGGGGATCAAACCTAAGACCTTCAGTGGAACCAGCCTATGTTACAATAGGTTGCTTAACCACTAGGCCACTGAGCTGCATTCAAGACTTCCCTATAAAGACTTCCCTATAAAGACCCCTAAGTGCAGGTATTCGCCATATCAAGTAGTACTATGCCAGACTATGGAAAAAATGGCAAGGCAATGAGCTGGTTGACCACGGCTGGCTGGCTGTATGACTTCCATGAGTCTTATTGCTGCTCAGTTATACACAGTGGCTATAAACCTGAGGAATGCTTCATTAGATGAGGGCAATAAATGCGAATATTTCCCAGATGGCCTATTGGATGGTGTGAGTACCTCTATACAGCAGCACTAGGTGCTTCACTATGCCACTCTACTTGGGCCAACTGTATTGTGAAACGGCGGGGCTTTGTGGTTGGACAATAATCTACCTTTCTGCCGTACAATTGATATAATTAGATGGAGCGAAGCGTTGTTTTCATATTTCAATCATTTATCGGAATAATTATTATAGTATTTGGATATGAC
Organism: Alitta virens; assembly: GCA_932294295.1. Lineage (NCBI taxonomy): Eukaryota > Metazoa > Annelida > Polychaeta > Phyllodocida > Nereididae > Alitta > Alitta virens. The sequence goes on along the minus strand of OW028575.1, from coordinate 11,221,057 downwards.
CAATCTTATACTGACATTAACTTACACTGATTATAGCATGGTGTCTATCTTAGGCTGAAGGAAAAGTCATATCTAAAAGGGATAAGTGTGATTCATGCTGTCTATATTGGCGTAATTATATCTCAGTATCATCTCATCATTACGTCTACTCCTAGCTGTTGGTTAGACAAACTTAACCTATCCCAACGTTGTTAAGGCATAACATACTTCTCGCAGATAAAACAGTGTTGACACTTGATGGTGGTAATGTTAGTTTTACGAGCAGTGTTAGATGCATAAGTACATAAAATATGTCTCACTTAAGAGTATATCAGAGATAACGAGCGAGCATCATCCCTTGATGCAGCCCATGGTGGGCTGATTAGTGGGCAATGTGTCCGACAGAAACCTCGATGAATGATCACAAAGTGGGGATAAAATGGATGTAAAATAAATGTATTGTTGTTGTGGAGGACTTACTCATGCTTGTGTGTACATACTTTTCCAGACGAAGACTTCTTTATGAACTGGAAGGGATTTTTTTTTGCAGAAATCTAAGCAGATATATGAAAGGAGAGCAGTATATATGTCGTCTGTGTATATGATATCCCTAGCAATCACTAAATGGACACTTGTGGAAAACTCGGCAGATAGACAGAGAGAAAGCGGGCAAACAGATGTGCGCAAAGAACCCTGGGAAGGTCACGTGACAGCAGTTACTCCAATCACAAGTTCCCGGATGTTGTCATCATCTGCCAGATCAGGTGACCAGCATTAGGCCGATAAATTGGACCCGTATTAACATTAGACCGACCAAATTGGACCTTGAACAATGCAATAACCATAATCAATGATAACAAGGAATAATTGTTTTCTGTAATACACTATCATTACCTTGATTATGGTAGTCACGCGCGTATCTCCTTGACAGGAGAGCATTTCCGGTGAACTCTGACCCCAACCGGAAGCCAGATCATCAAGCTAAGAGAGGTGGGCTGCTCGAGCATGTTTCTTGGAGACAATGAGTGTCATTAGTGACCTGTGTCCTGCACTGTCCATGCTCTAATAGTTAAGTAGCATCTGCTGCTATTAAGGGACAACCTACATGAACTGCATTACCTGCATTAGGCTACTGCATTACCTGCAGGATGCTCTTAAGATAGGCTCTGTGCGGTTCACCAGTTGAAGCATGGACCCCAGTCCAACCCTGCAAGCAATTAAGGACCCCAGCTGTTCTTTGACAATGTGGGGCAGTTCGGGACACAATATGGGACCTTGTGGTACAATAGGCAATGCCTCTTTTGGGGCACTATGGCAACTCCTGCATCTGCCTGGCACCTGTCTAATGGAGCAGGGACTAGCGGCTCTTATCAAGTCATTTGGCTTTTTTCCCCAGCAGCTTAATGTCCTCAAGAAGAATCGCAAACAGCGACGATTGGTCATTTAGCAAGAACACGTGGCTTAACAACGCGCTCTACATGAAGGACAATTGGTCCATTAGAATGGCGCCCCCTGCTGGTAGCCAGAGGAGAAAGTGCTCATGGAAGAATGGCAACTTAAGGCTCGCAGCAGGAAGTAGTATTGCGTGCCTCCCTGATCACCGTCCTTAAGTGATTGCTGAGAGAAAAGTCATGTAATAAAAAAGCAATGAAAGAGAGAAGAAAAAGTGAGGAAGATTGAAGGAAAGAACACAAGTGTGCAAAAACAGATTAGTTCTAAAAGCTGGTATAACATAGATATCTCTGTGCCTAGTGTTTGTTATGTTTGCGTAAAATTATTTCAAAACATTAAACTAAATAGTTCTGGGCAATTGCCTTTCAGGAAATTAAACATTAACAGCCCAAGTCTATATTGATAGTATATTTTCTCTATTGGAGCTGTTGGTTCTCTGGAGGGTATATAGGTGAGCCCTAAAAACACAGTTGATAAAGTCAAATCCCGTTTGAAGACATCCCCTGTCCCCATTTTGACAAGCACAGAGGTCAAGAATAGCGCATCGAGATGTCCGCATCGATGCAGTGCAATGCAAAGTTCTGCAGACAAGTTGCCAAGTTCAAATTGGCCACCCCTAATCTGTTTGTTTATGCACAGCTACTAATTCCCTCGTTAGTTGAATGAGTAGGGGCACTAATTCCTCAGTTAGTTGAATGGTCTCTGGCAGCAGTTTGTGGATAGGCTCATCAGAAACTTAGTCTACTCATCTTGTTTCTGCAAGGCTGAGACTCATGGCTATGAATGAATTAGCATTGAGAATACAGGTCTTAAGATCTTCGTTTATTTCCCCAACACGACAAGCTATGAATTAAAATGAGACTTTAGATCTAAAAATGATGCTATTAGGTGCATTGTTATGTATTAATGATGCACTTCATTTGCTACAACTGGCGAAGGGTTGGAAATAATTCATGAAAGCATGTCAAAATTTTAACAATAGACAATGAATAAACCATATGAACATCATAACATCATGGGTAGAAGGACCATCGATCTCTATTAACTCGGATCTTTGATTTTGATGATGGGGAATGAAGACACGGCATAAGATTACTCTCCTAACAGATTACTCATTAGTTAAAGTAATTGAAAAAGGATTCGTTGTCTCCACTGAAAGGCTATCATTTGTTTCTGCCATTAGCCTAACTCTTGCTCAAATTATATCCCAGGAGCTTATGCGTTTGACTTTGTTTTTAAGCTATTTGCCCTGTACTCTCTGGTTTCAGCAAAGGGAATTCGCGAAAGACACCTGATTGGACCTAACAAACAGATTGAAGAAAGTGTGAGAGGGAACAGCTGAAAGCAAAGAAGGCAAGGGAGGTGGAAAAGGAACATGATTATATGGATGAAGAGTGAATGGGAGAGAAAAGAGAGGTGCCGCGGCCTAGTGGTTTAGGGGCTGGCTTTCAAAGGTTGCTTTCAAAGGTTGCAGGTTCGAGCCCCCACCGTGCACGGAACAGACTTAACTGGGCAGATCCTCTGTAATTCATCGCTCCACTCCACCCAGATGTAAATAAACATTAGGCTAATGCATTGTGTGTAATGGTAGGAGAGGGCGACTCCATGTCATGTTTGTCGTTTACATATTTATTTATTTATCTAATAACATATTTTATAAGGGTGAATCACTCAGTTATGTACTGTTTTCCAGTTATGCCCTTAGTTAAAAACTGATACAACATGTATACAAACAAGATAGTCTATGTACATACAACATGTATACAAACAAGATAGTCTATGTACATACAACATGTATGCAAACAAGATAGTCTATGTACATACAACATGTATACAAACAAGATAGTCTATGTACATACAACATGTATACAAACAAGATAGTCTATGTACATACAACATGTATACAAACAAGATAGTCTATGTACATACAACATGTATGCAAACAAGATAGTCTATGTACATACAACATGTATACAAACAAGATAGTCTATGTACATACAACATGTATGCAAACAAGATAGTCTATAAACAGAATAGACATAAAATATGCAAGTAAAATATAGTTCATGATCTAACAGTTCCTTGAAAATATGAGATCATTCACTTGCCTAAGCACAGACACCAGACACAAGGTACCACAATTTCATCCTACAAAAGGCTAGCTCATAAAAGTGACTGAATATATCTATCCATTTATTTCACTTCGTGGCTGAACAAGATCTACCCAAACAATCAGGGACGTAAATACCCAATTAACAAGGCCAATTTGTTGAGAAATTCTTGTTGGCCGTGCACCTGAACCTCTACAGATGGATATCAACATTTCGTCTATAAATAACTAGAGAGTCGTATTAGTTTAACTATCTATAATAAAATAGCTCTTGGTCTTGATGTTAAATTTTCAGCAATACTGAAGATATTTTTTTAGTAACGTTCTTGTACAACTATTCAATCAAGTAAATTGTCATCATGCTCTGTATATTTTGCACATAGCACATATGAAATATTGATGCACTTAATTTATGCTGCAGTGGTGTGAGTGCACGGATTATCTGACATTAGGTGGGCGAGTTCATGCGTAATACCATCCGCAACAACACTAGCGATTGAGCCATGATATTTTAAACGGCCAACAAATGAAACCTTACAAAAACGTTGATATCTGCAAACTACAACAGATTCTTCTTATGTTATGTTATTTCTTTGATTTTGTATTCAAACAGATTATGTATTATGAACGCACACTGTTGTATATGTGAACAAATAAAACATCTAAACATCACAAATGAAAAGGGGGATTTAATATCACAGCATCAATACATAAAAGATGGGACACCTAGGTGTAACAATTAGGAGAATTCAGACGCATGAAGAAAATACAAGAAAGGACATCTTTGCACCTAAATGGCCAACCAACAAACATATAGAGGTTGTTCAAAGAAAAGTTTCAGGTATATGACACGAAACGGTCATAAAAGGTACAGAATGAAAAGCAGGCAAAAGCCAATGGTGGGACAGATATTAGGGGAGAAAGGACAGGCAAAAATGTGTGTTTCAGAGGACTAGAGCAAGAAGAAAAGAGAGAAAGAGAGAATAAAAAATAAATAAAGAAAAATAAAGGAGGAAGAAAATAAATAAAGAAAGAAAGACTCCATTACTGCAAACAAAGGGTTATCAAAAATGACGAGATGGATATGACGAAATCCATGGTAACTTAAACCAGTTTACTTTTTATAAGCAACCACATTATCAAAATAAAAAATAATTAAATGAAAGATTATCACTTACCCTCTACGATCCTCGTGCCAATAATTGCATCTAGGTTGAGATTGTTCTTTTCTTCGACAAAGAAGTCCAGGGCATTTTCCAAGGCGTTTAAAGTCCTCTTTAGGTATACAGGGCCATTGGAGAGGGATGAACTAGGCAGACAGAGGGCCAGCAAACAGCAGCAGCAGAACACTAGTGTAGTGGTTGACATATCTGTGGTTTATGGGGCTGAATGAATGAGTTTTCTCTTAAGAACAATAGCAGAAACTTGCCAAGATCTCTCTTAAAACTGCTACAAGATCATTCTGCCTGTTATATACGCGCCAAAGTGAACACAGATACAAGTAGCACAGGTGACAAGATCACTAGCTGGCTTCTGATTGGCCAATTCCTTGGACAAGGGCGCCACCTACGTTTGCCTCGTTCTGGCCTCTGACGTCATCAAGAGTTGCAACGCCTTCCACTTTTGGCAGTTTCATCAACCAAGCATCTCAAAGGCATGTCTGGAAAAGAAAATGACTCATTGTATCAATCAAGAAATGATGATTCAATTAAGCTACAACTTCACTATTAATTCATATCAGGCATATTAATATCCTACTAATTAATTGGATGCACAGCCGGAATATTATAACAAATAATACAGTAGCACCTCCCTATTGAGACCACATAATTAGGCGTAATACTCGAAGGTTTTTCATTTTGAGGTGGTCTTAACAGCGAGGCAAATTTCAATATAGTGAAGTCTGGAAAATTGTTCAGAAAAAATATTATCCATAAAGTGTTCTTACCACTGAAATATTCTTATAATGAGGTAATACTGAATTATGAACAATGTTCTGTTATATTATAGATTATTTCCATAAATCATACCTGATTTAACAAGCAATAAAAATAATAATTTCCCGAGTAAATCAATCAATAGAATGCAATCAGCAACAAATGCGCATGCAAGTTTAATAGTCTTCCATTGTCATCATATTCCACTAAGAGTTTTTCAGGATTGCTAATATCTGTTACATTCTTCGTTGCAAGCAATAAAATATAAACTGCAGGCCAATAATGTACATTGTATTCATCCCTGCATTGACATTATCGTTTTAACTAAAAAGATTGAATAATCCTAATGAGTTCTTATGTGAATGAATCGTATTATGCCATATATAGCTAAATATTAGATAAAAGTTGTAATTGATAGTCCAGCAGTGCATGGGAATCATGAATGATCAAATAGGTTTACTTGTAATGTATGAATAAACATAGACCTAAATAAAATGCAATCCATGAATCATGACATGACTTAGCAGCATGGTTGCAACGTTTTAACTCATCACGAGTGGAGATCTGAGTTACAATTTATGCAAATAAGCGTCATAGGCTGCGTCTTCCGTGCAGCACGTGCTCCATGTCACTGCGTCCTAGAGATAACGAGTGGATTGGAGGTGGCGACACCTGCCCGGAAAATAATCCCGCGCAAATTGAGAGAAGCAGACGATCTGCAGACGGCGACCTCATTCCCGGATGTTGTTTGCAATTAATGGCGGGAGAACGAGGGCCAGGATCAAGAAGAGACAAGTCCCAAATATGCAGCTGGACTTAGTGGTCATCCCTGCATCATGTCCACTCTATCTCACGTCCACTTGATGGCTGTGACGTCACATTATGCACGATTCATGAGGCACCCGAAGAAGTTGCATCAGATGAAGTTCGTAAAAAGGATCGTTGGCTTATTTTCTATTAGACGTGAAGTTTAACCAAGCAATACGTAAAATTTACGACCAAAAAAAAAAATAATCAGGATTAAAAAATAAAAAAAAACCACTGGAAATGTTTAGAAAAATGTAGGTCTTCCAGAGTGATTTAGATGCAACTGTCAGCAAAATTGAGACCAGAAATTCAATATCAGTAGTGGAATGTCAAATGACCAGAGAATTAAACAAGACATAATAATATTACACTTATAGCCTACGTATCAAATGAGCAAGTATAATTAAAAAAAGAAAAAAAAAGAAATGATGTTCATATTTTTTTTTACCACAAAAAGGGAAAATTTTTGGGTGAATCAACTTTGACTAGGACATGCTCACCTTGCACAAGTATCACATGATAGTATCACATGATAGTCACATGAACATGAACGCAACCAACAACGACATGCGTTCCATGTCTCGCATCCCGAGATGTCGAGTTCGATTAATGTACGCGAGAGGGGGACACTGCAGGCAGTTTATATAAAGCATTCGAATCTCATCCTCTAGCTTTGATCCATATTGAGGTAATAGGTAAAACCCAAACATTGTGACGGTTGAGTAATTATGCAACAACAAACAGACTAGTTAATGGATGTTATTGTGAAATACAGTAGCAATTTCAGCATTTTCCATATCCCCCCCTCCTCCCCACAATGCTGTAAAACATGGCTGAGACATGTCAATGAGACTATCAGAAGCACAATTAAGTCATCTATCTATCTATATATCTATCTATATATCTATCTATATATCTATCTATATATCTATCTGTCTATCTATCTGTCTATCTATCTGTCTGTCTATCTATCTTTCTATCTTTCTATCTAACTATCTATCTATCTATCTATCTGTCTTTCAATTTTAGCATTTTCAATATCCCCCCCCCCCATGCTGTAAAACATGGCTGAGACATGTCAATGAGACTATCAGAAGCACAGTCAATCTATCTATCTATCTATCTGTCTGTCTGTCTGTCTGTCGGTCTCTGTTTGTCTGTCTATCTATCTGTCTATCTATCTGTCTGTCTATCTATCTTTCTATCTTTCTATCTAACTATCTATCTATCTATCTATCTGTCTTTCAATTTTAGCATTTTCAATATTCCCCCCCCCCCCCATGCTGTAAAACATGGCTGAGACATGTCAATGAGACTATCAGAAGCACAGTCAATCTATCTATCTATCTATCTGTCTGTCTGTCTGTCTGTCGGTCTCTGTTTGTCTGTCTGTTTATCTGTCTGTCCATCTGTCTATCTGTCTATCTATCTGTCTGTCTGTCTGTCTGTCTGTCTATCTATCTATCTGTCTGTCTGTCTATCTGTCTATCAGTCTGCCTGGGTGTCTGTCTAGCTGTCACTATTTCAGTCTGCCACCCATACTTCCAATGTTCTACAGGAGATAATTATGATAATAGGATATGATAGGATAGGAAAGGATAAGATAGGATAGCCTTCTTTGTACAAGACTATTCAGTGGATTACTTTTTTTAATCCACAGCTAATTTAATACCATGCTCAAAAGCAGTGGTGAGGCGTCTGAGCCACACTCAACTACTCAGATTCATACTCATGGGATTAGTCACACTCCAATGATTTTGTCAAAATATTTACAAATTTTAGCAAGCCAGCTGTTAATCTAACTGACAACTATGTGTGTTGCAACTTGCACTTGACCATTTGGTCAAAAATGTTTGAACACCAATGAGTCAACAGCAGAAGACGTTGTTTTGCAAATTGTCCCTTTCTGCCCTTAAGGTCTTTAATCGTGTAATTAAGGGATTTTAAGGTCGATTGGGAGGCACACAGTAAAACTGTAAATGGGCGATAGTGGAATAAAAGGACATCGATCGACCACGTGGCAGTGTGGTTGTAAAACTTAACATTTCGAAAGAACGTAATAACACAAAAGAGGCAGAACGAAGGAAAGAAAAGATGAAAGAAAAGCAAAAGAGATAAAGACATAATAACGAAAGATAAAAATTATGGTAAAAAGAAAGAATGAGAGAACGAACGATAGATAGAAAGGAATGAAGTTAAAAAGAAAAAAAGAGAAAGAAAGAACAAGAGGGAAACAAATAATGTTTTTTTATTTTATTTTTTATATTGAATATGATTATATTTAACCATGTATCTATCTGCCACCATACATATTATATATATTTCTTTTTTTAAATTGTTATCAATTAACATCTACGATAAAAATTGTAATTTTGATTGTTTTATTTGTCATATATATGTATATTTAATATTGTTTGGTAATGGCATATACACTGCATAGTGTCTGCCAACCGTGTTAATGATAATTTCGATGAATGCAATTATTTATTTTTATTTTATTTTTTTCATATGATACATGGTCAATAAAGAAATTGAATTGAAATTGAAAGAGAAAAATAAAGTAGAAAGAAAGAAAGAAAGTAAGAAAGACAAATAATAAATGAAGGAGAGAGAAAGAAAAGAATACGAGAAGCCATTAGCTCAGCAAAAATATCAAATTGATTTATCAGCACATAAATCTATCATCCGAGAACGATAAATCAGCAGAATTGCCTGGAATAACACAGGTAGCAGAACAAATTATCGACAGGAAATGTATATATACATGGAATTTGGATAAAACAAATCAAGTAAGAGAAAAAATTACAGTAACAAAAGAAAACCAGACTCCACCCTGTTCCAAGGAACAGATAGAAATGATTCACCATACCGTAGCGTAGTCATCTTCATAGTCGAGTATAACAAGATGAGAGATGAGATGGAGAGAGATAAATGAAAATACTGTGTGGTAGTCTCCGATACCTTTGAATAATGAGGATCTAAATATTTAGAAAAGATGAGAAATAAAATATCCGTAGTAGAATAAAATAAATACCGGTTTCCTATTACACATTTACTCCTCAAAAACAAGGGTCGGGTAGATATTCATTAGCCAGGAAGTTGTATACCTCGTTACGATTACCAGAATATCTAAATAGTCTCATCAGAAGCTTTACTTCAAAATTGTGTGTATGCGACCTCTGGTTGATGGTCAAGGTCATCTGTGTGACCTTGAGTACAGAGGTCATCTTAAAAGGCCCTTCAAAATTTATACAACTACTCTGACTTATAAACTAGATTTGGTTAATATACGGTAGTCCGATGTTGAGCTATAGTACTTACCCCATTCGGGGGTAATTACCCCATTTATGGGTGGTAACTATACTACTGTATCTGAGATGTCAAGGAGATGTCACTTAACCTCCTAGCAGACAGTCTTGAGGGATTTTTGTACACAAAAGTTGTCAATATTGCTATTCCGGATGCCAATTGACTTTTAGGGGGGTGTATGGATCACCCCTTTCCACTTGACTGAGCATCAAATTGACCCCTCAGATTGAAAGACCTTACAGCACAAGCAAACATACTACAATATCAGAGCTGTATCTTTACCCGTTTTTGAGATATTTCAATAGAAAGTTTTGTTAAAATCGACTTAAAATGACCTGTGACCTTGAGAAATAGGTCAAGGTCATTACGGTTCTACAGAATTGTAGTGCTACCTAAGGTCCACCTACCCACCAAATTTCGTCCCGGTAGGATCAAAATTTGGTGGCGAAGAATAATAATAATAATTTTAACAAAAACAATATGATTCACCATAGTGATGGTGAATCCTAATTACAGTAACACAAGAAACCAGGAAAATTAATGATTTTGCTCAATGGAGTATGTACAAACTCCTTCTCAATAAAATTTAATGCTTGCAAACCCTGCTTTATTTCCCTAAAGTTTCAGGAAAAGTGTTAGTATATATACAGCTGTAGTCGCAAAATCAGATTAACCAGGAAGATTAAAATATAAAAAAAAAAAAAGAAAAAAGACTAACCAAACAGGAAGATTTCAATTTTTGTGTATTCTTACTTAAAAATGCTTCTCACTTTTTCCTTTTTACATCCTATTCTAAGAATACAAAGATCGTTTGGTCCCAACCCACTAGATGTCGCCAAAATACAGATGATAGAATAACCGATAGGTGAGTTTCTGATCATAGATGACACTCGTTGACAACGCATAAGAAAATGTTACTGATGCTGCAGATGATGCTTGTTAATAAATACATCTCACCTGCTGATATGAGCATCATTTGGCAGTATTGAAATCTTCCAATTAACCCAAAAGACCATGGTGAGCAGACGAACACGAGGAACCCACGTGGGACGCTGCATACGACGCTGTCTCAATGCTTCGCATTACGTAATGCTGAGAGCAGAACGTTATCTCATCCTGGCGACTGCGGATGCCGAGGTTGAAGTGTGAGCAACACACGAGCATCACAGCCAGGCATCATTCAGTCTGCTTAAACAATGGCCGTGCCAACAGCTGTCGAATCCTGATTTGTGACACAGTCAGCTACATTAAGGTCATATAGAATATCCAGTTACTATCGTGCAAAATTCAGTAATTTTAGAAAATTTGGAAAAGGCTGATATTAAATGTTACATCACATGTATAACAATAATAATTACACTGTCAGTATCAATCTATACGATAATTAGGAACCCACAGACTGGGACATAACGATCTCATTAATTACCTGCATGTATTTATTTCATATAACTACTTTCATGTATAGCGTAAATGTATATTTACATTTGACAATACTAAATATGTAACTTTTTTTACTTTTTATCTTTCGACTGAAAGCTTCATAGCTTATGTTGTTTGTTTTATTGCATCACCACCGACGTTAAATAAAATCTTATCTATGTGGGATAGAGTTTTGTCCGGCCTGGTAGCGATATCTGGTTTGTGATACTAAGTATAACATCATTACGTCTGCCTCTGTCAGCTGGCCATATAAGCCATATCTAATCTTTAGACCACTAGGTTTGGCAAAAACACGATGACTTGATATCAGTATCATATTAATGTCTAGCTTAATTTTTTTTTTGTATTTCATTGTATTTAATTCATTTGAGAATTATTACTTTTATAATTATCATATTCTAATTTTCATGTTGTGTGCAAAGTAGTATAGCTAATACTGTGATCTCAAATATGTACTCCTCAGCCACTGTAATTTTCCTATGCAGCTTCAATTCAATATACTTTACTTGTTCAATTTGTCCATGTTGTTTCAAACAGGATATAACAGTAATGTCGGTTATAATATAAATTTGTAAATCATTCGACATTTACGATATCTTTTCCGGGTCATTCATCATGTTTATTTCATTGTCATTTTTATACAATACAAATAATATAAAAGTCTGTATTGTGTGTTATAAATAGACAAGATTTAAGGATAGGCTAATTAATATCTTCCATACAAACACAGAACATTCTTTTTCAAATGATGTTGTTATACTAAATTGTTGTCAATATTATTGATGATAAACAATTTCACAAATAATACTTACATTGCGTGTGCAGACTTCAAACCTTCTCTTCCAAATCATAGTCTTATTCACAAACAACCAATATGTAGTTTCTCTAAATCCGGAAGTTTTGAAACATTTCGTCCACAAAATTTCCCCCCATTTTGTTTGCACATCTGACTACCCAAGCGGAACTGTTTGTGCACTCAGAACATCGACATGCAGAATAACAGGGTTTGTTGAAACTAATCCTTATATCAAGACCACTGTCAGATTGAAATACATTGCAATATATAGAGTCCTTTTTCTGTCCCCTCTTATTCACATTAATCGTATCAATCATAAATAGATAAATACAGTTATAATTATGGCAGACAAGACCTTGGAGCTGATGCTCTATATAGAGGTCAGCTATTCCACAAACAGTCAAAATAATGTCTAAAGAGTTAAATTTTTTTAAACATGTAGATACCAAAGACCCCTGTAGTATCTTTGTAGATACCATCAAAGATTTTCAATTTAAGTAGGTTGAACTTAACCACTCCCTGGTAATTGTCTTACAAATAATGATAAAACATAAATCATATCTTAACACACAACATTAACCCACCCGAAAATAAGACATGACAATTCTCACTTATATATTACTAGGACCATATATATAATTCTACCAAATATGTACATCTTTAAACTCTCCTACCATGCACGTAGAAATTGTGAGTAGAAATTGATTATTTAGTTTTTATTTTAATGATATTTTTATGCAAAATATAGCATGAATGATATGAACATGCCAATAAAATCTATATATAGTATATATATATAATATATATGTAATATATATATAATATCAGTAAGCTTATATGACCACCTGCCAGAGGCAGACGTAATGATGAGATTATAAGGCCTGGAATCCACACCACATTTATCCCATGGGTGGGGTCTTTTACTTGCCTCAGCATAGTTTCCGCGTACAAGGCACTTCCAATTCAACGTCTCATGGGATGGCTGGAATGTAGCTCATGAAGAGTGCCCAGGCCGGGTGGGTGGTTGGTGAATTAAGGCTTTGAGTCCTGTATTTCTGCACCTGTTGGGCTAATTAGGACAGGCAGGGACCATGGCAGTGAGAAATCGATGAAACAGTCATCCAACTTAGGCTTGACTGGGAATTTAACCCGGGACCCAGTGGTTGGAAGCCAATCACGCGACCATTTAGCTCAAGGAAAACTTCTCTGACTCGATACTTTTGCAAATCTTTGAAGTCCTTGTCATCCGGGGAAATGGTCAGAACCAAGAACCTGTTTTTACCCAGACAGTTTATTGGGCATAACATGGGGTCATTACAGGACAACGACTGATTCTTGTCAATCACCACAGCGGATCGGCTCACACTAGATGGAATGTCAGCACTGTATAGACTGTCTCGCTTTGCTGCATTTATTTTCAGTAGCAACGTGCTCATGGATCCTCCAAAAGATGGCCGGTATTCTTCTCTGCATTCCTTGAGATTTTCAAAGAAGTACGCCTGACAGAATTGTAGGAGCACATCGTTCAAATCAAGAGACACATCCAACATCTGCTCCTGCATGACATGCATGACTTCGTGCCTTTTGTCAACTGATGATGCAGCATCTTCTATGACTTTCTGAGAACGCTCTTCCTGGAGTTTACGCAAGTCGTATATGGCCTTCTTCTCCAAGAGCTGACGTAGTGTTTCAGCACGATCCACCATGGCCTGGCTAAATGCTTCACCCCAAATACAGTACTCTGACATTGCTGCCTGGAATGCCCCTGCAGCTCCCTGTTCCATGCCTCCAATAACCAAATCAGAATATTCCTTTATCACCTGCCACTTGATGATATTGACACTCATGGACACCATTACTTGAAGGTCCACCACAAACTCTCCTTCTTTCTCTTTTATGATTTCTTTATCACCAGACATGATCGCCTTTGAATCCCTAATGATCGTGTCAATTTGAGCAACCATTGCAGCGAGCCTGTTATATGTGGCATCCAGTTTTTTAGAATTTATGACAGAATTTCCAAATGCACTAGCCGTGGCTTTGGCAATTACAGTGAACTGTCCAGTTACCACTCCCTTGGCAACACTAGCAATTCCCGACAGAAAAGACAATCGAGACTTGGTCAGTTGATTCTGATATTCTTGCTCAAGTGCTTGAACATGTTGAACCAGATCTTCTCTTGCTACTTCAACTTGCTCGATTGCATTTTGATAATTCTTCTCTATTTCATCCTGAATGGCAGTGACCCCTGCATAAGTTTCCTCCATATTCTTCAAACTGACGAGAGCTTCATTTACTACTGTTGCCTTGTGGATGTGATTCATTTTGCCAGCAATGTTTAGGAAATCTTCATACTGAATAGCACTGTCCTGCAGCCTGTCATAATCTTCTTTATAGATTGAAATTTGGGTGTAATAGGTTTCTAAGATATTTACAAGGTGGTTCTTGCTATACAGAGGTACATGATGGGTGTTTGTGAAGTCTATGCCTGCAAACTGTGCCTTCAATGCAGAAGCACTCCTAACCATGGCCTCCTGCTCCTCATCTTGAGCAGGGGAATTCATCAAGTCGTTGATCATGGCATTAGCAATGTTGATGAACCTCTGTTCACCAGTGCCGACCAACATTCGCACGCAAGTATAACTAACACGCTGGAACAGGAGATCAGGGTAGGGTCCTTCTTGCAAAATTCTTTGCCATTCCTCCTCCTCAGCGTCTATGTTTGGTGCATTATCGGTTGAGTGGATGTAGGTAGCCACTTCTCTGTCAAAGAATATCTGGCGCGCTTTTATTACCAGTGCATGGTCAAGAACAAGACTGGCATCGACATACACTGCTTGGGCATAGACATTCACTTGCTTTGGTGTCTTATCTTTCAGCAGTTCTTTGATTTCTGAATATTTGACAAGGAATTGTCTGATTGTGATGTATTCTTGGTTTCCTATGACCTGGTTCCCCATGTCAAGTGAGCCACAGGGTGCATAGCATTCTCCTGATGAACAGAAGTGGTCTTCTTGTGGAGCCATGAATGGAACAGATGCTGACAATGCCACCCTTGAAAATATAATGTGGTTTTAGCAGGAATTGTCATTTCATTGACCTATCATTTCCGAGTTATACATGTGTGTCCATATTTCTCATACTTACTTTCTTGTGACAAAATTTTGAAGTCGAGGGAGCACTGTGAAGAGCATGGTATCTACTGTGGTCAGAGTCTTTTCATCATGATGCCTGAAAATAAGCTTGTTATAAAACAAAACTTCAATCAAAATACCAAAATAAGAAGACATATATTTTACCTTATACCCAGATACTCACATATTTACTGCAAAATGGGACACTTTGATACCAGCCAAGTCAACCACTGCAAATGACAGAGGCACGGAATTGTAGAACTCAGAACAAATTTATTTGACAAAGTATACAAAATCAGGAGCAATAATTGAAGTTATTAGCTCAGAACGGATTTCTAGGAACCACATTATCAAGTGGATTGTTTGAAGCTATCCAGACAATACACTGACCTGCTGGGGTTCTGTATATGCTGTTGTATTTGTCTCCTCCACACCCCAGGTAGATGTTGTCTGCCACACACGGTTCATCACAAACACCCAGAGGAACTCTGGCACTAATCGGAAACTGCGGACCACAGAAACAGGCACCTCCATTTTGAATGGCAGCGTAACCAAAATGGATTCTTGCGCATTCTTGGATGCAGTCGTCGACAGTTTTATTCGCATCCTTGTCCCACCTTCTTATCGGCACGTGGTGGATGGTGTCATCAAAGCAGCCCACATATCTTGAGTCTGTCATGAAGTCAAGGTATTTTGAAATGTACATATTGTACTTAATCCTGAGAGCATGAAGTCACTGTTTCCTGTTATGTTTGCATACATTTCATGCTTCAATTAATTCCCAAAGTAACATGAGAAAGCTCATGCCAACTATATAAGCATTGTAACAGCCTACCTGACATAATTAAGACGTATGAAATCAATAGTTTATAATGAAAGTTATACTGAGCTATAAGTGGAAGTATATGCTAGCTGTGCTGCAATACAAACCTTGGGGAACGACTTGAACAGTGTACCTTGAGAGACCACCGCAGTACTGACCAGCATCCCCAGAGCAGTTCAACAAGCAGATTTTGTGCAAGGTTTCATTGATGGAGATGTTATTTCCCATTTCATCGCTCAACAGGTGCTCTTCTGAAGGAACTTCTTTTCCACATCGACATTCATCAACCTGCATGTCGATAGATGTTAATTACAAGAACATATTCTTATTTCTATATTAGAACTATCACGAATATATATATTTGGGGTTATTTCTATATTAGACACCCCATTCTTGGTTTATTTTATTTTCGGTATCATACACATAGGATGGGTGGATGGATTAGGGCTTTACATCCTGTATTTCTGCACCTGATGGGCTAATCAGAACAGGCAGGGACTATGGCAATGAGATGAAAGATGAAACAGCAATCCAATTTAGTCTCTGGAATTGAACTCTGGGCCCAGTGGTTGGAAGCCCAGTACTAAATTAAAAGCATGCATCCCTGAGCTATTTTGATACCATTTATGTAAATCCGTAGTTGCCTGAGTATGTAAGTGTATATTCTCAAGCTAGTATTTAAGCAGAGAACCCTGCCAGTTGTAATGCCTGCGTTTGACAGGAAAATCTGTAAAATTCCTAAATCACAAGCTGGTTTTATTGAACTTTTCATCATGACATTTTAGGTAATGCCAATGATTGTGAAGGTTAAAGCTATGGAATTACTTTATATGAAAAACGTTTCATCTATTCCATAACAAATTATCGTGAGGAAGCTCTATGGCCTTCAGTAAGTCCGAAGAATTGATTTGACCCTTTACAATTGTTGCCTTAGGAGTACTTATCTAGATAAAAGTATTGTCTTGCTTAAGACCAGCACCTTAACTCCAGAATAGTGATATCCCAGAGTTCGGCATGTATCAGCACACTCCATACTGGTCAGGAGCTGGTGTTTGGATAGAGCCACTAATGGCAGGTATTCATCCACTGTTTCAATGTCAAAACATCCATAGTCGAACTGGTGGTGTACTTCGGCTCTTTCTCCTGAAATTGGGTACAATGCAATGACAAACACTGTTATATGGTGTTACATGGGCACTGGATGGCCACTACATCATTTTACTCTAACAGTTGCTCAAATTTCCAAAATTGAAATACTTCAGTGTTTAAAAATATAAAAACTACCTTTCCAGTCAATGTCATCTTCAAACATCAAAGGGTCGTAATAAATGGCGGTATTGTCAGCCCTCAATTCCCCTTCAGTTATGTAATGACGACGGCCATGAGGACACAGGTAGCAATACTGAAAGTATAAAGAAGAAGAACGGTACCATACTTCCCTCATATTGGGTCTCCATTGTACCAAGATTGTAAACCTAATCATCAGAACGGGTATACCGTTTCTTTTAATTCTCAGACACATCTTTTTTCACATTTTCACGATGTTAAAGTGTCTCCACTGTCCTCCAGTGGTGGCGAAGAGCTGTGCAGTGACATTTGCCAGGGGAAAAATGCTTTTTCAAGGCGTTTTATTTTGGTGCATGACTACAGTAACGCGCTATTGAAATTTCCTTTTAAAATTGAGTAGTTCATACAATTCAACCTACAATTCCTACTGACAACTGGACTACTGCAAAGGAATGGCATTCCTCGATTTCCTCACACAGGTTTTTGCACTGTGATGTGTTCTGGACGTATATTGGGCTCTGGACTGGATCAGGCATTGGTCTCACCCCGTCAAATTCTACATACATGTGACCTGTAAACTCAGAAAGTGCAGGATAGATGTACTTATCATATCAATAAAATTGGTGGGTAACAGGTCTGAACTATTCTAACATATTTTGGTTACAGGCAAGGAGATTAAACCGTATCTGTGTTCCCAACTTTGGACACAAAAAATGCCACATATACAGAAAAAAGAAATAAAAAATGATATAGTGTACAGCCTATAGTTTTAGTACCTGGTCTCATGTGGCAAGTGCCCTGTTTGTCGTGATAGCAACATCCCGACTGATCACAAACCACTGCATCTACCCCTTGCACCCCACATACAGCATGGTCTTCGTGGGCGTCACATTCAACTGAAAAATAAATATATATGTGGTTATGACAACCCCCTGTCTATCGCAATCTCCTTTATTGAGTTATATTATCGTAGGTCCACCCGTCGGATAACAATAGACACATCATCTGAAATATAATTTTTAATTTTTGGTCTAAGCCAAAGGGGCCCATGTGATTGTATGGAAAGTGCAGCCCTCTAGAGCAAGTTCTTGATGCTGTCGAGGGTTGATTGATGAGGTGAGAGAGAGGAGGAGTCCACACATGTTACACATTTACCCGATGAGTGGGATCTTTTACTTGCCTCAGCTGCTCAGCATAGACACTGAGTACAAAGGACCGCCAATTTAACGTCTCATCCGAACGACACAATGCCAAATACGCCACATGGCCCAACGTCCCCACCCCCAAATAGCTCATGTCTAGTTGGCTTTTACCCCATGA
Organism: Alitta virens; assembly: GCA_932294295.1. Taxonomy (NCBI): domain Eukaryota; kingdom Metazoa; phylum Annelida; class Polychaeta; order Phyllodocida; family Nereididae; genus Alitta; species Alitta virens. Next base: position 11,202,663 of record OW028575.1, on the reverse strand, counting down.
GTTTATTTTACTTGCTTCAACATTAAAATTACTTAGCTTATAAAGAGTACTCAGCCCGGGCACTGAACTGAAGACTTCTTAGAAGCTGGGCAAAGCCATGCCTTATTTTAATATAAGAACAAAACATGGCTTACCAACGCAACTGGGGACTTTGCCATGCCACTCAACACTCCTTTTATCTTGGGTCAAGCCACACGTTCGTCTAGTCTCTCCCAGGATGACGTGGTGTAAGCGACTGCAGGAATATTCTACTAATGTCTCATACTCCCAGTCATTGGCCCCTGGGATGGGCACAGAAGTCAGTCTGAGGCCCTCCTCATCATCTGGCCTGCCACAAGATTTCCCTGAAATACACACAATGCTAATTGACGCATTAAAAGTTTTTTTTGGAAGAGACTCGCCACTTGGTGGTTGTTATAAGCAGTAGATAATTTTGATAGAATAGGCTTACTTTCACAGCTATGTTTGTTGACAGCCATATTGTACCCCGCGTTACATTCACAGTAATAGCTGCCCTCTGTGTTCTTGCACAAGTGTTCACACCCTCCATTTTCTGATGCACATTCGTCCACATCTGAAGTGACAACAAGACTGCACCACTTGTATAAAACAAGAATGACCAAAAGAGGACTATTTTCTTTATGGCGTTTATATATGTGTAGAATTGTATTCTTTTCTTTTGTAAGAAATACTTGTGATGCACAGTTTATGATACGAATGGCCTTATTCATGTTTTGTACAAGCATTTGACCTTGTTCTTATACTTTTTCATGAGAAGGGGAGCAAGATAAAAGCAAAAATGAAAACAGAGTCATATTGAGTTTTCCTCCTAAGAGATCTGTGCTAATGTACGTCTGGGGGGGGGGGGGGGGGGGGACTCAAATAGCTCATTGTATTGACGGTTTGAGTGATACGTACCTACAGTTAGATTCATTAAAATTGGCCTGTCAAATTGAACCTAGACAAAGCTACAAAACTTTTGTAATATGATGCTACCTGCCACTAAATGGAACTGTCTGGCTATAGCTGGATCTAAAGGTACTTGCAGCACCATTTTGGTGCATAAGTTGAGAGTTATGCATATTTGTTATCTTTTGTTGAGAAGATGCATGTCAATTGCGCATACATATTTATGATATATTAGATAAACTTCTTACATTTACCAAGGTTTATATTTTCAGTGCTGGTAGTTTAAGCTGAGTATAAGCTAGAAGCAGACGGCTGCCTATAGCCAGTTACAGTTACAGCCAGGAATAGGTTGCTATACAGTTGACTAGAGTCGACCATATTTTATGAAACTAACTGTAACCCATAGAATGATAAATCTCAAACGATGGAAAATGTGGGAAATTGAACTGTTGGCAACCAAGCAAGCTTACTGTTAAGTGGATAATATGATAAATGCAAAGCCAGAGAAATGATCATAATGTCTTGCCTTCATTACACCTTGGACCAGTGTATCCAATGTCTAAACAACTAAGACACACATCGTAGTCCTCCTTCCCTACATTTGACTTGCAAGTGGCACACTGGGAGTACCGTCCACATGTGTAGAGAGAGGCTGGTTTCCCACAAGTCCACAATGCCTGGTAGTAACGCATTTGAACATTAATTTTATCACTCATGTTAATAATAATACACAATAAAGCACACTTTACATGAATCAAATCCGTTACTACTATGACCCACGGTTTACACTTCATTATAAACGTCCAAATGCAATCCTAACTTACTAGTTGATAAAAACACTTCTAGGAAAGAAATAACATGCAGTTTGCTATATTTTCCATTGTTATTTCTGCTGCTTCTTTGTGACCATAACAAAAGGCTATAATGAAGATAGAAATGGCAAAAAATTATCATTGCAAAGAAACTTGAAGTACATTTTTACAGATAGGAGTTTTTATGGGTTAGAAAGTTGGGGTTTTGAGTTTTGGTAACATTTATATCTATTTTGTGGACATTTTTTTTGGATTATACTATAATTATCTTATAGGCTAATTATAAGAAAAATGTATTTACTCTCTTAACGCAGTCAATGTCAAAAAAGGCGTCTCTCTGGTCACCAGGGCAAGGGCATTTGTGTTTTCCAGTGGGACAATCCTTTGCTGTTGTTTTGCGCGGGCAGGTTGCTGTAGTCCAGAAAATGTACATAAGAAGTTAGTGAGTACATTCAGTCGAATCATGGTTTTTCCGCATACAGACACTGAGGACTGAATTTCGAACCAAGTATTTGACTCTTGATTTTTAACTGATTGATTTCTGTCATTTTCAGTGCTACTAGCCTAATGTATATTTAGTGCTTTTCTGGTAAACATTTGTCTTTGAAAATGTGATTTTGGAGATATTCATTAGCAATTTAAAAGTTAAATTCAGTCTGACGAGCTATCAAATGTTGAATGAGATGCATGCAGATAAATGTTTTCATGATTGCAAAAACAGGAGTCTCAGTCTAAAAAGAATTAAAAAAAGAATTAGCCTGTACTCACATTCTCCAGCAACTTGCAGGAGTCCACACCATAGGAATGTCACCACTGCAATAATAATTAGTGATTCACAAATTGTAACTTAGTATTCAAATTTTAAAGGAAACGAAAAACCAATTTACCAATGATCAGACAAAGCCTGGACATGATGAACGAGATATGGTTGAATTCAAACTGCAAATTTGAAATAGGAAAATTTCAATTTCATCAAATCAGGGAATCTACATGAATTTGCATATTACTTATAACATCTCATCTGATTGGCTATCCACTGTAAGTTGTGCCTGTTACCTGGCTATAATAGTGTAGGAAAGTGATGTAAGTTGAGCCAGTTTTTGGGGGGTCTACTGTAATTAATTTCAGGGAGTTTTTTTTAAGCATGGAATAGAAGAATCAACTGCATTCAATGGTTCTTTAATGGCAAATATTGCCATAAAACATTCATATAGTAAATGTGGCTCAACTTACATCATCCTGTTTTTTTTTTGTTAGTTTTTTGTTTTCGTAAATTTTACCTCAAAGAATCAAACCGACAAATGTCATCAATGGAATGACTATATAATGGCCAATATATATTTGTTAAATTTCGCCTTTGGCAGTCAATTCTGCCCTTTTGTAACATCTTTTAACTTTGAAATGTTTTCCCCATACTACATCATAATCATTAATAGGGAACATTAAACACAGGACACAATTCATTGATATCTATGGTTAGTTGCCAGTTGCCTGTACAATTACTTACTGGGTGGCTCATCTTACCCCATTTTCCCCCATCTTACTGTTGGCCGCAGATGAAGGAGTAATACAATATAATGTATATGTGATTAATGAGTCTTCGTGCTCTTGTCATTTTTGTTTTATAAGGTTAAAAATTTCGGCTTCTTCAGGTTTTATTTTGTCAAATTCTACAAAATGTGCTGCATATCATCCATGACCTTCTTGTCAGCGGTTTGTGTCATCCATAATGTGCATTGACACTGTGTGTCGTCACCTCACAGCCCAGCGGTAAATTAATCAATTTTAGTCTCTTATAGTCTACTAAAGGTCAAACAGTGATGGGGTATGTTCAACAGGTCATGACATTTGCTTCCAACATACCACAAATCAACAGTCATGAAGCTTATATCACTCACCAGCAAAGGGTTTAAATGGTTAATACCACATAGCCTTATTTCTGGTGGAAGATGCTCTTGATTAACGTCACGGTCGGTTGAGTTCATGATATAACATGCTATAGTCATTTTGCAATGGTTTTTATTATTGTGTTTAATATATTGTATTTCCTATAGTTGTATCTATTTGCTGCAATTGCTTATATCAATGAAGTGTTGTGTGATGTTGTGCTTGGTAGTTGATTGCGCGTTAGATATTTCACACCTCTTTAGTTGGCTTTATGAAGTCATTCTGCAATCATAACCATGCAAGTAAACATGTTCATGTAAGGAATCATGCATTGGAATACATCAGGTCTTCAGATCTGTGTAGTCGAACCAATTTCGCTCGCACGCACACATGATCACACTATGTCTGCTATGTATGGATTTATCAGGAATAAAGTGCGTTAGAAATAATTCTGCTTGAAGTCCATAGAACATAGTCGTTTCATTTTGCTAAGTGCTGTACTAATGGTCAGTCTATTGCTTGCCCTTTGTTGTTCCTTTGACTAGTCTAGTGTAACTTGCCATGGCTTAACTGCACGGTGTACATAAAATGTCAAGCTCCTTAATTTATGTAGGCCTATCTTGGGAATGATAAGCAAAGATAACTTATTCTGCAGAATAGCTTTATTGCACTATTCCATGTACACAAAAAGTAATTCCGCAAGAGTTCTTTTGGCATATTACAGCTTTGTTTTACACAGAAAATGACCTTAAAAGGCTTAGAATCTAAAACAAATATCTTGGGCATTCATAAATATAACAATGTAAGTTGTGACAACCCAGAATTTTCTTAGGATATGTATAAATGCATAACAATTGGTGATAGCAGAGGCACTTAGTGGTAATGGCTAACTTAAACTAGTGGCGCCTTCTTGTGATTATCTGCCTTCATAACTGCTTGAAGAGGAATTGGAGATCAAACTGTAATCGTCTTCAACTTCAGAGCAGAATCCCATGTTGCGCAGAGGTTTACTCATACGTGTGGGGTCACCAGGTGTTGGATCACTGATTTTACGAAGAGCGACACGAGAGAACTCGATCGAGTGCATCTGCGACTTCCGCTTCCAGCGAACTATCAGCACAACAGCTAAGGCCAAAAGCAGAGCAGCAACGGCCCCCCCGATTGTGGCAGCCACAAGGTTAGTGGATGGGAGGGCTACTCTGTCTTCAGCAACTTTAGATTGGCCTTCAAGGGACTTGCCTTGATGAGGGGCTGTAACTGAAACGCAGAAAAAAAAAATCATAATGAAGCAAATTTGTTGCCAAGCAAATTAAGGTAGGCATAGTAAAGTGTCTGAAATAAGGATGGTGTAATTTGGATTTTAAATTTGCAACCAGAGGGGTCAGTACGTGTACCATCTGGTGGTTATGCACAGAACCAAGTTATATAATGCATGGTGGCAATAGTCTTTTCACTGAGCAGCTCTGAATTCAGCAAGACAAAAGTCTTTCTTCTCCTCTTATTACTCGTTTTGCTTTTCAGACACAGTAGATCATAACTAACCTATTCAATAAATATAATTTTCTCAGAGAAAAAATTAAAAGAATGATCAGATTTCAAAAATACATTAAAATGCACTAAAAATACTGCTGCTAGGATGCACTATGCTTCAGCCAATCACAGTCAAGGGCGAGAACTTTTTCAGCCAATAGAATTGCAGTATTCTGTCATAGCCACCTGGTGGAAATATAGTGAACCTTCCGTGAATATCCACTATTACTTCACATTACTAACTTGAATAGACTACAACATGGAAGATCATTAACAGAGCTATTTTTTTTAGCAAAACAGTGTTTGAAATATTTTTCACCAGTGACTGCCTGAATGAGTTTCTTATCAATACTTACATGTATTTCCTCCTCGGATAAGAACATTACTAAGGCAATAAAAACCTCCGTAGGTGTTGATACAAGTTTCTCCAGGTCCACACCTGATGGCAGGGTTACATTCATCAGTATCTTTTTTTGAAGATGGAAGAAAATGATAAGATTAATTAGATACTTTATGAGTAACCTATAATGTAACATCAGCAAACATTAAAACTCGTAGAATATACTCAATGTGAATCATATTTGTGCATCAATGTAACACATCTTACCTAAGTAATGTAAAAGTTTTGCATTAAGAATACCATATAGACCCATACCATCAGGCAATTTGAGCTAATTACATGCACAGATTATATTTTCTTCAACTCACCTTCGCAATATCTAGCCTCTCCAAAGTCAGTAGCAACACTGATTAATTGGAAGCCACTGTCACACTGACAGAAGTAGGACCCTTCAGTGTCGACACAGCGCTGGTCACAAAGATGTACATCCTGACATTCGTTGATGTTGACACAATCCGTATCATTCATGGGTACAATGTTACAAAAGGATTCTTCGCAATAACACAAGACTCCCACGTCAGCTGTGTATTCGCACTTCGTCCTGCCTGTAGTTCATAAAAGATTATACACATCCACTTATTTACAAGTTTCCACTGTATATATGACCTCACCTACTACTATTATCGATCTTGCAAGGAAGGCCTCGCAATGTATGGAATTTAGTGGTCATAAAGATTGAAGTTACAAAATTCAACATCGAATATATATCAGGTTTGCTTTTTGTATCGACTTTGGTAGATCAAGCAGTTAAACAAATCAAAGTACAGTTTTCAGTCACAAGGGAGTTAATTAAAATTTTCGTTGGTCATATCCCTCCTGAGAACAACAGAAAAGGTGACGTGGTGGACTAGAATCAGCTGACTTCTTAGTTTTCGTCTATTATACTTGATTTGGTGACAAATAAACTTACCTTGGCTAGCTGGGCCAGAGCCAGAAGGGAATGGTGTAGTGTTCAGCTCACATTGTCCCAGGATCTGGTCCAACACATTTCCGAGCAGTGCAAAATCCATTGTTTTGAACCAGTTTTGGTTTTCAATATGTGAAGGAGAGGACAGAAGCCTCACTTCCTGCATCGAGTCATTTACTGCAATTCCTATAGAGTATGTAGCTATTCCTTTACTGTTTGCCTCACGGGCATTTGGGATGGTAGACTGGTTGTCAAGATTAGATTCACCATCCGTGATGATAATGCCTATGTTAGGGATGGTTCGTCGGTCGGCTGGCTCATTTTCAAACTGCCTAATCATGTGTCGTAATCCTCCAGATGTGTTTGTGTAGCTGTTCATATGCCTTGAGTTCAAGATTATAGAACTGTAGGAATTTCGTATAGAGGGAAAATCTCTCAAAAGGAACCTATCCTCAACAAACTCAGAGAAGATCACCATTCCAAATCGTGCTTGAGATTCTCTAGCCAGCAATGCTGTCACAAAGTTATCAACAAACTCCATCATTAACTGCCAGTTTCTGTCAGGAGGACTACTTTTATCTCGAATGGAGCCTGAACTGTCCACTACAAAGACCACGTCAACCAGTCCAGAGCAGAGAGGATCGCTGAAGCAGCTGGTAGTCCGCGACTTTCGACCAACCTGGTAGCCAGTACGACAAGAGCAAAAGTAGCTGTCAGGAGTGTCAATGCAGTACTGCAAACATCCTCCGTTTTGGTTTAAGCACTCATCTCCTAATGGACAGCCTCCACCAGGTGCTCCAGGGGGACCAGGTGGTCCAGCTGGACCAGGGAAACCTGACCCAGGAGGACCACGGGCACCAGGACCACCTGGTGTTCCAGAAGGACCAGGTGGTCCAAGTGGGCCTGGTGGGCCATTTCCTCCAGGCTGACCGGGTGATCCTGGAACTCCTGGTGATCCAATGCCATCTCTGCCAGGTGAACCCGGATTTCCAGCAGATCCAGTTCTTCCTGATGGGCCGGTGGGTCCCAGTGGGCCAGGTGGTCCAGAGAATCCTCTTGGACCCGGTAAACCGATGGTGCCATCTCTTCCTGGGAATCCTGGTGCACCAAGTTGGCCTGGAGAACCTGTTCTACCTGAAGGAAAATGTAAAAAAGCGTGTCTATTTGGAGACAAATTCATAACTTGAACTGGCAATGCAGCAAAAAATTTAATGGCATAATCAATGTGTTAAACATAAAAACATAGGCTGCGCTGCAGCTAACCCTCAGCGAATCCCACATAGCACACAGGCATCATTAAAATTGTTAAGTGTTCGTCCGACCAGCAGGAGGGCAGGCGTTGCACTTTCATTTTCAGAGCAGAACTCTAACACACACTTTTGTTTCTAGAGCAGAACACTAATGCACTTAGGCCTAATGGAAAATTGTGTACAGTAACACTCTATGTGGCTTAGTGGTGCCTTGTGATAGCCACGCTGACATATCTTGGCTATGTTTTATAAAATTTTGAAAAATATTATTTCTCGAGTGTCTATATAGTGTGTGCTATAAACTGAAACAATTGCCACTTGACCTAAATAGCCTGTTACGCAATGCAAATTAGCTTCCAAGATGTCCTATTTTTTTAACTCTTAAAAAAGTGTGAAATAATACATCGTTCCCGAGGTTTATCACAATGTCTGATAAAACTTAATTTTTGTAAAAAGTAAGGCCTGTATTAAGACTTACTTTTGTCCACTAATTCTTACATTATCTTACTTTGATGCAAATATGCTTATATATTAACATCCATATTGTAATATTCAGATGATTTGGTAAAAATGAATGAATAGAAATTATGAACTTTCTTCAAATAAACAAGAACTGCATTTATTTTATCGCTTGATAGCCAATAGCCTGATTGTTTTTTTGGATAATGAAATTAAATATATTGGTGTATATTACTATATTAGTGGTTTTATCTTTCATGTGTGTATGATATTAGAATGTCTTACAAATATCTTACTTCTTATGAAGGTAAACCTGCGGGAACCCTGTATTAACAGCAATCCATTCTGTTCCGAGTAAAGCCAAGTGAGCATAAACAGTATTGTCTATACTTTTCCTCCATTTAATTGTTCTGTTTGAAAGATTTTATGCACAATAAGGAGTATTCAGTTCACTAGAATTATCAACACAATAGCATGTTCCCTTAACTAATCTACAACTAAGATTATCATTCATATGTCCAAAATAGGCTATGGCAACGATTCTTAAGAATATATATGAAATTCAGCAATAATGTTATGCCACAAGAAGATCTTGGTTATAATTTCATACAAAATGAACCTTTTAAGGTTTTTATTTACTTGTATTAATAAATAAAGTCTAAATACAAATAAATACAAATCTTAAAAGGTTTATTTTGCATGGAATGATACTCAACACACCCATTTTAATGCCTTTATAAGTCCAAATATTTTTGGCTTGCTGTTTACATTTAGCTGGCAACTGAAGGAACTATATATATATCTATTGCTATATTCCCTTCAACAGTTACTGAATTGTTAGGTTGCTGATTAGCATTAAATCTTTGGCATTTAAATTAGTATTTTATAACGAACAATTTACAGGTGTATATGATGAAAACAATAAGTATTGGAGTCAAGTGAAAGTAATATTTATAATAGATCATTGTTCAACTAATTATTATGAAATTGCGAATTATAAACAAAACTGTTGAATGGGTTGAGCATGGCAATACAATGATCAAATATTGAGTAATTGTATGCGCATGAATTGTACAAGTATGGGATGCTAAGGAATATGAAGGAAGCAACACAATTTTTATGAAAAAAAGAAGGATGAAACCGATGTCAAAATGAAGCTTAAAAGTGGAAGTACTATAATCTAGATTATCATTGGCAAAATGTTACTGATGTAAGGATCATAGGGTCATTGATATGAGGGTATGAAAGAGTACCAAATTTTCATATTTTCCTTATTATATAAAAATATCTGTCATTAATGGTCATGAAACCCCAAATATTTATCTCTACACTATTTTAGACATATTCTTATTAAGTTTTGTATGCATGTAGGTGCAGTAGTGTGAGAGTCCTGCTCTGGAAACATATATATATATTTTTTTCTCTAGATATTTTAAAACACAGTTGAGATATGTCGATGAGACTATCAAAATGCACAACTAGGCAATATAGAGTAATAACATAAAATGTTGTTAGGGTAAGTGCATTAATGCCAGATTTCTGCTCTGGAAACACAATTTAACACAATATTTTTCAATTATTATGTAATCAGCATAAAATGAATATCAAGTGAAGTTTGAAAAGTGAAATACTATAATTTAGATATGTTATTGACACAATTTCATTCATGTAGGGTAAATAGCGTCTTTTGTATGGAGGTTTGAAAAAGTAGGAATTTTCCCTATTTTGCACTAATTTTGAAAATTCTATAGTATTCACAGCCATGAGACCCAAAAAAGACACCACTACACTATTTTAGACATCATGACAAAGTTTTAAGCATGTAGGTGCAGTAGGGTCAGAGTTCTGCTCCGGAAACAAAACAAAAAATTTAGTTTTTCTATTTTCTTTCCAAATTTTGTAAAACACAGCCAACAAATGACAAAGTGACCATCAAAAAGGACCACTAGGCCATATAGAATATTACTGTACAAAATTTCGTTAGGGTAAGTGCATTAGTGTTTGAGTTCTGCTTCCGTAACGAAAGTGTTATGCCAGCCCGCTCGTCCGCCTGCTTGCCCGTCGACCGGACATTGATGATAACAAAAACCCTATTTCGAACTTCATTCGCTGAGGGTTAAAAATACATATTTGTTACCTGGTACACCTGGAAAGCCTGTTGATCCTGGGGTACCAGTATTCCCACGGAGACCTGGAATTCCACCAATACCAGGAGGTCCCCTTTGTCCAACACCTCCGAGTGGTCCAGGTCTTCCGGCTGGTCCTGTGTCACCAACCCTTCCTGATGGTCCCAGCAAACCAGGACTTCCTAAAACAAGCCCCCAAGGACTAATTAATTGCATCAAAACACGAAAAATAGAATGTGTCACGGATTAAATACTAGTTCATTGATAAATGCAACTATTATATTGATGTACACTTCTTTAAAAAGGCCAAAGTCACAACATTTATCAAAGGAATTACTAATGATAACAATGAGGGATTTAAAAATATTTTCCTAAATTAATCCAAGGCATTACTATTGTTTTTCAGCAGAAATAGAGGAAAACCACCTAAACATATGGCTTGTGTGGCATAGTGAAAAATAAAGGATTAAGATAGCACACATAAAATCCTATCCTGTCTCGAGTATATGTACATGTAATTAGAACAGATGTAAGTCTCACCAGTTCGGCCATCATTTCCGGATGAGCCACGTAAACCAGGTGCTCCTGGAAGTCCCTGAGTTCCTTTCTGACCAGGCGGACCAAATGGACCACGGCTTCCTGGAGTACCTGCTGGACCTGGATTACCTTGAAGTCCGGGTGCTCCTGGCAATCCGGCTGGACCAAGTGATCCAGTCCTGCCAGGAAATCCTGCAAACATCAAAACATTTCAATTTATTAAATTCTCATGTTGCTTGATTCTGATTATGAAATTAGTTACTAACTACATGCATTGTTGATGCCGGAGTTTGTATGCCTTTTATAGCTTTGTCAAATCACAAAATCAGGTTTTGAAGTCTTTAAGTGGAAGTGAAGAAGCTTCCCCAAAAAAAATACATTTGAATCTGTGATGGTCATATTTTTCTTAAAGGTAAAAGGCAGCCTGTCTGGTAGGCCATTTTTTTGCAGTGGTTATCTACGACTAAAATGACCAATTGACAGATTGATTCAGATTTAGTGGGCTTAATTGAGGTGGTATTTACTGCCTGGGTGACCATGCAGCACATTGCAAGAGTGTTATGACTCAGGATCACCTACCAGGTGAACCAGGTGATCCACGAGAGCCAGGAAGTCCCGGAGGGCCAGGTATTTGGGGTTGAATTGGTCCAACTGGTCCAGGAAGCCCTTGAGGTCCGGCTGGACCTGGTGAACCTGTGCGTCCAGAGGGACCAGCTGGTCCAATTTGCCCAGATGGTCCGATTGGACCAGCAAATCCAGGATTTCCAGGGCGACCAGGCGTTCCACTGTCTCCTTTTGCACCTGGAAAACCAGGAGAACCTGTTCTGCCAGGAAAGCCAGGTGATCCAGGTGAGCCTCGTGGTCCAGATGATCCAGGGGGTCCAAGAAAACCAGGTGAGCCAGTTCGGCCAGGTGAACCAGGTTGTCCATCAAAGCCTGGGGTTCCAGGAGATCCAGCAGGTCCCAGACGGCCAGGGGGTCCAATTGATCCAGTTCTTCCAGGGAACCCACCAGGGCCAGGGGGACCTTGAGACCCTGGAAATCCTGTAACAGATCGGCCGTAAACATAGGTGTGAGACTACTACTGGAAACTAATTTTAAAGGAGCCTAACATGGGGGAACTCATTCACCTCATCGATCAACTCTCGCTAGTGGCAAGAATTTGCCTTAGAGGGCTGCAGTTTCCATATCTTTATATTGCTTAAATTTCAATTCTATTAACAATATTTTAGCTTTTGTTTACATTTTTATGCATTGTTACAGAATTTTAAATGAAAGGTGAGTATAACTGAGGAATTGAAATTATTTTCCTCTAAGATAATAGTAAAGTCCTTAATGTGTCTTACCAGGTGTTCCAGGTGAACCACTGGGACCTGGGGAGCCTACTCCAGTTCTTCCAGGGAGTCCAGGAGGACCAGATAGTCCAGGGGGACCTTGAGGACCCAAGGGTCCGGGCAGTCCAAGTCCACCAGGCAAACCTACAACCATGTTCATAGTATTTATTAAAAATAAAGGATTGTAATAGGCCTATTAAGTCTCCAAGCAGAATTTTGCAGTTGCCGCCCAGTAAAATTTAAAGAACGAACTTGAATATTTGGGTTTGAGGTCATTTCAATTTAATATAAGCACACAAAACTTTGTTTCCAGCTTGCTGGACAAGCTAGCTGATGTCACGCCAATTATGATTGGTTATTCTGCCCCTCCCTGTCAGATTGCACTGACTGGACCCGAAAGAAATACTTATGAAAGACGTAAGACCTATAAAATAGGTATATAATAAATTCTTTAGAAAGTATTCGCAATGAATGAATGATATTATAGGTTCCAGCACATCCATTTAACATTTCATTTGAACAATATATGTCAATATTTATGACCATGTAATAACGTCTAAACGTTTTACCGGTGTTCCCACGAAGACCTCTGGGACCAGGGGGCCCTGCTGAGCCTGGGAAGCCTGCTCCAGTAGGACCTCTGGGGCCCGGGAGGCCAATGCCAGGGGATCCTGAAAAAATTCAAGGTTTTCTGACTGAAGTCTTAATATTGGTCGTGGGATAGATACAAATATAAGACACCATTCTTTAGCATTATTTCTAATAATGGTTGGGTATCCGACATCAGCGTGTCACATCAATCTCTTCCAGCTGGCAGCTAGACCGTTGCCATACAGTTTGAAAGAATTTTTCTTTTTTTTATGGCAATATATGAAAATAAAAGTATATTAATGTATAAAATGTGAAATTTTCTAGTTTAGTTACAGAGTTAAATAGTTAACATATTGTCAGATGTACTAACCTCTGGGGCCTTGTGATCCTGTCCTCCCATTAGATCCTGGTATTCCTGCATTGCCTGATGGTCCACTGGGTCCGATTGGGCCTCTTGGTCCAGGTGAGCCATTGAATCCAGGTGATCCTGTGTTACCTGGCCGACCAGCTGGACCAGGGGGTCCGAATGGCCCCGTTGCCCCAGTAGCTCCCGCACCTCCAGTACAATCTTTGATTAAATATGTAGAATAACCATCAACATGTATCTTCCCACATATAATGCTTAATTGTGACGTTGCTGCCAAGGGGTCAGCCAAGACCTTATAAAATGAAGAAATCTGACATTTTAAGCTTGGTCAAGATTGCAGACAGTGGCAAGGGACATGCACACAGCGAAGCTATATAGTAAATTATATAACATTGCGCAAATTGGAGTTTATGTTTGTGATAAGATCAGTCAAACCGAATCAAATCTGGTGCACATTGTTTCTTGTGTTTGTATTCATCTCTTAAAAAATTATGTTTCTTTCAATAAAATTATTATTTTTAGTTTGGTATTCATCACACTTGAGTGTGATCTATCAAAGACCGTGATAATAATTATTAATCAATAAAGCAAAGTTAGGATACCTGACTGTCCGTTGCAGATACTGGCACGCATTTGGTCAGCAATAGTCTGCATTACTGTCTCAACATTGACTCCAGCATCCAAGACCCACCAGTTGGAGCTCTTCTGATTAGGTGGTGATGACATCTGGCGGAGAGAGTTGATATCAGAGTCAGCGGTTGGTCCAAGTGTGAAGATGGTGATGCCTGCATCCTTGGCTCTCCTTGCTGCATCAAGTGCATCCTGTTGGGTGGTCCCTGCACCTTCCTCCTTAGCATCAGTCACAATGATCAAGACATTCTGAAATGATTTAGAAAGACTTGAGTGGCCTCATCTAGCCACCAGGTCGCAGGTATCTACATTTTCTCACACTTTTTTGTAATATTTATTTATTACCCACACAACTAAAAAATATTTTTGCCAGAGTTTCCACAAAACACCCATCTTGCCTTTGAGGAGTCTTCATCGGTCTTTTATTTATTTTTTCTTCAATATATATATATATTTTACCTATGTGTCAGTGTGTTGTTATATTATTATGTGGTTCGTGTCGTGGTGTATGCTGTAGTGGAATGAATCTAAAGTGTGTGATGAAAAATAAAATGATTTTGTTCACCACGCGACAGGTAAAACTAACACTTCTGCAATGTTTTTGGTGTGGATGATTGTTGTACACGAATACTACTGTTCTTAAGTTAGTTTTACTCACTATATCTTAGCCTAGGAACCTAATACATAATGATTACATTATCTCATGACTAAATCTTGGTTAAACATAATATATCTTTGACTAAATTTCGCCGCTCTGAAATGTAATGATTATGTAATAAGCAAAGCATGTCTAATACATAATCATTATTTTATATCATGTATTATACATCTCCATGAGGTCCCTTTTTTGTCTTATGCCTCTATTTCACTCATTGTCTGTATAATACATTTACTTTTTTAATTCGCACCATGTGGTACAATCACAAATTCACAAAAAAAAAAGAAAAAAGTTAATTAATATACTCAGAAGGCTTACTTACACCAGCACTGGGTCTGTCTCCTCTAGATGGGGTGAACTGGTCCCTCATGACAGCAAAGATGGCGTTAGTAGTACTGGTCTGTCCTTGGGGAGTGACTGTATCTAAAAATCTCAGGATGTCACTTTTAGGCGTTGTGGGTGACAGAAAAACGATACTAGAGACCCCAGAGTCATACACCATCACACCAACTCGGATCTGGGAAGATTCACTCAGCAAAATGTCCAGGATATGTTTCATGAATACTTTGGTGTATTCCCAACGATTTTGTCCGCTTGACATAACCATGGAGCTTGATTTGTCCAGCAGAATAACCACATCAACTTCCATCATGCAAACTGCAAATAACACATTTCAATCATCTCCATTGAAGTAAAATTGTCCTATTTTCATCCTACAGTGACATTTTCATGCAGACAACTTTACATTTATATCCTGACTTTAGGTAATGACATGTTATCTCCATAGTTTATTGGAAACCATAAACTGGTTGTTTCCAATAACCTTTCAGGTTCAGTCCTGCTGTTGTGCATCTGTTAATTTGCACTTTGTTTCTTTTGTAAAATAAAACTCGCTGGACCTTTCGACCACGCCACGTGGCTTTTGTATTGTTGCGGATTCGACAGCAACAGACTGAGGTGCACTCTGCGTAATATGCAGGGTCACTTTTGTAACTGCCAGTTATAAAAAGATAAGATATATTTTATTAAACGTTTTATGTAAGAACAAATAAGCAGAAGCTTTTGATCGACTGAAATAAAACGATATGAGAAATGAAATATGTAGAGATGAGTCAAAGGATATAAAACGGATTAGATTAGTATGTAGTAAAAGCAGGTAGATTGTAATTTTCACAATGCTACTGACCTTAGGTAACTTACCTTGCATGATCAGACCCCAGATGCAATGAGGAAAATATATGGGTGAGCTGAGGGACGAGGGTGTTCACAAGTACATAAATAACACATTTACTTTGCCTATCTAGGCTTTAATGATGTCGCTGCCAACAGCATTTTGAAAAGTTTGTCTTGCAACTTTCAAGAATATCGCATATATGACGGTTAATCAATGATAAGATGTCAGAGATGACACCAGTGCTACTTAGTGCCTAGCACCCAGATGGACTGGGCATTGCCGGACATCTGTTGGCCAACAAGTCCTCATTGAAACGCGTGCCTGGGCCTCAATCAAAATTAGAAGATTCTTAGTGACACATGCATATCAAAATACAAATAATGGAAGATCTTAAGGATTCCAAAGTGGAGTTTTATCAGAATAAGATAAAGAAAAGCTTTAGTGGACAACTTTCCAACCACCAATTTTGATATCTCTAATAAACGGATGACTAGCAAAAGTGAAAAGGGATTCAATTTGTTTGTCTAGGTCTCAAGGGACCCAATATACCTTTCTGTTCAATATAAATTTCTGTCCAATATAACTTTCTGTCCAATATAAATTTCTTTCCAAAAAGAACTTTTCAATCCAATATAGCAAATTATTGGACAGTCACATGGTATGAATTCATTGGAGAATATATTGGTATAGGTTTAACAATCCTCACCAGTACAGAATGCAGTAGCCGCCTGGTCAGCAGCGGCAGGTAACTGCCTAAAATCGTCCAGTTCCCATGATCGTAAGGCCACTTCTTCAATGAGCGTCCTGTTCAAGTTTCGTCCTATCCCAATAGAGAAGATGGCGACACCAGCTCCCTTAGCTGCCTGTGCTTCAAGTATGACACTACCAGCATCAGTTTCAAACAACCCATCAGTAATGATCACTATGACGTTCTGAAAAGGCCAAGACATTAAAAGATGATTAATATGTAAAACGATGTGTAAAACAATGCAATTAACCAAAGCATATAATCCAGTATCAATATTGATAGATGGGGGATTTAAACTCAAATTTACATCAGATATTTTAGATCAAATTCTGGCAAAGATAACATTTTGAATGTGGGGACAAAACATTTTCCAAAAAATTACACAGGAACACAATTTTCGCAATTGTTCCATAAACAGGTCCTGTACTGTGGACCACATGGGACTACCGGAAGTTAGATAAGGGTAACAGCAATAAATATGGGGGGAAATAAAAAGCTCCATCAGATCAGTGATGTTCACATTTTGCAGACGTTTACAAACATTGGTATTCACCTGTGCTTCAGGCCTGTCACCGCGTGTAGATATGAAGTGCTCTTGAATCACAGTCCTGATGGCAAGAGCGGTGTTGGTTCTACCGAAACTATCAAAATTAGTCAATCGTGAAATCTCATCTCCTAATCTTGCTTTATCAGTCAGAGAATTCAGGTAGATATTCCTGCGGATAACATCAGTGTACTGCACTATTCCCACCCTCATCGTGAGGAAGTCGTATCGATTGATGACAGATCTCAAAAACTCCCTGATAAAGGCGAAGTTCCCAGAATCAACAAAATAGGAACCACTGTTGATGACAAATATTATATCTTCTGGAATACGGTCGCAATTGTCTGCAAGACATAATGGTTCAGAATGAATCAAAATGGAAGAGAAATGGTAAAATGAGAAATATCATTATTAACATAGGATTGCATACAGTTCAAATCCATCTGAAAATTTACTAGCCTACATTTTTTAACTTGAATAGGTTGCCTTGTTCGAGGTACAGTTAATCTTGAAACAACAGCTAATCTTGAAATTGGGGAGCTTTTTTTGAAAGTGTTAAAGTCACAACTTACTTGAAGGTGGCACTGTGGGAGTGAAAGGCCCTCTGGTGGTAACATCAGTACCCGAGACGAGGCTACATACATTATTGACAACTGGCACCACCAAACTGTTGAAGTTCCTGAAATCCTCCACCATGAAGTAGGTAACATCTCTGACAGCAGGAGGCCTTGCCATCAGCTCCAGCTCTCCCAGAAACTTGGTTGCATCATTTCCAAGAGCCACACCGACTGGTATGAGGGCAATCCTGGCATTTCTAGCTTCAGCAACTTCCGTCGACAGTCTGTCCTTGTTGATGGTCGATTCGCCATCCGTTAGAATAATAGCCACATTCAGGACATTGGTCCGGTCGCCTCGAGCGGAGGTGAACTGTTCCGTTCGCAAGAGTCTGATCGCATCGGCTGTGTTTGTCGCTCTTTCAGGGGCATTAAGATTATTCAATCGAGTGGTCAACGAGAATACATCGGAAGTAGTATCGAGAAAAAATTGAGAGATTGCAGTATCGCTGTAGACAATTGCACCAATCCGAGCTAAGTTTGAATCAACTGCGAACGATCTAGTTAAATCAACAGCGAAGTCTTTGACAGCTTTCCAATTGTCTATGCCTGTCTGAGCATCCTTGAAGCTGATACTGCCCGAACCGTCTATCACAAACACCAGGTCAACCGGTTCCCTGCAAAGCTGAGCTTCTCCTGTTGTTGTTGTTAGGACGAGGAAGGAGAAAAGCCAAAGAACAGCCTCCATACCTGCCTGAAAATACCTATTTATATTTTTGCGTTGATTATCCAAAGCAAAGTAAGTCAAGTAAGCCAAGTAAGTTATTTATCAAGTTAAATTAGTAAGTCAAGCAAGTTATTTAGTATGCCAGTAAATAAAAGTAAATAAGTGAGCGAGAAGGTAAGTTAGTAATTAAGTAATTCGGAGTCGGGTTGAAAAAAAAAAACCATATAAGCTAGAATAAAATACAATAAGAAAGTTAGCATTTTATATACCCTAATAATTCAAGCTAGAGAGACCCGAAGGAATAAGAATAAATTATAACATTTTAAAGTGCCCACAACACATATACAAGCAATCTAATAAAATTCAGTTAGATCTTCTAGGAGAAATGATTAACCAATTGCTTATAATCAGATATTATTTATGAGTTTCTTTACAGGTGGAATTTGTTCAAATGGGACGTTAAATTGGCAATGCCTTGTACTCGGTGTCTATGTTGGTGCTAATAAAAGACTCCACCCAATGGGGTAGATATGTAGACCAACAGAATTGTTGCAATACAATGGGCTACATGTTTATCTGGGCTAGTAGAGTGCTACAGTTACAGTTTTAAGTTTTTTTAAACACTATTTGCTGTCATTTAATGGCGAAGTGCCAACGTTGATGTCGAAATTACTCAGTTTTGTGGAAAGTACAGATTGAGGGCACACAAGTATTTTTTTTCCAATTATAATACAGTGAATCTATAAAATTTGAAAATACAATTTTAGGAAATATGTTTCACGACTTTATCAAAAATAATGGAGATAATATATAAAAGGAAACTGGGGTTGGGGGTTCAAACGACGGCAAAAAAAAAAATGAAAAAAAGTGTGGAATGACCAGAAAATACATTTTAAACGTGTCTTAGTACCACTAGATCCCACTGTAGTGCAATGTATTTTTAGAGTTATGTCACACACAACAAGCACTTAAGGATGCTTTGTTAAATGCACCGACCCAGATGTAATCTCTGCAATTAAGCCAATCGCACTTAACAGTTATTAAGGAAATATTTTACCTTAGGGGAAGATCTCAATCCTCCCTTGTCCCAACAAATGTTCTTCTGAAAAGTGAAATTATATATGAGAAACAAGTAATTATCATTCTACAATTCTAAATTAATCAGTAGCACTACACAATTTTTTTTAAGGCCTACGTTAAAAGCAAAAATAATACATTATACAACGTGTAAAAATAAGTTTTAAATTTGCATTAATTTGCATTTATTTCTTTCACAGCATTTTAAAAATGTCAAGTTTTTTTCTTCACCCACCCCAAATCAAGTAAACGAATTGTGGCTATTTAATTTTTTTCTTATAAGGGAGTATAAATTAACTTAATGGCTTCTGGTATTGAACTTCAATATCCGTAATAATACTATTCGTTAGGCAGTCTGGAGCCATACA
Source organism: Alitta virens (assembly GCA_932294295.1). Classification (NCBI taxonomy): domain Eukaryota; kingdom Metazoa; phylum Annelida; class Polychaeta; order Phyllodocida; family Nereididae; genus Alitta; species Alitta virens. The sequence goes on along the minus strand of OW028575.1, from coordinate 11,183,074 downwards.
TTGGATGCACTTTTTAAAATTACCATAAAAGATTAATAGCTATAGTATAGGCCTTAATATTTTCAGCTTAAATGATATTTAATGAACTAAAATAAAAATCCATTTTGGAGTAAATTATGACATGATTCATGAACAGAATATGAACAAATAAAGATTTAAAAAAGACTCCTAAAGCACGTGGACAGTAGAGATATCTAAATTAATGATACTTGATATATAATAATTTGTAAAACAATGTTTTTAGTATTGATACGAAAAAGCGGTAATAAAATTGTACTTACTTTCTGTGTGCTTTTGATTTTGGGTAAGCCTTTGTCACTGGTCAAGTAGATGACCAAATGACCGTCCGATTGAAAGTGACGCTGAGTGCTGTCTGGTCTTCGAATATTTATTACAGCTGAGTGAATGCTAGTACCTAATTGGTTGAGTTCATTCATTAACGAACAACATACATCAAAACAATGCTAATCTGTTAAGGCAGTTCCTTAAGGCTTAATGATACCTAAACAGATTAGCGGGATTCGCTGATGGGAATATAGATAAATATATATTATATTTGCAACATTATATTTATTGTTGACTGTAAATACATCTGGAATAAAATTACTGTAAGTTTGGTAACAAATATAGAACCTATAAAATGGCAATTGTGATTGAATTTTTTTTTAAATGTTTAGACAGATTGATAGCATGGTTGTTTGACACTGGGTGATTTACAAATTTAAACAGAAACTTAATCCCTCTTAGAATTGATTGTAGTTAGTTGTTTGTCATCAGGTGGTTGATTTTAAACAGAATATGTATTTTCTTCAATGAGTACACTGCACAAGGATCTTATTTTTCACAATGATATTATTGAATGGTCAGGTATGTAGGTTTTTTTTTTTTTTTTCAAAATCATAGAAATAATAATCTATTAAATTCTTGCTGTTATGGAAATTTGAACTGATGTAAAACCTACCCTTTTGATGCAAATTTGAGTGGTCCTAATGACGGAATTAGTGATCATTTCAATACAATGGTCAAGTTTTTCCAAATTTAGTAGCTTAATAATGAGGTGCTTTTAATAGTGATGTGGTTTTAACAGTTGGTCTTCATAATGAAGTGGATTTAGAAATGAGGTGGTCTTACTTGTGAGGTGGGCCTAATCATGAGCTGATCTTAATGATTGTGACATTGTCTTATATTGAGGTGTTCTTATATTGATACTGAAATGGTTTTAATAATGAGGTGTCTCACTAGTGAAGTTGTCTAAATATTGAGGTGCTCTTAATTGTGAGGTGGTCTTATATTGAGGCGTTTGTATAGTAGTGAGATTGTTTAAATTGTGAGATGATCTTATATTCAGGTGGTCCTAATTGTGAAATGGTCTTATATTGAGGTGTTCTTATGGTAGTGATGTGGTTTTGATAACGAAGTGGTCTTAATAGTGAGGTGTCTCACTAGTGAATCGGTCTAAATAGTGAGGTGGTCTTCTATTGAGGTGTTCTTATAGTTGTGATTTTGTTTATTAATAAAGCGGAGTGTTAAATGTGGCTGGTTGTTTTCAATTACATATCTGTTACTTATAAAATTGTTTATTGTTTGCCCTAGTTGTCACAAATCCTTCAGTGTTTGACGTAGTTTCACTCCCTGTGATCACTAAAGCGGAAAACATTATCAGTCCGCTCGAGCTGATAACTGATTTGTCACCAGCGAATATCTGATTGGCTGAGGAGGGTCTCGAATGGTATTAGAAATTAATTTAACCCTTTAACGTTATCAAAGTATTAGCCTTAACACAACTTAGCTAAGCACAGAGTTATCACATTGCTTGAGATATTTAAAGTCAATTTCAAGCCAAGTGAGAGTTATAGGGAATTTAAACAGACTTCTTGGAATTGTTTGTTGTTGTTTGTCACCAGCTGATTGATCTTAAAAACTGAATAGTTCCAGCGTGCAATTAGTGTTTCTGAAGCAATAGTGCTCCACTGCACATGGATCTAAGTTTCGCAATGATAATATTGGATAGCCAGGTATGTACTTTTTTTTTTTCAAAATAATAGAAAAAAAATCTATCTGAAGTATCTGCAGAAAAATGATCCGTCAATATGATGCAAATTTGAGTGGTCTTAATGATGGTATTAATATTTAAATACAACGGGTAAAGTTTTTTTTTCCAAAAATTTAGTGCCTAAAAAATCGAGATGGTTGGTTTTATTTTAAAGAAGTGGTCTTAATAGTGAGGTGTTACATAAGTGAAGTGATCTAAATAGGGAGGTGGTCTTATTTGTGAAGTGGTCTTAAATTGAGGTGTTTTTTTATAATAGTGATGTGATTTTGGTCTTCACAGTAAGCTGTCTCACAAGTGGTCTAAATAGGAAAGGGGTCTTAATTGTTAGGTGGTCTTATATTGAGGTGGTCTTATATAAGTGATGTGGTTTTAATATTGAAGTGGTTTTAATATTGAGGTGTCTCTCTAGTGAAGTGGTCTGAACAGTGAGGTGGTCTTAATTGTGAGGTACAAGTGGTCTTATATTGAGGTGTTCTCATAGTGCTGAGGTCTTGATAATAAAGTGGTCGTAATAAGTACTCTTAAATGTTACAGTTTGTTTTTAATTACGTAACTGTTACTATGATTTTTTATTGCTTGGCCTGGTTGTCACTAACCCTTCAGTGTTTGACACAGTTATCACTCCCGGGTGATCCCTAAAGCGATAACATGATCAGCCTGTTTGAGCTGATAGCTGATTTTGTCACCAGTGAATACTGCCTTCTGATTGGCTGAAGAGGGTCTCGAATGGTATTAATGAAACAAACTACTGTACATTGTTAGCCAGCAATATAAGAAAGTGAGAATCAATTTTGAAAAACAAGGGAACCCCAAAATATCATACACAGTAGACGGTCACTACATGGGTCCACCCTGTTACAAAACTAACACATTTGCATCAATATTATTCAGCTTATATGACCAGCTGTCAGAGGCAGACATAATAATGAGATTATAGGCTTGAAGTCAACACCATGTTATATATTTTTATATCTGCGCCTAGGCCTTACCAAATACAGGATTATCATAATATATGTTGTATGAAAGACCCGATATATTAAGCGAACGAAGCCTCAAATTATGTGACAAAATATGATTGAAGGGAGATTGGGATCTGTGATGCACATATATTTTGTAATACCTTTGCTTTGGCATATTTCATGAAAAAATATAAAGAATCTTAATATGTATCTACAAAAACTTATTATAGACCACATATGTCTTAATTTATAAATTACGTTAAAATGGAGTTAAAAATAATTCGCCCGAATTTAGTTCCTACTATCCTGACGATTTCAGTATTCAACTGGTACATGTACCAGTGGGCATCAGAATAAGCACAGTTTCAGCTATTTTCGTAACAAAGTTACTGGTTACAAATTGCATATTTAGATGGAACTGTACTCTGAAAAACACCACATTTCTTCCAAGTGATCAACCACATGGCAATGCTTTCAATATTTTTCAATTGTTAATTCTCGCTAGGTGGCATGATAATTTTTGCCACGTACGCCACCTGGCGAGATTTCGTAGTGCAAAAACTTCTTCTCTTATTGATTAAGGACACATGCAATCATTGTGTTCAACCGTTCGAATATAAACAATATATATTATTGACTTGCCAAATTAAAGACAATATTGAATTTGGGGGCTTATAATTTTAGGTGTAACAGTGAATTGGTGCCAAATATTTTGATCACATGAACACTGATCTGTCACTTAATGAATTTAGAACGATAATCTTAAAAAAAAACATCTTAAAGTAAAAAAAAATAAAAAATAAAAAAGAAAAGATAACAGACTCTGTCTCCAAGAAAAGTCTCCAAGAAAAAGATTACAGCCACATTCAATCTGACGTTTTGGTCAAATCAAAATTCACTGACGTATTAGTATGCAGATTTATTCAATTTTCATTCGTATAAATTTGTGTGGAGGCACTATTTTCGATATAGGATTTGGTTTCCATCATAGAGCAGTTTTGTCTGCTGAACCTTCTATTCTGTTAATTTCTGTATGCGTATTTATTTTCCACTCAATTTAAATGAAAATAGCTCAGGGATACAAATTATTTATTTATGTTAACTAATTTTGATTATGGTTTTTATTTTCATTTTATTTTTCATCACAGACTTATTTAAATTTATTTCATCTCAGATTTTAAGGTAAGTAAATGCAAATGTTTCTCAAAATAGATATGTAGATTCAGTCGCTGTCATCATTTACAGGATAGTTGGCTAATGTTTCAGAAGAAAGAAGCTGTGGAGTAACTACAATTCATTGTGTTATCATGCCAGGAAAAGGCTGCCCAGGAAAAACAACCACAGGATTATGCCCAAGGGGAACTCATTACTTATACATGCACCTACCCAGGAGACAAGAAAAAAGTACGCTTTTATATTGATTGTGACAACAAGGTATAAGAGTTTTGTAATGTCTATGACGGCAGTTTAAGAGACTATGTCAGAGAATTTGACTAAATGTGAATAAATTCGAAAAAATGGTCAAGTAAAGATTTTGTTTAGTGCCAAATGTCAGTGCCAAAATTGACACCAAGGCCATACATGTTTAGATTGAATATCTCGCAAAAATACAAAAAATTAAGCAAGTTTGATACTCAATGATAAACTTGTAGCCTTTTATGTGATCTGCAGCAGCAAAATATTTGTAATGGTTACGAAAACCATCGTCCCCGGAGGCAGCATTTAAAAATTTTCCCAATGATCCCCAGGCATGGGATACATCATAATTCATAAGAACTACTTACCGCGTGGCAAGTGATCTTCAAGCGAACTTTCAGGAAAGTTTTGTGGACGACCAACTGTACTAAAAGGGCTGATAATGGTTTCACTGCCTATCCCTGGAGCAACTGATTTTGAATATGAGACTTCAGTGGATTACAGCTGCAGCCGGTTGCATCATGTCATTGTGGGTGATCCACAACAAAAATGTGGCTTAACAAGTGAAACCAAAGGTGTTAAATGGCATAGAGAATTGCCAATGTGTGTAGGTATATGTGCAGTTTGCTTTTAGTCATTGTGACAAATAATTAATTTCTACAGTCAGTGGCCCTTCATGACAGTTTGTAAATGTTGCTTGTATGTAAAAAAGCTAAAATAAATATGAAGAAACAAAAGCAAAATGGCACTACTTGCCAACAATCCTCAGCAAATAGCACATTACATTTTTCAGGCCAGGCAGCTCTTTATGCAATCCAAATGGTGTCTCAGAATTGATGTAATCTTTTCTGAAACAAATGCTATAAGATATATATTATAATTATTTTAATGAACTTCTACACAGTGTCAAGTGTCATGCAAACATTTTATTTTTCAGTTCAATTGCATAGACAGTCTTTGTATGTTTTAATCATTGAGCCCAGAAAATGACAAGGCTTAATTACCCTTGAGAAGATACGTTCAGTTTGAGTTGCATTTTAGGTGATAATGGGCTTGCCATGATGGAACTTATTTTTGTTTCAAGCATAGTGTAATGAATTATTAAAATGATTCTAATTATGTGACAGTTGAGTGCAATCCAAGTGAAGTGCCTGCTCCGTGTGGAGTGGCAGGGATAGATCCAGTCACCTGTGATCAGTTGGGATGATCAAAACACATGCCATAGGCAGATATGACAGCATCGAAGGTTTTTTTTTCATGAAAGGAAGGCTCAAACAAGGACAAATTAAGCTGCTTATATGAAATGTTTATTCTCTTTCTTGTACTGCAGTCATTTGGTTTATTTTATTTTTCAGCTGTACTTTGTATGTGTATTTTTAAGAATAAGTGGATTTATGAACTGCAGGACAAAAACGAGGGTCCGTTTCAGTAGCCCCCTAAACAATATTTTTGAATATTCAGTTTGTTTTAATTGAAAGTACGATATATGAACACAATGCTTAACCATACAACTGACCCTTATGACAATAATTTTATTGCAGTCATATTTATTTGGAATATGTGTTTGACCAACACCTGACTATGGATTCAATACTGAATAAATCACAAATGTCAGTGAATGCACTTTAAATTTGTGTGAAGGTAACAAAGGATGTGAATCTTTTGCGTTAGTTCAGAGTCACGCCAGTATTTAAAGTTTCATAATGAATAGTTCATAATCTGACAATTTTAATGAGCATGTGTCACTTGCATCAATGAAATACCCATTTTGAAATTCCTCAAACATTTTTTTATCAAGTATTTTATGGAGAGCAATAGTCTTTATCATTCCTTTATCTGTATGTTCAATTTTAAGACATGCTATCTCTATCAATGTGGTCATCGCGACTATATCTACCTAGGTGTTTTAAAGGCAGACTTGACTCTATATATTACGATCCATTATTTTGGAAGATGACATTGACTAGTGAGCATGGAATGTGCTGACACTTGCCGTTGTTCTCTTGGTTACCACTACTCTGGTGTCTGGGTAAGATATTTTCTATTATCTTCTGTGGCAAAAAGCCAAAAAGATAATTGAAACATTTTCTTACTTTTGATAATTTTGCAGCAAAATGAGTGCAGATGTCGGAAAGAAAATTCTTCAGAGGAATATATGTATGAAGAAAATGGCAATGTCAGGGAACTTAGGCAAAACGAAACTCTGGGAGACCTATGCACTTATAATTACACTGGAGATGCTGGTCAGCTTTGTGGTGGAGAGAAAATGTACACAGTTCAGCTTGCAGCACAAGGTATTATATGCATCCAAAAACTTTCAATCTACTATTACGTTTCACGCAAAGCCATGAAAGACTAAACAACACGTCATCTTTTTCAAGATTTGAGATATCTTGGTTGCTTTGATGACAATATCCATCACATGCCAATCAGGTTTGGGTTATGCTGCCATTCAAACTGGAGGGACTTGTTTCTGCAAACCCCAGTAACCAATGGGTGCTGCTGTGTCACTCCTGGTGTGTGATGAACCATGTGCGGCTGATAAAGGTTACTAGTGGTGTGGCAGCAACAAGTATAATAGTGTATATCAAAGACATGCCGGTAAATTGTCTTAATAATTTTCTAATGTTATTATCCATTTAGAGTAATGAAACACTGCACCTTTATAAATCAACAAAAAAGAAAGGTTTCTTAAATGTTTTTATCTCTTCAGGTAATTTGGGAAGGTAAATGAGAAGAGTTTGAGAAAAACTTTCGATTGGAATGCTTCCCTTGATAAAACTTTTCCAATTATTTTCTGGGCAACTGTGTGTGATATCCTTATTGCTGATTAACTAATGCTACTGTAGTCCTAGTTTCATTATTTATGCAGGGAGGAAATTATTATAACATGTTTCTTGTTTCCCTTCAGCTTCTGATTTGACAGATGTCAAGGTTGGGCACCATACAATTAACTGCACAATGTCACCATCCAATTCTGTATTATATATAACATTTATTATTGCATACATGATGGTACATAAATCAGAATATATTTGATTTCTCAATCTGGTATCATGATGAATCTACCATCAGGACTATTGACACGATGCTTTTAACAGCATTTCCATTTCTTAAAAAATGGTGAATCTATGAGCAGCTTATTGTTGAAGATAAATGCTGCAAAACGAGATAGACTTGCCCTCTACTGTTAGCAGATCCGCTATTATGGGAGACATAAACAAAACCCTTGTGTTCAGTGATCCTTTCATCTGTCCAATTAACTGCTTCAACAAAGACAGGTTATTGGTTATGACCATCTCTCCAGGTGATAATGATTTCCATGATATCCAGAAATACAAGATACGCGAAGTGTTCCTTGAACTTAACAATCTGAAATTGATACAAAATGTCCACAGGATGACGTTCTTCATCAACAACACGGGTTTTACCTGGATCAAAGAGGATAGATGTTTATTGTCTTGACTCGTCCAATGCATCTTGGGTTGAAAGGGAAATAGGCAATGATGGTGAGTATCATACTACAACCGTTTCCAGTTGAGTTGTAGATTCATATGCATTGGAGGTAATCAGTGTTTCTCTCTGTTATTTTTTTTTCTTCAGGCAGACTTTCTAGACAAGATTCACCAAATCAGATATACCTTGATATGCTAAATGTTGACAAGTTGGACGCCAGTTGGACGCCATCTTGGATATCCAAGATCCGGGACAATATATCTTAAAATAGATCATTTCATTGAATTCCTTGACCCCAAAAACCTAGGAACAGACCATATATTTGTTGTGCTGTGTCAATTAATTACGAAGATATAGGCTTGATAGTGGCCATGTTGGACGCTATCTTGAATATGTCAAAATACATGCTGCTGACAAAATTTAATTGTCAAGAATAGAATAAAGCTCCCCTATGCGTAATATCAATGATAAAATTTTGAACAAACAATGTCTTAAGTATGAATTTTTGACAGTAATGTTCAAGTTTAGTCACTGCACAATTCACTAATAAAATTACTAACACATTTCAAACTGGTCATGGCAACATTATTTATTTAACAAAACTGAAATCATGTGAATGATAACGGCAGGTGTTGCCAAAGCATGCCTTATTTATTGATAATATATATTACAAAAAAAAAAAATTCTTATAGGTACTATTGGTAAAAATTAGCAACAACATCACTTGTTTGTTACCATGGCAACAGGGTTATACAATTTTTGAAATGTTATATTGTTTTTGAATTGGTGTAGATACCTGTACATTTTTGCCAAATATCAAACATTTTTCAGTTGTATTGCCAAAGTTAGAGGATAAATTTAATTTTTATATTGGGTTTAAATATGAAGGGACTTGTTGCCATGGAAACAAATTTTAAGACCCTTATTTACCACTTTTGAAAAGGCAAACATATCAATTCAAACAGTTGAGGATCTTGGGAATAAAATGATGTGGAATATGACCATCAACCCTGCATGTGTCACCAACTTCTTAAATATGCATCTTTTTTTGAGTTTGCCTCTCCTCTAATAGACATGATTACAACACAGTTTTCCATGCTGAGCTAGTCAGTTAACATTATGACCTATGGACAGAATTATTTGCAATTTATTCTGTCTGCCATCACAAAAAGTCTACCACTCTATTGTTTTGTAACCCCAAACTGTCAAATATAGACTCAGTGGAATAGTCATTACAACATTACAAGTATGGGATTTTTTTTTGGACAGTGATGATTTTATACATAATGCTAATTTGACTAAGTGATATATGACCACATCGTATCATGAAGACAACTTATCCATCGAGTGGTGTCGAAGGGAGGAGGGGTGGAGGCCTCACTTTTGAAAGTGCAATGAATGGGGACATAATGTTATAGTACAGTGAGAACATAATTCGTCTAACGGGGACTCGAATTCCCATATTGTATCTGAGCTTTCTGTTATGGACTCTGATGTTTCAAAATTAATGATGATTTTCCATAAATGTCAATAACTATATAAAAAACATCATACAATTAATTCAAAGTCATTTTTAGAACTTAAATAAACTAAAATATTGCCATGGTATATACATTCGCATACAGAGTTTGACATATTATGTATGAGCTAAGGTCATTACTGGTGAATTAAATGTTTAAATGGGTTAAATCAACTTGTGTGTGAACACACCATAGAGTCAAACCTAATTGATTTGTTTTACTCTCTTCTCATAAAGAATTACATGAGTGAACTAATGTCATTAAGTGAAACATAAGTGATCATTACCTTGTATATACAATTTAACCAATTGTAAGCCCACTGTCATATTGTACATTTTACGTATTGTGGAATGATCTTCATAACATTTTAGTTGTGAAAATGCCAATGAGAACCAATCTTTTCGAATGAAGCAAATGTACAAATGCAAAACTACAAGAAAACTTATTACGAAAATTTTACAATTTAGGAAATAGCTATTCAAAAACATCGTGGAAAGAGTTTAAAAAAAAAAAAAAATTTTTAACTACCAGCCATTTCAATGAATTCTTTAGCACTGTAGGTCACAATGTAACTAAGCATTCCTGGGGCTTCTAGTTCTGTGAATGTTTTAATATTAATTTACTTCGGAAGGGACCTGAGAGTATCTACACCAGTTAAATTCATTGATGTACTAGAAATTGAAACATTGAAGATGTTAAATCAGTTAAGCTTTTGTTCTGTGCTCGTTATGAAATTGGATTGATATTTGATTGTAAACTTAAGATTCCAATTTGTAACTTAGAAGTGGTATTTTACCTAATGATTTGAAATATGCAAGAGTCCCTCCTATATACAAAGAAAAGGTGATATGAGACACTGAACGCTGTTCAATGTAGGCCTATTTCATTTTATTTTTGCATAAATTATTTATTTTATGTGGAATATTTCGATTGGTTTGGATTGTACATAATTGGGAACTTTTTTTAAGTTTATTGGGTAATCCGGCTGTGGTTTTTTCTTTTTTTTTATATTTCATAACTTAGTGATTTTGTTTAATATGTATGGGATCTGGTTTTTGTATATACAATGCTACAATGGGAATATTGCTTTGAGGAAAATTTTATAACTTGGTCATTTGGAGGTGGCATGGCCATGTTTATGTATGACTTGTTATTATGTAACTTTGTTTTATTTTCATTACCATCTCATTTCATGCATTCTTCTGATTGATAATGATATTAATGCATTGATATGTAATAAGAAATTGCAATTTGATGGAATTTAGCATTTGTAACTTAATGCCAGTCCATTGTTCATCTTGTAGTTCTAGAGTTTTGACACATGCAAGAAGAATAACATGTCCCATGTGCTTTCGCACATTTCACATTGGTCGTACTCCATGTGATACTTTTAATGATATTGGAAATTTCAATCTGATGCATGCCATGTATGCATGTCTGAGAACTTTGCTTTTAATCATTTAGAAGAGGATTTATTTTTGTTGGAAATTACACAAGATTTGAAATATTCAAATGATATTAATTTATAAAATTTTGGTAACATGATTTTTTTACCCTTTTGAATTTGACGACTTTTCAGAGAGCCGAACTGAAACTTTGGATTGTGATCCTGATTTACAATTCTATAATAACTATCAATGTATTCAAAATGTACAAAACTGCTCTTACTATAATGAAACCTCTTTTAACCAAAAATATCTGGAAAAATATGCAAAAAGTTCTCACTTTGGTTTGATACATTTCAACATCCGAAGCATGGCAAAAAACCTTGACATGGTATCAATATTTCTAACAACTTTAAAAGTAAATTTACAGTTATTGCTTTAACTGAGACCTGGGTAAATCCAATTAATTATGAGTGCTATAGTATGCACGGGTTTAAAATGGAAAGCATACACCGATGTAATAAAACTGTTGGTGGGGTAGGTCTTAAACAGAATTTAATGTATAAACAAAGACACAACTTGTGAATTTTTGGATAAAGTTGAATCTTTATTTATTGAAATATCAAACTCTGAAGTTATGGGAAATAAGAATATTATCATTGGAGTAATGTACAGACTTTGTACAATCAATGTATGATTGATGACTTTAATGCTGTATTTTCTGATATAATTGACAAAATAACGAGTGAGAACAAAATATTATATTTAGTAGCTTTTTAGAAATTCTCTACTCAGCGTCTACTTATCTTTTAAAAACCGTTGAGTCTGCTGCAGAAAGAACTCAAAGACAGAATGTAAGGTTGGCCGCAGTGCCCTTTATTGGCAAAACACAAAGACAAACAATCATACCACAGTCACACAGGACAGACAGGACAAGACACAACATGAAACAGAGACAACTGCTCTGGACCGACCATTACGGTCTTATACAAGTGATAATGACAGAATTACACAGATGCTAAAGACATTTCGCATCAACTTAAACATGTATGATCAATAGTGAGATACATATGTTATATAAAATCAATACAATAGGTAATAGGTCTGTACAAAATAAATTTGAGTTATGCATATCACGATAATGTTGGTTGATCATAAAAATGGTGGGCAATGACTTAGTGTGACATTTTAGGCTTCACAGAGCCCAAAAATAATAGAATAATATACGTTTGGAGCAGATAGGAGGTCTTCATGAAAATATATGACCAAGATTCCATAAGAGTACCATGGTACCACTTTGATATCGCAAACACTTCCTGGTACGCAGTTTCTCTATGTATGATATCAGTGGCATGTCATTACAACTTTTGTGGGATGGGCATTTATTTTTCTGCAAAATAATGCTGATAAGTGATAAGTGAAAAGTCAGCGTTTTGCTAGCAAAGCAAGCATTGCCCTCTTTTGCGTCTGAGTTCACAGAATGAAGGCCATGCTGCAGTCTTTCTATTGTTTCATGGGACAATATGTTCCCACAGTATTACAGCCTTCCTATCTACCTGAATCTCTTTTATGCTGATAAATAATGAGTTCACACACTATTACTAATCTTGACATTGTGTTATTTTTCCACAATCATCATTTTCATGCAATGAATCAGCTATATCACTTTTCACTTCCTAAAAATTGTTAATGTTATCACTGAATGACTTATTCATCTCTGATGAAAACCTAATTACTCATTTTCAATGATATGAACTGATGATAGTTTGCACTGATCCGTGTCATCCACACAATATTTATTCAACCTGTTGTTAACAGAACTGATAGAGTCTTGGTTCAACATACCACGCTATTGCGTCAATAGAAGTAACCAGTAAAACTGAAAGACTGACACCATGAGAGGTAGGTTCAATAAGAATTTATTTCATACACCACAACTTTAATATATTTTCACATGGTGGTTAATTACTACTTTTTGAAATTAAATGTATCTTTACTCAGATAATTGTTTTGTTCGAAGGTTTGACTGTCACACTGTGTCTGGCCCTTATAACGATTGGGATGGTTAATGATGCACAAGGTAAGGAATTTTGTTTAAATTGTATGACATTCCATATGCATGGTCTTCCATAATTCTATACTCCAACATTGAGTGCTAATCAACCATATAAGATTACAAAAAGTTTGCAATCAGATGGGTCAACAGTCAGAGGACTCTCAATATGCTTAGTTGGCGCACCTGTATTTATAGCCCTGCTACCACCAAAAATCTGATTCAGAATCAGTACCAAAAATTCTCAGTGGATACGGGTTGCCATAGCATTAGTTGTGTTATGCATGTAGGATCTCTGGACCCCCAAATACGCCCCTTGCCAGATTAGGCACTCGTGTGGTTTTCCTGTACTACCCCATGTTTAATCTTAATTATTTTGCTATTTTTCCATGAAAAATGTTAACTAAAAAGTCACAGTTAAATGAGCAAAAGCAATTGTAGTTAACATTCTCATAATTCATAAGGGATTACTCTGGCGAACCTGTCCTTTGGGTAGATAAAAGATAAAATCTACAATCCAAACAACATATAAATCATAAGTGCGAATGGGTGCGAAATTGGTTGTTTTAAGAAAACTGACACCCCTCTATCAACAGTAATGGCATAAGAATGCACAAAATCTCATATTTTCAAAGTATGTAAAATTGAAAAATATATAATACTGATCAATTATGTAAATATTATGCTGGCTATAGTATATATGTAAAGCTTTGAAAAAAAGAAGAATAAATTTTTCAATAAATTACTGACTCATGGCATGTATATTCATCAGAAAGGTAAGGAGGGCTTATCATTCTTATATTTTCATGCATTAGTAACATGTTATGTTATTTTTTAACCTACCCAAAGTTATACGTACATGTATCCGTTTTAGAACGCAGCAGAGAAAACAATAAATATGCATATTTCAAAAAGTATTTCATTGTAGTTGATATACACAATTAAAATTGACAATGAGATCCTAACTATGAATAAACTCGGAAAATTGATAGAATATCAGTTAAAAAGGATACATCAACAGAATATTAGAGCATATTAAAACTTTTGAGAAAGCAGAAAAAGTTATGATTAGGAAGGAAAATTGGGTTTTTCCAAACAAGGTCACTGCAACAAGGATGTATCATCACCCCATGAATGCCAAAGTGATGTATGTTATGATCATTTAGGAGTAATTTGTGGTCATAAAAAGGATGATAAATAAGCCCGAAGCCAGTGTTACATTTCAGATCTATAAAATATAATCTGCGACACTGGCTGAACCTTTGAACATGCCGGGTTTCCACTCCTTCTACTCTTGTCTCCATGGTTTTGCTTACAAATCTTACAGCAGCACAAAATGCTGAGTAGGCCTAAAATTATCACCAGTCCCTCTTCTACCTTTGCATCAGACAAAAATATAATTTTTATTACTTTTTCTTCTCTATCCTTGGTCTAATCCTTGGTCTAATCATGTTCAATGATGTCATATCATGGGTACGTCTAATTTTGAACCTGAGAGTACTATATATGGATTTAAAGGTCATGGGCAATTAAAATCTAACTTTACCTGTACGTGACATAGAATACTAGAAACTTGAATTCCAAATTGTATGTAATTCTGACTTATGTATTTAAAGATATTAGGCAGTGATGCCAGAGTTGCTGCTGCAGGCTCTATCCACAAGGTAAATAGTATACTAAATACATGGGAAGTGACAAAATATGGATTATATATTATATACAGTCATTTTAACATTGTTCAGTGATCTTAACTGAATAATCTGTTTGGAGGCTTACTGCTTTATCAATTATTCCAGCGAGAAAATATGTTTGATACTGATATAATGAGAAAATTATGAATTAAGAGTAAAAATGAAATATCACGCATGCAAGTATAATTTTAGTTGAGATTTGGGAAAAAATTAATTTTTCACATACTTTCCTTATTAAATAGCCTACCATAATTGTATATTATTTAATATTTATGGCAATGAAACCCCCACAAAGCACAACATCGATAATTTAGACATTTTATGACAACGTTTCAAGCATTTAGAATGAAAATTAAGATCATAAATGCACAAAGGGAAATCAATGAGAGAGTCTGATCTTGGAAGAAACATACATATAATATTATGTTTCTTCCGAGGACTGATCTGAGGACAACATATAGTATCATGAAGCCACAAAATAAAGTCAGTCACTTTCATTGGGTACTAAGCAAGCCTTCCATGACAGTCTGTTAGGATCATGAGTGGGAAAAGTATGAAAGTGAGCTAATCATCACATGTGTGTCATATGACCGTCTGCAAACTCAGTTAATCCATTACCTAAATGATTCAACATGATTTCATATAGATTTGTATTATACTTCACCCAGAAGGCATAAAAAGTAATCACTATTGATATCAAAACACAAAATCATTATGTTCTTTTCTAGCTTAAATTATGATTAGTTTTTTCATAGTCACCCAACACTATAATGATAAAGCTATGATATTTACTTTGTGCTATTTATAATTATTTATCTATTACATGCTGGCATTAAATTCAAATGTAGATAATTATCTTCATATTCATCTTGGGGGGTCTGCAAGCAATTAGTAATTAAAAGTTTGACATGCCTCAGTGGTCTGACCGAAGCTTAGCACTGGATTGAATGGTTTGTCTTTGATATAAACTGATGATATAATTATAACAATTCATGAAGAGGGGCATTTTTAATTAGCTTTGTCTCCTACAAATGGGATACCATTGTGTATTATCAACAACTAATAACGAACACTATATCAATAACAAATGCAATATCCAATATGTATATGCAACTATATTAATACAAATTAGAAACTTAGCTACTATTTACAAATGCAACTACTCATCCACTTCTATGTAAAAGTCACCTAAAACACTTGTTTATTTTATGTTCATTTTAATTGAACTGCTAATGATCATGGAGGCTGCAATAATCTCAGACTTTCGGCTCATGTCATTGAGTCACTTATGATACTGTTTATATATTAATTAGGAAAAAGTTTCCTTCGTTACATAGTATTGTTATGATTTGTTGTATCATAATCCAAATACTGTATTAAGATGCCTACAGATATGAAATAGGAGGAGGGGGAGGGGGGGGGGGGTGGGGTATGGACGCCTAACAGGGTCCTCTCCACTTCCCCCAGCTTTACTGTTATGGCCCCTCCTCCTCCTCCCCCTCCCCAAATTGTCCCGCATTAAATTTTGACCCAAGGCCGAATTAAGGTACTGGGCACAAATAATTGAAAGTATTCAACATAACTCTTTATTTATCACATCCAAAAGAAATACTACGAAAAAGGCATAATATGCTATTTTTATTATTTTTCGGTTATTGGCATGTTGACCCATGAAGCTTACCACTTTCAAAATATTAAAATCAATAAATATAGCATCGGAAGTGATTGTAAATAAATTGAAATTAATCTACCTATGTTTATTTCACTTATACTCTTATAGAGCATGTTTATAGGCATCAGTTCCTTTTTTAAAACATAAATTCCATAGCTAGTAAGAGTGCCATAGCAAGGTGTGACTCTGTGTGGGTCATGTAAGAGCAGTGGTGTTTTTTTTATTTAGTACAGGACATTATATTTGTAAGATATGTATAAGTAAATTAGCCCTTAACCACATGAGTTATGTTTCATCTGGGAATATTAATTTAAACAATTTAAATGTCACCACAGGTCTAATTGTTGGCAGAGGCCGGTGCGTTACACAATATCTAATCAGCAGTAATCACAAAAAGCTTAACAGATATTACACACAACAGGATGTGACAATTTGTTAATTGTGTTGTGTATGTCTGTACAGACAATTATGTATATGTATTTCTTCAGCGTAACAATACAGATAACTATATTTGGGTTGCTATATAACACTACATCAACGAGGAATACTATTTTCCCATTTCATTACTGTTTCTTCCTTCATTGATGGAATAAACTATTGTCATAATTAGATTGCAAATGTAACTATGAATAAGTCTAAGCAACACTTACTCATTAAGATTCCATTCATTGTAGTTTTCTCCAGCCATATTTTGCCTGCAATGAATAATAATCAACATGTCACACTTTAACTACCAGAATAATACGCTTATTTAGCCTTTCAATGTACTATGTCTTTTAAAAGTGTGCAAATAATTACCGGTATAGACAAAGAAATGTTATGTTGAAAAAAAAAATAATAATAATATTAACGCACAAATGGAACAGATAAAATCAGATTTGGTGTCATTCTATTAGTCTTAGCAGCCTACTATACAGCCTAATATATATAAATTCTTTTCAACATTAACCTACAAACTACTAGCAGATAATCATTTTGGTACAAACTATCTCACAGGTCTTATAATTTCAATGAATAAATGTACTTACTCTTCCTGAATTCAGCGTGTTGAGGTGCTGTAAACTACTTCACGTTCACTGTCAAAACGTTCTTTGTCCTAGCATGGAACCAAGTGTTTGCTCCCAAGTCAAAGGGTCAATTGAACCCCCCCCCCCCCCCCACAATAAAACTGTAGCGCCACCAACCCAATCAAAAGCAAGTGTTGCTTATTGGTTGACCATAGGAAATGGGAGGGGGGGGGGGCATCATTTGATTTAGTTCATTTAACCACCAGCACTTGGATAAACTACACTTTAGCTGAGAGGAGATTGAAGAATATTTGAAAATGGGAAAGATATTTCTTTTGATTGCATTTTGCATGCATGGACTACCAGAGCGTCGCAGTAAGTACAGCTATGCTGAATATTATATTTGTAGCCATCAGGCTTTAACTTAATTGATGTTTCAATATGATACAAGACACATGCATAAGTGCTTATTTCTTTTGTATCAGTTATGTCATTGCTCTTGTCATGATGCATTGAACTGGAGACAAAGTAAATAATTAACTGTGATATATTCAGGTGCACCTGATCGGGCAGTAATTGGAAATGCCCTCGCGGAAGGACGGACTAACCAAGAGAGGGCATATGATATTTTGAGACAAAGGGGCAGTGCAGTTGAGGCTGAGGACCTTCTTGTCAGGTTTGATGACAACCTGCAAAATTTACGAACACTAACTGATTCCTTTGATGCCATTGACCTTCAAAATCAACAAATGTGTGATCTACAGAGAGAAATGCGCCGAGGGTACGTGAGACTAAATCAAGACAGGGAGAAACTTTGAGAAATGCTAATTAGGGCTGAGAACGACAAGTACCAAGCAGCCATTGTCAGGATAGGTCAGCCTAGACGGCCTAAATTGGAGATCACACGGAACCAACTGCTAATATTTCAACAGCTTGGATTTTCCTGGACTGCTATGGCCAGAATGCTTGGTGAGTAATCATTCTGATATTACTTGACAACAAATCATCTGTCAAATTAATGTGTTTTTTTTGCCTTTCACATTATGTTGATAGAACTATTTGAGGTATTTAGACTCATGTACAATGCACTTTTTTAGAGTATACATGGTATACCTAAATATGTAGTATATATTATTGAAAGAACAAAAGTAGGAGAAATAATTAAAATTTGAATAAATATATTTACATTTTCTGCTAATGCAAATTCATGAAAAATTTCTTACATTTCAACATATGACGTGATTTATATTACATTATACTATTACATATCATTTAACTTCATTTCATGTTAAAAGTCAGGAGGCCTATAAATGTAAAGTGTTCAAATGCTGAGCTTATGCACCTTGTGATAAATAATTATATCAAATGTAAAGCAGTTTATTTACACATTATGTATAACTTCGGGGCTGAATATTAATATTACCATGCTAATGATAGGTTCAGAGTATTTCTTGACTAAAAAGTTCAACATGCAAATAAAGTAGATAGTACTTGTAAAAGTGAACTCTTGGATACGCTCTGGCATTCTGATATGAAAAAAAATATTTTCTTTCACTATTGACAGCTACGTTTTGACAGAGGGTGATGCAAGTGGCTATTTGTTTATAAGAAGCGCCACTGGCCTAGCCGGCTCATTGGCTACCCCCTTATCTTGATGGATGAGTACTGATTGGTCTATTATAATAAGCTAGATAAATATTACAAAATGCACTAGATAAACATATTCCGAGTAGAATGGTGAGGTATAATATATATATAACATCAAGAGGATATTGCTAAAATTAAAGAATATTATGAAATAGCAACAAAATGTTAAAACATTTCTCATAGATAAGTGACCATAAATTAATTGCAAATAAATTTAATGATTACTTCATAGAGATAGGCCCCACTCTAGATGAATCCATAGTGCCTCCAACGGAGAAATTATTTGATGCCTATCTTAACAATCCAGTGCGGACATAGTAACTTTGAATTCCAATTTGTCACAGGAAAAAAACTGAAATAAATGATGGATACTAAATCTAGCTGTGGAGTAACAAATAAACACTTAAAGTTTGTCAAAGATGAAATAGTCTGAACATTAAAGACCGAGCTGCAGAAGGTCAAAATTATCACCACATGGCCCCGGGCCTAAATAAGCACCGCTCCCGCTATATACAAATTAAAAATTTTTTTTTTTAAACTTCACTTTGAATATTAAAGGGAAAATAGTGGGTCAGATAGGCGTGTTGGGCCTCGCACACGCCAGGACTGGCCCTGGCAGGTCCGCCTTATGCAATAGCTTGTAAAGGGGAAGGGGGGGGGGGGGTGTCAATAAAGCCACGCCCCTCAAATGTGGTTGGTTGTTAGGGTTTGTTTACATCCTGAATACAAGGAATTTGAGACTTCTTATAAAGCGATTACCCCTGGGTCGGCAATTAGTGCTGCATACCATATAAGGTAGTTGGGGTTCTAGAAACTACTGAGTACCCCTTTAGTCATTGGGTAATCAGCAATGGTCATTGTGTCAGACTGACCAATGACCAGCCTAGCTGTAACATGGAGATTATCACAATTCTACAGAACATTTTTTCTATATTTTAAAGAACTAGCATATTACAAAATTGTATCATATTAGATAAGCATGAAACACAGATAGATAATTATCTATTGGGGGGGGGGGGGGGGCATAAAAGGGGAACAATAGGGAGTCAGCAATGAAACAATAATCATCTATCTATGTATCAAAATAATTATCTATCTATCTATATCTATCTATATCTATCTATCTATCTATCTATCTATCTATCTATCTATCTATCTATCTATCTATCTATCTATCTATCTATCTATCTCTATCTATATCTATCTATCTCTCTCAATCTATATCTATCTATCTACCTACCTACCTATCAATCTATATATCTCTATCTATCTATCTAGCTATCTATCTATCTATATATCTATATATCTCAATAAAATATGTGTCATTTTACATTCTGTTTATAAATGCTGAGTGTTCGAAGAGAATAGTGGCTAGAATTTGAAAGTCTGTAATTAGCAGCAATATGATATGAAAATTTGACTCTTGTGAATATTCAAATATTACAGTAATATATCAGTTATTAATTAACCCTGTGACTATGTCAAATTAATGGTGGACACTTCAAACATGAGATGCACAGACAGATACAAAGGTGTTACATAATGCCACATGAGGATGTAGAAGCAACATCTGTTTGGGGGTTCTATTGTCTCACTGCTAACTCCCTATTGTACCCCTTTTATGCCCCCACCCCAACTGTCTTGCCATTTTGCAATTTAGCATTCTAGAATTCAGTTCAGTCAGTGAAACATCATACTATTCATTCAGCAGGAAATTACCAGACTGTCAAACTTTGCTTGGATATATAGGTCCTATATTATAATTATATGACCTCCTTAGTGGAAATGTGGATTATTGCAATTTGCTGTGATTGGAATGATGCCTTTGCTTCGGAATTATTTATGATGTGACACTTAAAGATAATTTCCAGCTTGACTAGTTCGTTGAGGATATATTTCAATGTCTTTAGGTGAGCTTTTTTTATCCTACCATGCTATATCTCATGACATTAGGCAATCGCATATGACAGATACTGGTAGGTCTACAGTGTATATGATAACATAATGTTCAGCCTCTTTGTACAAAGAAATTACATAGAAAAGTCTGATAGCTATTCTGGATTATGCAATGTATACATGAGAGCTATAATATTCTTGAACATTCTACATAATTTATTTATTATATCTATAGCTTGGATAAACTGGTTTATCATGTGATAGCATGGTGTTTGTAAACAACCAAGTGTTTAAGGAGGTGGAGCCATAAATGTCACATGACTTTCAGCCAATCACAACCAGTCCTGGTCTATCAATAACATTTGAATGCTAGCAATACTATTTTTGCTTATAATGTCGGAAATACAATTTTCTGAGACTAAACAGTTTTCACTTTGACTGAGATTGGTGCTCTGAAACGAATTATGCAAAAGTATGAACATTCATGCTGTTTTTATTTAGATATTAAGGTTTCTATGAAGAGGGTGGGAGTTGTTGACTGCTTGAAGGCCAAACCCAGAATGATGGGGTGCCGCGATAGCCTTATATACGGGACCCCCGGCCTTTAAGATAAGGATGCATAAAAAAGTGTCATTTGTTTTAAACAAATTATCAGCCATAGATTATGAAATTTACTCATACTTCCTTTGAAGTGACCACCAACTCTTATGCCTTTGTTGAAGGTAGAACAATGCACGTTGCATCATCATAGAATTTGATCTTTTATGAAATCAGTTGATAATTGTGCATATTGAACAAGATGTGTAATTGAGCTGATTTTACAGACGCTCAGTCTGAACTCTTTGGTCAGTCAAAGTTGTACCTAAGGACAAGTGACACCAAACCCTTATTTTGGCATATGACAGGACATTCGTTTTATCATTAAGGAAAACTGTATACCTAACCATGGGAATTACCATGCATAGAGGGAACATGCTTTTGTTTTGTTTTTTCAATAATATACCAGTTAAAAGGTAGACTGCTTTTTGTATAGATACAAGTGAAACTGGTAAAATTAGTGCAATTGGCAATACATGACACTTAGTTTTATGCAGCCTTGTCTATCATTCTATGATATTGCCTATACATGATATATACAAAGCAATATCACTAGTCTAAGGCATTTATTACTAGAGGTTAGGGGGAAATTAGTCCATTGCTATGGGGTGATAATATATGGTGACTTCCATTGACATTTGTTTGCATGTAGGGTTCAGGGGCTGTTCAGCCTGTCCAATATACAGTACCTGGCAAATGTATTGAACATCTGTTTTAACTTCTGCCATAATGAACAATTTAAAAGACCAAAATTATTAGATTGTGTGACCCTTTTTCAGCCATCTCGGTAGTTTTCTAGGTAATAATATTGCCCAGTACTTTGTGTCATTACATTGCACCATAAATTGATGTGCAAAAAAGCACTTGGAACATTAGTCAAAGCATTTTCTAGTGGAAGCAGTACCAGTTAGTGAAATGGAAATACAGCTTCAAAAATATCTACAAAAAAGTTAATTGGTTATTAGCAATTAAAATTTTTTACACTCCATTATATATACTCACATAATTGTAATTCAAGAAATTTTATAATATATGTTTGATTTATTTATTTACATCACTCTTGAAGTGACCTTTAACAATCGAAATCCTAGTTTACTGTCTCAGGTGTTTAATTGTAGGGTTCCATTTTGCAATTTTTTTTTACCAGAAACCCGACATATAAGCATCATCCTCCAAATGTTATTTTGTCTGTACAAGTGCTCTAGCAAAAGCAGAGACGTCACACACGAATATGAATATAAGTGGCAATTTTCAAATATTTCAATTTTTTTACATTCCTCGAATGAGTCTTTATCGGCTGTTATATTGGTGTTAACCATATAAGCATATGTTCTAGTCACAGCCACGCTTTTTCGGTGGTACGTGAGAACTTCTTTGCCAATCGTCTTATAAAATTGCTTAATTGTAGTTAACAGTGTCATCCAAGATTATGAAGGCAGTGATGCAATTAGGTCAATATTCAAAAGAAATTACAGATTTTATGATGAAGCTCATCCTAGGTCCCAGCTTGCTAGCGTGGATGAAGCTGTGTGCTCTCTGTTCTGTGCTCTGTGAATCAGTAATTATAATCGGATAGTCAGGGTCCTTAATAGAGTAAAAACGGTACTTTACTAGTTTTTTTGTTTGTTACTTGTTGCCTTTATTATATTTGATAATCTGCCACACCACTCAGGGGGGGGGGGGGGGGTGGAGGGGCATTGGGGCCATGGCCCCCCGTAGCAACCTTAATTTCTAACACAGGCCATAAAATGACATCAAACAGTCATGCTTTTGGCCCCCCGTAGAGTCAGGGCTGGATCCGCCAGTGTGTCACACAAGGCATTTGCCTTTTGCAACAAAAATTGGAGTAACTAAGGTTCAAATTAATTTGTTTTGTAAAACATTTTTACTTTTCTATGTTTTCCTTAAATGTGTATACATCTACATACTTGGTCATTTGCTTAGTGATCTCGTGGTATTTTGATAAATAAATATTAGCATTTAAAAAGTAAGAACTTAACGGTTTATAAGTGTCTATTGTTTGCTACACAATTAATGGGGGGTGGGGGGTGGGGCTTGAAGAGGCTGGCTTAGTTGGCTCAATTTCAAAGTCAACCGCAATTATACATGGCAGTCCTTACTGAGTCCGTAATAACCAAGCCCGGGACCAACACCAAGTCCGTGAGTCCAGGTCAGGGCCCGGGTCCAGTCCGCGTTTTATAACGTACTCTGTATAAAACACTGAAACCAATGTGTATCTCATAAATATTTAGTCTAATACATCCATGATTTGCGGAAGGACATGCATAGCTTTCTAAAACTATAAGTGTTTATTCACAACTTAACATTAATTAGATTTCATTAGTCGTGGCCATGTTTGCTTGGGTAACTCAGGCTGGTAAGGGCAAGAAACTGGCAGCAAGCGAGGTGTGGCTGCAAAAAATTGATCTATCTATTGTTCATTTTAGCGCCCAGTTTTCATAGATATCAATGATCAATGTATTTTTTTGATGCATTCATTAATATACCTATGTTTGTTCTTAAACAGGGGTGAGTGTTCGAACCATTTGGAGAAGAGTGCAAGAATTTCAAATAGACAGTCGTGGGGACTACACAACTATGACAGATGATGATCTGGATGGACTGGTACGTGAAATAAAGGCTGGGATACCGGAAGCAGCAGGAATGGGGCATGGTTTCAGGCCACTTGACAGCAAAGGGAGTCCGACTGCCAAATCAACATCTCCGGGTGTATGAAAGTTTGGTCCGCTTGGATGCTTTGGCAACAAGTCAAAGGTGGAATCCTACAACAAGGCAGCGAACATACTGGGTCCCAGGTAAGTTACCTGAGAAATCACTTAACACTAGCCGATAAAAACCTAATTACTCATATTCAATAAACGATCATAGTGCACTGATGTTTGTATATCGTCCAATTGGAATATTTATCAGTCTGTTCCAAAATACCGCAAAAAATTACAGGATTGCTGCCAGGCTAGGTTGGGCCATAGTATATTAAATGCACGAGTGCACCTTTGCTTTCTGCAAGAGTGCAGTCTCCAGGTGTTTGTCAGATATTATAATGCTATCTGAATTTTATGATGGAGCCCATTCCTGACACCAAATAAGACTGAAATACAAAATGTTTAGATTAATTGTAGGGGCCCCAGGATATTGAATGATCACCTTCATAGTGGTATCATTTCAGAAATGTTATTGGACATTTATATTTTTGTAAGTGAACCTTTCTAAAAAGTATCAACACACCATGAATAGCACAACATTTCTGATGATATTATCCTTTCCATTTCACATAATGTAATTGGCCAGGAGTAACCCTATGGTATTCATTCATTCAACAGATGAAGAAAATCAGATTAATTATTTCATTAAGTGTCACTACTGCCAATGAAGAATGACCATCATGTGCCTGTCATGTTTTGGGGGCCTTCCTTGAGTCATAGTCAATGGTCTATCAAGTGTATTTTTTAATACACTGTTTATATGCCAAGAATATACAACTGTTGTTACTTCCAAGGATGATATTTTCTAACTGCAAAATATTATATAATTTTTACCATTGGCCATAGTAATGGCCGAAGGATATTTCGGTCGCCTGTGGCATCTGTCTCTCTTGCTGTCTGTCTGTCTAGCGGACAGCGGTCTATCTGTCTAGCTGTCTAACCGTCTGTCAGAAGTTGTTCAGGGCCCCACATTCTTGGCATTTTTACAGTGTATTTAGAAATACAGTTCACACCCTATTCCGTGACCCAAGAAGAACCTCCTAAACGTGACTGAGATCTTTTAACTCTTCACAAGCAGGAGTTATGCGGTTAATCTGATCTAGTTACTCGTTGCAGCTGAGACAAGCAACACATAATAATTTCAATAATTTTCATCTGTGGTGTGGACTAGCATGGCTTGGTAATGATTGAGCAATCACAAAAACAGATATTCAATCATCTACTGACAATATGTATATCTGCAATTATACATGGCAGTCCTTACTGAGTCCGTATATGAAATATACATTTCGTGCTGACCCTGCCATTTACACACTTTTGGAGGCTGAAGTAATTCTCAAAGGTACTCTTACACACCTATCAGAAAGAACATCTGACTTTGACCTGTGCTTTCTAATGATTTGGAATTGTTCAACATCATATTGTGCTCTCCTTGGATGAACAAGCGCAGCAGACATAAAGGCAATATAATGTCTAAGTGCTCAAATACATTTTTTACAAAGGTTCCTTGAACAATGTTGATGATGCTTGTGTACTATGTGGGTATCTGCTAAGGGTTTGCTGCCATGCAGTCTATGTTTTTAATATCAATGCTAATTATGGTATGCGACATTTTCACGATGGCAAGGGGCCGCTCACAAGAGCGACACTTTGGCCACATGTCCTGTGGAGGCATTTCTAGACCAATGCAAGGTCTTGCAGGTGCTGTCCTTTGGTGGCAGGTGCTGTCCTTTGGTGGCAAAAAATCCAAACTTATTAACAATCAGACATCAAATTACAGCATGGGTGCGTTTTGTAAGGGCTTCTCTGATTGTGCGTGAAGTTTCTGTGTCAACCAAAAAGAAGATGAAAACCACAAAAAAAAAAAAAAAAAAGACAAAAGGCTATTCAGGGCAATTGTCGCTGTGCCAGCTCCATGCATTTAAATAGGCGAACCAACCATTGCATTGCAGCTCCACCTGTGTGAAAGGTCGCTGTGCCAGCTCCATGCACAGTGATCCTTGTTTGCCAAGGATAATGAGTATGGGACTAAAAAGCAGGACCATGATGTTGTGTTGCTAATTGCACCGAAATGACTCTTAAAAGTCGAACTGGTTTGTTTACTTTTTGTTTGATATACATGCCAGTATGACATATCCACAAATTAAAGTTTATTAGTCACTGCACATGATACACAAGTAAAAGTTTACACTTTTGTTAATCAACTATATATATATTTATTTATTTATGAATTTGTTTATTTGTAGGTCCGGGAAGTTTGTGGCATATAGATGGCAACCATAAACTTATCAGGTATGTAGATATATTATACTTTTATAATTAATCTGCACAAGGCTAACCACAGTCTAAAGTAGCCCAGCAAGTTTCATGCCGGTCGTCTTAGCGTTATTATTATTATTATTCCCAAATATAATATTTCCGTAGTAGTCCGGGATGTCCTTAGACATTTACCAGCTTTGAGTGACCTTATAACAACCTATGAATAAGTGGCATTTTGGACAGGCTTTCTGGCTCAAACTGTAAAGCTGAGTGATGTTGAGTATTGTTCTGGCATCAACCTATCATTTGTGGGGTAATTTACTATAACCCATGACTTAATTATCGGATCTTAATTTACCCAATTTGGGAGCACTTTTATAGTCTTGCTGACTTAGTGCAAATATTTTGATGACTTTGTTTCAAAGGTCAAGGTCACCGAATGACCTTGACTGTTAAATCAAAGTCACACACCTGAGATTACAAAATTATCTCTTTCGTTGCATTTATGAAGATATAATATTGTGTAACTAACAAATTAACATGACATGGGAACTCAATATGCAATAACACATTACATAACAAAGTAACTGAAGACTATATAACTGCGTGAAGACCCGTTTTATTTTTATAATCTTATCTTTCCTTATCTCATCTTTACTTTTCTAATGGTTTTTGCAGGTGGGGCATTGTGATACATGCAGGCATCGATGGATACTCCCGTCTAATAACCTTCTGCAGAGCATCTGATAATTTCGCCCAAACTGTCGGGATGCTTTTCGTTAACACTGTACAGGAACTGGGTTATGCCAAGTCAGATCAGAACTGACAGGGGAGGAGAGAACGTAATTGCCGGCACAATAATGGAGGCAGTCAGAGGAGCAGGGAGAGGCAGCTGGTTGCAAGGTCCATCAGTGCACAATCAGAGAATAGAATGTTTGTGGCGGGATTTGAGGTCTTTTTGCACAAATTTCTATATTAACATGTTCTATGAGTATGAAGATTCAGGTATCTTGTCTAATGATAATGTTGTTCAATTGTTTGCATTACATTATGTGTTTTTACCACGTTTGAACTCAGCCTTAGCACAATTTAGATTGGCTTATAATAATCATAGGCTTAGGACAATGGGCAGTATGACTCCTATGATGATTTACTCCCAAGGCATAATAGACAGGGCCAGGTCAAATTATTTATAGGTTCGTGAAATTTTGGATAACACACCTGCTGATGTTAACTTGGAAGAATTTGGTTTGGAAGCTATACCAGTTGGAGTTAGAGATGGTAATGAAATTGTAAAAGTTCCGTGCCCATTTCTTGGTCTAAATGGAGGTGAATATGTCAGGTTGTTGGAAATTATACAACAACATGTTCCTAATGTAACACTTCAATGTGATGACAATGGCCTTCGGTTTTATACCATTATTAGTATTGTTGTACATGCTTTCCTGAACAATAGAAATACTTAATATAGTTGAATTAGATAAGTTCATCAATCTTATGTGTGTTGGAAAGTCTTGTCTCTTGTTGTCTGTTGTTAAAATTGATCACTATGAAGTGTAAACTTGTTAAATACAGATTTGAACTTTTGTCACGAAAGCCATTCACTGTGTGCTTGTTCTGTTTAAAGTGCAGTCAACACAAAGACATTACCAAGTACGGTCATTTTATAGGTGTTCACAGATGCAGCATGCCTTTTTATGTTGGCACTCACACTAATGAGTTGACCTTACATTTGGGTAATGTGAGATACATTTGCAGGGATACTACATATCTGGATGTTAAAAGTACTGATTGTGTTCTTTAGGTTAGGTCATTGTGTTGGCACTTTTGCGTGCAAGTTGACATTACATCTGGGTGTTGCAAGACACTTTTGCGTGCAAATGAAGACTACATTTGGGTGTCAACACTATTGGGTTCGTTAGGTTAGGTCATTGTGTTGGCACTTTTGCGTGCAAGTTGACATTACATCTGGGTGTTGCAAGACACTTTTGCGTGCAAATGAAGACTACATCTGGGTGTCAACACTATTGTGTGCGTTAGGTTAGGTCATTGTGTTGGCACTTTTGCGTGCAAGTTGACATTACATCTGGGTGTTGCAAGACACTTTTGCGTGCAAATGAAGACTACATCTAATGTAAAGGTTCATGGTCAATCATTGAGATATGTAAGATTGCTAAGTAATTAGGCCAATTATAAACATATGGTATTTGAGGGATAATATGGACTGTGATCAAATAGTTTAACATTCAGGGTTGGTCTGTAATAAGACCAATTCCATGTAAGAACTTAAGAATAGTCAGTGATGCAAACACATTGATTACACAAGTAAACTCAGAAAATATGAATTATTTATCTCGTCTAATTTTGTCTATTGTACAGTTGTATATAATACTTTCACTATAGGACAAAACAAGAAACTTGAGAAACTAAATGAAAGGGCAATGGTAATTTCGTGTCAAATCATCCAGATTTTGAAAAAATTTTCCAGGTGACTAATCATGATATGGTGCTGATTTTTTTTAAAATTTCGTATGATATTTCTCTGTATAAAAAAACAATCATTTTGCTTAAATCTTTAGTAGATCTCCTGTAATAAATATAATTGTATGTGGGTTTTTTCGATTTTGCAAAAAATCGCCATAGTTTGCATCACTGTTTGACCATGTCACCAGTTATTCACCTCTTTCAAATTTTTATTGATATATCCTTGGGATGTGCTTAGCTTTCTTTTTATTGTACTTGGTTTTTATAATATTGTAAATTTATTTTTGTATAGCTAATTGTCACAGTTAAGTCTGCAATTTTTGGTGAATATGAATGAACTCTTTTCACTATATTTAAACTCAACTTAATTGTATTGTCAGTGTTTTGTTCATAAGTCATAACATGAACATAATAATTATAACATTTGCATGTAAAGATTAATTGTCAGGGAATTACTCCTTGAACTGTGTTGTATGTTTTAAAAGTTTGAATAACATTATAAATAAAATTTAACAGGACATTTCATGACTTATTGCATTTATCTGGTTGATTCTACCTGCCAGTTAGCATATACAGTATACTGCATAAGTGAGTACACACCTCTTGCAAGGTTGGTTTTTCAGCCTCAGCTCAGAAAATATAAGAGATACAAGGAATTTGCTGCAACAAAACCTTTATCTAACAACAAAAAACCATTTCACCAATTTTAATCACAATTGGTTTGATCAACAGTTCATATTATATAAATGGTTTAAAATAAAGACAAAGCAAAAATGAGTACACTGTAACATAAAGTAAAGGTAAGTATAGTGTCTTAGTATTTAGTGTGTCCACCCTTGTTTCTCAGCACTGCATCAATCCTCCTAGGCATTGAATGGACAAGTTCAAGGCATACTGAAGCATCAATTTTCCTCCATTCCTCAAGGATGACCTCTTTCAAGGCATTGATACTTTTGGGCCTGTGTTGCTCCACTTTCCTTTTCAAAACACCCCACAGGTGCTCTATTGGGTTCAGATCTGGAGACATGCTAGGCCAATCAAGTTTCTTCACCTTGTGTTTTGTCAGGAACTCAGTGGTGAACTTTGAAGTATGTTTTGGGTCATTGTCTTGTTGAAATATGGCCCCACGACCAAGGGCATGGAGGGAAGGTAGCATCTTTTCCTTGAGAATATGGCAATACATATTAGAATCCATAATGCCATCAATGAAATGGAGTTCTCCAACACCTGCAGAGCTCATACAACCCCATAAGAGGACACTGCCACCACCGTGTTTCACTGTGGGTACCATGCACTTTTCATTTTCATCACCTGGACGTCTCCAAACCCACTGGATGCCATCAGACCCAAACCGGTTGATTTTGGTCTCATCAGACCACAGGACTTTATTCCAAAAGTTTACATCCTTGCTCTGGTTTGTTGTAGCAGAAGCCATGCGATCCTGCTTGTGTCTTGGCTGGAGCAAGGGCTTCCTTCGAGGTCGGTAGCCATACAGTCCCATTCTATGCACTGTGCGCCTTATCGTATCAGTGGACACAGTCACCCCAACTTGACTTTCAAGAGCTTTTGCAAGCTCCACAGTACTTGCTTTTCTGTTTTTTTTCCAAGGATCTCCCCAGATGTCGCTCATCCCTTGGAGTCAACTTCCTGGGACGACCTGACCGCTTCATGTTTAGCACCTCTCCATTTTTCTTGAATCTCTGAATCACTTTAGCCACTGTGTTTCGGCTTATTTCCAAAGCATTGCTTATTTTCTGGTAACTGTGCCTCTTCTTATGCAGTGTGACTATTCTTTTCCTTATTTGACAAGAAATCTCAGTCCCATGTGGTGCCATTGTTGTCATATCACTTTGAAGATGACTGTTTAAGGTAATTTGACCTATTATACAACTTAAGGGTATCTTAATTCAGATTAATTGGGTGGAACGCTTCATCAAACATCTCTTATTAAGTATTTGATAAACTGTAAACTTTAATCTGGTTAAATAGCAACATGATAAATTGTTATTTTTGGTGTGTACTCAGTTTTGCACTGACTGTATTATAAACTATTACATAATATGAACTGTTGATATAAGCAATTGTGATCATTCTTTGTGAAACAGTAATATGTTGCCAGACAAAGATTTTGTTGCAGCAAATTCCCTGTATTTCTAATATTTTGTGAGCTGAGGCTGAATAACCCACCTTGCAAGGGGTGTGTACTCACTTATGCAGTATACTGTATGCATGCTCGACTGAAAGATTAAATCATGCATGCAAAAGTGCATACTTTGGACAGAAAATGTCTCATTAAATCTGTCATAAGACTTACTGTAATTATATAGTTGTCTCAAATTGTATCAATGAAAACAAGCAGTGCCAGGGTATTGGGAATGTAACTTACGGGGGGGGGGGGGGGGGGGGCTCTCACTATAACTAATATATATAAAAGTCAAAATTAAGTTATGAAGTTGAAAGTACTATGGCATTTTCACAGCTAAATAGCATGTATGTGTAGGTATAATAGTAGTTGAGATATGGAGGTTTGAGGAAATATGAATTTTTTCACATCTTTCCCTCAATACTTTACTACACTATTTTAGACATTTCATGACAACGTTTTGAACATGTAGGTGAATTAGTGTCAAGCTCTGTTCTAGAAACCTTTAAACATTTTTTTTCATGTTTTCCTAATTAAAGACTTAATAATATGTACAGTAAAGACCAGCTTACTATCAAGATCACCTCACTATCAAGACCATCACAATATTAAGACCATCTATATTAAAGACCACCTCACTAGTAAGATAAAATCATTTATTAAGTTCACCTCCTCAAGACCCCTTTACTATATGACCATGTATTAAGACCATGTCAGTTTTAAATCCCAGTAATATATGTGCACCGTGCTGACATCTGGTGTAGAAGATTGATATTGTGATCTAGATGTAAATATAGGTATGTGACTAATTGTCAGTGGTATACTAATTATACAGGATATTAGCATTCTAATTATTACTCTTAATTATACATGATGATCAGTTTGAATATATATATTTTTCTAACGCCCGACTACGCTCGTCTTTTATTCCTGACGCCCGACTACGCTCGTCTTTTATTCCTGACGCCCGACTACGCTCGTTTTTTTTTATTCCTAGACGCCTGTCATTATATTTAGACGCCCAGTTTTTTAATGGACGGCTGACTACAATTTTCAGCAACAGCCGATAATTTTGGCACAGATATAATGCCATAGATTTGCTTGTAAGAAATTGGCAATGAACGCCCATTTGTTTTGGCATGGATATAATGCCATAAACTCATGTATTGAACTTCCTCCTGAGGGCTTAGGCGAACAGCTCAAACGATAAGACTTAGAAGGGGTTGATCAGCATGACAACGTCCTAAACAGATTTTCAAAATATTTTTAGAATGACTTTCTACTCACAGGGCTTTTCATATTCTTATTGTTTTGACTAACATAAGGCGTGTCTAATAGCTAAGAGCTGCTAAGTTGCCAGTAAAACAAATCTTTCTCTGTGTTACTGAACAATTGTATAAGACAAAGACTCTTGGATTAGTTTCTGTATAGTAATAATTATATGCTCAGAAACTGGCAGACATAGAAATTCATTGTGTCATTGCTATTCCAGGTTTGCGTTGTTCTGAGTGCACAAGCCTCAGAAATCCAGGCTGTGTCTACCCTTTTGACACCGGTAAATTCAAACCCACTAAATGTTATTATGGGCAAGTATGCGGGGTAAGCTACACTCATCCCAACAATATTTGTGATTCATTTCTTTATATTTATAAATTATCATGTAATTGCGTTCATTCCATTTCACACTGGACAATTAAACACTACCATTTCTCTGCTTAGTGCCATATCCTCTGTACATTGACATCTGTGTGTTGATAATATTGTGTTCACACATTGCCAGATATCCATTCTTTTCTTCTTTTTTTAAGTAATTTTCTTGTCACTTTGTTGAACATGTATATTTGTAATTTTGCCGTAATAAATTCAAAACCATATTTAAAATATTTAGTTTCAGATATGGGGGCCATTAAACGCCATCACAGGTTCATGCCATGCAGACATTACTGACTGTATTGAGGTAGATGGACTGCACTGTCGCACAACTGAGGGTTGCAATTCTGCATCTTTTGCATCGAACACCATCAATTCTGCATCGAACACCATCAATTCTGCATCGATGTTCATCTTGTTGGCAACAGGGATGTTTTATGCACGCAATTAAGCATATCATCCAAGCCTAATTTTGATTTGCAGTAAAAGTTGTTAATCATCAACAGGAAGACTTAAATTAATATTTCTTTTGTATTGAATAAATCACATTGAACAAAAGAGATTTATTTATATTTATGCAATTGCTTCCATTCAAAAATAGCCTTGTAAGACAAGTGACCTGACATTTGTGATCAATGAATTACAATAATTCATACTATACAGGTATTATTCATACTATACAGGTATTTTTGAATTTATTTTTTATGCTACCTTAGGCCTCTCAAGCACCGCAGACAATAAAATATTCTGTACAGTTGAATTACGAATAGAAATACCGTTAAGGAAAAACTTAAGAAATCTTTTATAGAATACAGTATCAAATGGTAACTGCCCTGACATAAAGGTGATCAACTAAATACGTTCGAGTACTTTACGTAACTCACTAACCTGTTCTTCAAAAGTAATATCAGCACAAACAAGGCGACATCAAGATAGGCATGGTTCATGAGGTTTCTTAAGAATCGCTATTCATTTTTCAATTGATTCTGAGAACATGATGTCACAGTTGTTAGCATAAATTTGCCTAAAGAAACAAGGAAGCTTCATAAAAACAGTTTATTAGCGGTTAACATTTTACTAAATCCAGTGTGAAGTTTGCTGTTCTGATCTGCAACAGTGTTGTTGCAGATTACAGAATTGACCAATCAATGGCTGTAAAACCCTGATGATGTCACGGATGAAGAAGAAAAGTTTAAAAGACGATTACACATAATTATTAAACTTTGCATCAATATAATACTATAACACCATATTAATTACAACTAGTTTATCAAATTTATATTAATCACTTTATTTATTGCTTAGAAAGAACATTGCGTTTTGTCCAGCTCCAATTAAATTCTGATATTTTAGGGTGAAGTACATATCCACACAAGATATTCTTTAAATTCTGACAATTTTGTGTCAGTATATGTCTATTTATCCTTAGTGCTCTGTATCTATCCTGAAACAAATGCCCAATTTAAAACCACCTTTTCCTGCACTACATATATGGAAAACACAACCAAGCTGATCCTCCCCCTAGGGAGTGAAATCAGACCGCTTTGCAAATTAGATCCAGTTTGAGTCTGACACTCCCCCTCTACCCAAGATCAAGGGTGAAATGGTAATCCGTTTGCACACTTATTATTTGACACCTTTGTAATTGTCAGTGACATGGCAAGGATTAATCGATTAATGCACAGGGTTTCACTGTAACATGCAGTTGAAGGGCTTCATAACAATATTGGTGCAAGCCAGTTTTCCCAATTAGGCAACAAACATACATTTGTACACTAGTAAAACGAGGTCAGTTTCCAATGAAATTAGGTCTCCTGTGAATTAATCAAAAGAGCATGACTGTTTGTGATGTGGCTTATGAAGTCACCACACAGAGTTTCTTTAAGGCAACCTTAATGCAAAATTATTTTGTTGGCCTCTGATCATAAGTATGAAGAGATATAAAACAGACCTTTTTTTTACAAACACAGAGCCCTCCGAATTACAATAGTTTCCATGGCCTAAATATGAAATGGTACAGTATGACTCATATGTAATTGTCCATGTATCGTAGACTTTCGGGGAGACACGGAATGTCACGGGTTATAACGGTGCATTGCGCTTACCCCCCATGGGATGCCTAATTGCTTTGCGGGGCCTCTCCCGGACATTCGCCGACCTGCCGCGACTGTCGAGGCTTTACCCATATGCTTGATTTAGCCCTGTTAACCCCATGAAAACCTAGACTGGGGCCGTCCTTAGCTGGAGCGGAAGGGCCCTCTAAGAGCAGGTGTTAGATATCATGGGGGTATAGATATCATCAGTGTTTAATCACTGTCCTTGATTATTCCTAGTAAGATGAGACATAACAATAATTTTTCTCTATCTTCATTTGATTGAAGTGATACTATTTGCTTTGGATAGCTCCCGTTTTCTAGATTAAGACCATGTAAATTTCATTGCAATGAGATTAGTAGATCCTGAGATATCTATATTATCAATAAATTAACAATACATTTAACTACATCTATGCTTGGAGGAATTAGAGAAGGAGAGGACATTCAGAATTTGCAACATGAGCATGCTGTAATGAAAGTCCGTCATTCCTCAGATTTCACAGGTCTAAGGTGGAGTTTGACTTTGAAATCGTCATTTTAAGCAATTAAGAACCAGGCCAATAAAAGTTCTTTCATGTACAATCAGCGTCGCGCTGGCCCAGCCTGGCTTGGGGGGGGGGGGGGGAGGCAGTGGCCCTTTATGTTGAATCTCCTACTAATTAATATGAACTATACTCAGCAGAAATGGTACTGTTTAGTTATTTACCCAATTAAATGTATCTATTTCATTACCACAAAAGCCAGTTTTGTGTTCTACTATTAAATTCTTCTTTGTTGAAAATCAAAGCATTTTTGGTGGAGGTATAGTTAAACGAAAATAAATGAGAAAGATTTAGGAATTTGTTATTACAACCGTCATTACATAAAACCCACAAATACCCACACAATGCAATTATGCTTAGATGAAACTAAATATTCTGGCCATCAAAATTATATAACCTACATTCACAGCTTCCTGTGGCATGTCTCCTTAATATTAGAATAAACACAAAAAATACTAATGTCATTAATCCAGCTATATCTTAATAACTAAGCATCTAAGTGAATTCAAATTTAAGTGTATTATCCACAAGATTGTTGTCT
Source organism: Alitta virens (assembly GCA_932294295.1). Classification (NCBI taxonomy): domain Eukaryota; kingdom Metazoa; phylum Annelida; class Polychaeta; order Phyllodocida; family Nereididae; genus Alitta; species Alitta virens. Next base: position 11,147,284 of record OW028575.1, on the reverse strand, counting down.
TCTTAATATCATAATCAGTATGTATTTTTTAGTTCTTTTGTACTCAGAATAACCAAATTATGTGTATCATGCATTACAAATGAATTTGTGAAAACGGATAAATATCTATATTACATGCTTATTGTTGCACAATTGCCCCCCAATTAGGGGCGGTTCCTTTAGCTCATTAAGCTTTTTGCGCGACGGTGATTCAACCTTTGATGTACCTAAGTGTCCTCTCCTTCTGTAATTCCTCCAAGATCTATGCCTAGTTCATTACATCCTAGATAAACCAGGGTTTAACCAAGGAGACAAGTCTACTCTTGTCTCCATGGTTTAAACAAGATTATGTGAAGTGATGATGTGTTATTATTAGAAAATAAATATGTTAAACTATCTTGCTATGTTTGTGTGATTGAATAAAGTTATGTTTAACAATCACATAAATACAATCTCACAAATAAAACCACTATCAAGACCACCTCTCTATTAACACTTTGTCAATAGCTCACAATTATATTAGTAAGTCCACTGTTCCATCAAGACTACTAAACAGATAAGATACATCAAAACAACTAAAAAGAGCCCCCCCCCCCCCCACATTTAAGACCACCAAATTTTGCACCTGTCTGCATTCTGTTCTTTATGAAGGCTACTTTGACTTTTATTTTATTAGACAGATAGATTAATAGATAGATGGATAGATGAATAGATGGATAGATAGACGGATGGATATTTTGCAACATAACATACAAATAATGGTGAAATTTAATATAATGTAAACTTATAAGGTAAAAAACAAAAGCTAATATACCTTAGTCTTATTGTGCCCAGAATCACGACACATGGTTGCTATGGCAACGGCAAATTCAGAGATAGACAATTCAGAGTGATTGACTGACTAATTTTGTGACTGACTAGCGACCAATATTAATTGGCACTGTGGCTCAACTGACTTTATACTGGCTTTGAATGAATGAATGAATGAATGAATGAATGAATCAATGAATCAATCTATCAATCAATCAATCAATCAATGACCAGTGACTATGTCATGAACAACACGTGACAATTGAAATTGAAACCTTGCATAAAATCAATCAATTAATCAATCAGTCAATCAGTCAATCAATCAATCAATCAACTTTAAGACATGATACCTACATTATTTTCTCAAGTGAACCATTGTTGCACAAGCAGCCTACTTGCTGTGACCTATGACACACTATACCCATTTCAGACAAAGCTACTCCACTTACGGGTTTCTTCACTTGAGATTCAGCTGTGACACAATATGGCTATAATCCCCATGCATCCATCTAATGGTAGATCCATGTGTACTAGTTATGACCAAACAACTGCTGAGTGCAAAATGACCTAGAAATAGTTTGCCCTTATCAGGCCACCCCTTCTTTAACACCCCCTCCCCTTTCCTGATACTGGCTCACCCAAATTATAATCTGTGCTAGCACTATTAATACAGCAATCAGTCAGTCAGTCAGTCAAAATATTGACTGCACCATAGCGCATATTTGATATGTGCTAGAACTATTAATACAGTAATCAGTCAGTCAGTCAGTCAGTCAGTCAGTCAGCACGTCAGTCAGTCAGCACGTCAGTCAGTCAGTCAGTCAGTCAGTCAGTCATAGTGCTGACTGCACTAAAAGCCTTATTTAATAATCTGTGCTAGAACTATTAATACAGTAATCAATCAGTCAGTCAGTCAGTCAGTCAGTCATAATATTGACTGCACCAAAACCCTTATTTAATAATCTGTGCTAGAACAATTAATACACGAATCAGTCAGTCAGTCAGCCATAATATTGACTGCACCAAAGCCCTTATTTAATAACCTGTGCTGGCATTACTAAATTATAATACAGGATGTGAAACTTATTTTTCAGGATTATTTTGGATCTATGGAATGCAATGAAATGTGTCTTTAAAATGTGAAAGTTATCTGGCTCTAGAAATGGTATCATGACTCGTAGATAAATTTGAAAAAAGTGCATTTTTTGTTTTCTCTTAGACAGTTTCTGCAACAATAGTGGCATGAAACATATAATTCTGAGTTATTTAAAAAAGTGTATTAATATAGATATTTTTTACAAGGCTATGTGACATCAAGTAATACAGATGGACACAGGGTAAAACTGAGCACTATTTAAATTCAATAGTTTTTTTAGTTGCATTGTAATTTTTCATATCTCTGGATATACTTAACATAATGCAATAAGATTTATATGCTCTTGATCTAGAAAATTAAACATATTTTGTTAAAGCAACCCAACAAACAGAGAGTCATCAGTGTATAGTTAAAAAGTTGGAAAAAAACTTTGGTGACTCAGAGTAACTAATTAAGCCTTTCTTTGATCTGGCATGGGGCAATGGACTATGAACCCATCCATGCAAAGGGCCATGGCAGGTGGAGGGGGAGGGGACTAAGGGGTTATTAGTTCGGACTGGGCATTGCTCGACACCCCCTCAGTTTTGCCTTTTCTGAAACAAACTTGCAAACATTTATCTACAGTGTTTATAACAGTCAATACATGGGGTTGACTTATGATTTCAAACCTCTTTATCTTCTGAATGTACAGTGTAATATAAATTCCGTGCTTAATATAACTCTCATAATGTATGAAGTCATGCATTTTACCCCTCGTTTGAAGTCCTTTGGGTCACAAGGGGAGTGAAAACTGGAATGTTAGACTGATAAGAAACACATGTGGCTGATGAAGGCAAAGGACCTCTGACCACCATGCACAGCAGCCCACCATGCTGATATCCATGACAAGGGGCAAGGAAACACGACTAGCCACTGCAAGCCGACACCAGCCGCAAATTAATTATAGCCAATTAGTCCGGAATGTCAATCAGCATCGCCCTGACTTGCGCGGTGTTTCGGGGTGTTTCGGGTGATGTCGGCGAAACATGGACAATTCCATATGAGTCATACTGTATGACACAGCCAGGTCGTTTCTGAATAATTAATAAAGTTTTTTGGAATTAAATTTGGAAAAAGAGGGTAATGAAGGGTGGGAAGGGTCTGCTAGAAGTGCGATGAACAAAAACAGCTGCCTTAGCTTATATATAGAAGGATGTGTAAGCCACTAACCGACTAGGCTAAATATAGAGAGGAATACTCACACCTACTGGATTACAAAGGCTTTTAGAACTGGTTGAGAGTGGTCATTCAGTAGCCCGGATAGTGGAGATTCCCACAGCATAAAATAGATAATAAACCAATAAGAGTATCTGCTTAACTCAACCTATCTTAATCTTCCTATATTAAGGTACTATTGAGTGTGCTGCAGAAAGAACTCAAAGACTGAATGTAAGGTTGGCCGCAGTGCTCTTTATTGGCAAAACACAAAGACAAACAAACATACCACAGTCACACAGGACAGATAGGACAAGACACAACATGAAACAGAGACAACTGCTCTGGACCCACCAAAGAAAACTATGGCCAAGAGCAGGGAAAAGTGAAAGTGAGGTGAGTGTAGACAGAGGAGGGGAGGCCATGCTGCAGAAGTCAAACATGCTGACAATGCGTCGGACACAGGGTCTGGCCGCATGTACACTCTGTATGCGTCTGATTTCCACCTGTCAAGCCGCTGAACTGCGTAAGGTGGCAGGCCGGCTTCAGCAGCCAGGGTTCCCACCCGCATGGAATGGTTTGAAAAATGAGCCTGGTCGAGCTTAATCTTACCTACTAGCCACTTTATTGTGGTGTTTAGAGTAAGATAGTCTAACAGTGCCCCAGATGAAAACTGAAATAAGGGGGTAGATAGCGGTGCAAGGTATGATTGAAAATAAGCAAATATTATACATACCGCACACACCGAGTGGTGCGAGCACCCAACATGGACCCTGAAACCGTGAGGGCTAGTTTGAGAGGCCGATACTGAATAAACTAGATGGCATGAAGGCCGAGTAGAAAAGCGAATGTTGCCTCTAGTCGGGGGAAAATGCCAGGCGTGGATCTGCGCAGCCTCCGAAGCCTGTAAGGAGGCTAAGAAAGTAAGAGACAGAGCGGAAAGCTATTATCAAGTCATCCCTGGAGGCCGTGAGAGAGGCCAGTATGGAGTGGAGGAGCTGAAATGTGATTGGCTTAAGAAGGGCCGACGGTGGTTGGGCCCTAGCCATGGCCCGAACGGCCAGCTGGACACGTGGTGTCCATAGTTCTGGTTCAGGAAGCCCCGCAGCAACTACCTACACCCTCAAACCTGAGAGATTGGCAATTAAGGTGGGCCAAAAAACTGAGAATCTTAACTTCAGTCAGAGGTAAACATGGAAAGTTATAAGCCTCGGCAAATGTGATATACTTTTTGACTGCTGAGGAGTACGCGGCCCTGGATCGCAAAGCCACAACTGAAGTTATCAATTGAGCAACGTGATGGTCCAACCCTGACACAGATGGAACGACCTAATAGTGAGATGACATAAAGCCCTGGCTAGGCCGGTCATACTAGGATTGGCCCCAGTATTCCTAGATTTAAAATCTTGGATGCGCATGCGACTTAAATCGTCTGCGTTTACATTAAGATGTAAATGGGCGCAATAGATAAATTATTTAGCTCCACTAGCATACACCAGTGTCGCACGAAGAACATGAGGTCAGGTGATGATGAATGGGAATTATTAAGGACATCACATGTGACTGTATTGTCTATATGAAATATTACAGAATTCCCATGAATATGAGGGGCCCATGTTGCTAGAGCTGTGGCAGCAGCATGCATTTCCCTCCAGTTAATAGACTTTGATACCATATGCTGAAAACTACCAGTATAAGAAACAGCGAACCACTCATTGCTACACATGGCACCAAATCCAAGCCCACTGGCATTGGTGTACACATGCACCGAGTCAAGCCAGCTGGGATTATAAATACTCACGCCATTGTGTGACTCTAGGCACGTGGTCCACCACCTCAGATCAGCTCTTGCTTCATAATTAAGCTTAATGAGTGATGTAGGTGGACGACAGAGTTGGCAGTCTGGAACAAGCGGCTTAGGAAGGCTCTGTTTGTCTACCTACACGTGCGGCCTATCCGCACTTGCCTACAATACTCAATAGCTTATGCTTTGATACAACCGATAGATTAAGCCAGTGCATTACCTCTCCCCGTATCTCTTCTAGACGCATTTGTGAAATGTTTTTTTGTGTCTATATTAATACCCAGGAATTCAATGATTGGTGCTGGATCGGTTACTTTTGACGGCTGTACTGCAAAGCATGCTAGATCGCATGTTTCAAGCATGCATCGAAGATTACTAGCACACTCCTCAGCTGAGGCGGACACAGTAATAAAGTCATCGACATATCTTACTGTTGATTTGGTGACCCCTCGGTTGAACATGAACTGTAAAAGCAATGAAGCGAACCTATCGAACAGAAAAGGCGCCGAGCGCAAACCGAAGTTGAGAACTAAGTTAGCCCAGATGAAGCCCATTAAATGCCAGTCGGCTGGGTGGATATATATGTTTGTATGCGTCTTGCAGGTCTAACTTGGTCATATACACCGAGCCTGGACCAAGCGTGACGCAATGTCAGCATCGTCTAGCTATGCGTAAGAGAAACCTATGGCTGGATAAGAGAGGTTGTGAATGAGTCTCACTTTAAGGGAATTCCTGTTCTGAAATGCCCCAAATGGGGAAACAATGTAACAAGAAAATGGTGACTGATGAAAAGGTCCATATAGCCTGCTTTTATCTAAATCACATGAAATGTCCTCTGAAACCTGATCCTTAAATTCTAAGCTGGAAGGCCAATTATGACTAACTACAGTTAAATCGCCTGAGACCCAACCTATTCTGACCCCCTGGATGATATCGGCTAAGATGCTAGAGGCTTCTGGCGGTGAAAGCACAGGTCTGAGTGCATCACCCCAAAAATCAAGCTTGAGTACTGGCTGGAACCCTAATGCCGGCTCCAAATCCAGGCATCAAATTCTTTACTGCATTTGGCCCCCAATTACATTTGAAGTCCTGGAACAGTATACAGACTTCGTTGTCTCTGGAGGCACGAAACCCGGGGCCATGACTACTCAGATCTGACGTCTTCATTAAAAGAGGCAGGCTGATGGCTCCGTGACGATTTTCGCACTTCTGGTTGCCTAAGGGACTCGAATGTCTCAGCAGGGAGACTCTCCCCCGGCTCCCTCACATGCCGGGCCTCTGGACACTTATTACCAATAGGGCCTCGATGACCTTTCGTTGGCCGTCCGCTTGTGGAGCATCTACGTCTAACCATGATGAAATGACCAGCACAGAATGGGTTGAAACTCACGACGAAGCTAACGCAGGAGAAGGAAAGTCAGTAACAACACAATATTTTGATCATATCATCTTCAGATATGTATGAAACTCACGACGAAGCTAACGCAGGAGAAGGAAGGTCAGTAACAACACAATATTGTGATCATATCATCTTCAGATATGTATGAACTCATGGCGAAAATATGAAACTGTTATTTAACTGGCCACATGGCCAAATGAGAATGTGAAAACAGGCAATTTTTAGAAAAATTAAAAATCGAGCATATTTATACAAATTGTTTTGGCACTCCTGATATAGAAATAAGTTTGGTTTTCTTACAGATGTGGTCTAATATGTAAAAACTAATAGGACAAAAATCAGTGCTTTATCTAACATACTTTTTGAGTAATAAGCACTTAAATGTAGTATGATGTTCTTGCGTTTTTAATTTTCAACCATTTTCAGAGCCTTGTGAGGAGAAAAGGGCACAAGATATACCAAATCTGATTTTCAAAGCTGTGCTATATATACAGGTGAAGATATTCATGTTGGAAAGTACTCCCAGAGACTCGTTTGCTTAAATTAAAATAATTACCTAAAATTTCTAGGGGCTGTGGCTTCAACACTATTTGAGATACAGACCTAATATTTGGAATTTTTATATACATTGTATCTTTGGTATAGGAGCACCTGTGAATGTTTTTTAGGAGAATCTGGGAGGGTGACCTGGGAAGTTTCTCCAAAATTGGGTGATTTGAGATGGACTGACCCACTAGTAAAGAAACTTCTTAAAAGCTGTGAGAGAGATTATTATAATAAAGCCATTGAAAATAATAAATCTAATGCTAAAAAAACTTGGAAGATCATTAAAGACATTATAAATAAAAATAAAAATAACCAAATCATGGATAAATTCAAAATAAACAATGGCATTATTGATGATCCCACTGTAACAGTCTTTTCACTGAGCAGCCCGGAATTCAGCATGGCATAAGTCTTTCTTCTCCTCTTGTTACTCATTTTGCTTTTCAGACATAGAAGATCATAACTAAAATATTCAATAATTATAACTTTCTCAGAAAAATAACAAAATCAACTGAATGATAAGGTGTCAAATATACATTAAATGCACTAAAAATGCTACTGCTTGGATGCACTTTGCTTCAGCCAATCACAGCCAAGGGCGGAAAATTTTTCAGCCAATAGAATTGCAGTATTCTGTCATAGCCACCTGGTGGAAATATAGAGAACCTTCCGTGAAAATACTCTATTGCCAATAACTTCAATAAATTTTATGTTAATATTGGGCCCAGTCATTCTAAGGCGTGTTGTGAAACTAATATAACTCCAATCTCATATTTGAATGAAGGTAATCAATCAATGTACTTATATGATGTAACTGAAAGTGATATAATCAATATTATAAAGAAAAAAATAGTAGTCCTGGCCCTGATGGTGTACAAAGAGATGTTTTGAAAAAGACATATAATGCATTTATAACCCCTCTTGTCCATCTAATTAACTTGTCCATAAATAAGGGTTATAACCAAATTTTATATATATTTTTTACATGTTAATGAAGAAAGTTAACTGCTAAGTTCTCGGGTTTTTAAAGAATAATCCCAAATTATTTTTGTTTTAAAATTCAAAGCCTGCAAAATTGTAGAACTGAAGCAATGAAAAAGTCATTTATTCAACTTGGATCTGTACTCTGGAATGGATATCAAGTGAATCTTTGACACTTGATAGTTTAAACATCAGGTAAAAACGATACTTAACTAATTGTTGCGTAAATAGTGTAAATGTAAATGTGGAAACTGGTTCAACTGTTTTGTATAATTTATACATATGTTTTATTGTACTTTTTATACTGGGTCACATGAAAAACCTCTCTTGGATGTATCACATATTGTTAAAAAAAAATTTAAATAAAGAAAATACACATCTTACCAATTAGCCCGCATGTTTAAATGATCGACAAACACACACACACACACACACACATATATACATATATATATGAACATGAATCAAGATAATTTTTTAATTTTTTATTAATACTTCTTTAAATTGAAGATGAGTATTGCCAATAGTTTTTGCTTTATCTTTACCGCCTGTCGTCATAGTCACTGTCTTCATCATCATCATCATAATACTCATCATCATCATAATACTCATCATCATCATAATCATCATCATCATCATCATCATTAATGTTAGTCTCTGTAGCTAGATTAAATGGAACTTCTTCCCCAAGGGTCCTCAAAACCCTTGCTTCCATATTGTTGGCTGCTGACTTTTCCATTGCAACCAAATGATCCGCATTCAGACCCAAAAATGAAGTCCAATTGTCGCATGTTTCTCACTTTGGCAGCATCTGTCTTATCATGTACAGCACCTTTGGAAAGATCTCTGAAGAACTCTCGAATTTCGCGAGATTTCTTGATGGGTCCAGCTGTTGCCATGCCAATGAAAAACCAAGTGATGATGACCAATGCAAGTTTCGTCATCCTGAAATAGGAAAAGAACAAGTTTTTGAAGAAGAGAATTAGGGTTTACAAATGTATTTTGGCAGATGTTGAAATTATGCCAAGTGCAGCTATCAGGTCTTTTAAAGAATTGAATATATTTTGTAACTGGCAAGAGTGGCTGTAACTAAGTTAAAGAACATGGGGGGGGGGGGTCACTGTACAGCCCCTCCTTCAAGGAAAAGATTATATCATAGTCTTTTCATATAGGTATATTGTTAACTTTGCTTCTTCAGTTTAATTTCTTTCACCAATGTTACTACTTTGCTTAACCAAAATATTGCAGAAACTTTGTACTTTTACAGTGACTAATTTGGTAATTTTATTTGCGAAAGGATAGATGGGATAATGATGCCAGACGCCAAAATCAAGACCATCTGTATAGAAATCCCATGCTATGAGAAACTTAGGAGGCTTGTTACCACCATAATTTACCTAGCCCTGGCTTACTGACTTAATATTTGCATAGTTGTCCATCAATTTTGGAATGGCCTGAGCATTAGGAATGTTTAAAAACACATCTAAATACAATCGGTTACTTACTTGTTGTAGTATGTCGCTTTCCAACAGTAGGATAAAGAACTGACCTGATGTATGAGCTGCTATATAGCTGTATGACCTGCTGTTTTACTGGTTCAGTATCTCGCTAATTCCTTAATAAGCTCTCCACAAAAAGACTTATAATACGTCTTATGCTAAATTTTGGCCAATAGGTCAGTGTTGGCATAATAGTCCTTTCAAATAAAAACCATAACTTTTGGACTTTGACTAAACAGGACAGGAACATATTTAATCAGCAGTTTTGCATGGAAAGGTCTAGTCATTTATGAGGTTGTGACTTATGGACACATTCTTTTTGTAATTACTACTGACAAAAACAACAGTGGATCTGTCAATGTCACCACACAACTAGGCTGCCACTCTATTGTTTTGTAACCCCGATCTGTCAAATCTGCACTGTGGTTTAGTCAGTATAACTTGTATGAGACACTTGCATCAAAAGCTTTCAGCCTATAATGATTTACTTACAAAAAAAAAAAATTATAATAATACAACAAAAAAAAAACCATATGAAATGGTGAAAACCAGTCTAACTAGCACAGCAAAACATACTCTCTCTCAAGAAAAAACAAAACTGTTGAAGTTGGATGTAGGATGACTAACACAAAAAAAACATACATTCAATAATATTTTTCCGTCCTTGCCCCCGGTCCCCCGTTCACTGACTAAAAATTTTTGTCTGACAGTAAATTTCCAGAGAGTGTATTTACATTATCATCCCCCCACTTGCTTTCTAGGGGGGATACATCCCCCTATCCCCCCCCCCCCTCCAGATCTGTGCCCCTGTCTTATACACTGACGATCTAGTACAGTACACTATATTAAAATACTAGACCAGAAACCTATATTTTGTTTTTGAACTTTCTTAAAAATATATTGGAAATACCACTTTGGTAGTTTATATATATATATATATATATATATTTATGCATATTAATGGCCAGTAATGGATGGGCTTAAGATTCCTTTCAAAACAGTCAACTCTCTGTGGCTAATTGGGTGAGACACTGGCCTGAGCATGCCATGGGCACAACCTGCATGAGTTTTTTTTTTATCTTGCAGGAGTCTTTTATATATATATATATCTTTATTTCATACACATGAGATTCATATCATTCATGGTATATAAATTTTCATTATACAATTAACAGAAATAAATTTATGAAATAAATTGAAAGACAAAATGGCATAGATATTTAAGTGGTCAAGAGGTAATTACAAAATTCAGTCTTTTGTGGCTTTTGTTTTAATATCACTAATTTGATTTTGACTAATATACATATGTAAAAGGTAATTGATGGGACTATATAGGGTTCTGTATTTGTAACAAACCGAAAAATCCAATTGGGTTCTATGTGGCATTTTGTTTTTCTTAGAGTGCATGACATTAGCACAAAGTCTGTAATAGCCACATATATATATATACATAATATTAATTAAAAAATGTTATATAAAATACCTAAAAACATTAATCACCATTCAAAACTGTCAAATGGAGTTTCATAAGCGGCATTACTTGCCTTTTTGTCTGTTAAAACACAACACAAAGATAAACAACACATTAACACACCACTGCCTGGATTATCATGATTACCAAAGTGTAAAAACTTAAAACTCCCGTTGGTAATTTGAAAAATAAGTTTTTGTAGAATAAAATTTGACTTGTATATAACACCCCCCCCCCTTTTTTTAAATGCATTTGCTTTTTTAACAACAAACCTGTATTATTTCTGGAGTGTTAATATAGTGTGTGCAATGAACCGAAATAATTGCCACTTGGCCTACATAGCCTGTTACGCAATGCAAATTAGCTTCCAAGATGTCCTATTTTTTTAACTCTTTAAAAGTGTGAAACAATACAGTGTTCCAGTATTAAGTCTTACTTTTGTCCACTAAGTCTCACATTGTCTTATTTTGATGCAAATATGCCTAAGTTAGATATTAACATCCACATTGTAAAATTCAGATGATTTGGTAAATATGAATGAGTAGAATTCTTTAAATATGCAAGAACTGCATTTATTTTATTGCTTAATAGCCAATAACCTGATTGTTTTTTGTATAATGAAAGTAAAAAAAAAATTGGTGTATATTACTACATTAGTGGTCTTATTTTTCATGTGCGCATGATATTATAATGTCTTACAAATATCTTACTTCTTATGAAGGTAAAGCTACCGGAACCCTGTATTAACAGCAATCCATTCTGTTTAGAGTAAAGTCAAGTGAGCATAAATGTATTGTATATCCTTTTCCTCAATTTAATTGTTATGTTTCAAAGATTTTATGCACAATAAGGAGTTTCAGTTCGCTAGAATTATCAACACAATAGCATGTTCCCTTAACTAATTTACAACTAAGATTATCTTTTATATGTCAAAAATAGTCATATATATATAGGTTATAGCAATGATCCTAAGGAATATATATGAAATTCTAAACAATGTTATGCCACATAAATATGTTGGGTATAATTTCATACAAAATGAACCTTTAAGGTTTGTATTTACTTTATTTAAATAAATAAAGTCTAAGACTATTGACACGATGCTCTTTACAGCATTTTCACTGCTAAAAAATGGTGTATCTATGAGAAGCTTATTATGGAAGATAAATGCGGCAAAATGAGATAGCTTCTACACTGCAGACTTGCCCTCTACTGTTAGTAGATCTGCTATTGTTGAAGACATAAACAAAACCCTCGTGTTCATCTGTCCAATTAACTGCTTCAACAAAGACAGGTTATTAATTATGACCATCTCTCCAGGTGATAATGATTTCCATGACATCCAGAAATACAAGATACTGGAAGTGTTCCTTGAACTTCACCACTTGAAATTGACACAAGATGTCCACAGGATGACGTTCTTCATCAGCAACACGGGTCTTTTCCTGGATCAAAGAGGATAGATGTTTAATGTCTTGACTCGTCCAATGCAATGATGGTGAGTGTCATACTACAGCCATTTTCTGGTGAGTTGTAGATTCATATGCTTTGGAGGTAATCAATGTTTCTCTCTATCATGGTTTTATTCTTCAGGTCATGTAACAATCCATGCAGACTTTCCAGACGACATTCACCAGATCAGATTTCAGATGAAAAGGGATATCTTGATATGTTAAATGTTGACAAGATTGAGTCTCGTTTTAGATGGTACTGGCATTGTCTAATTACCAGCATTTTGTTGGTATTAATTACTAAAATGATTGCAGCGAACTAGTATATATACCCTATATTGTAGATTTGATAGGTGTGCCTATGTCAGTATGATGACCAGATTGAAGGTGCACTAAATTTACTTCATAAGCCATGCTTCAATTTAATTGTTTTAATCTACAATCGTATTTCTAAAGTGACATGATATCACTTGTGTGGCACTTGATGTGAAAAAAAATAATAGAAGAAAAAATGTAGGGCTACTGAACAACCGTACATCAAATCAAAAGTGACACGAAATAAGTCTGATACATGACTCAGAAATGATGATATCAAATGGCTGTCTGAAAATTTCAGTATGAACCGAATAGCTCACTGTACCCTTAAAGTTTGAAATTAACCTAACTCGTATGCTCTTAATTGTGTAAGCTGTTCTAGTCATCCAGGGGCGTATCTAGGAATTTGTTAAGGGGAGGCAAATGAGGCCTGAGTTTATGTTTACCTTATGCAAGTGCCAAAGGCATGAAGCTAGACTAGGGGGATCCAGGGACATGCACCCACGGAATTGTTTTTTTAAATTTACTGAAAAAAGAATCTTTCTGAGCTTCTATGAAGTTCCTTTCTTTCCAAAGTTCACCAGACATTTTCTACATAAACTTGTGTCCAACAGTGATCTATACTGGTCAGAAAATTTATATCACATTTATATCACATTAGCGTGTGTCCAACTGTCCAGGACAGGTAAAACTCACTTGCCAAGGCCAGACAGCACACTCTATCAACAGTCCTACCAATTTCGAACATTGATGAATTTCAATTGGGGAGACCAGATTAATCTAACTGGGTTATAGAGAAGTTAACTGAAATCACCATGCACTCTGCAAACCAAGGTGTTTGTGTGACTTTCAAATTCAATTATTAATATTTGACTCCAAACAAGACTATTGGCATATCTATATTTAAGATTACAAATCTCATGGAAAAAAAGAAGAATTAGAAGTAATTTAAATTGCAAGTGGCTCCGGAGGCAAAGTTAAATGACAGGTAAAGTAGACAGAACAAATACTGTACATTGATGTAGTGCAGAAGACTAACTTTCAATGATACCCCTCATGGGTAACAAGAAGACAATCCTTCTTGTCAATGATTCATAATAAGTCTATATTGTTACAAATAACACATTCACATCCTATATATTTTTTTGGTCTATACTTCTATTAGCAAAAGTATGGAATAAGTATCATGGCTGGTGCCTGGTAGGACAGGTATAATTCAATTGAGCATGATTACAGACCAAGAACTGGAGTTCTGTATTCTGTGGTTACAGAGAACATCACATTTTATAACCGATCAGCACTGTATCCAAGGAATAAGCTCCCAGAACAAGTATATTTACTGCTTTACGGTCATATTTTACATGTGAAATTCCATATAACTACCGGCCAGTTATTTTCTAGCTGTGTGTGGTTTTATGCACTGGGTAAATGAGCAGTTGTGTACTACTGGGCCAGAAAAAGCTAGATATTGGACAGGCATTATGCCTAAAATTTGTATTCATGGAGGAGGGTTGCACAAAATATTATATCAAGGAGGGTATATGACATATTGGTCTTTTGTGCCCTCAATATGTTGGTAAATTTCATTCATTCTAACCAATAAATAGCATTTTGCAGCCTTTCGTCTGAGCCGTTCATGCCTTAATTTTCTCTTGATTGTTTTTTGGTCCAAGCTAGGGGGGCAGGGCCATGGCCCATTAGCCCCCCCCCCCCCCCCCTAAATATGCCACTGTTGTCACCTACCAATTATCATTGCTAGAAAACAGAACATACCTTTTCAATTGTTAAAAGACACCCTTGTTAGCCTATTGAGAGGCTGTTTTCAGCACATAATTTTTTTCTGGTCTAATGTCATAGCACTGATTAACATTAAAGCATTATCTTGATGGTATCTATCATGCCAATTACCATGAAAACTTCTCACTTACGAGTAACACTGGTATGGTTGAAGTGACAAGTCCCCTTTTTGCACTAATCCTGGCCATCACCTGACACGTTTTATTTTATCACAGAGATTCATGAATTTGGTCAATGAGCTATGAAGGTTCTTCGTTGTTTCAGGATGTTCTGCCAAGAAACTAATAAATTTCAGCTTCACAGTTCCTTAAAAAGTGGACAGTGTATAGTGATTGCTCCCAATGATGGCAACAGCAGTTTATATTTAGCCTACACTTTGGAAATATAGTATGTAATAATTCAATGTACTGTTGCGGTGTTTGCAAAACCACATAAGACGATAATCCAATGATACTGCTGTAGACTGATGCTTTGATGATATTTTGAGGCTCAGTGTTCATAACATTGGTTTAGATTATATTTTTTGGGGAAACAATGGCAGCAGATGTTATTAACAAGGGGAATCACATTGCCTGTGTGTGGTGTTCTTGTTAATGGTATTTATCGGAATTTGTTCAACACCACAACTTGTTTCGGAGTGAAATTTAAGTTTGATGCAGATGTTGACAGAAAAACAATATTTAATGTAAAAAATAACCAAGACGTCTAATCAAGCTTATCAATGAGCCTGAATGTCAGAATGATTGACAAAAAGAAATTTTTTTTAATCAAAGATCTGATTTTGTTAATGGTCTTTTTCATTTATCTTTTCCGGGTGTCTTCCGTGTTTTAGTCACTGTATTTATCATCATCATGGGATGATGGTTCATCAATTTTATTGATTTCTGTATTAGATGTTGATGGTGTGGATGATGATGGATTGGGTGATGATGAGGGGGGTGTTTGTGGGTTGTGCAATGTGTTTTTGTCATGTTGATGTGGTTGTTCAGTATGATGTGATGAACTATTATTTTTAAAAGAATGAGGTAGGGCATGGTACGATCGAGGTCCAAACGGTGGCGCGCCTTGACACAAATTCGAGGTTACTCATATATATATATATATATATATAGTTAACAAATCATTTCAATTCAATCTTTGAACAGGACCATCGACATGATTACACAGCAGCAGTTTTTCTATGGGGAGAAGAAAAGATCTGTCTGCCATGGACAGTGATGATTTAATACATAATGCTAATTTGACTAAGTGATATATGACCACATCGTATCATGAAGACAACTTATCCTTCGAGTGGTGTCGAAGGGAGGAGGGGTGGAGGCCTCACTTTTGAAAGTGCAATGAACGGGGACATAATGTTATAGCACAGTGAGAAAATAATTCGTCTAACGGGGACTCGAATTCCTATATTTTATCTGAGCTTGATGAACTAGAAATTGAAACATTGAAGATGTTAAATCAGTTGAGGTTTTGTTCTGTGCTTGTTTTGAAATTAGATTGATATTTGATTGTAAACTAAAGATTCCAATTTGTAACTTAGAAGTGGTATTTTACCTAATGATTTGAAATATGCAAGAGTCCCTCCTATATACAAAGAAAAGGTGATATGAGACACTGAACGCTGTACAATGTAGGCCGATTTCATTTTCTTTGCAAAAATTATGAAAAAAGTACTGTTCAGTGTCAATTCAAGAAAAGATCTGTCTGCCATGGACAGTGATGATTTAATACATAATGCTAATTTGACTAAGTGATATATGACCACATCGTATCATGAAGACAACTTATCCTTCGAGTGGTGTCGAAGGGAGGAGGGGTGGAGGCCTCACTTTTGAAAGTGCAATGAACAGGGACATAATGTTTCAGCACAGTGAGAAAATAATTCGTCTAACGGGGACTCGAATTCCTATATTTTATCTGAGCTTGATGTACTAGAAATTGAAACATTGAAGATGTTAAATCAGTTGAGGTTTTGTTCTGTGCTTGTTTTGAAATTAGATTGATATTTGATTGTAAACTAAAGATTCCAATTTGTAACTTAGAAGTGGTATTTTACCTAATGATTTGAAATATGCAAGAGTCCCTCCTATATACAAAGAAAAGGTGATATGAGACACTGAACGCTGTACAATGTAGGCCGATTTCATTTTCTTTGCAAAAATTATGAAAAAAGTACTGTTCAGTGTCAATTCATGTGTTAAATTACCAATATATTACTCTTGATCAATATGCTTTTTACAAATTCCATTCAATGGCAAGTTGACTACAAACTGTGATTGATGAGAGGTTGTAGAAGATTGACAATGAACTGTTTGCAGGGGAGTCTTTTTTTTTACATGGCAAAATTATTCTACTCAATTAATCATATTTTTCTATTGCAAAACACTTTTGTTTCCGGAGCAGAACTCGAACATTATACACATTCCCTAATGCAATTTTGTACAGTAATACTTGTATTGGTATCTAGCCAAACGAACGAAGGATGTTGGTACTCAATGCTCTTTATTCAGTTAGGTGAGTGAGGGTGAGTTCCCTGTAAAATGGAACACATTGTAAATGAACAAATATACAGTATAATAGTAAATTTATGTGCACAGTACAATAGATGCACAGTACAATAGTCAATAGATAATATTGTAAATAAATATAATAAGACAAAAACATGATAATTGAAGTATAAAATAAACTTACAATCCCAATGCCTTCAGGGCTTCAATACCAATATTATGCAGACAGGCTGCATTAGACCTACATGTTATATCAGCCCAGCCAAAGTGACTGCAAGTTTAGAATATATTCAGTTAATACCATAATAATACAATTGAATGATTCCTATATAAATTAATACCAATCACAGAAATAAATAGTAATGAATTAAACTTTTTGGTCTATAAATGTAGAATATAGATATGGAGCTTCTATTGACAGGTGTTGCTCTTTCTACAGGTCAGTTTAAAGTGTACAGGATATTGTGGATAACAATAAGTTGTCAAAAACATTAAGGTGTGAAAGGTGATTAAAACTAGACACTGTCATCACCATCCACAGGCACAAGTAAGGCCAATCTTTGAACGGCATGAGTTACCACCATTTCAGTGGTTTTGTAAAACTTATCTTGAATTTTGAAATTTTAGTATGTTAGAGGAACTCTGCGGACTTTGCCATCTTGTCCTTTTACAACATCTTTGACAAGACCCAGTCTGAATTCCCCCCTCAAAGAGTTTTTGTCAGAAAACATCACTCTGTCGCCAGGTCTCAAGTTTCTATATGCCACTTTCTTTGAAAAATGAGTGCTGGAGCACATAACTCCGTCCACCTCTTCCAAAATGAATCTACAAGAATCTGGACCAATTGATACCTCAAGTTTTTTCCAAGCTTCTCTTAATTCTCTTTCTACACCCACCAATTGTGATGCTCGCAAACCGACTAAGAGCCATGAGAAATGAATTTGTATCATAACCGAAAACTGCTTAGATGTGCACTGCTCTCATGACCATATCAGTAAAAATGACTCCATAGACTTTGCCCAAAACACGCTTATTGACCTCACCCCTAACCTTATACGGACCAAACAAATGAAGCATGACATTGGTGAAAGCAGGAGCTGGTTTCAGTCGAGAATCAGGAAGTAAGCCCATTTCTTGAGTCAGAAGCTTCGGTTCCCTAAGTTTGCGAAGCTGACAAGAGGACTTAATGGACCAGGCAAGCTTGCTGTCATGTGGAGTCCAGTAATTTTGTCTGAAACGAGTCTCTACCTCTATTACCACTTGCTTCATGAGAATTTTTCATCAACAGACGTGTGATTACATGGTTTGAAGGTAGCAGTACCTGAGCCTCTGATTCAGGACACATGGGATTGAACTTCTGTAGCCTGCTTCCCACAACCCAAAGATTGTCATGTTGAGCTGTAGGTCTTAGAGCAGAGTACTTACCATTCTTCTTTGAGAGCTCATCAACCATATCTCTTTGAACATCAAGCATAATCAATTTCTCTGCCTCATGGAGTAATTCAGGCGTGACTTTATGAGACCCACATTTGAAGGACTTTGCCCTTACAACTGTAATTAACATAGCAAGAACCCAAATAAGCTTGCGGACATTACTGTACCTGGCGTAAACAACACAGCTGCTCAGACCATGTGTAACCACAGCATCAGCAGCAGAACAGACAACCAACTTCTTCTCACCAGGTAGTGGATCATCCCTTTGGAGGCCAAACTTCAGAGTCCATTCCTCAATGGGTTTATACAATATTGGAGGTCCTCTCCACCATTCTGACTCTGACTTCAACTGCTCTGGAAAGCATCCCCTTGATAACAGATCAGCAGAATTGTGTTCTCCTGGTAACCAAGCCCAGCCAGACATATCACCATTAGTTGCACTCTGAATCTCGCCCATGCTTACGCCTTCAATATCTTGAATCTAGTGCTTGTCTTGTGAATCATGTTCAAGACAGTCTCAGAGTCCACAATGTGGAGAATCTTATCAAAGTTCAACCTCATTTCCTTTTCAATGACCTTTCTTCCTCTCTTTGACAACACAGCAGTATTCAGTTCCATTTGTGGAGTGCTGAGCTTTCGAAGAGGTGCAATCCTTGATTTTGCCATAATAAGTCTACACCAAAACTGTCCATCTTCCAGTTGCCATCTAACATAAGATGAGAAGCCATAAGCTGTGTCACTGGCATCTGAAAAGATGATCAAACTAGGCCCAGCCTTGACTGCAGTTGGTGGGTGAAGACTCCTATTATATTGAATACTCTCCAGTTCAGTCAGGTGAGTGAAGAATTGCAACCACTTTGCATGCACATTTTCGGGCAATTGATCATCACATCCTAATCGCAAAGACCGTGTTTCCCCCAAATTAATTTTTACAAGGAGAGTGAAAGGACAAATGAATCCCAAAGGATCAAAGAGCATTATTACCTGTTGCAGGACAATTCTTCTGGTCAAAACCACCGGTACAGCTATAGGAACATCAGAGGCTTGTTCCAGTCCTTTCACCTTTCCTCTTCGGCGAGAAGTTCAACACAACTGTGAATGTCATAACATCGGACTCAGGTGACCATGAAATACCCAGAACTCTTGTGTCTTGTCCATCACTTTTCAGCAGACACACACCAGAATCCTGTGATTCTGAAGTAGCCCTGACATTACCACTCAATTGCCAACATTTTATTTTGAATCCACCTTTAGCCAACATAGACTCAACATCACTGGTGGCTTGCAGAGCCATATCCTCATCAACAAAAGAGTCCAGGATGTCATCGACATAAGTTGATCGTCTCACCACTCCAGCAGCAACAGGGCTATCAGATTCAAACTTGTCAGCAGTCATATACAGGGCTTCAGTGCAAATGGCTGGAGCTGGCCGGTCCCCCATGTTCACCCATGTCATCACGTAGACTTCAGGCTTCTTGCTAGTGTCCAAATCTCGCCACAAAAACCTATGACAGTGTTGCTCAAGTGGTTCAAGATGAACTGAGTTAAACATCTTCTTAATATCACCCACTATAGCTACACATTGTTCACACCATCTCAGGAGAAGTCCTATAAGGTTGTTGAGGTAGGCATCAGGTCCCTTGGCCAGAACTGAGTTCAAAGAAACGCCATGACAAACTTGGCTCGAATTGAAGACAATCCTCACTGGAGTAGATTGAGAATGTGCATTCTTCACAGCAAGATGACTAATGTAATACTTGGGGCTTTTCCATGACTGCAATTCATCATTAGTCAAACAACGAGCAACTTTCCTACCAAGCATGTCTTCAATTTGCTCCTTGTATTTTTCAGCCCAGACTGGATCCTTCCTTAGAGTCATCTCAGTACTCTTCAGTGTTGCAAAAGCTGCACCATAGTTGTCAGGCAAGTCCATAGGGTCAGCCAACCAGGGATACTTGGTGATCCAACACTTCTGATCCGCATCACAGCTAAGGTTGTCACAAATCAAATTCTGCTCTTGCACTTCTTTGAAGGAGTATGTATGCCCTACTGTGGGACATTTTGAACATCGACATCCCCCACACTTTGGATTCACTTCAGTTGCCAACTCCTCACCTTGAATGAAATTCTGTACTCCCAAGTCAGACTTAGACAACAGTGCATTTACTTCAGTTTTATGAGAAGCTGAATTTTCGACTTGTGAGAATGGTTGACTAAATTCAGGGTGACTCAAAAGACGAGTCAAGTGACAATCTGATCTAAGTTGACTGCTGTGCAACACTCGGACCATATCAGAGCTGACCACTGTATTTTCTTTTAACTCAGGATGATAGCCTTGCAAGCAAATCCCAAGTTCTCCTTCCATGATACTGAGATCACTTCCAGCTTTACAGATCTCATGTTTCGGATGAAGGCCAAAGTAGTCACATCCCAGAAGAATATCCACTTGAGTAGACTTCCGATGTAGAAGTGATGTATTTCTGTCTGGAAAGAGTTTCTTTAAACAATCAGTGTCAAGGATTGACACAGAACTTGTAATCGGTTTCATACCAAAAGCCAGTATAGGTACACTGTGACCTGTCTTTGTCTTCAATGTCAGCTCGTAAAGGCGGTATTGTATTCAGTCTAAACTTTACCCATGGTAGTGACATCCAAGGTATATTTGCCAAGCACCTTGGCACCAAGTCGATCTGCAGCCTTGTGTGTCACATATGATGAATTAGAACCATTGTCACAAAACATCCTGGCCTGTTTGCCATTATTGACAACCAATGTTTGAAATATTGCATACTGCGAACCTGATGGAGTTTTTGCAGTGTGACTACTACCAGATGCAGATTCTTGGGTGTCTGACGCACTATCATTGGATGAGCATTTGCACATGAGTGTAAGATGTCCAGATTTTTCACAAACTTGGCAATATACCTTGCTGTTACAATGTTCTCATCGGTGGTACCCAAAACTAGCATGAACGCTACGCAAGACAGTGAGTTTATTATCCAACAATAATTTCTTAAATTCATTGCAATCAGCGGTCTTATGCTTGGAGTTTTCTTTGTGTACTGCACAAGAAGGCTTGCCTTTTTGACTGGAAGCTGACTTCATTCTATCTCCAGTAGTCGCAAATGTCCCAGATTGATGCATCACTTTTTTCTTTTGCAACTCAGCTAGACGAACTACTGAAGCCCTCTCAGTGGCAAGAAAATTCATAAAAAGGCATCAAGGGGCCTCAGTTTGTCTGTCTCAGCACGTTGTACAATTCATGTGCATACAATTATTAAATATTTGATCATTGTATTGCCATGCTCAACCCATTCAGCAGTTTCTGTTTATAATTAGCAATATATTACCTTATGTTCAATGCATTTTCATGTGGTATGAAAAAAGTCATGAATATTAATCATTGCTATCAAACAATCAGATCACTACATGACGTTACAAAACTGGAATACAATGTCATCACTTCAAATCTTCCACAGTCATTTTAAGATTAACAAAGCAATTTATGACTGATGTTTACTAACCAGTTGTTGAAAATTTCCCCTTAGAATTAGCTTTTATGGCAGATTAGGTAAGAAAATTATTTATTGTGCAGTTAAGTCCGTTTGTTTTACCGAAGCAATGACGCTACTATGACGTTGCTGTTGGCAACAGAGATACACAATAGCTAGTATCTGTGGACTGAACAGATGCATTGACTTTATATCACATTTTGCCCTCCAGAGTCATTATTTCTGGTCCGATTTTAAAAATTCAACTTTTATAGAAACCTCAATAATTTATCTCTGTAATGGTTTTCATTATTTGATTCCGACAATCGTTTTGAAGTGATGGCGCTATTACAAGCGGCAAAGTGCTTATCTGTAAATAGTGATGTCCTGTCATTGGCCTGCCATACATGCAAGGTAAACCAAGTGGTATAGATATGTATACCACATAGGCTATACCACATGGCTTTTCTATGTGGTATACAGGTTATTGTGGGAAATCATTCCATACAAAATAACCCTTTAAGATTTGTATTTACTTTTTATGCTCACTTGACTTTACTCTGAACAGAATTTATTGCTGTTAAGACAGGGTTCCCGTAGGTTTACCTTAATAAGAAGTAAGATATTTGTAAGACATTATAATATCATGCGCACATGAAAAATAAGACCACTAATATAGTAATATACACCTGTATTTATAATTTCATTGTCCAAAAAACAGTTATATTTACCAAATCATCTGAATATTGCAATGTGGATGTATATTTGCATCAAAATGAGACAATGTAAGACTAAGTGGACAAAAGCAAGACTTAATATGGGCCTTACTTTTAACAATGACCCATGGGAATACTGTATTATTTCACACTCAGAATATAAAGAACAAAAGAAGAAGTTCAAGAGTTAAAAAAATAGGACATCTTAGACTGATTAGCATAGCAAAACAGGCTATGTAGACCAAGTGGCAGTTGTTTCGGTTCCTCGCACACACTATATAAGCACTCAAGAAATAATGTTTTTCAAGATTTTGTAAAACATAGCCAAGATATGTCAGTGTGGCTATCACAAGGCACCACTAGGTCATACAGAGTGTTATCTAGAAACAAAAGTGTGTGTGAGAGTTCTGCTCTGGAAACGAAAGTGTAACACCCGCCCTCCTGCCTGTCGGACAAACACTTAACAATTTTAATGATGCCTGTGTGGTATTTGGGATTTGCTGAGGGTTGAGCTGCAGCGCAGCCTATGTTTAAATATTGGTAACTGGTACAAAGCCAGTCGACTTGTTGTGATCATTGATAAGTCAGATACCATCTTCATAGGCAGATCCATTGAAAAATGTACATAGAAATGAATTGTCAATTTAGATTGTCTCAAGTTTTGACATTGTTAACACTAGGTACTGATCTTGTAAAGCAACTAAATTAACAAGCCTTTTCACAAAGAAATGATTGCACCTGCCTACGCAAACGTATATAAAATTGTATTCATGGATCAATATTATTGAGTTAATTCCATTGTTGTGGCTAGTGATATCATAGTATTTACACGTCATAGTTATACTATGAATATCCATTTAACATATTGTAGAACTGATGTAATGAAAAAGTCATTTATTCATCTTGGATCTCTGGAATGGGTACCAAGTGAATCTTTGACACTTGATAAGTTTGAACATAAGGCAAAAATTATACTTAACTAATTGTTGCATAGTTTAAATGTTCTTAAATAATGAAAATACACATCTTAACAATTAGCCAACATGTTTGAATGATTGACAAACACACACCCACTTATATATTTATATATATAAACATGAATCAAGATCATTTTTTAAAATTTTATTTATTCTTTTTGTAAATTGAAGATCAGTATTGCCAATAGTGTTTGCTCTTTTCTTTACCGCTTGGCGTCATAGTCACTGTCTTCGTCATCATCATAATACTGATCATCATCATCATAATACTGATCATCATCATCATCATAATACTGATCATCATCATAATACTGATCATCATCATAATACTGATCATCATCATAATACTGATCATCATCATAATAATATTTGTTTCTGTAGCTAGATGAACTGGAACTTCTTCCCCAAGGGTCCTCGAAACCCTTGCTTCCATATTGTTGGCTGCTGGCTCCTCCTCCATTGCAACCAAATGATCCGCACTTAGAACCCAAAACTATGCCCAAGAATCGCTTGTTTCTCACTTTGGCAGCATCTGTGTTATCATGTACAGCACCTTTGGAAAGATCTCTGAAGAACTCTCGAATTGCGCGAGATTTCTTGATGGGTCCAGCCGTTGCCATGCCAATGAAAAACAAAGTGATGACGACCAATGCAATTTTCGTCATCCTGAAGTAGGAAAAGAACAAGTTTTTAAAGAAGAGAATTAGGGTTTACAAATGTATTGTAGAATGTAGCAGATGTTGAAATTATGACATTGTAGCTATCAGGTCTTTAAGGTGGAATGCTACCAAATAACTGCTTTTAAATAATTGAATATATTTTGTAACTTGCAAGAGTGACTTGGCTGTAATTAAATTAATGAACATGGGGGGTCACTCACTGTACAGTCTCTCCTTCAAGGAAAATATTGTAAACATATTCTTTTCATATAGGTATATTATTAACTTTGCTTCTTCAGTTTAATTCCTTTCCCCGATGTTACTACTTTCTAGGTCTAGTTTACACACCTGTTGTCACGCAATTTGAAACTCAGTACTCAGCACATAAACGTACATAAATTCTGGTAACCGTGTCCTTCAGCATCAGAAATTTTACCAATATCAAGGGCACAACCACCATGCCCAAATCAATGCACAGAGTATTACATACATTCCAAATAAATAAACCAAAATCAAATTTACTTAACTAAAATATTGCAGAAACTTTGTACTTTTACAGTCACTAATTTGCTAACTTTATTTTCGAGAGGATACATGGCATAATGATGCCAGCTGCCAAAATCAAGACCATCTGTATGGAAATCCCATGCTATGAGAAACTTAGAGGCTTGTTACTACCATAATTTACCTAGCCCTGGCTTACTGACTTAATATTTGCATAGTTGCCCATCAATTTTGGAATGGCCTGAGCATTAGGAATGTTTAAAAACACATCTAAATTCAATCGGTTACTTACTTGATGTAGTATGTCGCTTTCCCACAGTGGGATAAAAAACTGAACTGATTTATGAGCTGATATATGGCTGTAAGACCTTCTGTTTTACTGGTTCAGTATCTGGCTAATTCCTTAATAAGCTCTCCACAAATAGACTGGTGTAATAATATAATATGTCTGTGCAAAACTTTGGCGAGTAGGACAGTTAAATGTGTCGGCATAACAATAGTCCTTTCATATAACCACAACATTTTTTGGACTTTGACTAAACAGGATATAGGCATATTTACACAGCAGTTTTGCATGGAAAGATCTAGTCATTTATGAGGTTGTGACTTATGGACATACTCCGTGATTAATATCAACAAAAACTAGAGCGACGTGTCAATGTCACCACACAACTAGGCTGCCATTCTATTGTTTTGTAACCTTGCATCATAAGCGTTCAGCCTATAATGATTTACTTCCAAAAAAATAAAATTATAATAATACGAAGAAACAAAACAATATGAAATGTTGAAAACCAGTTCAACTAGCACAAAAAACATGCTCTCTCTTGAGAAAAAACAAAACTGTTGGATGTAGGATGACTAACAAAAAATAAATACAATCAATAATATACATGTACTGGTTTTTATTTCTAAAACAGCTATCAGTGGTTCAAACTCTTTGATTTGGCTCACATTCACATCTGGACGTTGGACATAGCACCAGATATTTCAATATTTTATCAAAAACTTCTGAAAACATGGGATAATACCCCTTTTCCATAATTTTTTGTATGAATTTCTGGCATCCTGCAAGGGATAATTTGGCTGCAGTGGTACTGTTCAAAACAGATATGGCAAACAAATGGCAGACTAAAACCACCTGCAGCAAGTAGACACCATGCAGAAACCACATCTATCCAGAACAGTTTAAACCTATCTCCAGAAGACAACCACTTTCTCAATTAAGAACACAAAGATTCTGTATGTCAGCAGTACTTGATTAATCTATCACTTCACTGACTAAACATTTTTATCTGACAGTAAATTTCCAGAGAGTGTATTTACATTATCATCCCCCCACTTGCTTTGTAGGGGGGATACATCCCCCCATCACCACCTCCAGGTCTGTGCCCCTGTCTTATACACTGACTAGTACAGTACACCATATTAAAATACTAGACCAGAAACCTATATTTTGTTTTTGAACTTTCTTAAAAATGTATTGGAAATACCACTTTGGTAGTTTATAATGAAATATATATATATATATATATATACATATTAATGGCCAGTAATGAATCACTTTCTGAGCATGCCATGGGTACAACCTGCATGAGTTCGAATCCATGGCTTGGTTTTTTTTTATCTTGCAGGAGTCTTTTAGTGATACTAGTTTGATTTTGACTAATATACATGTAAAAGGTATTTCATGGGACCTTATAGGGTTCTGTATTTGTAACAAACTGAAAAATCCAATTGGGTTCTATGTGCATGACATTAGCACAAAGTCTGTAATAGAAACATATATTGAAACATAATATTAATGAAATTTTTTTTTATATAAAATGCCTAAAAAGATTAATTACCATTCAAAACTGTCAAATGGAGTTTCATAAGCGGCATTACTTGCTTTTTTGTCTGTTAAAAGACGACACAAAGATAAACAACACATTATCATACCACTGTCTGGATCATCATGATTACCAAAGTGTAAAAACTTAAAACTCCCATTGGTAATTTGAAAAATAACAGTTTTTGTAAAATATAATTTGACTTGTATATAACACCCCCCCCCCCCTTTTTTTTTTAAATGCATTGAATTTTTAAACAACAAACCTCCCCCCCCCCCCCCCGAATTTTTTAGATTGTTGGTTTTAAAAGTCATCATACCCCAATATTTGTCATGCAAATATGTCAACTCTGCACATGACATAAATATAATGTCAAACACTTTTTTTAATAATTTCATTGTTGTCCTAGATTTTTACCAGTTTCCCTTGTATTTGCTGAAATTTATCCTCGCTAACATTTTCTCTAAAAAAAAAAAAAATAATAATAAAGTGTGCTGCAGCTAAACCCTCAGCAAATCCCACATAGCACACAGGCATCATTAAAATTGTTAAGTGTTCATCCGACAGGCAGGAGGGTGGGCGTTACACTTTACATTTCTTGAGCAGAACTCTAACACGCACTTTCGTTTCTAGAGCTGAACTCTAACACTAATGCACTTAGGCCTACTGGAAACTTGTATACAGTAACACTCTATGTGGCCTAGTGATGCCTTGTGATAGCCGTGCTGACATATCTTGGCTATGTTTTGTAAAATTTGGAAAAATATAATTTCTCGTGTGTTAATATATAGATTTTTATTGACAGCTTAATATCAAATTGATACATGTGTCAGCATGACAAGATAATAAATGGCAAAAAAATAAAAAGATAATAGAAATACATGGATCAACAGTTAAAATAATTAAATAAGTAGAGCTATATTATGACTAATACTAATCAACACTACATAGTCTGTCTAAGAAATTCTAAAGCACCCGGAACTAAACAAATAATAGTAATAATACTGTTTAAAAAAGCACCAACAAATAGTTTTAGCACAACAATTCAGGTTCAATAACAATACTAAACACTAAGCATAAGATATATAGATATATATATATACATAATGTACTCTTGACTGTTATCAACATGGTAAACAATATGAAGTGATAAACAATATGAGATGGGAATGTTGGCATACAATATGAAGTGACATACAATATGAAGTGACATACAATAGTAGATATTTACAAATATACAAATGTACAAATTCATACACACATGGAATCAGTTTCGTCAATGTGCTGCCAGCCACTCAGTTCTAGGAGACAATTTATATTTTACTGTCTAATTTTAATGCTACCTGTAGAAATTTACCAAGAGCAAAGTTAAGGTTAGTGTTCTTAGTTGTTAATATTTGTAAGAATTGTTCAGCTGGATCGAAAATAGTAAAGCCCTCGATGTATTTACAAGCAATTTGGAATAAGTTTAAGCCGAAATCATTCCATTTTTTACACCTCATTAAACAATGAAACTCCTACTTGGTTCAGATTGCATTTTTCACAAATTCTTTCATCTGCAGGAACATAAGGACGTTTGTGTCTGCCTAATTCAATATTAAGGTTGTGTGAGCTTAGTCTAAAACATGCTATATTACAATAGACAGATTTGGGTAGGGTATAATTCAGATAGGGCTCTATTCGAATATCATTCTTGAAGGTTTTATATGTTCTGAGTTTTGAGTTTAGCTTACTATCATTTATCTCAGTGAGCATCTTAGTATGAGCCTTTTCGAACAAGGATAAAATGTGCTTGTTTATGCTGGAATTTTCAGAATCTGTATCTAGAGTTTATGTGACTTCTCTTCAACTGGATCATCAATGGATTGTGTGAATCAGGGCAGCTGTTCCCAAAGTGTGTGATTTACTGTGTGTGTGTAACTTTGTCTGAATGATATTCTAAACAATGTTGTGCCACATAAATATTTTGGGTATAATTTCATATATAATGAACCTTTAAGGTTTGTATTTACTTTATTTAAATTAAATAAAGTCTAAGACTATTGACACAATGCTCTTTACAGCAATTCCACTGCTAAAAAAATGTTGGATCTATGAGCAGCTTATTATTGAAGATAAATGCGGCAAAATGAGATAGCATCTACACTGCAGACTTGCCCTCTACTGTTAGTAGATCTGCTATTGTTGAGGACATAAACAAAACCCTTGTGTTCATCTGTCCAATTAACTGCTTCAACAAAGACAGGTTATTGGTTATGACTATCTGTCCAGGTGATAATTATTTCCATGACATCCAGAAATACAAGATACTAGAAGTGTTCCTTGAACTTCACAACCTGAAATTGACACAAGATGTCCACAGGATGACGTTCTTCATCAGCAACACAGGTCTTTTCCTGGATCAAAGAGGATAGATGTTTAACGTCTTGACTCGTCCAATGCAATGATGGTAAGTGTCATACTACAGCCATCTGGTGAGTTGTAGATTCATACGCTTTCGAGGTAATCAATGTTTCTCTCTATCATTGTTTTATTCTTCAGGTCATGTAACAATCCATGCAGACTTTCCAGACGACATTCACCAGATTAGATTTCAGATGAAAAGGGATATCTTGATATGCTAAATGTTGACAAGATTGAGTCTCGTTTTAGATGGTACTGGCATTGTCTAATTACCAGCATTTTGTTGGTGTTAATTACTAAAATGATTGCAGCGAACCAGTATACCCTATATTGTAGATTTAATAGGTGTGCCTATGTCAGTATGATGACCAGATTGAAGGTGCACTAAATTTACTTCATAAGCCATGCTTCAATTTAATTGTTTTTATCTACAATCGTATTTCTAAAGTGACACTTGTGTGGCACTTGATGTGAAAAGAAAAATAGAAGAAAAATTGTAGGGCTACTGAACAAGCGTACATCAAATCAAAAGTGACACGAAATAAGTCTGATACATGACTGCAAACAAGACCATTGGCATATCTATATTTAAGATTACAAATCTCATTGAAAAAAAAAAGAAGAATTAGAATTAATTTAAATTGCAAGTGGCTCCAGAGGCAAAGTTAAATGACAGGTAAAGTAGACAGAACAAATACTGTACATTACTGTAGTACTAACTTTCCATGATACCTCTCATGGGTAACAGGAAGACAATCCTTCTTGATTCATAATAGGTCTGACATATACAGTAATTAAAATCTATATTGTTACAAATAACACATTCACATCCTATATATTTTTTTTGGTCTATACATCTATTAGCAAAAATATGGAATAAGTATCATGGCTGGTGCCTGGTAGGACAGGTATAATTCAATTGAATTGCTACCTGTCCCATGAACAGGCTGGCCAAAATCTTCAGGGTGTTGACTCTGTCATGCCCCACAACCTCAATTGGAAGCCTATGGCTGAACATCAATTGAGCATGGTTACAGACCCAGAACTGGAGTTCTGTATTCTGTGGTTACAGAGAACATCACATTTTACAACCGATCAGCTCTGCTGTTTTACTGTCATATATCTCACGTGAAATTCCATATAAGTAACTGCCAGGTATTTTCTAGCTGTGTGTGGTTTTATGCACTGCGTAAATGAGCAGTTGTGTACTACTGGGCCAGAAAGAGCTAGAATGTTATAAACCATGAAATATACATTTTAAAGAAGTTTCACCCCATTGGACAGGCATTATGCCTAAAATTTTTATTCATGGAGGAGGGTAGCACAAAATACTTTATCAAGGAGGGTTAGGCATCTTTATACAGATGCCTTGCTTTAGTAAGATGGGAAGAGGACAGATTCATGTCGACATGCGAAGGGTTTTTGTTAATTTTCATTTAACAGGGGAAGTACACTTTTAATGACAGGCGACAATTGGCAGGTGCTGCCCCATTATCCTAACATATGACATATTGGTCTTTTGTGCCCTCAATATGTTGGTAAATTTCATTCATTCTAACCAATAAATAGCATTTTGCGGACTGTCGCCTGAGCCGTGCGTGCCTTTATTTTCTCCTGATTTTTTTTATCCAAGCTAAGGGGGCAGGGCCATGGCCCATTAGCACCTACCAATTATCACTGATAGAAAACAGAACATTCCTTATCAATTGTTAAAAGTCACCCTTGTTGGCCTATTGAGAGGCATAATTTTTTTTTGGTCTAATGTCATAGCACTGATTAACATCAAAGCATTATCTTGATGGTATCTATCGTGCCAATTACTATGAAAACTTCTCACTTACGAGTAACACTGGTATGGTTGAAGTGACAAGTCCCCTTTTTGCACTAATCTTGGCCATCACCTGACACGTTTTATTTTATTACAGAGATTCATGAATTTGGTCAATGAGCTATGAAGGTTCTTCGTTATTTCAGGATGTTCCGCCAAGAAGGTAATAAATTTCAGCTTCACAGTTCCTTAAAAAGTGGACGGTGTATAGTGATTGCTCCCAATGATGGCAACAGCAGTTTATATTCAGCCTACACTTTGGAAATATAGCATGTAATAGTTCAATGTACTGTTTCGGTGTTTGCAAAACCACATAAGACGATAATCCAATGATACTGCTGTAGACTGATGCTTTGATGATATTTTGAGGCTCAGTGTTCATAACATTGGTTTAGATCATATTTTTTGGGGAAACAATGGCAGCAGATGTTATTAACAAGGGGAATCACATTGCCTGTGTGTGGTGTTCTTGTTAATGGTATTTATCGGAATTTGTTCAACACCACAACTTGTTTGGGAGTGAAATTTAAGTTTGATGCAGATGTTGACAGAAAAGCAATATTTAATGTAAAAAATAACCAAGACGTCTAATCAAGCTTATCAATGAGCCTGAATGTCAGAATGATTGACAAAAAGAAATTTTTTTTAATCAAAGATCCAATTTTGTTAATGGTCTTTTTCATTTATCTTTTCCGGGTTTCTTCCGTGTTTTAGTCACTGTATTTTTCATCATCTGGGAAGATGGTTCATCAATTTTATTGATTTCTGTATTAGATGTTGATGGTGTGGATGATGATGGATTGGGTGATGATGAGGGGGGTGTTTGTGGGTTGTGCAATGTGTTTTTGTCATGTTGATGTGGTTGTTCAGTATGATGTGATGAACTATTATTTTTAAAAGAATGAGGTAGGGCATGGTACGATCGAGGTCCAAACGGTGGCGCGCCTTGACACAAATTCGAGGTTACTCATATATATATATATATATATAGTTAACAAATCATTTCAATTCAATCTTTGAACAGGACCATCGACATGATTACACAGCAGCAGTTTTTCTATTGGGGGGGGGGGGGGGGCGGGGGAGAAGAAAAGATCTGTCTGCCATGGACAGTGATGATTAAATACATAATGCTAATTTGACTAAGTGATATATGACCACATCGTATCATGAAGACAACTTATCCATCGAGTGGTGTCGAAGGGAGGAGGGGTGGAGGCCTCACTTTTGAAAGTGCAATGAACGGGGACATAATGTTACAGCACAGTGAGAAAATAATTCGTCTAACCGGGACTCGAACTCCTATATTTTATCTGAGCTGTACTAAAAATTGAAACATTGAAGATGTTAAATCAGTTGAGGTTTTGTTCTGTGCTTGTTTTGAAATTAGATTGATATTTGATTGTAAACTAAAGATTCCAATTTGTAACTTAGAAGTGGTATTTTACCTAATGATTTGAAATATGCAAGAGTCCCTCCTATATACAAAGAAAAGGTGATATGAGACACTGAACGCTGTACAATGTAGGCCGATTTCATTTTCTTTGCAAAAATTATGAAAAAAGTACTGTTCAGTGTCAATTCATGTGTTAAATTACCAATATATTAGTCTTGATCAATATGCTTTTTACAAATTCAATTCAATGGCAAGTGGACTACAAACTGTGATTGATGAGAGGTTGTAGAAGATTGACAATGAACTGTTTGCAGGGGGGTCTTTTTTTTTACATGGCAAAATTATTCTACTCAATTAATCATATTTTTCTATTGCAAAACACTTTTGTTTCCGGAGCAGAACTCGAACATTATGCACATTCCCTAATGCAATTTTGTACAGTAATACTTGTATTGGTATCTAGCCAAATGAACGAAGGATGTTGGTACTCAATGCTCTTTATTCAGTTAGGTGAGTGAGGGTGAGTTCCCTGTAAAATGGAACACATTGTAAATGAACAAATATACAGTATAATAGTAAATTTATGTGCACAGTACAATAGATGCACAGTACAATAGTCAATAGATGATATTGTAAATAAATATAATAAGACAAAAACATGATAATTGATGTACAAAATAAACTTACAATCCCAATGCCTTCAGGGCTTCAATACCAATATTATGCAGACAGGCTGCATTAGACCCACATGTTATATCAGCCCAGCCAAAGTGACTGCAAGTTTAGAATATATACAGTTAATACCATAATAATACAATTGAATGATTCCTATATAAATTAATGCCAATCACAGAAATAAATAGTAATGAATTAAACTTTTTGGTCTATAAATGTAGAATATAAATATGGAGCTTCTATTGACAGGTGTTGCTCTTTCTACAGGTCAGTTTAAAGTGTACAGGATATTGTGGATAACAATAAGTTGTCAAAAACATTAAGGTGTGAAAGGTGATTAAAACTCCCTTTATTTTTGTGGTTGTCTAGGAGGTGGCTTCCTCTTGGGAAAATACACATACCAATACACTGGGAGGATGGGGTTGCTGTGATTGGGTTTAAAGAATTAGACACTGTCATCACCATCCACAGGCACAAGTAAGGCCAATCTTTGAACGGCATGAGTTACCACCATTTCAGTGGTTTTGTAAAACTTATCTTGAATTTTGAAATTTTTGTATGTTAGAGGAACTCTGCGGACTTTGCCATCTTGTCCTTTTACAACATCTTTGACAAGACCCAGTCTGAATTCCCCCCTCAAAGAGTTTTTGTCAGAAAACATCACTCTGTCGCCAGGTCTCAAGTTTCTATATGGAGTATGCCACTTTCTTTGAAAAATGAGTGCTGGAGCACACACCTCTTCCAAAATGAATCTACAAGAATCTGGACCAATTGATACCTCAAGTTTTTTCCAAGCTTGTCTTAATTCTCTTTCTACACCCACCAATTGTGACCCTGGGTCTTCTCTGGCCAACCGCGTATGCTCGCAAACCGACTAAGAGCCATGAGAAATGAATTTGTATCATAACTGAAAACTGCTTAGATGTGCACTGCTCTCATGACCATATCAGTAAAAATGACTCCATAGACTTTGCCCAAAACACGCTTATTAACCTCACCCCTAACCTTATACGGACCAAACAAATCAAGCATGACATTGGTGAAAGCAGGAGCTGGTTTCAGTCGAGAATCAGGAAGTAAGCCCATTTCTTGAGTCAAAAGCTTCGGTTCCCTAAGTTTGCGAAGCTGACAAGAGGACTTAATGGACCAGGCAAGCTTGCTGCCATGTGGAGTCCAGTAATTTTGTCTGAAACGAGTCTCTACCTCTATGACCACTTGCTTCATGAGAATTTTTCATCAACAGACGTGTGATTACATGGTTTGAAGGTAGCAGTACTTGAGCCTCTGATTCAGGACACATGGGATTGAACTTCTGTAGCCTGCTTCCCACAACCCAAAGATTGTCATGTTGAGCTGTAGGTCTTAGAGCAGAGTACTTACCATTCTTCTTTGAGAGCTCATCAACCATATCTCGTTGAACATCAAGCATAATCAATTTCTCTGCCTCATGGAGTAATTCAGGCGTGACTTTATGAGACCCACATTTGAAGGACTTTGCCCTTACAACTGTTATTAACATAGCAACAACCCAAATAAGCTTGCGGACATTACTGTACCTGGCGTAATCAACACAGCTGCTCAGACCATGTGTAACCACAGCATCAGCAGCAGAACAGACAACCAACTTCTTCTCACCAGGTAGTGGATCATCCCTTTGGAGGCCAAACTTCAGAGTCCATTCCTCAATGGGTTTATACAATATTGGAGGTCCTCTCCACCATTCTGACTCTGACTTCAACTGCTCTGGAAAGCATCCCCTGGATAACAGATCAGCAGAATTGTGTTCTCCTGGTAACCAAGCCCAGCCAGACATATCACCATTAGTTGCACTCTGAATCTCGCCCATGCTTACGCCTTCAATATCTTGAATCTAGTGCTTGTCTTGTGAATCATGTTCAAGACAGTCTCAGAGTCCACAATGTGGAGAATCTTATCAAAGTTCAACCTCATTTCCTTTTCAATGACCTTTCTTCCTCTCTTTGACAACACAGCAGTATTCAGTTCCATTTGTGGAGTGCTGAGCTTTCGAAGAGGTGCAATCCTTGATTTTGCCATAATAAGTCTACACCAAAACTGTCCATCTTCCAGTTGCCATCTAACATAAGATGAGAAGCCATAAGCTGTGTCACTGGCATCTGAAAAGATGATCAAACTAGGCCCAGCCTTGACTGCAGTTGGTGGGTGAAGACTCCTATTATATTGAATACTCTCCAGTTCAGTCAGGTGAGTGAAGAATTGCAAACACTTTGCATGCACATTTTCGGGAAATTGATCATCCCATTCTAATCGCAAAGACCATGTTTCCCCCAAATTAATTTTTGCAAGGAGAGTGAAAGGACAAATGAATCCCAAAGGATCAAAGAGCATTATTACCTGTTGCAGGACAATTCTTCTGGTCAAAACCACCAGTACAGCTATAGGAACATCAGAGGCTTGTAAGTTTGTTCCAGTCCTTTCACCTTTCCTCTTCGGCGAGAAGTTCAACACAACTGTGAATGTCATAACATCGGACTCAGGTGACCATGAAATACCCAGAACTCTTGTGTCTTGTCCATCACTTTTCAGCAGACACACACCGGAATCCTGTGATTCTGAAGTAGCCCTGACATTACCACTCAATTGCCAACATTTTATTTTGAATCCACCTTTAGCCAACATACACTCAACATCACTGGTGGCTTGCAGAGCCATATCCTCATCAACAAAAGAGTCCAGGATGTCATCGACATAAGTTGATCATCTCACCACTCCAGCAGCAACAGGGCTATCAGATTCAAACTTGTCAGCAGTCATATACAGGGCTTCAGTGCAAATGGCTGGAGCTGGCCGGTCCCCCATGTTCACCCATGTCATCACGTAGACTTCAGGCTTCTTGCTAGTGTCCAAATCTCGCCACAAAAACCTATGACAGTGTTGCTCAAGTGGTTCAAGATGAACTGAGTTAAACATCTTCTTAATATCACCCACTATAGCTACACATTGTTCACACCATCTCAGGAGAAGTCCTATGAGGTTGTTTAAGTAGGCATCAGGTCCCTTGGCCAGAACTGAGTTCAAAGAAACGCCATGACAAACTTGGCTTGAATTGAAGACAATCCTAACTGGAGTAGATTGAGAATGTGCATTCTTCACAGCAAGATGACTAATGTAACACTTGGGGCTTTTCCATGACTGCAATTCATCATTAGTCAAACAACGAGCAACTTTCCTACCAAGCATGTCTTCAATTTGCTCCTTGTATTTTTCAGCCCAGACTGGATCCTTCCTTAGAGTCATCTCAGTACTCTTCAGTGTTGCAAAAGCTGCACCATAGTTGTCAGGCAAGTCCATAGGGTCAGCCAACCAGGGATACTTGGTGATCCAACACTTCTGATCCGCATCACAGCTAAGATTGTCACAAATCAAATTCAGCTCTTGCACTTCTTTGAAGGAGTATGTATGCCCTACTGTGGGACATTTTGAACATCGACATCCCCCACACTTTGGATTCACTTCAGTTGCCAACTCCTCACCTTGAATGAAATTCTGTACTCCCAAGTCAGACTTAGACAACAGTGCATTTACTTCAGTTTTATGAGAAGCTGAATTTTCGACTTGTGAGAATGGTTGACTAAATTTAGGGTGACTCAAAAGACGAGTCAAGTGACAATCTGATCTAAGTTGACTGCTGTGCAACACTCGGACCATATCAGAGCTGACCACTGTATTTTCTTTTAACTCAGGATGATAGCCTTGCAAGCAAATCCCAAGTTCTCCTTCCATGATACTGAGATCACTTCCAGCTTTACAGATCTCATGTTTCGGATGAAGGCCAAAGTAGTCACATCCCAGAAGAATATCCACTTGAGTAGACTTCCGATGTAGAAGTGATGTATTTCTGTCTGGAAAGAGTTTCTTTAAACAATCAGTGTCAAGGATTGACACAGAACTTGTAATCTGTTTCATACCAAAAGCCAGTATAGGTACACTGCGACCTGTCTTTGTCTTCAATGTCAGCTTGTAAAGGCGGTATTGTATTCAGTCTCAACTTTACCCATGGTAGTGACATCCAAGTTATATTTGCCAAGCACCTTGGCACCAAGTCGAGCTGCAGCCTTGTGTGTCACATATGATGAATTAGAACCATTGTCACAAAACATCCTGGCCTGTTTGCCATTATTGACAACCAATGTTTGAAATATTGCATACTTCGAACCTGATGGAGTTTTTGCAGTGTGACAACTACTAGATGCAGATTCTTGGGTGTCCGATGCACTATCATTGGATGAGCATTTGCACATGAGTGTAAGATGTCCAGATTTTTCACAAACTTGGCAATATACCTTGCTGTTACAATGTTCTCATTGGTGGTACCCAAAACTAGCATGAACGCTACGCAAGACAGTGAGTTTATCATCCAACAATAATTTCTTAAATTCATTGCAATCAGCGGTCTTATGCTTGGAGTTTTCTTTGTGTACTGCACAAGAAGGCTTGCCTTTTTGACTGGAAGCTGACTTCATTCTATCTCCAGTAGTCGCAAATGTCCCAGATTGATGCATCACTTTTTTCTTTTGCAACTCAGCTAGACGAACTACTGAAGCCCTCTCAGTGGCAAGAAAATTCATAAAAAGGCATCGAGGGGCCTCAGTTTGTCTGTCTCAGCACGTTGGCAGACAGGCTGCATTAGACGTCTACCACACATGACATCAGCCCAGCAACAGTGACTGCAAGTTTAGAATATATACAGTGAATACCATAATAATACATTGAATGATTACTATATAAATTAATACCAATCACAGAAATAAATAGTTATGAATTAAACTTACCTTTTGGTCTATAAATGTAGAATATAAATATGGAGCTTCTATTGACAGGTGTTGCTCTTTCTACAGGTCAGTTTAAAGTGTACAGGATATTGTGGATAACAATAAGTTGTCAAAAACATTAAGGTGTGAAAAGTGATTAAAACTCCCTCTATTAATTGTGGTTGTCTAGGAGGGTGCTCCCTCTTGGGAAATACTCATACCAATACAATACTCTATATGGCCTTTTGATAGTCACATTGACATATGCTGGCTATGTTTTACAAAATTTTGAAAAAATAAAAACAAATATTTATTTCGTGTCTGGAGGAAAACTTTTGTTGCTTTCTTCACATTCCTTAGAATCCCATACTTAGCAATGACAGCTGAAAATGTTGTACAATTCATGTGCATACAATTATTAAATATTTGATCATTGTATTGCCATGCTCAACCCATTCAGCAGTTTCTGTTTATAATTAGCAATTTCATAATAAGTAGTTGCATAATGATCTATATTACCTTATGTTCAATGCATTTTCATGTGGTATGAAAAAAGTCATGAATATTAATCATTGCTATCAAACAATCAGATCACTACATGACGTTACAAAACTTCCACAGTCATTTTAAGATTAACAAAGCAATTTATGACTGATGTTTACTAACCAGTTGTTGAAAATTTCCCCTTAGAATTAGCTTTTATGGCAGATTAGGTAAGAAAATTATTTATTGTGCAGTTAAGTCCGTTTGTTTTACCGAAGCAATGACGCTACTATGACGCTGCTGTTGGCAACAGAGATACACAATAGCTAGTATCTGTGGACTGAACAGATGCATTGACTTTATATCACGTTTTGCCCTCCAGAGTCATTATTTCTGGTCCGATTTAAAAAATTCAACTTTTATAGAAACCTCCATAATTTATCTTTGTAATGGTTTTCATTATTTGATTCCGACAATCGTTTTGAAGTGATGGCGCTATTACAAGCGGCAAAGTGCTTATCTGTAAATAGTGATGTCCTGTTATTGGCCTGCCATACATGCAAGGTAAACCAAGTGGTATAGATATGTATACCACATTGGCTATATCACATGGCTTTTCTATGTGGTATACAGGTTATTGTGGGAAATCATTCCAAACAAAATAACCCTTTAAGATTTGTATTTACTTTTTATGCTCACTTGACTTTACTCTGAACAGAATTTATTGCTGTTAAGACAGGGTTCCCGTAGGTTTACCTTAATAAGAAGTAAGATATTTGTAAGACATTATAATATCATGCGCACATGAAAAATAAGACCACTAATATAGTAATATACACCTGTATTTATAATTTCATTGTCCAAAAAACAGTTATATTTACCAAATCATCTGAATATTGCAATGTGGATGTATATTTGCATCAAAATGAGACAATGTAAGACTAAGTGGACAAAAGCAAGACTTAATATGGGCCTTACTTTTAACAATACCCATGGGAATACTGTATTATTTCACACTCAGAATATAAAGAACAAAAGAAGAAGTTCAAGAGTTAAAAAAATAGGACATCTTAGACTGATTAGCATAGCAAAACAGGCTATGTAGACCAAGTGGCAGTTGTTTCGGTTCCTCGCACACACTATATAAGCACTCAAGAAATAATGTTTTTCAAGATTTTGTAAAACATAGCCAAGATATGTTAGTGTGGCTATCACAAGGCACCACTAGGTCATACAGAGTGTTATCTAGAAACAAAAGTGTGTGTGAGAGTTCTGCTCTGGAAACGAAAGTGTAACACCCACCCTCCTGCCTGTCGGACAAACACTTAACAATTTTAATGATGCCTGTGTGGTATTTGGGATTTGCTGAGGGTTGAGCTGCAGCGCAGCCTATGTTTAAATATTGGTAACTGGTACAAAGCCAGTCGACTTGTTGTGATCATTGATAAGTCAGATACCATCTTCATAGGCAGATCAATTGAAAAATGTACATAGAAATGATTTGTCAATTTAGATTGTCTCAAGTTTTGACATTGTTAACACTAGGTACTGATCTTGTAAAGCAACTAAATTGGCAAGCCTTTTCACAAAGAAATGATTGCACCTGCCTACGCAAACGTATATAAAATTGTATTCATGGATCAATATTATTGAGTTAATTCCATTGTTGTGGCTAGTGATATCATAGTATTTACACATCATAGTTATACTATGAATATCCATTTAACATATTGTAGAACTGATGTAATGAAAAAGTCATTTATTCATCTTGGATCTCTGGAATGGGTACCAAGTGAATCTTTGACACTTGATAAGTTTGAACATAAGGCAAAAATTATACTTAACTAATTGTTGCATAGTTTAAATGTTCTTAAATAATGAAAATACACATCTTACCAATTAGCCAACATGTTTGAATGATTGACAAACACACACCCACTTATATATTTATATATATAAACATGAATCAAGATAATTTTTTAAAATTGTATTTATTCTTTTTGTAAATTGAAGATGAGTATTGCCAATGGTGTTTGCTCTTTTCTTTACCGCTTGGCGTCATAGTCACTGTCTTCGTCATCATCATAATACTGATCATCATCATCATAATACTGATCATCATCATCATCATAATACTGATCATCATCATAATACTGATCATCATCATAATACTGATCATCATCATAATACTGATCATCATCATAATAATATTTGTTTCTGTAGCTAGATGAACTGGAACTTCTTCCCCAAGGGTCCTCAAAACCCTTGCTTCCATATTGTTGGCTGCTGGCTCCTCCTCCATTGCAACCAAATGATCCGCACTTAGAACCCAAAACGATGTCCAAGAATCGCTTGTTCCTCACTTTGGCAGCATCTGTCTTATCATGTACAGCACCTTTGGAAAGATCTCTGAAGAACTCTCGAATTGCGCGAGATTTCTTGATGGGTCCAGCCGTTGCCATGCCAATGAAAAACAAAGTGATGACGACCAATGCAATTTTCGTCATCCTGAAGTAGGAAAAGAACAAGTTTTTAAAGAAGAGAATTAGGATTTACAAATGTATTGTAGAATGTAGCAGATGTTGAAATTATGACATTGTAGCTATCAGGTCTTTAAGGTGGAATGCTACCAAATAACTGCTTTTAAAGAATTGAATATATTTTGTAACTTGCAAGAGTGACTTGGCTGTAATTAAATTAATGAACAAGGGGGGTCACTCACTGTACAGTCTCTCCTTCAAGGAAAATATTGTAAACATATTCTTTTCATATAGGTATATTATTAACTTTGCTTCTTCAGTTTAATTTCTTTCCCCAATGTTACTACTTTCTAAGTCTAGTTTACACACCTGTTGTTACGCAATTTGAAACTCAGTACTCAGCACATAAACGTACATAAATTCTGGAGACCGTGTCCTTCAGCATCAGAAATTTTACCAATATCAAGGGCACAACCACCATGCCCAAATCAATGCACAGAGTATTACATACATTCCAAATAAATAAACCAAAATCAAATTTACTTAACTAAAATATTGCAGAAACTTTGTACTTTTACAGTCACTAATTTGCTAACTTTATTTTCAAAAGGATAGATGGCATAATGATGCCAGCTGCCAAAATCAAGACCATCTGTATGGAAATCCCATGCTATGAGAAACTTAGGAGGCTTGTTACCACCATAATTTACCTAGCCCTGGCTTACTGACTTAATATTTGCATAGTTGCCCATCAATTTTGGAATGGCCTGAGCATTAGGAATGGTTAAAAACACATCTAAATTCAATCGGTTACTTACTTGATGTAGTATGTCGCTTTCCCACAGTGGGATAAAAAACTGAACTGATTTATGAGCTGATATATGGCTGTAAGACCTTCTGTTTTACTGGTTCAGTATCTGGCTAATTCCTTAATAAGCTCTCCACAAATAGACTGGTGTAATAATATAATATGTCTGTGCAAAACTTTGGCGAGTAGGACAGTTAAATGTGTCGGCATAACAATAGTCCTTTCATATAACCACAACAATTTTTGGACTTTGACTAAACAGGATATAGGCATATTTACACAGCAGTTTTGCATGGAAAGATCTAGTCATTTATTAGGTTGTGACTTATGGACATACTCCGTGATTAATATCGACAAAAACTAGAGCGACGTGTCAATGTCACCACACAACTAGGCTGCCATTCTATTGTTTTGTAACCTTGCATCATAAGCGTTCAGCCTATAATGATTTACTTCCAAAAAAATAAAATTATAATAATACGAAGAAACAAAACAATATAAAATGTTGAAAACCAGTTCAACTAGCACAAAAAACATGCTCTCTCTTGAGAAAAAACTAAACTGTTGGATATAGGATGACTAACAAAAAATAAATACAATCAATAATATACATGTACTGGTTTTTATTTCTAAAACAGCTATCAGTGGTTCAAACTCTTTGATTTGGCTCACATTCACATCTGGACGTTGGACATAGCACCAGATATTTCAATATTTTATCAAAAACTTCTGAAAACATGGGATAATACCCCTTTTCCATAATTTTTTGTATGAATTTCTGGCATCCTGCAAGGGATAATTTGGCTGCAGTGGTACTGTTCAAAACAGATATGGCAAACAAATGGCAGACTAAAACCACCTGCAGCAAGTAGACACCATGCAGAAACCACATCTATCCAGAACAGTTTAAACCTATCTCCAGATGACAACCACTTTCTCAATTAAGAACACAAAGTTTCTGTATATCAGCAGTACTTGATTAATCTATCACTTCACTGACTAAACATTTTTATCTAACAGTAAATTTCCAGAGAGTGTATTTACATTATCATCCCCCCACTTGCTTTGTAGGGGGGATACATCCCCCCATCACCCCCTCCAGGTCTGTGCCCCTGTCTTATACACTGACTAGTACAGTACACCATATTAAAATACTAGACCAGAAACCTATATTTTGTTTTTGAACTTTCTTAAAAATGTATTGGAAATACCACTTTGGTAGTTATATATATATATATATATATATATATATATATATATATATATATATATATATATATATATATATATATATATATATATATATACATATATACACATATTAATGGCCAGTAATGAATCACTTTCTGTGGCTAATTTGGTGAGACACTGGCCTGAGCATGCCATGGGTACAACCTGCATGAGTTCGAATCCATGGCTTGGTTTTTTTTTATCTTGCAGGAGTCTTTTAGTGAAACTAGTTTGATTTTGACTAATATACATGTAAAAGGTATTTCATGGGACCTTATAGGGTTCTGTATTTGTAACAAACTGAAAAATCCAATTGGGTTCTATGTGGCATTTTGTTTTTCTTAGAGTGCATGACATTAGCACAAAGTCTGTAATAGAAACATATATTGAAACATAATATTAATGAAATTTTTTTTTATATAAAATGCCTAAAAACATTAATCACCATTCAAAACTGTCAAATGGAGTTTCATAAGCGGCATTACTTGCTTTTTTGTCTGTTAAAACACGACACAAAGATAAACAACACATTATCATACCACTGTCTGGATCATCATGAATTTTTTAGGTTGTTGGTTTTAAAGGTCATCATACCCCAATATTTGTCATGCAAATATGTCAACTCTGCACACGACATAAATATAATGTCAAACACTTTTTTTAATAATTTCATTGTTGTCCTAGATTTTTACCAGTTTCCCTTGTATTTGCTGAAATTTATCCTCGCTAACATTTTCTCTAAAAAAAAAAAATAATAATAATAAAGTGCGCTGCAGCTAAACCCTCAGCAAATCCCACATAGCACACAGGCATCATTAAAATTGTTAAGTGTTCATCCGACAGGCAGGAGGGTGGGCTTTACACTTTACATTTCTTGAGCAGAACTCTAACACGCACTTTCGTTTCTAGAGCTGAACTCTAACACTAATGCACTTAGGCCTACTGGAAACTTGTATACAGTAACACTCTATGTGGCCTAGTGATGCTTTGTGATAGCCGTGCTGACATATCTTGGCTATGTTTTGTAAAATTTGGAAAAATATTATTTCTCGTGTGTTAATATATAGATTTTTATTGACAGCTAAATATCAAATTGATACATGTGTCAGCATGACAAGATAATAAATAGCAAAAAAATAAAAAGATAATAGAAATACATGGATCAACAGTTAAAATAATTAAATAAGTAGAGCTATATTATGACTAATACTAATCAACACTACATAGTCTGTCTAAGAAATTCTAAAGCACCCGGAACTAAACAAATAATAGTAATAATCCTGTTTAAAAAAGCACAAACAAATAGTTTTAGCACAACAATTCAGGTTCAATAACAATACTAAACACTAAGCATAAGATATATAGATATATATATATACATAATGTACTCTTGACTGTTATCAACATGGTAAACAATATGAAGTGATATACAATATGAGATGGGAATGTTGGCATACAATATGAAGTGACATACAATATGAAGTGACATACAATAGTAGATATTTACAAATATACAAATGTACAAATTCATACACACATGGAATCAGTTTCGTCAATGTGCCGCCAGCCACTCAGTTCTAGGAGACATTAAATTACTATTTATATAAAACATTTATATTTTACTGTCTAATTTTAATGCTACCTGTAGAAATTTACCAAGAGCAAAGTTAAGGTTAGTGTTCTTAGTTGTTAATATTTGTAAGAATTGTTCAGCTGGATCGAAAATAGTAAAGCCCTCGATGTATTTACAAGCAATTTGGAATAAGTTTAAGCCGAAATCATTCCATTTTTTACACCTCATTAAACAATGAAACTCATCTTCTACTTGGTTCAGATTGCATTTTTCACAAATTCTTTCATCTGCAGGAACATAAGGACGTTTGTGTCTGCCTAATTCAATATTAAGGTTGTGTGAGCTTAGTCTAAAACGTGCTATATTACAATAGACAGATTTGGGTAGGGTATAATTCAGATAGGGCTCTAGTCGAATATCATTCTTGAAGGTTTTATATGTTCTGAGTTTTGAGTTTAGCGTACTATCATTTATCTCAGTGAGCATCTTAGTATGAGCCTTTTCGAACAAGGATAAAATGTGCTTGTTTATGCTGGAAT
This sequence comes from Alitta virens, assembly GCA_932294295.1. Classification (NCBI taxonomy): domain Eukaryota; kingdom Metazoa; phylum Annelida; class Polychaeta; order Phyllodocida; family Nereididae; genus Alitta; species Alitta virens. The sequence continues at coordinate 11,102,617 of OW028575.1, read as the reverse complement.
TTTCAGAATCTGTATCTAGAGTTTATGTGACTTCTCTTCAACTGGATCATCAATGGATTGTGTGAATCAGGGCAGCTGTTCCCAAAGTGTGTGATTTACTGTGTGTGTGTAACTTTGTCTTAATGAAATTCTAAACAATGTTGTGCCACATAAATATTTTGGGTATAATTTCATATAAAATGAACCTTTAAGGTTTGTATTTACTTTATTTAAATTAAATAAAGTCTAAGATTATTGACACAATGCTCTTTACAGCAATTCCACTGCTAAAAAAATGTTGGATCTATGAGCAGCTTATTATTGAAGATAAATGCTGCAAAATGAGATAACATCTACACTGCAGACTTGCCCTCTACTGTTAGTAGATCTGCTATTGTTGAGGACATAAACAAAACCCTTGTGTTCATCTGTCCAATTAACTGCTTCAACAAAGACAGGTTATTGGTTATGACTATCTGTCCAGGTGATAATTATTTCCATGACATCCAGAAATACAAGATACTGGAAGTGTTCCTTGAACTTCACAACCTGAAATTGACACAAGATGTCCACAGGATGACGTTCTTCATCAGCAACACAGGTCTTTTCCTGGATCAAAGAGGATATAATTTAATGTCTTGACTCGTCCAATGCAATGATGGTAAGTGTCATACTACAGCCATCTGGTGAGTTGTAGATTCATACGCTTTCGAGGTAATCAATGTTTCTCTCTATCATTGTTTTATTCTTCAGGTCATGTAACAATCCATGCAGACTTTCCAGACGACATTCACCAGATTAGATTTCAGATGAAAAGGGATATCTTGATATGCTAAATGTTGACAAGATTGAGTCTTGTTTTAGATGGTACTGGCATTGTCTAATTACCAGCATTTTGTTGGTATTAATTACTAAAATGATTGCAGCGAACCAGTATATATACCCTATATTGTAGATTTGATAGGTGTGCCTATGTCAGTATGATGACCAGATTGAAGGTGCACTAAATTTACTTCATAAGCCATGCTTCAATTTAATATTTTTATCTACAATCGTATTTCTAAAGTGACACTTGTGTGGCACTTGATGTGAAAAGAAAAATAGAAGAAAAATTGTAGGGCTACTGAACAAGCGTACATCAAATCAAAAGTGACACGAAATAAGTCTGATACATGACTGCAAACAAGACCATTGGCATATCTATATTTAAGATTACAAATCTCATTGAAAAAAAAAAGAAGAATTAGAATTAATTTAAATTGCAAGTGGCTCCAGAGGCAAAGTTAAATGACAGGTAAAGTAGACAGAACAAATACTGTACATTACTGTAGTACTAACTTTCCATGATACCTCTCATGGGTAACAGGAAGACAATCCTTCTTGATTCATAATAGGTCTGACATATACAGTAATTAAAATCTATATTGTTACAAATAACACATTCACATCCTATATATTTTTTTTGGTCTATAAATCTATTAGCAAAAATATGGAATAAGTATCATGGCTGGTGCCTGGTAGGACAGGTATAATTCAATTGAATTGCTACCTGTCCCATGAACAGGCTGGCCAAAATCTTCAGGGTGTTGACTCTGTCATGCCCCACAACCTCAATTGGAAGCCTATGGCTGAACATCAATTGAGCATGGTTACAGACCCAGAACTGGAGTTCTGTATTCTGTGGTTACAGAGAACATCACATTTTACAACCGATCAGCTCTGCTGTTTTACTGTCATATATCTCACGTGAAATTCCATATAAGTAACTGCCAGGTATTTTCTAGCTGTGTGTGGTTTTATGCACTGCGTAAATGAGCAGTTGTGTACTACTGGGCCAGAAAGAGCTAGAATGTTATAAACCATGAAATATACATTTTAAAGAAGTTTCACCCCATTGGACAGGCATTATGCCTAAAATTTTTATTCATGGAGGAGGGTAGCACAAAATACTTTATCAAGGAGGGTTAGGCATCTTTATACAGATGCCTTGCTTTAGTAAGATGGGAAGAGGACAGATTCATGTCGACATGCGAAGGGTTTTTGTTAATTTTCATTTAACAGGGGAAGTACACTTTTAATGACAGGCGACAATTGGCAGGTGCTGCCCCATTATCCTAACATATGACATATTGGTCTTTTGTGCCCTCAATATGTTGGTAAATTTCATTCATTCTAACCAATAAATAGCATTTTGCGGACTGTCGCCTGAGCCATGCGTGCCTTTATTTTCTCCTGATTTTTTTTATCCAAGCTAAGGGGGCAGGGCCATGGCCCATTAGCACCTACCAATTATCACTGATAGAAAACAGAACATTCCTTATCAATTGTTAAAAGACACCCTTGTTGGCCTATTGAGAGGCATAATTTTTTTTTGGTCTAATGTCATAGCACTGATGAACATCAAAGCATTATCTTGGTGGTATCTATCGTGCCAATTACTATGAAAACTTCTCACTTACGAGTAACACTGGTATGGTTGAAGTGACAAGTCCCCTTTTTGCACTAATCTTGGCCATCATCTGACACGTTTTATTTTATTACAGAGATTCATGAATTTGGTCAATGAGCTATGAAGGTTCTTCGTTGTTTCAGGATGTTCTGCCAAGAAACTAATAAATTTCAGCTTCACAGTTCCTTAAAAAGTGGACGGTGTATAGTGATTGCTCCCAATGATGGCAACAGCAGTTTATATTCAGCCTACACTTTGGAAATATAGCATGTAATAGTTCAATGTACTGTTTCGGTGTTTGCAAAACCACATAAGACGATAATGCAATGATACTGCTATAGACTGATGCTTTGATGTTATTTTGAGGCTCAGTGTTCATAACATTGATTCAGATTATTATTATTTTTGGGGAAAAAATGGCAGCAGATGTTATTAACAAGGGGAATCACATTGCCTGTGTGTGGTGTTCGTGTTAATGGTATTTATCGGAATTTGTTCAACACCACATCTTGTTTCGGAGTGAAATTTAAGTTTGATGCAGATGTTGACAGAAAAACAATATTTAATGTAAAAAATAACCAAGACGTCTAATCAAGCTTATCAATGAGCCTGAATGTCAGAATGATTGACAAAAAGAAAATTTTTTTAATCAAAGATCCGATTTTGTTAATGGTCTTTTTCATTTATCTTTTCCGGGTTTCTTCCTTGTTTTAGTCACTGTATTTATCATCATCATGGGATGATAGTTCATCAATTTTATTGATTTCTGTATTAGATGTTGATGGTGTGGATGATGATGGATTGGGTGATGATGAGGGGGGTGTTTGTGGGTTGTGCAATGTGTTTTTGTTGTGTTGATGTGGTTGTTCAGTATGATGTGATGAACTATTATTTTTAAAGGGTGGGTGGGTGATTAGGGCTTTACGTCCTGTATTTCTGCACCAATTGGGCTAATTAGGACAGGCAGAGACCATGGCAATGAAACGAAGGATGAAACAGCCATCCAACTTAGGCTCGACCGGGAATCGAACACGGGACCCAGCGGTTGGAAGCCCAGAGCGCTACATCTGAGCTAGGCCTCCGCCGCCCCTATTATTTTTAAAAGAATGAGGTAGGGCATGGTATGATCGAGGTCCAAACGGTGGCGGGCCTTGACACAAATTTGAGGTTACTCATATATATATATATATATATATATAGTTAACAAATCATTTCAATTGAATATTTGAACAGGACCATCGACATGATTACACAGCAGCAGTTTTTCTATGGGAGGGGGGGGGGGGGGGGGGTGGGGGAGAAGAAAAGATCTGTCTGCCATCACAAAAAGTCTTCCGCTCTATTGTTTTGTAACCCCAAACTGTCAAATATAGACTCAGTGGAATAGTCATTACAACATTACAAGTATGGGATTTTTTTTTGGACAGTGATGATTAAATACATAATGCTAATTTGACTAAGTGATATATGACCACATCGTATCATGAAGACAACTTATCCATCGAGTGGTGTCGAAGGGAGGAGGGGTGGAGGCCTCACTTTTGAAAGTGCAATGAACGGGGACATAATGTTATAGCGCAGTGAGAACATAATTCGTCTAACGGGGACTCGAATTGCTATATTTTATCTGAGCTTTCTGTTATGGACTCTGATGTTTCAAATGATGATTTTTAACAAGTGTCAATAACTATATAAAAAAATCATAAATTAATTCAAAGTCGATTTTAAAACTTAAATAAACTAAACTATTGCCATGGTATATACATTCGGGTACAGAGTTTGACATATTATGTATGCGCTTAAATTTAAGGTCATTACTGGTGAATTAAATGTTTAAATGGGTTAAATCACCATGGAGTCGAAACTTACTACTAAATCAATTATTGATGTTTTACTCTCTTCTCATAAAGAATAACATGAGTGAACTAATGTCATTAAGTGAAACATAAGTGATCATTACCTTGTATATACAATTTAACAAATTGTAAGCCCACTGTCATATTGTTCATCTAGCGTATCGTGGGATGATCTTCATACAATTTTAGTTGTGAAAATGCCAACTTCAAGAAAATTTATTACGAAAATTTTACAATTTAGGAAATAGCAATTCAAAAAAATCGTGCCACTGGAAAGAGTTTAAAAAGGTTGTCTGATGCAATTCCTTCAGATTGTAAAAATAAATCTTTAACTACCATCCATTTCAATGAATTCTTTAGCACCGTAGGTCACAATGTAACTAAGCATTCCTGGCATGATATTAATTTATTTCGGAAGGGACCTGAGAGTATCTACACCAGTTAAATTCATTGATGTACTAGAAATTGAAACATTGAAGATGTTAAATCAGTTAAGCTTTTGTTCTGTGCTTGTTTTGAAATTGGATTGATATTTGATTGTAAACTAAAGATTCCAATTTGTAACTTAGAAGTGGTATTTTACCTAATGATTTGAAATATGCAAGAGTACCTCCTATATACAAAGAAAAGGTGATATGAGACATTGAACGCTGTACAATGTAGGCCGATTTCATTTTTCTTATTCTACTCAATTAATCATATTTTTCTATTGCAAAACACTTTTGTTTCCGGAGCAGAACTCGAACATTATGCACATTCCCTAATGCAATTTTGTACAGTAATACTTGTATTGGTATCTAGCCAAATGAACGAAGGATGTTGGTACTCAATGCTCTTTATTCAGTTAGGTGAGTGAGGGTGAGTTCCCTGTAAAATGGAACACATTGTAAATGAACAAATATACAGTATAATAGTAAATATATGTGCACATAACAATAGATGCACAGTACAATAGTCAATAGATAATATTGTAAATAAATATAGTAAGACAAAAACATGATAATTGAAGTATAAAATAAACTTACAATCCCAATGCCTTCAGGGCTTCAATACCAATATTATGCAGACAGGCTGCATTAGACCCACATGTTATATCAGCCCAGCAACAGTGACTGCAAGTTTAGAATATATACAGTGAATACCATAATAATACAATTGAATGATTCCTATATAAATTAATACCAATCACAGAAATAAATAGTAATGAATTAAACTTACTTTTTGGTCTATAAATGTAGAATATAGATATGGAGCTTCTATTGACAGGTGTTGCTCTTTCTACAGGTCAGTTTAAAGTGTACAGGATATTGTGGATAACAATAAGTTGTCAAAAACATTAAGGTGTGAAAGGTGATTAAAACTCCCTCTATTAATTGTGGTTGTCTAGGAGGTTGCTCCCTCTTGGGAAAATACGCATACCAATACAATACTATATATGGCCTAGTGGTGTCTTTTGATAGTCACATTGACATATGCTGGCTATGTTTTACAACATTTTGAAAAAATAAAAACAAATATTTATTTTCATGTCTGGAGGAGAACTCTGACACTACTGCACCTTCATGCTTACAACTTTGTCATAATATGTCTAAACTAGTGTAGAGGTGCCTTTTGGCTATACTATACTATAGAATTTTCAAAATTAGGGCAAAATAGGGAAAATTCCTACTTCTTCAAACCTCCATATGAAAGACATTATTTACCTCACATGAATGAAATTGCATTAATAACATATCTTAATTACAGTATTTTTACTTTTCAAACTTCATTTTGATATTCATTTTATGCTGAATACATAATAATGGAAAATCCGAACAAAATGCTAAAAATTGTGTTAAATTGTGTTTCCAGAGCAGAACTCTAGGATTATTGCACTTACCCTAACAACATTTTATATCATATTAATCTATATAGCTTAATAAGTATATGTCTAGAATAGTGTAGATATACCTTTTTGGGGTTTCATGATCATTAATGACAGATAATATAATAAGGAAACTATGAACATTTGGCACCCTCATATATCAACAATGACTCTATGATCCTTTCACCAGTAACATTTTGCCAATGATATATCTAGATTATAGTACTTCCCTTTTAATCTTCACTTTGACATTTGTTTCATTCTTCTTCTTTTTATAATATTGGAAAATTGTGTTGCTTTCTTCATATTCCTTAGAATCCCATACTTAGCAATGACAGCCGAAAATGTTGTACAATTCATGTGCATACAATTATTAAATATTTGATCATAGTATTGCCATGCTCAACCATTGAGCAGTTTTTGTTTATAATTAGCAATTTCAAATAATTAGTTGCATAATGATCTATATTACCTGATGTTCAATGCATTTTCATGTAGTATGAAAAAAGTCATGAATATTAATCATTGCTATCAACCAATCAGATCACTACATGACATTACAAAACTGGAATACAATGTCATCACTTCAAAACTTCGACAGTCATTTTAAGATTAACAAAGCAATTTATGACTAATGTTTACTAACCAGTTGTTGAATATTTCCCCTTAGAATTTGCTTTTATGGCAGATTAGGTAAGAAAAAATTATTTATTGTGCAGTTTAGTCCGTTTGTTTTACTGAAGCAATGACGCTTAGTATCTGTAGACTGAACAGATGCATTGACTTTATATCACGTTTTGCCCTCAAGAGTCGTTATTTCTGGTCCGATTTTAAAAATGCAACTTTATAGAAACCTCAATAATTAATTTCTGTAATGGTTTTCATTATTTGATTCCAACAATTGTTTTGAAGTGATGGCGCTAGTTCAAGAGGCGAAGTGCTTATTTGTAAATAGTGATGTCCTGTCATTGGCCTGCCATACATAGAAGTGTGTGGTATACATTTCCCATCCTTGTGAGGTAAACCATGTGTTATAGATATGTTTACCACATAGGCTATACCACATGGCTTTTCTATGTGGTATACAGGTTATTGTGGGATATCATTCCATACAAAATAAACCTGTAAGATTTGTATTTATTTGTATTTTGACTTAAAATTTATTTAAATAAAAGGAAATACAAACCTTAAAGGTTCATTTTGTATGAAATTATACCCAACATCTTTACTTGGCATAACATTGTTGATGAATTTTGTCTTAGGATCATTGCCATAGACATGCTATTGTGTTGATAATTCTAGCAAACTGAATACTCCTTATGGTGCATAAAATCTTTGAAACAGAACAATTAAATGGCAGGAAAAGGATACACAATACTTTTTATGCTCACTTGACTTTACTCTGAACAGAATGGATTGCTGTTAATACAGGGTTCCGGTAGCTTTACCTTCATAAGAAGTAAGATATTTGTAAGAAATAATATCATGCGCACATGAAAAATAAGACCACTAATATAGTAATATACACCTGTATTTATAATTTCATTGTCCAAAAAACAGTTATATTTACCAAATCATCTGAATATTGCAATGTGGATGTATATTTGCATCAAAATGAGACAATGTAAGACTAAGTGGACAAAAGCAAGACTTAATATGGGCCTTACTTTAACAATGACCCATGGGAATACTGTATTATTTCACACTCAGAATATAAAGAACAAATGAAGAAATTCAAGAGTTAAAAAAATAGGACATCTTAGACTAATTAGCATAGCATAACAGGCTATGTAGACCAAGTGGCAATTTTTTCGGTTCTTCGCACACACTATATAAGCACTCAAGAAATAATGTTTTTCAAGATATGTCAGTGTGGCTATCACAAGGCACCACTAAGCCATATAGAGTGTTATCTAGAAACAAAAGTGTGTGTTAGAGTTCTGCTCTGGAAACGAAAGTGTAACACCCACCCTCCTGCCTGTCGGACAAACACTTAACAACTTTAATGATGCCTGTGTGGTATGCGGGATTTGCTGAGGGTTGAGCTGCTGTTTCTCTAATATGTTCAAATATTGGTAACTGGTACAAAGCCAATGGACTTGTTGTGAGCATTGATAAGTCAGATACCATCTTAATAGGCAGATCAATTGAAAAATGTACATAGAAATGAATTGTCAATTTAGTTTACTCAAGTTTTGACATTGTTAAAACTAGGTACTGATCTTGTAAAGCAACTAAAATTGGCAAGCCTTTTCAAAAAGAAAAGATTGCACCTACCTACGCAAATGTATATATAATTTTATTCATGGATCAATATTATTGAATTAATTCCATAGTTGTGGCTAGTGATATCATAGTATTTACACGTCATAGTTATACTATGAATATCCATTTACCATATTGTAGAACTGATGTAATGAAAAAGTCATTCATTCATCTTGGATCTCTGGAATGGGTACCAAGTGAATCTTTGACACTTGATAAGTTTGAACATAAGGCAAAAATTATACTTACCTAATATTTGTGTAAATAGTGTAAATTCAAATGTGGAACTGGTTCAACTGTTTTGTATATTTTGTACATATCTGTTTTATTGTACTTTTTATACTGGGTCACATGAAAAAACTCTCTTGGATGTATCACATATAGTTTAAATGTTCTTAAATAATGCAAATACATATCTTACCAATTAGCCCACCTGTTTGAATGATTGACAAACACACACCCACTTATATATTTATATATATAAACATGAAACAAGATAATTTTTTAATTTTTTATTTACACTTTTTGTAAATTGGAGATGAGTATTGCAAATAGTGTTTGCTCTTTATCTTTACCGCTTGGCATCATAGTCACTGTCTTCGTCATCATCATAATACTGATCATCATCATCATAATACTGATCATCATCATCATAATACTGATCATCATCATAATACTGATCATCATCATAATAATATTTGTCTCTGTAGCTAGATGAACTGGAACTTCTTCCCCAAGGGTCCTCGAAACCCTTGCTTCCATATTGTTGGCTGCTGGCTCCTCCTCCATTGCAACCAAATGATCCACAGCTAGAACCCAAAACAACGTCCAAGAATCGCTTGTTTCTCACTTTGGCAGCATCTGTCTTATCATGTACAGCACCTTTGGAAAGATCTCTGAAGAACTCTCGAATTGCGCGAGATTTCTTGATGGGTCCAGCCGTTGCCATGCCAATGAAAAACAAAGTGATGATGACCAATGCAAGTTTCGTCATCCTGAAGTAGGAAAAGAAAAAGTTTTTAAAGAAGAGAATTAGGGTTTACAAATGTATTGTAGAATGTAGCGATGTTGAAATTATGACATTGTAGCTATCAGGTCTTTAAGGAATGCTACCAAATAACTGCTTTTAAAGAATTGAATATATTTTTTAACTTGCAAGAGTGACTTGGCTGTAATTAAATTAATGAACAAGGGGGGTCACTCACTGTACAGCCTCTCCTTCAAGGAAAATATTGTAAACATATTCGTTTCATATAGGTATATTATTGACTTTGCTTCTTCAGTTTAATTTCTTTCCCCAATGTTACTACTTTCTAGGTCTAGTTTACACACCTGTTGTCACGCAATTTGAAACTCAGAACTCAGCACATAAATTCTGGAGACCGTGTCCTTCAGCATCAGAAATTTTAACGATATCAAGGGCACAACCACAATGCCCAAATCAATGCACAGAGTATTACATACATTCCAAATAAATAAACCAAAATCAAATTTACTTAACTTAAATATTGCAGAAACTTTGTACTTTTACAGTCACTAATTTGCTAACTTTATTTTCGAGAGGATACATGGCATAATGATGCCAGCTGCCAAAATCAAGACCATCTGTATGGAAATTCCATGCTATGAGAAACTTAGGAGGCTTGTTACCACCATAATTTACCTAGCCCTGGCTTACTGACTTAATATTTGCATAATTGTCCATCAATTTTGGAATGGCCTGAGGATTAGGAATGGTTAAAAACACATCTAAATTCAATCGGTTACTTACTTGATGAAGTATGTCGTTTTCCCACAGTAGGATAAAAACTGAACTGATTGATAAGCTGCTATATGGCTGTATGACCTTCTGTTTTACTGGTTCAGTATCTGGCTAATTCCTTAATAGGCTCTCCACAAATAGACTGGTGGAATATAATACGTCTTTGCAAAACTTTGGCCAGTAGGACAGTTAAATGTGTTTCGCATAACAATAGTCCTTTCATATAACAACAAATTTTTTGGACTTTGACTAAACAGGATATAGGCATATTTACACAGCAGTTTTGCATGGAAAGATCTAGTCATTTATGAGGTTGTGACTTGTCAATGTCACCACACAACTAGGGTGCCACTCTCTTGTTTTGTAAGTAACCCCAATCTGTCAAATCTGCACTGTGGTTAAGTCAGTATAATTTGTATGAGAACCTTGCATCAAAAGCTTTCAGCCTATGATGATTTACTTAAAAAAAAGAAAAATTATAATAATACGAAGAAAAAAATAACCATATGAAATGTTTAAAACCAGTTCAACTAGCACAACAAACATGCTCTCTCTTGAGAAAAAACAAAACTGTTGAAGTTGGATGTAGGATGACTTACAAAAAAAATACAATCAATAATATTCAATAAACCATGTAACTGGAAGGATAAATAGTACATGTACTGGTTTTTATTTCTAAAACAGCTATCAGTGGTTCAAACTCTTTGATTTGATAGCACCAGATATTTCAATATATTTTTTAAAACTTCTAAAAACATGGGATAATTAACCTTTTCCATAATTTTTTGTATGAATTTCTGGCATCCTGCGAGGCTTAATTTGGCTGCAGTGGCACCGCTGAACCTGGGTATCATATATTGCACAAAACTGGCAGACTAAAACCACCTGCAGCAAGTAGACACCATGCACTTGTTTATTGATTATTGCAATAACATTTTGATTTTAATGCACAATATGTGCAGTCCATGTACAGTGCAACAGTTACCTACAGATATACCTTAATATGAGTTTTATAAGTGTAAAGATGGGAGTAATCGCTAATAATGATGATGAAAGTGGAATTATGGCTTAATATAATAAATTATCATTATAAATCTAGATTAAGCTGGCATGATTGACAGTAATAATAATCAAATACTTCATGCCTTTAACTGGCATGTTCATCATCATTTTCATCATTGTGGTTTAATTTATTTTTATGTTTTTTTATCTCTACATACATTAATACATTTTATTTTAATTTTTTAAATTATCTGATTAATTTATTTAATCCTAACATTTTGTAAAAAAAAAATTTAAAATCAGTTGGATACCCAAACTATATTATAACTGATTTTGTAAAATATGGAGTTGTAATTTAACAATCTTTTCCAATCGATGAAGCAGATGGGAAATGGGTGATATATATTGATATTTGAAATTTGGAGACAGGAAACCAGTAAACAGAGTGGTAATTATTTTGTATTCCCCTTTCCAAATTTAATGTGTAACTGCTATATCTAACAGATGAATAAATCAAGAAACATTTATTTCTGTCTCATGAAACATTCCACTGATCTTAGCACTTTCTGGTATTTATAATATAAATATTTTCCTATAAATCTCTACTGGGAGGTTTCAAAGTCATCGAAAACGGAGTTGTAAAATTTTTTCAAACAGTGAGGACACATTTTTCTGCTCATTAAAAATTGCAAACCATACATGAACAGTGTTTTCAATAATATCCGCATAGCATATTTTATTATTATTGAAGAAAAAAAAAGATTTGAGAGCTCTATATGCATTTTGTAGATAACAACGAAAATTTCAGTACACAAAGGTAGGGGTGCGGACATTCAAATTTTATGGACTTAAAGGCATATAACCTGAAATTAGAAATTCTCTTCTTGAGAGATATCAACGTTGTTTTCCTATCATACAACACATAATTTATACAACATGTGAGTCAAAACATACTGAAAATCAAATAATTATTTACGAAGATATGACATTTTGAAATCAGTGGACAGAATTTTCCAGATGGGGCCCTTTTATATTAGCATCGGATGGAACGGTCTGCATGGTTCGCAATTTATGGAACGTACTAGGCAAAGATTTCTGGGAAAAGCCACGGAGCGATATTAGAAGTATTCGCCAGTTAGCCCAAAGACTATATTCTTTTGAATAAGTTATAGGGGATTTCAGCGAGCAAGCACAAAGGCTAGCTCGTCGCCCAAAGACCTGCTTATCGGCCTAAAGGACATAATATCCAGCCCAATATGCAATCTAGGCAGATATTGGATATTGGCAGCAACAGGTGGCGATACTTGTCGCATTGCCCTCTGGGGCATTGTTCGAGTTTGTTCAAATATCACGAAGTTGGCGTGTGGATGATATAAAATAAAGGCAATTTTTGTGTACACAACAAAATTTATTGTGTAATGCTATCAGTCATACATAATATAGTTCTATTGTTTTTAAAAAGTCTTTCCATAAATCATTTTACTTTTTTTCTTTTTTCACATTTTATTCAATATGTGCACTGCTAAGAATGCCCAATTTGTGAAATATATTACGTTCAATTCACTAAATGTAAAATGCTTCTACTCTTTCAAATTGCCTTTTCATTAATCTTCATCATAATAATCATGAAACTCTTCATAATCGTAATAGTCATAATAATAATAATCACCATCATATTCATCATAATCATCATTATAATCATCTTTGCATTTTGAGGTTTTTTTGTCTTCAAAGGTATTTCAGTTTTGAAAGGTTCTTCAGAGGTGTCAATCTTAGTTTCAGCTGGAAAAATTCAGGAGTGAGAATCGAACTCTGGTTATCTATTATTTTCTGTCCCTTATCTTCTGCAAGAAATGCGCCATCCAAAACCTTCAACATACATTTAGTTTCATTTAAAAGGGGCCACCAAATGAAACTCTGGCTATAGCTGGCTACTCAAAGCCCAATATAAAAGTAAATTCAATGCAGCACTATTTGGTGCATAAGTTGAGTTGCTTATATTTGTAATTTTTTGTTGAAAGATGTACATAAATATTTATATTAGATAATTTCTTACAAAAACCATGGTTTATATTTTTTTCAGTGGTGGAAGGTGTAAGCCTACTTTAAGCTAGGAGAAGACAAAAGCGGATGGCTAAAGCCAGTTATAGCTATATATAGCCAAGAATAGGTTGCTATAGCTGTCTGTAGAATCAACCATATTTTATGTCAATAAGACAATGGAATCGTTTAAAATGGAATAATGTTGTCCTGTATTGTTTCAGTTTTAAAATTGAAGCAGAACTGCTGGACAGACTCCTTTTTTACAGAAATTTCCTTATTGGTTGGTGCCTGCAGGCGACAACTATTTAGACAAGTTGCGACCTAGTTTCTACCAGACGTCATTTTGGATTTAGATAATGCGGTACCTAAATGAGGATCCACGGTTCAAGCAGGCAATATCAACACCTGATAAAGTGATTTGCAGAAGCAAAGGAGGAAAACAGTTGTTGGCATAGATACCCAAAATAACCGTCAGTCAGAGCAAGGCACAGGTAATTTAATGACAGCCATCAGATCAGTCAAAAATTTAGAAATAACATAATTCAGCTTCTACAAATAACAGAGCGATGCGGTTTTCTGACATTAAGCCTTAAAGTAGGCATAACTATTTTAAGTCAGATCTTTGAACAAGTACATAGGCCTACACACGTATGTAGTGCTACATTTTTTTCTTATTATTCCGCCACCAAAACCTACTGTGCAATATAGCCATGCAATACAGTAAAATATTGCACGGCTCTGAAGCCAGAATTTCTGCTAGCCATATAATGCATAAGTTTTGTGGGATTAGGAAAACCTATATTGGCTCAGATTTGCTGAGGCCAACATAACCATTTCTCATCCATCGAAACTATGTTGGACTCCTCATCATAAAGTTGTGAATAAAAAAACATAGGCTGCAGCAAAAGCATACCCTCGGCAAATCAGAGAAAATTTAACAATGAAGAAATTAATATTGTCCAAAATATAATATTTGACAATAGACCTGTCAACTTATTGCAATACAATTTTGGAATGCAGATAGTAGATAAAATGGCCTTCTTCTATTTTTTTGGCAATAACAATAGATTTATCAATTTTTAAGCCTCATTGAACAAAGTTCGAAGAGGTTTATTGTTTTCACAATATTGGTTATTTAGGGGGAGTGCATACACGCACCCACCTCGTCTGATCTGTCAAAACAGATCAGGGTTCATGTGGTTTTCCTATAGTACATACCAGAGAGATTATACTGACTTAATATTAGAAAGTTTTTCGTTTAATAAATTGTTAGGTCTACATGTAAATTCTTTATTTCTTATTAGAATGAAATAAAGAAATACAGACCTGAATGTGCCTTTTGTGTATATGAGCCTATAGCCTATATATTCCCATTTATAATTATGATATTGCTAAGAAAATAAGGAAATACAAAAATTCATAAATGAGAAAAAAAAATATATACAAAAAACAAAAAAAACAGATTAAAAATTATGATGGTGTTGTAGTTTTATGTACCAAAATAACTGCTATGTATATCCAGAGTACTAGTGACAGTCTAGAATGCTGGTCATTTCTAAATGCCTAAACATAGACTACTACACAGAACATTACTAAAATATCTTTCCACGAAATTGCCCCCCTTCCCTTTGCCCTACTCACTCCCAATTGCCCCCTCCTCATCTTACTTCACATATATATTTCATCATAACAAATAAAGATACTAACTATGTCATGTTTAGTACAGATTAAAAAATGCATGCATGTTTTTTGAACTTGTATTTTCATATAAAGAAATTGAAAAGTAAATTAGTTATGTAAACAATATTATCGGGCTTGTCATTAGTGGGGTAGAATAACTATTGTGAGGTTTATGTGTATGCTGTGGTTTCTTATTAATGTCTTTCTAATGGTCCATGGGACAGGAATGAGTCACTCGGAGATTCGCCGAGAGAATTTGATCTTATTCGTATCAGTGATCAGTTACCTAGGCCAACCTTTTTTTGGCCCCCTGTATAGCAAACAATGAAGTTGGTTAGCTTACATGTTCAATGTCTGAGGACAAACAATAATTTGGCTGATCTCAAACAAAATTTTGGATGGACACCAGTGAAACAAAAAATTTGTCTGAAACAGACAGTAATTTGTAAGAGTGAATTTGTATTTACTCTGCTGTGTGGCAAGGCGCAGTATCTTTATGAAATGTTAATATTTGTCTGTGTTTAACCAAAGAAATTAATGGCTTGATTTTTTTAAGGTTGGACAAAAGCCCTTATCACAAAACTGGCTTGGCCCACTTTTTAAGCGCAGGAGTGTATTGTTTCAGAGCTGAATCTGAACTCAGAAGCTAGGAATATATTAATCTACCTAAAGTTACAACAATCTGAATCAAACCAAGCCTAGCTAGAGAGAACTAGTAGTCAACCCACCTGAAATTCCAAATTAGCACAAACACTGTAATTTTAAGAGTAGTGCACTTACTCAATCTAGATTGTAAGAGAATGAACAATATCACGAGATTTGGCACTGGTCATTAGCAACTATTCAAATGCTTTAAAAAATACTATTAAGTCAAAAGAGACTAGTCAATAGACTTAATGGGAAAACAATTATACATATTTACACATGAAACAATGGCTTAACTAACAGTTTGCAGATGGGTACGTTGAAAGCTTTGCTAGGATATAAAAATGCCGTGAAATTAGAAGACTTACAATGTGCTATTTAATAATAGCATTGCCTGATAATTTCTCAACAGACACATCGAATGTGTGTTGTGCACTTAAATAAGGGGAGTAAGTAAAAAAAAAAAAAAGGTTTTCGTTAATTTTTACACTCAGCAAAAACATTTGCCAAAGAACATTAATTTATATGCTTTAATCATACCTGTTCATGCAAAATATACATATTTTAAATATCTCAGAGTCATAAAATTAAATTTTGTGATGGGATTGACTATGAATGGATCATTCAAGAGAATTTTATTTGTGATTACGGCAATTGACTTTAATTCTCTGCCATTATTTGTATCATACAGTATGTTATTACTATACTTCATCTAAACCAGGTAAATTACCGTTACTTAACAGCATGCTTTTTATACCTTTCTTCCCCTCTGAATGAAATTTGTGTATCAGAAAAAAAAAGAAAATTTTAAAGTAAGAAATAGGCGTACTGCGAAGCATTTGTTACTTGCGTTTGTTCTCTTAAAACTCAAATATATGCTCCATTGATTGGCTCCATTGTTGTGATGAAGTGCGTCCATTAGGGACTATCAAACAGTGTATTTGAACCTTTCTAAACCAGCATGAACTCCACTACGTCTGCATCAGCAATTTCAGACCATTTTGGTGTCATCCGAGGACAGTTTGGGATCCCATAGCTCCAAATCCGGGTCACTGCAATTTTGGCTCATGCTCTGACTGTTAGCTACTGTTGTGCTGATTTGTAAAAAGTGTAATTTGAAATTGCACACATGCCTACAGACTAACATTTGCGTGAAATATGTTGATTGATATGAGTAACCAACACAAGAGACAGCTTCAAACTCAACAGGAAACAAGTTTATTCGTATATACATTTATGTTTGTCCACCACAAATAACAAATGAGTTACACCATGCCCAGTTAAACAGTTAGAAAAGTGTACAACGAAAATGTCCCTAATGTAAAATGTTTGTCTACCACATGTAAAAGTGTACCATGTTAATGTTGAATGTTAATTAAAAAAACTTTTACAGTAACTTATGATTGCTTTTCATTTATCGTTTCTCCTCAAGAGCCTCATAGAGGTCGCTGATTGCCCTGGTCATACGTTCCTTCTCATCAAAAGCCCTCCTGGCAAAAGCAAGAGGAGCCCTGACCTCCATCTGGTCCACATCCCTCTTCTTGAGGTCTCCGATGTCCTTGTGGAGGTCCAACAAGGTCCTCTTGACTTCGTTGGTGGCAGCCCTCTTCTCCTCCATCTCAGCCTCCTCAGCGTACTCCATGATGGACCTTACGGTCTTCTCCAGAGGATCGGCTTCACGTTCATCCAAGGCCCTTCTGGTGTAGTCGGCCAAACGGCGAGACTGATCGCGGACCTTCTGGACCAAGTTATCCTCGACATCTGCAAAAGAAGCGAGTCTGCGGTGGAGGTCCCTCACCATTTCGGCGGTCTCCTCTCCCTCGCTGCGTTCCATCATCTCATGGGTGTCACGAAGGGCCTCGGCGTAATCCCTGACAGCGCGTGATACTTCTGTGTCTGTGTCTCTCTTGCAGCCAAATGCACCGCAGTCGCTTCCCAATACTGAGTCCATGAAACGGCGAAACAAGTCTGGACCAAATGCATGTCCGGGGCTGGCGAGGGCCAAGACGGCCACACCAAGCACCAAAAACCTCATCATCTGCAATAAAGATGCCAATAATCCTTATTACTTACTGTGCAGCAGAAAATGTTTGCTAATAATTTCTCTAAGAGCTGAATTCACTAGAATACCCGAAAGTCTCATGGAGTGGGTAATTGACATTATATTTAATGACGTTTTAACCAATATGGTCATTCACATCATATGGACAAACAGGCATTGCATTTGAACCTGAATTTATCATTACTGGTCAAACCATCCAGGAAGCTTCCAGCTTCCAAGGGCAGACGTAAAGATGCGTTGATGATGTTTGGATCAGCCATGTTTTGCAAATAGCTTGTGGATGACATCTTATTATTTATTGCCTTATGACCACTGAGTCAGGCTAAATATTGTCGTATGACCAGGACTTCTGCCAAAAATGTTGCTCATTAAATGTATCGTGATCAGGAGTCGAACCACAGACTTAAAAATAAACTGACTAATACCATGACAATTGAGCCAGTTGGTTTCTAATTAGAGAAAGTGGCAATTTTCTTGAAACAGCCAACAATAATGATTTCATGTCTACTTCTTGATTATGTCATGAAGGTTGGATTTGAAAAAAAATCACTTTTAACGTGATACCAGCTTGTTTATAAATGCACAGATGATATTCCTTATAAGAACCAACAGTTTTTTTTCATAATTCACAATTAAAGCATTAACTATTCTCCATGTTCTCAAAACCATTTGACATTGCCTGCATGCATTACTTTTCTCAATATTTTGACAAATACATGTTTAACTATCAAATATATCTAGAAGCACCTACCTCAGCAAATAAGCTTGTCCAGTGGTTTGCAGTTTTTGGTGTAAAACAAACGAGCGAGCTCAGGCAACTGGGCTGACTTTAACTCTGGCCCCAAATATAGCATGAGCCAGTAATTGAACAATTTGCAGTAAATGCTGACCTGACCTCGTATTTTGCTGAATTCACACTATTACCATGAATGTGATGCTGCCACGTAGCATCATTGTTCATGAGGGCTGTCTCTAGCTGAACTACGTGTCCTCTGTTACACTTCTAAATTTCTACGTTTCCTAAATATATAAATATCCGCCTAGTACAATGCATATATTAGATACACAAAAACAGGCAGTGTATATCGATATTTGCTGAAGTTGTGTGTGCACATCTTTCTGAAGTTGCATTGAGAAGATGCCATAATTTTTTGTTGTGGTTTTTGGTTTTTTTTTGCACGCAGTTTGTCTTGGGAACAGGTAACTTCTTCAGCATCACTAACTTTACATTCTGTGAATTCTTTATCTTCAAGTTCTACTTAATTGTAAAGCCAATTACCCGAGTCTTACTGCAATATCAACTTCATTTTTGCAACCAAATGATTACTTACAAATTTCCTGTTATACTTATTCACTTTTTTACTACTTTTTTTACTACTTACTTACTGTCTATCTATCTAGATAAGTAGATTGATAGATATGGAAGGTGTAGCCCTCTAAGGCAAGATTGATGTTACACATTTACCCCATGGGTGGGATTTTTTGCCCCCTCATAGGCACTGAGTACAAGAGACCGCCAATTTAATGTCTCATCCGAACGATATCCAGCTGGAATGTTGGTCATGAAGGGTGCTCAGGCCTTGGATTGAACCCGGGTCCTTCAGAGGAGCAGGCGATCCATCTATCTATCCATCTATCTATCTATCTATCTATCTATCTATCTATCTATCTATCTGTATATCTATCTATCTGTAATTCTGTCTATCTGTATATCTGTCTATCTATCCGAGTTTGTTTTTGGGAGTCTGACTATAAAACCAATTATATATGACAAAAATGCACTCCAATAGGTTTTGTATTGGCAAAACTTCAGATGAGAGGCTCTGTAATCAGCACTTGAGAGGCTCTGTAATCAGCACATGATTTCTGTTGAAGTTGACAAAGTGAAGAGCTTGGAAGAGATCGTAAAAACGTTAATGGTCAACTAATCGGTATCTAAGTGCTTTAGATACAACCTGGAAGTGGACCAAAGTTAGCATAAATCACTATGGAATTCTTATCTTTCAGATAATATTACATATCCCCACCTCAGCACATTTTAATCATATGTTGGTTATCAGTCAAAGACATGATAGATGAATTTATAGGGGTTTTTTTTACTTTTGCATTTGATATCTGTGAAAAGAATAAAAATAAAAAATTTGAACGATTTTGCCAGCATTGCACTTTCAGTTTTTCTTTCAAATCAGTAGTGATTGTGACCGGTTGACCCTCATACAATGACAGCAGAGTTCAAACATGCACAAAGTCCTTTAAAAATGCTAAATACTCACTATAAACTTCAAATGACAAACAACAATGGATTTACTGGAAAATGTTATGGAACACTTTTTTTATTTACTGCAAATATTAAACAAATATAACAAAATTACACCAGTTTTATATACAACTGCGTTAAAGTCGCATTTCACAAAATCTGTTGCAATTTAAATCAATTTACATCAATTAGGGCAAGGTTTGAACCCAGAGTGGCACTTGCACCCACCCTTCTCGACACAGCACCTGAAGACCCCTTCATAGTTTGTCACTGCACACCTAGATGCCCTTTCCCGAAGGTCAAGGCCAAGGTCAACGGGTGACCTTGCATAGAGCATCTTGTAATTGCAGCCATTCCTCACATGCCTGGGACACTTGCAATCCTTCTCAGCAAATTTATCACAGCACATGTAGACGTCGTTCTGCACAATGACGCTGAAATTAAGTCCACCCTTTCAATCAAAATTCCAAGTCCGGTATTCTGTGCTACGAGAATTTAGCCTGATTCAGTCAAAAATTCCCCATGTAATTAAGGTACAACAGTAGGGTTTATTAGCAAGGGTTGGCAATATGTTACACCGATATTAGGTACCCTTTAAGGGTAATTCAAGGGCTAAATCTAACCGTAGTGGACATGAACAGTTTAAGGAAAGACTACTTTTGACAATGTCATCTAACACTATGAACCCTTGTTATATGATTTTAATAATGTAGAAAAATATAATTGAAATCAAACGGATTGTAATTATGTTTATTTTGTAGATTTCTTACTGCACTAGATCCTGCCAGTAAGAAAATCTCGCTGATATATAACCACCCGTTAATTGACTCCTCTTTGCGAATATATGTATAGTGTTATCATAGAAATGTTACACTCACGGACAGAGCTTTTTGAATCCTCGATCTTGAAGCAAATGTCTTTTTTCTTCAGTGCAAGGTTCTGTGTCCCCGGTGCATCCATCACAGCTGTGACAACAGATGTACCCAGTGGCTGTGTTACCAGACACCTCACAAGTATACTTCCTCCCCTCAACCAACAACAGCAAGGCAGGGGTGATAAACAAACACAGGGTGACAAACAAGCGGGCCATTATCTTTGGTTCTGAGAAAAGAAAAGAATAAGATACATTTATTTAAAATAGTTGACACGAAAATTGGTCATGAATTGCAAAATGTGACAAAAACTTGGTATATTAACTAAATCAATTCTTAATGTTTAAAAAAACTCGATGAAATACACCTATTAATGGCGGCCATCTTGGATTATGCTAATTATAGAAACAAAATTGTTATATTCTATGGCGAGATATCATAACAAACCTGTGCAGCAATGTCATGAAGAGAATTAAGATGTCTACAATGTTTATGAATTTGAGAAAAACCTCAAATGCTGAAATCTGGACACATATTCTGTATTTAAGATCAATGAAAACCATTTGATCAGAATAAAAAGATAAATAATAGTGATTTGGCCATTGGACTAATACATTACACGAGAAATAAAGAAAATAAAATGGCATTTTGTTGGTCTATGGTTGTCGACACCGATGCACTCCAGAAAAATGTCAATGGCTGATATCGCCAAATATTAGTCGTTATGAATATCAGTGTTAGTAAAATTGATTGTACTCATTGCAGTGATTACAGTTACTGGTCTTTGAATAGCTCAACTGATTTTCCATGACATATTGGCTGTTTCATGTAAATATCAATATCACAAAAAGACTATAAATGATAGAAAACAAGACTTACTGAATGATGGCAGGAGGTGCAAGGTCGGTGCCACAGGCGATGTTAACAAATGTTTGGTATTGTGTGGCTGAGTATTTTACCCAATTGAGCTCTTCTCATTCGCGTTTCCGGGGCTTTCCCTTATTACCAAGCCCATAGCAAGTGCTCGGCCAATTTGCTACACTGCTCGGCCATTGTGAACTTCCACTGGCCATTTTGTATCATCAGCAAACAAGATAGGGCTACTATATTTTCATTTGTCATACAATTAAGTGTGCATAATATGTCATCAAATAACATAAATATATGTACAATGTGTAATTCACAAACAATTCTGACCAATTGTTGAACATATGATTAGGGCATCCCAAAATATATCATGATATATTTGGTAATTGAAAGAATCGATTAAATTAGCCAAATGCACAAGTTTTTGCGTGGAAAAAAATTCCCAGTTTTTGCAATTCTGTGTAATGATAAGATGATAATAATCGTGACAAATGTTTAAAAATATTGAATTAGCTTTATTACATCATATTCAAACAAAATGCATTATTTTCAAGTACAGAAACTTCCACCCACAACAAAATTATGAAAGGCTAAGGACAGCCAAGTTAAAATTATATCAATAACGATATGATGCATCGTCTGTCATTTTGATACATCAGCGCCCTCTGTCTCTAATTGTCCAAATAATATCTGGAGTCAAGCGCCCTCTTGTATCCGAATTTGAAACTACAGGCATTCTTCACGTGACGTGGGCATCTGCATCCGGGTTCCGCAAATTTGTCACAACAGAGGTAAACATCGTTCACAACCATAATGCTGAAAAAAAAAAAAAAAAGAGACGTTTATTTAAATGAGGTGATTTTTTTTCAGGAGCAGACAACATGCCTGTATTCTGTATATATGATCAAATGACCAACTTGAGATCATTTTCATTGTTTTGAAATTTTGGCATTCATCTCTTTCTCTGGTGTCTGAAATCACTCATCACTAACTGCATGCTCCACTCAATAAAACCATGGAGACAATTGTCTACTATTGTCTCCATGATAAGATGGAAGTGCTCAGAACACTTGTCATCAGTCTACTTGGGCTACCTGGAGTGTGATATTGTGATGTGAAACATTTGGGAAATATGGGGTTCTTCTCCCATTTATTATTGATATCTTCACACAGCATGTGGCAGCAAAACATCAGTTCAGTATTTTGCCGATTAGAACCCTGGTTTCTGCTTGACGCCATTCTCTTTTGTTCACTGACCAGTGTACTTAGCCTTTAATTTATTTAACTTAGGCTGCTGCTACAGGTAGGGTAAGCAAGCTAGGGTGTCTATGCTGAGTAAAAGACCCCACCCATAGGGTAAATGTGTAAAATAGATGGATTCCTTGTCTCTCTCTCTCTCTCAACTTTCTCAATCAGC
This sequence comes from Alitta virens, assembly GCA_932294295.1. Taxonomy (NCBI): domain Eukaryota; kingdom Metazoa; phylum Annelida; class Polychaeta; order Phyllodocida; family Nereididae; genus Alitta; species Alitta virens. The sequence continues at coordinate 11,079,597 of OW028575.1, read as the reverse complement.
AAGAACTTGCCTAAGAGGCTGCACTTCCATATCTATCTATCTATCTATCTATCTATCTATCTATCTATCTATCTATCTACCTGGGTCTAGTATTGATGTTTAGGCTCTTTTAATATATTAAACACCCAGGCGTATAATCGAGATAAACGACAATGAAATAGGCCTACTATTACTAAGCTATATAGATCATAGATATGTAAAGTTTGACTCACTTGCAATAATATCCCACCTTACGTTCCACGCGCTGTTCTTCCTCCATGACGTCATTGACGGGCAGTGCTTGCGTCAGAGACGCTATGCATAACACAGCTAGGATCAAGGTGTTCATTTTGCAACTTGCTGAACTTTTGAACTGAAATAAAAAACACAAATAAACCATAAATAAAGTCGTTCATCTGGAGCACACTGTACTCATTTGGGGAGTAATTTACTTCTCAGTTATTTTTTAAAAAATAAGATATGTTATGGACTTCTCAAAGACACTGACACGTCGTTGCACATCAAGTAAAAACAGCCACATCGAACTGAAAAAGTGATAAATTGTTACGAAATAAACTTGTTCTTTTTACAAGAATAATGTCTAGAACCTAAGCTATTATTTAACTAACAAAAGGAACACATGCAGTTAGCCTAACAAGTTCTGAAATTTCACTCTAAATTCACTCAAAAGTCTGGTTTTATTTTGTAAAGACCGCAAAAATACCATGCAAGGTCTCTATATATGGTCACTTTTGAAGAAAAAAAAAAAAAAAAAATTAGAAATTTAAAAGTAGGTGAATAGATAAAAGAGTATTAAACAATCTTGAACTTATAAAGACTGTCAGTCATTTACACGGAATTTTCTAGGTATATCTTCTATGACTAGTGCATGGAAGCAGGTGCACAATTAACCACATAACAATCAGATAAACAGTGAAAAAAGAAAACGACAAATAAAGTGCTTATTAACTGAAGAAAATAATCATCATCTTGGCCTCATTGCCATGGTACCTGCTTAACCTAATTGACCGATACAGTGTAGATATACACCATTACACCTACACCTGTGATGCAATTACTACACTTGATCATCAACCGATTCCTGAATCAAATGTACTAATCACTTTTGCAACCTGCCGCAACAGTGCAAGTACAAAATCACCACCCCCAGCTATCTTGTTGTCTTGAAATCTGCTCTGTAGCTCTACAACCAATCACTAGAACTGTCTTTAAACACCACTACCACTGTCTCAGCTTTAATTGTTTGCACCACACACAATGAATGAATTGAAGCAAAGTGACTTACCAAAAGAGGAGTGATAGTTGCAGAGGTCCAGGCAACACAATGGCTAGTCGCCGCCTCTCCCCGGTTAATATAGTGCCCGCTTTCATTAACATTCTGATCTCACCCTTGCTGATCTCACTGTGAGCTCCAAAAACTCCCTAATAGGACGGGTTTAACACAAACCGATTTAGCCACAGCAATTCACCTAACATATTGCCTGCCATGATATTAGTTTGCAAATGGAAACTGTTAAAATAAGCTCAATCATAGCATAAATTTTGATTTACTGCCAATAAAAGTAAGTAGGATGTAATCAATAATTATGGTAGGTTTAATAGACTTTATGATTTGATAGTTACTACAACAGAAGATGGACTTATAATTTCGTTGTGTAAATTCCATCCACAAATCCAATATTCAAGTTCTAGTTGCAATGTCAGTTTATGAGACAACCTTGCCAATGCATTAAGTGCGAAAACTATACATGATACATGAAGAGATTCGTTAATATTTCAGATTGTAGTTAATAACATTACAACAACAGTAATTTCATGCAATAATATATTCGCATCTTAGTTTTTGTTCAATAAAACATTGCCTTAAGATTACCAAACGAGATAATTTGTATGAAAGACGTACAATATCAACTAAATCTATATTTATCATGATAGGTAACAACAGTTTTTGCTCTTGTCTAATTCTGGATTTTAAATATTTTTGATCAAGTTTTTTCTTTTGTTTGACATATGTGTAACTCTCAACTTATTCACCAAATTGTGACTTCTATGTCATCAAACAAAGCTACATCGCATATGTACAAGGCTGTGATTTGTCATTGAGTCGTTCCTTCAAATGACCTTGACCAACTGCAAGGTCACAATCACCTATCATGCATTAATATTAATGCAGCTTTCACCATGATCCAATCCCAAGTGTAATCAGGTCTATGACTCAGCTGACAGCCTATGTGGTATACAGTCCCTTCTGGAGTTGTATATTCATCTCCCAAAAGGGTTGAGGCATTACACAAACATGGATGGATGAGGATTTGAAATAGGTTCCTCATCAAGCTTGCCATTTGTTTGGTCTTTGCACAAAATAAGACACAAAAAGAAAGAAACAAGATTTTGCTTTCAAATACATCACTTGATATAGCAAAGTCATTTTTCCAAATAGCAGGCAAAAACAATGTTTGCATTACATTGAACAATGCATTTTGGGCTTTAATGAGTTTTTAAAAGAGAGGTTAGTGATTTGGGAGGTTTTCTGAGAGCATTGAGAATTTTCCCTGTATGACTGGAAAGTGGGGGTCAACGGATCTGAATGAAATTTTTTGGTGTTGTTACTTGATGTGAGAAAAGAAAATCCCCATCATCAGTTTTCTTTAGGAATTTTTCCCGCTGAAGGAGAGGGGGTGAAAGAATATGGAGCCTTTGGAGCCCTTTTTTCAACTGAAATCTAAAGTGTTTTGCTTTTAGGAATAAGTTATTATTTAGATGTATATCTTATGAATATTTATTTGACAGACATCTTTTAAGTTTCAATCATCATGATTATTACAGTAGAGATTAGAGTCTGTGATTTTCCTGAATTTTCAGAAATTGTACTGTTTTGCCAGAATTTGGCTTTTTCCAAACTGCATCTCGTTAAACAATGTATTCTGTGAAGCAGTTGAGATTGGTTAAAAAAAAAAAACAGATTTGGATGGGTTTTGGATAGGTTTGGATCTCTGTAGGGGTGTCAAAATAAGCAAATTTGTGATAAAAAAAGATTTTTCAAAAAAAATTGAAAATATGGTTATTCTGTCAGTGTGTACAGGACAACCAACTGGTTGCACCAAGATGATCTAATTGAACATATATTTTAACACGACCTTAACTTTTAAGCTAATTAATTGATATTTGTTTAAAAGTTGCTCAGTTCTGGTGAAAAGAAGGACTTTTTTTGTTATTTTTAGCATTACTGTTTTGGCCATATCGCAAAAGACTGGCAACTTTGACAAAGGCTGCAAGCATAACCATTTGCTTTAGAGAGATCTTAGCCCTTGAAAACCCCAAAATTTTAGCATTTTTCCTGAATTTTCCCGATTTTCCGAACTGTACCAAGTTATATAATGTATTTTGGAAATTATTCGAGATTGATTCAGGATATTTTACTGACTTATGACTATATAGGTGACATTATTTTAGAAATAATACAAATAAACTTTTATGGGGTTTGTTTTCTGCATGAACAGAAGTATTGAAACAAGGGTAGTTTTGATAAAATTGTATTTTTGGAAAAATGAAAAAAAAATATGCATATTTGCTCAGCCTCTCACGAAGATAACAGTAAAATAACAGTAAAATCATACAGGTTGCACCAGGATTTTTTTTTTTAAATATGTCGAGTAAGAATCTATCTTCAAGCACAGCTAACTGATATATGTTCAAAAGTTGCTCACTTCTAGCAATATAAAAATTATTTTTTGAGATTATTTAGAATTTTGGAGTTTTTATAATATCGTAAAACACTCACTTTCGACAGCAGGTGCTGGCTTAACCATCTGCAATAAATTGTTGTAAAGTTGGGCATGAATTCTTTAAATGTGTATTTCATTAAAAGTTAACAGGTATTTTACATATCTTCGACCACTAGAGGTGGAATCTGCAAATATCCCGAATTTTCAGGAACATTTCAGTTGAAAAAAGGCCATTTTCTTTCACCCCCTCTCCTGCAGCGGAAGGTTATCCAAAGGAAAAACTGATGATGGGGATTTTCTTCTATCACATCAAGTAACAGAAGTTTGTTTATTGAGTACTCTATGACATGGCAAGACCTATAATAAGTTAATTCTTTACCAGGCAGATTACGCCATATGAGATGAGAGATAATCTTAAGCTAGTCACACCTGTTTACAACACTATGCAATATGGTTTCAGGTCTATTATGTATCAAGGTGCTATGGAATTCTTTACCTGTAGATGAATTAGCTAAGTTAAAAAATTTGCCGTTTCCTGGAAAGTTGTTATTGCGGATCATGCATAATCTGTTAGCAAATTAATTTATGATCATTGTATAGTTCAGTCATAATCTCATTCTAATCATCTGTATATATTTTTTCATTTTGTTATTGTTATTTTATCAGTCGGCTAAAAGCTTTATAGCTTATGCTCTATTGTTTGTTTCACACTTCTGAATATAAATAAAGTTTTATCTTATCTTATTATCTTATCTTATCTTATCTTATCTTATCTTATCTTATCTTATCTTATCTTATCTTATCTTATCTTATCTTATCTTAACAATTCCACCAAATTTCATTCAGATCTGTTGACCCCCACTTTCCACTAAATTCTCAATGCTCTCAGAAAACCTCTCAAAGTATGGATTGTGACCTAAAACTCCATATTCATTAATAATAAACATAGGCGGCACGGCAACAGACATTCAGCGAATGACCACATATAGTTAGTTTCATAAAATACGGTCGACTCTAGACAGCTGTAGCCTCTTATTCCTGGCTGTAGCTATAACTGGCTAAAGCCAGCTGCCTCTGTCTACTTCTAGCTAATAGTCAGCTTACACCTACCACCACAAAAAAAAAAAACATTAAACTTGGTAAAAGTAATTAATGTAACATAATATATACTTTTAGATCCAGGTTTGAGTAGCCAACTACAGCCAGACAGGACAGTTTAGTTGCATGCTGCATCGAATAGCAGAAGTTGTCTAGCTTTGTCTAGGTTCAGTTTGACCGGCTGTTTTTTAATGAAACTGTAGTACACAAGCGTCATCAACATTGTTCATAACCTCTTTAATAAATTTATGTAGCTCAGCAACTAGACATTATATTATCTTTTGTATGATATTCTTGTCCATCCAAGACCATCACAATTGTAAATGTTAAACAAATTCCAAATCAATGGGAAGCACACAGGGCAAACTCAGATGGTGTTTCTGACAGCTGTGTGAGATGTTTTTTGAGTCACTTTGATAATATAGATATGTCTATTTAATAATAATCTATTTTTGTCACCATTCAGTCACATGTGCAGTACATGGAATTTATCCATGGTCTGCAAAGTTATCATGCCTTTCTAGTGTATGACTTTAAAAATTAAACCTTAGGTCTTTTTAAATTCTTATCATTTAAAGAGGCAAATAACATCAATATCAATACCAATCCTACTGTAGGAGGTGATAATTAGTATAATATTGCACAATATGAACATGTATGTCATGCTTAGTATCAATTTATATTTTGTTTCTGTTAATTATGCAACAAACCATATCTGGCAAAGTTTTGATGATTGAACTAGGAGTCTAGTTGATCTGTACACATGTGGTTGTTACAGTTAGTTTCATTAAAAACAGTCGGTCAAATTGAACCTAGACAAAGTTAGACAACTTTTGCTATATAATGCTACCTGCCACTGAATGGAACTCTCTGGCTGTAACTACCTACTCAAAACTAAAATGCAGCACCATCTGGTGCATAAGTTGAGAGTTACTCAAGTTTGTCATTTCTTGTTGAAAAGATGCATGTCTATTGCACATACATATTTATGATAGTTTAGATACATTTTTATTTACCAAGGCTGATTTTGTCAATGGATGATAAATAACCACCCTGAAGTAAAATGGTTCAGGTGCACTGTGAAGTCACTCTGCTGCATGTAAACATGTTCATTAACAGAGGGCGCCAGTTGATGGTGGTACAGTAGGTGTAAGCCAACTATAAGCTAGGATTAGACAAATGTGGTTGACTTTAGCCAGTTTTAGCTACAGCCAGGAATAGGTGGCTACAGCTGTCTAAAGTCGACTGTTTTTGTTTTTATTAAACTAACTGTACATAACAGTCAATGTAATGGCTGGTGTAATCCAAGCTGTCACAGGGCCCTGCATAGGGTAAACATTTGTGTAATGAGTTGAGACTTTGTGAGTTGGTCAGGGAATGGTAGTTTTGGCTTATTTCCCCTTATTATTTAGGATATATTTTCCTAGGCAACAGCACGTTGTCAGACTGTGACAAACCCAGCACTGAGTTTTTTGTGTACTGGCTTTCGCATGATACCTTGATTTTGTGTGCAAGATGCTATATTATCTGTTGAAATACGTCAATGAGCAAAAGAAAGCCTTAGTGAAAATGGAATTGTCACACCTTCTGTTTCTAGGTCCCTAGGATCAATACTTTTGTGATTGAACACCTAGACCTATTTTACAAAGAAATACACACGTGTCACTGGTTGTATTGTAAATTTTATTTTCCTGGACCGCTTGGAAAAGTTTTGTTTCACATATCGTGCTATCAAAAATACATGAATGAAGAAATGGCCTTAATATTCTCAGTAAGGCACTTAGTCATAATTGGAAAGAATTACCTATAGTATATTGATCATACACAAAATATACATTATGATAATAGTAGATGGTGAGATGTCCAACATTGCGTTTTGTGGGATGAAGAATATAAGATAGCAGAACACAATACGTTTTGAACAGTTCAAATATAATTTATTCAGTCTATGTACACATATATTGCTGAGGTAAAATTGCAGTTAAAATGCTGTCAGAAAAATACAGAACAAGGACAGGCATGATATAAAGGTTTAATGTAGCATAATGAAGATGAAATTCTGCATATTCAGTTAGTAGACTTTGTTATTGTAGAAATATTTGAAACGCAGGTAGAATCCTTCTTTGAAATTGCAAGCATTGGTGACATTTCTGGAACAACGGCATCCTGGAGAGCCATCTTTGTCACAGCACAAGTAGATACCATTGATCACCATGATGCTAAAAATAGATTTAATAAAGTTTGTAATACGTCAGCAATTAACACATATATATATAATAATATATCAATACATTTTTGACAGTTTATGAACATAATGTCTTCATGGACGCAGCATGGATGCAGAAGTCTCTTCTGCAATTAGTTTCATTAAAAAACGGCCTGTAAAATTGAACCTCGACAACTTTTGCTATGCGATGCTACCTGCCACTAAACGGAACTGTCTGGCTCTAGCTAGCCGCACAATTTGGTGAATAAGTTAAGAGTTACACAAATCTGCCAATTTTGGTGGAAAAGATGCAGGTTTATATTTTTTCAAATATATCTTATGAAGTATCTTATCTATCTTATCTATCTTATCTAAATGGTGTTAGGTGTAAGCTGACTATGAGCAAGGAGTGGACAGAAGTGGCTGACTTTAGCCAGTTACAGTTACAGCCAGGAATAGGTTGCTACAGCCATCTAGAGTCGTTCATGTTTTATGAAACTAACTGTACTGAAGTACAATTTACGACTAATTAGACTCATACAATAAATAAACGTACTAAATATATTATATACTAAGTTTAGAGCCAGGTCAATCTAGAGTCTTTCTCAAGTTGATATGGAATGCACGAGGATAAATGCGACTTAATTACCTTGTAAACCCTACTGAATATTCACTCCTGGGCCAATTGCACATATGAACTCTGTTTCAGTGCAATTGACCAGTATGAAATTATCAGCATTAACTTAATGCAATTAGATAACATAATTGGTGCTGTAACTTATTAAATCTGTATTATATGTACGTATATGTGATAATTTTACCTTGGCTCTCTCCTCAAAGAATTTGTTTGTGTGCTTAAAATGACAATAAAGATTGTATCTTATCTATCTTATCTATCTTATCTATCTTGTCTATCTTATCTATCTTATCTATCTTGTCTATCTTGTCTATCTTGTCTATCTTATTTTATCATATACAAAACAATTTCGATAATATGTGCAAACAGCATAAAGTCGTCTGTCAAGTACCAATTATACATGCATGTGCGAGGCAGTGCTCTAATATGGCAGGGGTTCGAGCGCGATACCAAACTCATGGGCATAAAATACCGACCACTTTCCATTCCCTTGGATTACCGCTTAAGACAGGTTAGACAGTAACTGTATTTCTCTTCAACTCGTCTTTCATCCTGGTATCGATACATTTTGACGTTTCCTGTGTGGTTTAAGCAGAACGATGTGAGTTGGAAAACCCAAACGTGTATTTTTTATTTCTGGCAAGGTTATGGGGGAGACGATCAGGAAGAAATGTTTGAAACTGCATGTGTAGCGGGCTTCGTTAAAGTTTTCGGGGGGTGGAATGGTTACATTGACAACCGGCAACCACACATAGTTCCAAGTATATAATTAATGTTGATGAAGTGGTCATAAGGTCATAAAATGATGTTCCAGGTATCGTGGATAACAAAACAAGATCAGATTTTTGGCATTTTTCTATCGAATTAGACCCCCATCATTAGACCATCTTTTTTTTCTACCATTACCTCACTTGTACAGCAAAAGCTAATGAAAATTGACCTGATTGAATTCTTTCCATTGTAAAGCCAAACAACCAATCCAATGAACCTATACCTCAACACTAAAAGCATTAACTTTGCACACGACAAAGGTGATCTTAATGTTGATTTGTACTGTTCAGTATCAGTGAGACAATAGAGTCCGTGATGTGCCTTTGCAACCTCCATTCATCTCAATAAGACGAAATCACAGCATGAGATGAAGAGCCTTGGAAGTTGCAACAAGGCATACGTCATCTCAGATTCACTAAATGGCCGAATGGCATGAGGATCAGGTGCCAGTCTCTCCAGTCACTACAAGGCCAAATTAAATTTGAAGGTGGCATAGTTGGTAAAGCTATACACATCTAGAGGTCATGGGTTCGAGACATGCACAGGGGACAGATAAATGATACCTTTCCTATTGTTCCTGAAAGTAATATACATATAAACAACAGAAATTTATATCACTCCATTTTGAAAGTACAAACTACCTTTGCCTTTGCGATTTAAGAAAAATGTCAGCTAACTTTTACTGAAATTGTATTGTATTCATAGCTATAGATACTGGTCTGATGCTCAGTCAGCTTTTACGACCACCAAACAGAGGCAGATATAATGATAAGATGACAAGGCTGGAGTCCACGCCGTGTTACACATGTGCCCCATGGGTAGATCTATTATACTTGCCTCACCGTAGACACCGATTACAAAGCAACACAATATTATGTAATCGACCGAAATCCAGCTAACACGAGAAATTAGGAAGAGTAATAAGCAACGCAATGGTCTAATGGTTAGAACGTTCGACTGTCACATCTGTACTACTGGCGCCATGATATATTGCAGGAACTGAGTGATTCGTCTATTGACATAGACAAAATATAGAGTGATGGTGAACAGCCCAGATGGCATATGACATCGTATTGACGTGTATTGACGTCGGCCCTTTGTGACCAACATCGGGCCGATGTAGCGAGTAGGCCCTCTAGTGTGAAATTTTAACAGTCAACATAGGACAATTATTTCAATTTTACTTATTTAAGGTTTACTTTAATTGTTAATTTTTTGGAGTCAACTACAGTTCATTGTGCTTCATTATACTCACGGGCATATTGATTTATATCCCCTAGTCTCTCTTCTCAATAACTTTGGATGACAGGGCAGTGATTGGGGACAACCCTCACATTCCAAGCAGCATCTGACAGCCCCATCCCAACTGACTTCGAGGCAAGCCGGCTGCACGTGACCCGACGCACGCAACACGCAACACATGATGCAAGAAATAACGCACAGGACGGCCGTCCTAGAGGTCATGGCAGCACACGGCAGGCTAGATTCTGCAAAGGAAAAGATCAGTTATTATGGAGAAATGAAGCCACATCTATCGCATTAGTTCATGTTACCATGCTTACATGAAAATTGCTAGGTTTCCTGCGTAGTAATTTGCAGATTTCGTGACTTTGCCCCTGATGGAAATATGCACTTTTGCATGGCTCATTTGCAGCATCTGGTGAAAATACGTATGTGACAGTACAAAGACTTTCAAAATACTTTATGCCTCTATAATTTGCAGATAGAGCCTTTGAAAGACAACTACAAGCGAAGCAAACATTGATAAATCAAAGTCATTTTAGTCACGCAATTTTGGTTTGACCTTTTTACCCTTACTAAACCCGGAGTCCATATTGGTCAGTCTCAATTTATTGCTGCCCAATACATGACCTGTGTAATATGGAACAGATGATTGATACAGTTTCCGTGATATTCATAGCTGTTTGACATGAAAAAAAAAGTATGTCTAGAACAAAATTTAAAGAAAACATTCGTCTGACAGATATATATTGACAGCTGATTTGAAAATTTCAATGTGTACAAAGATCTATATAAATAAATTTTTGTTAACTTTACCAGCACCAAAAACTCCACTGCTGTTTCATGAATGATGGTTTTTATGCGTGTTTTGATTCATTAACATAAATCAGGAGTAATGAAAAGTTGTAAAACAGGGAGGTTCACTGTCACCCATTGCATGTAATATTAATTTCAACAAAGCGCAAACAAAAAAAATTGGGAGTTGATGGAAACGTTGCATTAGGCTAACAGTTGATATTGGAAGTTTAAAACTGTTATAATAACTTATGAAGCTGACAAAACATCTCATTATGAGTGGAAAATATAAATCAATTTTAAGGACAATAAAAAAAAAGGAAAGAAAAGAAAGTTAGCTAAAAAATGACGAAACTTATGACATACCTGCAGGATACACGACTTGACAGTGTAGCGCGCTAGTCTCTCTCTGCCAGAGCGATAATAAAGCATTCTTATAACGAAATATGGATAGCTATCTCACGCTGGATCCCCCATAGATGGCATGCAGGGGGATATCCTGGCAGCGGATATGAAATCATGGCATCATCAAATGCAATGTGCAAAAGCCATTAACCAACACACTTTAATCCAAAAAACCTGACTCAACTGGCAAATCGTGAACATCGTAAGTGAACAATGCGTTGGTTGTTATGGGTTTTGACAACAGTTAACTACCGTAGTTGTTCGATCAGAACGTGTGGGAAGAGTATGAATAACATGTTTATACCTAACAGTTTGTTTGGGCCCAGGGGTAGCAATATTCTCAACAGGTAAATGGAAATATCCTAATTACATGGAACATTATAATAGTGTATAGATCAAGCGATTTATCAGCCTAATACACATGTGCACCATTAGAAAGCTCTGGTAGAACATTCTAGGGCATGTAGTCACACAAATCAGACATTATTTGAATAACTACTGTATGCATGCCGGTAAATATGTCAATGTCATGAGCAAACTCGTTTTGCACCAAACATGTTGAAATTCTTTGTTTGCTGTGTTTCAAAACCATTAACTGAAAATTAACTTTTAAATTTCGCCAACACAGTTCAAAGTGTCAGATGAGGCGTCACTGTGGGTGTCAGATATTTGAATTAATTGGACGAGCCATAAAATGGGTAACCAAAATGTGGCAACTGCAGTTCAGTTACTATTTGTTCACTCCCACATAACAGGATTCAAGTGATCAAATTACTTGGCAACAATGTGTAAAAACATCGATCCCTGCATTGCGTCATAGTTTTAAGTTTCCATAACAATGAATTAGAACACGACCTGGAATTTGTTTCTCAGCAATAAAACTACATATACTTCATGATGGATATCTAAAAGTGTGAATGATAGTCTAAAGGCAAAGCTCTAAAGTCTGCTACATTATATTCAAGTAAAGGGATTAATTGTAAATGTGGGCAATCCTCTTTTAACTTCTTATTAATATAAAATTATGCAGTAAAGAAAAGAAAAAAGCGATTCTTACATTGTGTAGTGAGTTAAGCATTATAATAACCCTGTACAATTTTCAAAACTATTTTAATAGTCGTGACTGTCTCCGCAGAAAGATTTGTTTTTCAAGTAAACAAGTAGCCACGAATTCCTTAAAAACAAAAACATCCTTTTGTTTGTTTCAGGTCTGTCCTTTCACTGAACGATGAGTCAGGCGTTGAAAATAGTCTTAAAAACCAGGCCACACATTAGGACTCTAGTCATTTTGTTCCCAGCCTACCAAGTGAGTATTCAGTGTTTTCTGTCTAATTTGTTAAAACGCAGTTTGTTCGAGTATATTTAGGGCAAACTTTGTATTATTACAGGAAGGTTAATTATGAGAATATACATGTATTATAAAACAACCAACGGGAAAGACTATTGTAGCGTTAAGTAACGCGCATGCGTGATATTGTGTTTCATAGCAACATCGCAAGGATTTTATTTATTTATTTTTTTAATTTTATTTCACTAGATGGTAGATTTCTATAGATATACAGAAATATTAATGAGAATGGGATCCATTTTCAATAATTTCACCTTTAGTTATCTATTTTTGACTGTTTTGTTTTCAATCAAATCCAGGATGATGAGGCTGGTAATCGTTTTCTTCATTCTGTTTGTTGTTGGCATGGCAACCGCAACACCGGTCAGGAAGTCGCTAAAGATTCGAGAGTTCTTCCGGGATCTTTCCAAAGGTGCTATACATAAGAAGGCAGAAGCTGCTAAGGTGAGAAACAGGAGATTCTTGGACGTCATTTTGGGTACAGACTGTGGAGCATTTGGTTGCAGTAACCGCAGTCCACAATATGGCAGCCACGCAATTTGGGATGGCTGGCAAAACAATAAGCCTAGTCACGCTACGCCTAGTGCTAGTGACAATTACAGAAATGGCGACTATTATGATGAAGACTATTATGATGATGACTATTATGATGATGACTATATAGATGATGACAAGAGAGACAATACTGATGACATACAGGAGAGATGAATTAAAGCGCCACCTAGTGCAAAATACAAGAAGCGGACCTCAAATCAAGTGGACACGAAGTGAATTTGAGTTGTTGAAAAGCTTTGGTATGAAATAATTTCTTCTGTCTGAAAATAGCTAAGCTTATAGTTCTATGTTGCATAAACTGACAATAAATTTGTCATGGCTTTGTAACAGTTATTTATGTACATATTATGATCATAATACATTACAACTGTTGTAAATGAGCGTCACAACCATGCTCTTGCAATCTAGTTATATTCAGTGTACGCTGTTTACATTTGACATTCAGCCAGCTCGTGTCAGTGATATTTCATGAATAATTTCATTTCTGTATGACCAGAGAGTATGAAAAGTTTTGGTTTTACGCTCTCTGGTATTAGTATATGGGTAGACCTCTATGTTTTTTCCATGTGCCTACTGAACCTGCTGGTCGTCTTTGCACATTGACAATGTGTCAGCTGCGCAAAAAAAAGATATAATGTGTATTATCTCATGTGCAAGCCTTGCGCGAGACTCACTCTGAACCTGTTGGTTGTGAACCCATTATCCAATTTGGCCATTTTGGAGCCCACCCAAACGTTACATTCCTTATCATTGCTTATTATTTGAAGGTATTGGATATTGGTCACGCCCAGACAGCATTCCAAGTCAGGTTGACATCGTTCCAAACTAGTAACTGACGCAGGGAGATGGTCCAACCATTGTTTAATGACGTCATCTAGTGGTAACATCATCAACTGCACTCAACTGATTGTATGATTACATCATTAATTGTTTGGACCGACATCAGACAAATGTCTGGCCGATAGTGCATGTTATCTACCAGCAGCATGCCGTTTGTATGGGCAGGTAGAATATAGCATGTATCACGAAAGTTATTGCATTATGTCTTACTTTTCCATTTTGCCTCAATGGTACACTGCCCAATGCCCATCTAGCCTGAATATTCCTTGGTGGTTGATCTAGTGGTCATCAATATAGGAGTATAACTGAAGGTATTCAAAAGCTAGAGGAATGAAAGTTTGGTGTAGGGCCCCACTGCTTGTTACATACATATATCTGACTGGCAATCTTTTTCAGTATAAAGTAGCCAGCGTTAACTGCACACAAAAAGAAAAAATGTCAAGAAGTTTCAAATGCACAAAAAAATGGAACAATTCATGAAGTGGTAATTTTCTTTCTTTCTTGTATAAAAACGGAGAAGTCACGTTGATAACAGATAGGAGCAACAGGGTGAAAGAGTGAATTTATTATCTTAAGCACTATATTGATAACGAAAGTCAATAAAAGACCAAAAATTGACTTTTCCAGATTGTGTACTAATGTTTTTCGATATTATGATGCTGAGTAATACGTCCTTATCAGGCCGATAATTCAAAAACAGATCACTTCTAATTTGATGTAGCATTGTTCAACAGTCACTTACAGGCTTTTTTTTTTTTGGTGAAGTGTTGAAGTATTAAATAAGTGGCAGCAGTTAATCACTACCAGAATTCTTTTAAAGATAAGGTCTTGAATTTTGAGATAGTTCTCATGGCAAATTTGGTGCACATGTACCTCCAGTTACCATTTATGAACTTGTCACTATAATGGCACATGAATACATGAAATATTTTTGCAATTCAAAGATTTAGTCATTCATTTACAATCAGGTCGAAAAACGCAGGTTGCTTAGACAATGCCAGTTCCATCAAATCTAACATCAATCTTGTCAACATTTTCCAAATTAAGGTGTCCCCTTTCATCTGAAATCTTGATGATCCAGGTAGTGAAAGGAGTAATTTGATGGATGTCATCTGGGAAGTCAGCATGGATTGTAACGTGACCTGAAGAATAAAACAATGATAGAATTAAAAAAAAAAAAAAAGATTTCCCAGATGCATTGAAATTTGTAACACACCATAACAAGTTGGTTTTAATACTGACCGTTGCTGCCTATTTCTCTTTCAAATCCAAGGTGTACTGGACGAGTCAAGAAGTTAAATGTCTCTCCTCTTTGGTCTAGGAAAAGACCTGTGTTGGTGAGGAAAAACTTCATCCTATAGATATCTTGTGTGAAGTTCAGATTGCTAAATTCAAGGAACACTTCTCGGACTCTGTATTTCTGGATGTCATTGAAATCAGCGTCACTTGGAGAGATGGTCAAAACCAAGAATCTATCTCTGTTCAAACAGTTAATTGGGCAGGCAAGAGGGTCATTGCATTCCAGAGTTTTGTTTAAGTCCACAACAACAGCTGATCTGCTGACAGTAGAGGGCGAGTCAGCACTGTAAAAGCTGTCTCGTTTTGCAGCATTTATTTTTAACAGTAAGCTGCTCATAGATCCACCAAACGATGGTCGATATTCCTCTCTGCATTCTTTTAAGTTTTCGAAGAAGTAAGTTAGGCAAAACTGCACCAGGATGTCATTGAGGTCTAAAGACACATCCAGCATTTGTTCTTGCATGACATGCATGACATCTAGTCGTTTGTCAACGGATGACCCTGCATCTCGGATTACCTCTTCTGATCTCTCCTCTTGAAGTTTTCTTAAGTCATACACCGCTCTTTTTTCCAGCAGCTGACGGAGAGTTTCAGCACGATCCACCATGGACTGACTAAATGCCTCACCCCAGATACAGTACTCTGACATTGCAGCTTGGAAAGCACTGGCAGAAGCCACTCCCATATCAACAACTACAATGTTTGAATATTCCTTCATCACTTGCCATTTGATTGTGTTAATATTCATGGAGACCATTGTCTGGAGGTCAATCACAAGCTGCCCTTCCTTTTCTTTGACAATTTCATTCTCTCCTGACATGATGGCTTTTGATTCCCGCATAATGATGTCTATTTGAGCAACCATGGCAGCCAGTTGTTGATATGTGGCTTCTAGCTCCTTTGCACCACCAAACATTGTTCCTACTGACTGAGCCATTTCACCATAGTCCATTTTTACAGCACCAAGAAACATATCTTTTAGTCCAGTGAAGAAAGACCATCTTGCCTTCTTCTTGGCATCTTCATATTCATTTTCTATATCAGCCATAATTGCCTTGCGTGCCTTCTCAACCTGGTCAGACGCCCTGAGGTAGTTTTCTTCCGTTTCTTCTTGGAGTTTCGTCACTTCGGTATAAGTTTCTTCAATGTTCTTCAAGCTGACAAGGGCCTCGTTGACGACTGTAGCCTTATGGATCCCATTCATGTCACCGGCAATTTTGAGGAAATCGGCATAAAGCAGGGTGCTGTCTTGCAGCCTGTCATAATCTGTTTTGTAGACAGAAATTTGGGTGTAGTATGTCTCCAGAATGCTGATCAAGTGGTCCTTTTTGTAGAGGGGAACAAGGTGTGTGTTGGTGAAGTCAATGCCAGTCATCTGTGCCCTCAGTGTTCTTGCACTTCTCACCATAGCTCCTTGCTCTTCGTCTTGTACTGGGGCAGCTACTAAGTCATTTACGATGCCATATCCAATATTAATAAATCTCTGGTCCTTCATGCTCGTTAGTATTTTTACACATGTATAACTGATTCGTTGGAAAAGAAGATCAGGATATGGTCCTTCATATGCAACTCTCTCAAATTCATCTTCACCTAAATTGAATTCAGTTGCGTTGTCAGTTGAGTGAAAAAACATAGCCATTTCTCGGTCCAGGAATACTTGTCGGGCTCTTATTACCAAAGCATAGTTCAAGTCCATGCTAACATCAATGTACACTGCCTGGGCATAAATGTTCACTTCTTTTGGAGTCTTCCCTTCCAATAATGTGTCAAGTTCCGATATTTTGAGTACGAATTGTCTGATTGTGACATATTCTTGGTTTCCTATGATTTGGTTTCCCATGTTAAGTGAGCCACAAGGAGCATAGCATTCTCCTGATGAACAGAAGTGATCTTCTTGTGGAGCCATAAATGGCAAAGAAGCTGATATGATTAATCTTAAAATGAAAAAAATTATATTACAAGTAATGAGAAAGGCATATCACAATGATGAAAAATTGATAGATTAAATTGTATGCCAGTTTGAATTACCTCCATTTTCCATAATCAACTAAACCAGAGAAAGTTGTCTACATGACAATCTCACATATAATGTATTTTAGAAAGTTAAACCTCATCATATGAGATGATTCTTTAAAAAATTTGAAATGGTTATCACAAAATTTTCAAAAGTTTTGATCAATTTAAATATTAAAAAGTCTGTCAAAAGTCATAGTTTGAGTCATTTTTGAATATGCATTTTGAGTTTTGAAATTTAGCGCATCTGGATGGCCTAGTTGTTATGACATGGCTTGCTGTACTGGAGCTCTGGGGTCAAAAAAAAGAGATGCTAAATTGGCAGTCCTTCACACTTACTGTCTGTCAGGGCCAAGTAAAAGACCCACCCTTATATATCTATCTATCTATCTATCTATGATCATCGATTGATTATTAATAACAGTTGTCAAAAATAGCTGATTGATCCCCAAGACCTTAAGAATGTTTATAACAAAAAAACTTACTTCTTTGTGACAAAATTCCTTAGTTGCGGGAACACTGTGAACAACAACGTGTCTACAGTCGTGATAGTAGGCTCATCATGGTACCTTATGTACAGAAAAACAAATATTTTTAATTTATTGCACAATGAAAGAAATTTTATTATTATATACAGTGGTCTACTTACAGATTTACTGCATGATGGGCAACCTTAATAGCTGTTAAATCAAATGCTGAAGGAAAACAAAAACACAATTATAGTCAGGGTTCTTGTGTAATTCTGTGGGAACCGGCTGTGCATTTGTGGCAACATGGCTTTTCGAGGTAATTTGGACGTGCTAAATCCGAAAAGGGTTGTTGCCATTATTTTTCGAGCGATCCTTCTAAAAGAAAATCAAGATGGCCACCAACATGGCCGCCACACACAAATATTGCCCTATTTTTGGTTCCAACAATACCAGAGTGATATAAAATTATCGTTTTTCTACTTTTTGGAACTCACATGACTGACATGGTTATTTGTTTTTGTTAGGCTATGATGACTTAGCCATTATCCACATTTGGGACATTATGGCACCCCATATATGGACAAAGGCACTAAAATTAACAGAATTTACATGAAGAAGTTTCCATATCTGCTGAAAAAATTTTCAATATTTCCTTGAGACTTAGTATCTTAGATTCAGAGGATGTTAAGCTAAGTAGCGGCCATGTTTGTGGCCATCTTGATTTTCTCATAGAAGCAGTGCTCGAGAAAAATGGCAACAATCATTTTGGGCTTTAGCTCGAACAAAAGACTTTACAAAGCCATGTTGCCACAAATACACAGCCGGTTCTCACGGAAGCTTATTTTGTGACACAAGAATCCTGACTATTATGATAACCTACGGAAGCGTATTGCTTCCAACTGAAAAAAAAAAAATTGTTTCGTAGTTACGAAATAATATTTTGTTATTACGAAAAAAGTCTCTTAATTAAATTGGGTCACTGTAAATGAATACGTAAATTGGTATTTCGCACATCAGGCATTGCACAACTTGTTGGACATTACAGGTGGAAATCTTATCTTTTATGATAATATAATGTAATTGTGTGACAACTTGTGTTAGTTGAATTGCATTCGTCCCCTTATTGAGTACAATTTAAAAGATAATTTGGAATAAAAATTTCTGATAATTACAAAAAAGTTTTGGTAATTTAAAAACAACTTTTGGTAATTACGAAAAAAAGTTTGGTAATTACACGAAACAAACTAGCAATTAAAAAACTCTTGGTATTTACAAAAAAAATTTTAAAATTACGAAAAAACGTTTGGTAATGACAAGAAATTTTTAATTACGAGAAGTTTTTTGTTAATTACCAAAAGGTGAACAGCATTTGGTAATTACCAAAAACATTTCGTAATTACGAAACTTTTTTTATTTTTTGGTTGGCAGCAATACGCTTCCGTACAATTTACGCTTCTGTAATAACCTAATGTTCACAAAGCAAATAAT
The DNA here is from genome assembly GCA_932294295.1 of Alitta virens. Lineage (NCBI taxonomy): Eukaryota > Metazoa > Annelida > Polychaeta > Phyllodocida > Nereididae > Alitta > Alitta virens. Next base: position 11,060,705 of record OW028575.1, on the reverse strand, counting down.
TGTGTCTGGGTTTAGACTCAGACTCAGACAGACTCAGACAAGTTTTATTTTGCTGTATACATGTACAAAGAAACAGTATATACAGGAGGAGACACCCCTAAGATAGTTTACTATCGCTACTGGGGTGCCACCAAAAATGTTTTTCAGATCCCTGCAGACCCGACCAAACAGATTTCTGCATTATAATGATGATGAAATTTTTTTAGTTTGGAGATGGCATTAAAATCATCCTGAGACGCCAATTAAAAGATTATACATAAGTATATGTGTATGTCACAATTTATCAAGAGGAATAGCATATATAACAGTTTCTTACAGAGAAAATTGTTTGATACATACTTACTAACTAATTGAATTTTGATGTAATATACCAAATCGAAACTATGCGTGGTAATTTTATTCTTTATATTAGCTGAACAATTATTTTTGCGGCGAGCACCTTAACCACTGGGCCACCAGGACCTCTTTTAATAGAGAGATTACTGCCACTGATTTATTAGTATGCAAATAGTGACATTGGTGGTGACAGAGGAATGATTAGTAACCTATTCTAGATGGAGTCCAACCATAAGATATTCAGAAAACTTACTTGCATGGGTTCGATATACACTATTATACATTTTGCTGCCACACCACTGGTAACTTTGGTCAGCCACGCATGGTTCATCACACATCAGGAGTGACACAGCAGCACCCATTGGGTACTGGGGTCCGCAGAAACAAGCCCCTCCATCTTGAACAGCAGCATAACCAAAGCCAAGATGAGCACATTCTTGGATGCATTCTTCAACTGTCTTGTTGGCTTCCTTGCCCCATCTCCTGATTGGCATGTGATGGATATTGTCATCAAAGCAACCAAGATATCTAGAATCTGGGAAAAATTACATTATGGTCAGTGTTGCACGGTTTTGTGAAATTTAATGTTATATTGAAAGTTTTTAAATGCATACAATACCTTGTGCTACAAGCTGAACTGTGTACATTTTCTCTCCACCACAAAGCTGGCCAGTGTCTCCGGTGCAGTTGTATGTGCAAAGGTTTGCCATAGTTCCATTTTGAAGTACTTCAACATCGTCGTTCTCATTATGTTCTGAAGGTATTTCTTTCCCACATCTGCACTCATCTAACTGAAAAAAATTAAATTTAACATCAGATAAAAAAAGTTTTACTTACAAGTTTACCATCATGGCTGGTAACTGAAATTACTTACCTTGACACCAGAGTAGAGGTAGCCAAGTGATCGGCAAGTATCAGCACATTCCATGCTGGTTAAAAGTCTATGTTCAGTCAATGCCACCAATGGCAGGTATTCTTCTGACGTCTCAATGGTATGACAACCACGGTCAAACATATGATGAACGGTTGCTCTTTCATCTAATTTTCATTGGCAAAGAAAGATTTAATATGATAATAATGCACCTAAGGCTTGCAAAACAGAAGGCAATTTAGAGATGGCTTACCTCTCCAGTCAATGTCATCTTCAAAAAATACGGGATCGTAGTATACTGACTTGGGGTCTGCTCTTAAAAGACCTTGGTAGACGTAGTCACGACGTCCATATTGGTATAGGTAACATGTCTTGAAATGTAACAAAAATTCCCTTAAGAAACAAATAGCAAGGAATCTCCCCCGGTGTAAAGCAGTTTTGATTGGAATTGAAATTTTTGAGAAAAAAAATCAGGGAGTCTTCATTAAGAAAAGCGAAAGGTTGACCAGGTATTTTTTTTAAAGTAATAACTATGTAAAATACACAGCAAAATTTCTATGATAGAGCATTAATTAATTAAGTATAAACAATGATACCTACAATGTTAGCCGGTTCCTGAACTAATGCAAAAGATTCGCAACCTTCGTCACTCTCACAAAATGTTTTACATTCATTGACGTTTGTGATCCCCGGGGTCTTGAAACCAGAATCAGGCATGGGACGAACACCCTCATATTCCAAATAAATGTGACCTACGAGTGACACGATGACTGTTAGGACCTTTCCAAGAAAGGTGTGGCAATTGAAAAAAAACACTTACAGTAAATAACCGAAGTAAAGTATTCTGGATAGGTTACCTGGTCGCATGTGGCATGTGTAAAGATCGTCATGATAACAACATCCCAACTGGTCACACACAACTGGGTCTATCCCTGACACGCCACACTGAGCATGTTCTTCACTGGGACTGCACTCAACTGTAACAGAATCGGCACCATTTGGCATGTAGTAGTAGTAGGTTGAGATTAATGACGTGTTAACCAGGGGTCATTCACGTCAGGATTGCTAAGAGGACAGGATGGTTAGAAAATAACAGAAATATGATATGTCTGTCCACCACTGGTCCCCAAAAGTCAGGTAATAACCTATCGGAGCATACAATGTATATTTATACATTTAAAGAATATGAAAGGGAAACAGATCTTGAGAAGAAGATTGATAGCCTTTGGGAACTTCATAAGGACTCCCGGGGGCTACCTTTGCAAAAGGTACTTCATGAAAATCTACTAGATAGCAGTCACAAAAAATATTAAAGTTCCACTGTATGACATGTTATTTGGTTAGGCCTAGAATTTCTTTTTGTTCAGTGCCGTTGATTCAACCAAGGAAAAATGGGGTAGTTTGGTATTTAACTTTTCTCAATATTTGTGTGGCTGTGCTAAAAAACGTTTTATAGCCGGATCAGACGCCGGAGTGTCCCGGAGTAAAATTTCTTTCACTCCGGGGGTGTCCGGGAATAAAGAGCTATTAAATTTCAACAAAAAAGAAATGTTTGGCGATGTGTACACGATGGCAATACGGTGTCAACAAGGAGCTAACACGACTGTCCCGGAAGAGTGCGGAGTGAACCGGATTTTACACGGTGCCTTCGCGGATATAACCTGTCTTTACACCATGTTCATTTGTGTGGAACCGTGTTGGTCCTCTTACTCTCCGGTGTACATGGCGGTGAATTTTTCATGTCGGTTGACGCCAGAGATAACACGAAGTATGCCGGAGTCCATACGGAGATTCCCGGAGATCGGAGGAGTCTACTGGGAGTCTACACAGATCAACACGGATCAACACAGATTAAATTACTCTGGGAACTCCGGCATAAAAATTCAACATGTTAAATTTTTCCCCCGGAGGCCCATGGTGGTCCCGCATCGCCCGGACAATGCCGGAAATAAACACGGGGTCTACACGGTATTACCCGGAGCATGCCGGAGTGATACTCCGGGACCCTTCATCGTCTGATCCGGCTATGTGTGAAGTGGGCTTTAGCCACAAATAAAATGTTTTGTTTACATCTCTTCATTACCCATACAGTACCTCATAACATAATTATAAACCTTCAGAAATAGTATATATATATATATATATATATATATTCCCCCAGGCAAATTATATGTCATAGAGATATTTGAGGGGATTCCAATATTTCTCTTTAAAATTTTAATTTGCCCAGTTCTTCATCTGACATCATTCTGCCATGCAGTTTTTAGGTCATACATATCGCTGAAAATTTGGCGGGGTCACTAGTATGCTGTTTTAAGGTCACCTGTGATTTTCACATTTGTTCCAAGATGAGTCATACTGATTTGTTTTATCAACATGAATGACCTTGGCTCAAATGTCAATATTGATTCTCTGATGATCAGTTTTTGGAGGGCAGCTAGGGTCAGCTATCGTCTTTAATGTATTGTTCTTCAAAACAACAAAGCCTATACATGTACATCATACATACCTACACAGCTAGGCAATTCTCCATGCCATTGAACTCCATTGGTATTACTTGTTAAGCCACATTTTTGTTGTGGATCACCCACAATGACATGATGCAACCGGCTGCAACTGTATTCTACTGAAGTCTCATATTCAAAATCCTCAGCCCCTGGGATTGGCAGAGACCTCATTGTCAGCCCGTCTGGCTCTGCAGGTCGTCCACAAGACTTTCCTAGAAGTGTATGTTGACAAATAGTTGATTTTATTTTAGCAAAATAGCCTGTGGTGTGGATAGCATAATTGATGTTTGGATAGTTGTATAATAAAGAATATTACCAAAGTTAAAAAGGAATGCATTTATAAGGGAATTTATTGAAAGAGATCGGCCCAGTTAATTGCTCTCAGATTATACTGACAGGAAACCAACTTACTACCCACCTTCACGCCAAAAGTATGAGTGGGATATTTTACTGCTATATGTTGGACAATTGAAGAAATATATTAGTTCATTGTATAATTCATTGTAGATACATCTAGTCACTTACGGTCACAGGCATGCTTGTTGACTGCCAATGAGTACCCTGCATTGCAATTGCAGTTGTAGCTGCCAATTGTGTTTTTACAGTTATGCCCACAGCCTCCATTGCCAGAAGCACATTCGTCTACATCTATGAAAATGGAGACACAGCAACAACTATTATTTCTGTCATGACTTAAACAGAGTAAGATTTTTTACTTATTTTAACATATATCGTTACCAATTTTGCATTCTCCTCCTGTGTAGCCCTTGTTTAAACAACTGGTGCACACATCATTAGTAGCGAAACCAACTCCATCCTTGCAGGAATGACACAAAGAATATCTGCCACAGTTACTGATGCGCTTCGGGGTGCCACATTTCCACCAACCCTTCATGAAAAAAGTCATAAGTATATTCTCAATTTCTCATTGATTATAACTCTAATCAGTTGTCTCTCAACACCCATTTTGACAAAACCAGAGGGCAAAAGCCACTCACTGACTGTTTTTTTAATAAAGGGGCGTTCACACTATCACATATAAGACCTAAGTATGACCACGTACGTTGCTCTGTTAATCACGTATAACTTCTTTCCACGATCGTACGTGGGGCAGTCGTAGATTGCTCGCCTGATGTCCATAAAACGCTCAACGGACATCCGTAAACGTTTGCCAGACGTCCGTAAAACACTTGCCAAATGTCCGTCGTCGGGCATCCGTAAAGCATCGTGAGGCATCCGTGAGGCATCCATGTGGCATCCGTGAGGCATCCTTGGGGCATCTGTGAGGCACTCGTAGATCGCACGTAGATAGCCCGTGCGAGTATTTACGGATGAACAGTGGCTACTTATGGCTACGTATGGTCACGTATGGTCACTTATGTACGTAGAACGTACATAGAACGTACGTAGAATGTACGAAGAATGTTTAAAAATGTTTATCCTCTTCAATTAGCGCGAGTATACGTAAAGCGCTCGGCGGGTGAATCACGTATGGACAAGGATGAGCGAGAGTAAAAAAAAAAATTCCATCCGTCATCATACGTAGGTCTTATCCGTGATAGTGTGAACGCTTCTTAGGATTCAGTGTTGTGCAGTTAATTAAAATTGATCATACCGTTTTATCACAATCAATGTAATAGAACACAGACTTCTTGTTTCCTGGGCAGGTGCACCTGTACGTTCCTCTAGGGCATTTTCCTGTAGTACTCTTCTTGGGGCAGTCTATACATGAAAAAGGCCTTTTAAGTTTGGGTCTAAGCTAGAGTCGATCAGGTTAAACAAACACCAATTTACTTGCTCTTTTGCATAAATTTACCTTTTTTCAATCAGTAACATCGCCAAGGTAAAATATAAATTATTATTTACTATCACAAATAAAACAACCACAAATTACAGCTGGTTTTCAAGGGATTATATTATCGTGTCCAATGACTGAATGCCTTCAGTTGCAAAAAGTCACTCGTTCAATTTGTAAATACATTTATGATACTTTAAAAGTTTTTTTAATATTAAGTAAATATGTGTAATTGCTATTAATATATATGAAGTGTAAAATTATCGAATGTTGATGAATAGTGTAGGCAATTAAATGTAAATGACAAAACTCAGCCTGATGTTTCAACTGATCCTGTCCCTGTCTTCAATTTTATTTGTAAATATTCATCGACAATAAAATGCTACTACCACCATATGCATATGCATTTATTTATTGTGGTAAGCATACAGATAAGATTCTAGTTCACTTTTTTTTAGGATTGAAATATTGTCACTGTTTGACAGTTTGTTATCAACTCATTCTAGGGGTTATTTTTTTACATGTGACCTGCTTTAGACTTAAGGGTTATCTATATACCAAGGTGTATGTGAAATATGTTCTTGTGTAAATAAATACATTTCTTTTCATTTCACGCATTTCACCCACAGTATTACCCCCCTCCCCCCCCCCCCCCCCCGAGGAGGCCAAAGATTTTCATGGGCAACAATTTAGCAAGCAGCTGATTTTAAAACTTTCACAGCATCAAGACGATCAGGTCCTTCGCTGCTACCATTTCAAAAAATCTCTTAATTATTCTAACACCATTGTTGTTCTGATTCTCATAGTACTCATTATATTTCACGGAATGTTTTCTGAGAAGCCATATTTGATATTTTTGTAAAATAAGCAACAAAGAAACCTGCTAATTGTTTAGATTTTCAGTGGTATATTTCAGTCAGTCATTGGAGTTGGTTGAGTGCTAGTTTTGGTTGACAATCTAATACTGAATTAATCAAAGATAGATAAATTACTAAACATTATGATGAAGTTCTTGTTACCTCAATGCAAAAATCTTTTTTTGAAAGAGAATTTTCTTGTTTATGGAATGGGGAGAAATAATCTGAGTATCGAAACAAACTAATAGCCAATGTAGTTTTGCCAGTACATGTTTAAAACAGAAGAATTGGTCATGTTTAGATTTTGTTCAGCTATCAATCCGGAAATTGTTTTTCTGTTCAGATTTGTTTAAATTGTAAGAACATTTTCCTACGTTTATTGAAGACACATTGGGCGTGGCTTACAGATGCATTTTAATATAGTATAATAAAAAAGGCAAACCTGACATATTTTTGGTTGTATGCATTGATTGAATTAACCAAATAGCAAATATTAAGAAAATGGAACTTACGTGCTGAAGCATAAACATACACAACACAGCAAGTCAAAGTCACTGAAAAAAAAAATTATTTATATAAACAGGACTCCCAAATGTATGAAAAAAATTAAACAATGGCATTATTTGTATAATCCCAACAATTTTTTTACTTACAGAAAAGAAGGCTCCACACACCAAACCTATCCATGATGCATATTTTGCTGCAAAACTGAATAGTTGCTCCTCTCAACTAATTTATACTTGTAAAGCTTGAATAAATTTGCATACTGATAAGCCAGTGCATGTTGATTGGACCAATATGCCAGGTTGAATTTGAATGTTATCACAGACAGGGAGATGTTTCTGAAAGATACACCTTCATATCATGTGTACATGGTACTTTTTTTTATTTAGGAAAATAGGATACTTCAAAATTTAAGTGAAAAGCTATGTTATTTGTGCTGTGCTTATTGCACAAATTACTTAATATGTATAGTTTATTTTTCATTATTATACAAGCAATGGATTTCATTTGATTTCCACTTTCAACTTAAAGATGTCAAAATGTTTATTTTCAATAACTGTCTGTCAAATCCTTTTTAATGCACACAATAAACTGTGACTCTGCAATAATGACTGTCCCAGAATCAGTTATTGTGTGAACTCTGCAACTGTGAATTGCTTCCTGCTTTTCTTGGGTCTTTGTCCAAGTTTTGGTAACTTTCCATATGTTGGGTAATAGCTTAATTAATATTCATAATATGTTCATGATGTCATTCTAATGAGTTAGAGGCTTTGGGTCCTGCTTTGAATCTTCACAAGACAGCAGGCAACCCAATGGTCAACAGCTATTTCTTTCTCATGTCTCCAGTTGCACATTTGTTGTAAGTACATTCATTTATTCAATGTATAATTTAATGAATCTGATTTAATGCAATGATAATGTAGTTGAATGTGATATCATTGTAGTCACTCTTTTGTTTATTTATTTATTAGCCTTTATTAATTTACTTAAATAGGCATTTATTGTAATTTATTGTAATTACAGATTTACCAGCAGCAACTACAGCAGCTGAGTGAAATAAAGTGCAATTCAAATCTACATCATCTTATGTCATCCCTCAGCTTCGCGTTCAACAAGCTATATATGATTTTTTTAGCTTGGTAACGTTTCATCAACATGCAGTTCTGTTGGCTTCATCAGACTGATTTCCCCTTATCTTACTGGCCTCCTTAACTTTTTGCACTGATCTTTGGCTTTCTCCATCGACAACTTTAACCTCCTCCCATGGTTTTCTTGTGCTGCATGGTCAGGAATGGCAGATTTGTTGGCTGATGTTGACTGCACCCTATTTGCTCTGGTGTAATTTCTTCCAATGATGGTGTAACAGTCTTTTCTATGTTCTTCCAGTTTTACACCAAGACATCTTCCTGTTTTTCCTACGTAAACACTGGTACATAACTTGCAGGGGATGCTATAAACTAATTCACAAATATTGTTTTTGTCAGGGTGAAATAGTAATTGTCTTAGTGTTCTATGTGGCTGCATTGCTGTTACTATTCCATGTTTAATCCCTTTAGACATGGTAGGCCTACTATAAGCCTTTGTTCTTCTCCATATTTGGCTGTTTCTCTTCCATCTTGTCTTGTTTTTTTGTCCTCCATCTTCTCCTTCACCTTCTTGATACTCCATTCTGTTTGAAGTTGAAAGACTTTAGATCCAATCCTTCCTGTGTGAACCAAGCTTGTCACATTAGAGTGCCTAGCATATTAGCAGATTAGTGATTACAAAGTGAATTGAGCAAGCACTGAAAATAACTAAATAAAGTGCCCATGTGATGTTGATCATTGCTTTGTTTTGTGAAACAACTGTTTAAAAGCTATTCAATTTGCCCATCAAGGAAAATTTCCAGAAAAACTTAAAATTGCTAAACTTACACCAGGTGAAAAACTATCAACCTATTTCAATACTTCAAGTGATTTCTAAGTTATTTGAGAAAGCCATCTACAATCAAGTACAACAGAAAGATTTGTACAATAAAAATCAATATGGGTTCTGAAAAGGACATTCCACAGAACACGCTGCCCCTGAATTGGTTGATAGATGAATCTCTGAAATGGACAATGGTGATATTCCACTAACCATACACATGGACTTATCAAAGCATTTGATTCGATAAACCACGAAATATTGCTACGTAAGCACCATTATTATGGAATCTCTTAAACAGAAAACAATACGTACAGTGCAATGAAACATTTTCAGAATACATCACGGTAACAACAGGTGTGCCCCAAGGGTCAATATTAGGACCGTTGCTTTTCATCATTTATATAAATGATTTATCTGTAGATACTTACCATGCAATCTCTTATGCAGAAGATATCACTCTTTTCAAAGCTTTAAGTTTGTCTAAAAATGTAATTAAACCATCTGCCACAATCCTGGAGACAGAACTTCAAAACATACATAGTTGGCACAACTCAACAAATTGTCCCTAAATATTGAAAAAACTAAATGTATGCCATATTCACCACTTTCAACAAACCCATCAATTATCCATAACTACATATTGATGGCACTGCCCTAGAATTTGTTGACAATTTTGACTTCTTAGGAATCGTTTTTAATAAGTATATGAAATGGGACAGTCATGTTGATAAAATAGCCAATAGAATCTCCAAAGCAATAGGCATACTGAAAAAACTGAAACATACACTTCCTCTACATACACCCAAAATTATATACAACTCTTCAATAAATTCACATCTGCACTATGGTCTCCTATGTTGGGGCTATCAAACAAATAGACAATTAAAGCTACAGAAGAAAGCCCTCAGAATAATTACAAACTCTGTATATAATGCTAACACAAAACAAAATCAATTACTATCAATAACAGATACATATACAATAAAACCATTAATGTTTCATTATAAGTTTACAAAAAATCTCCTCCCAGATTATTTTATCTCCGTATTAAAAACTATGCATTAGCGAGAAACCCTTAACCTCAACAAAAGAAATGGATTATACCTGACACATAAAGTAAAACATAAATTTGCTGAAAATAGCATCAGATATAAACCAATTATTCTTAATAAAACTCCTAATAACATTCTTGAAAAAACTAGAGACACATAGTAACATTAGCTATAAATTGTACATACAAAATTGTCTTTGGGACAAATACAAAACTGATTTTACAGTAGAAGATTGCTTTACATGTCAAATAAATGCTACTGGTACTGTGTAACACGCTATATTTCACACTATGCTTTTTGACATACAAGGGGCACCCTCGCTAGCGTCCTAATTGAGACAAAATGGGTGTCCCTTGACTCTCTATGTTTCTTATTTTGTGTAATCCAAAGCATCATTGTATTTAATTTTTGGGTCAAATAAATTCATATTCATTGTCATTATTGTAATTGTCAAGAATTTTGTTACTTTGTTTTATAACCAGTCAAAGTTGGCTGGTGATATTGAATGGTCTTTTACTGCTAAAACCTACTAACAATAACAGCCAAAGTAACGTGGCAGAAACACTTGGAAAGAATGAAAGATTTTGCATTGTTTGTCAGTGTGACCACTTTTCTGCGAGGCACTTTAATGAATTCGATCGCTTGTATCAACTTGCAATGTTGAATCTCTATGTGACAGTGGTGCAAGAAGCAGTTGAATCCTGGTTAGCAGTGTAATCTAACTTGTGAAGGACATACTCTAACCGTCCAGTGCTAATGGTTTGAAGCTCAGTCAGCTGATAGATGATGAGATGATAAGTCTTGGAGTCCACACTATGTTATACATTTACTCCATGAGTGGTTCTTTTACTAGACACCGAGAAAACACCCTGCTGAGATGTACCCCGTGAAGATTAGGATGCTTGACTATAGCAACAAGGAATAGGCCTATACTGATTTCAAGGACTGAACGTGTGACTTGCATGTAGTTACTGCATGTGTACTGTAGTAATCTGTCCATGTTTATTTAGTTTGTTTATTTTGAGATGAGGGTTCATGATCAATCGAAAGCTGTAATTTCAATGAAAAATATAATTAGATATTTTTTCTTTGTGGTAACTCTATAGAAGAACACAAGAGGGCAGGAATAGCATTTTCGAGCCTGCCTCCTATCGTTTACTGACCATGTTATCAGAAGTTAGCTCTACGACTGGGACGGAGTCTTTGTTTACCAGGAGCTTGGATGAACTAGTTCATCCAAGCCAGGGGTGTAAAACTATGATTATGACTGCCTGGCTAATAAAATAGTTATTTTGAAGTTTTTTATGAAAATGCAAATCCCTCTATTTTAAGACTACAACTTTTGGACTCTCATCCATATTTTATTTACATGAGTATGTGTCCTATAGGTGCAGATTTACAAGCAATGACTTTTTGACAGTAGTAATTCCTTAAAATCTGAATTTCTTTGAATAAGTTCCACATTAAATTTGATATATGACATAATTGTCCCATAATCATATCTGTTCAGTTAGTGTGATAACATTATTTGATTTTGATTCGATTTATTTATATCTTATATATTTGCAATATATAAAAAATAGATATTTTTGTAGTGTGATAAAATAAAAAAAAACACACTAAAGTGGAATTGAGTGGGATTTCTTTTGCTCAAACGCCAGCATAGAACACAATAGGTTTGTAGGTTATTTGTTAGAATGAGTTAAAATAGAGGGATTTGCATTTTCATAAAAAACTTCAAAATAACTAGTTATTTTTCATTTTGAATTACAATTGATTAACCTGGTTAACTATTATTATCTCTGGGAGTCCACTATAATTCTCAGGTGTGTCTTGAACTTGCTGTCTTCCTGTGATGGATGTAGTAGGCCATCTGTAATGAGAAAGCAGTTAAATGTCTGGCAAAGTTTCTGAAATATATTTGCAATACAAATATTGAAAAAATAAGAAATGTGAACAGATTTAGGAACAAGAATTGCAGTTTGTCTTGCTGCAGTTCAAAAAGAAACATTACCATCCATTTGATCACCAACAGTAGCTCCTGACAGTGGAATGTTTACAGGTTCTTCATCAAATGCAAATTCCATAGGCATAACTTCTTTCTGAAGTGATGGTGAACTGAAATTTGGTTCAGTTTCACAGTAGTCAGTAGTTTCAAGGCAAATTTTGGTTGTCAGACCTGAGTTTCGAGTAGTTGAATCAATGGCTGACTCTTGATGAGAGGTTAGCACAGGTGATCTTACTATTATATTTCTAGTTGATGTCAACCCAATAATTTTTCAAGTATTCTCGAACAACAGAACCTGCTACCTCCAACAGGGTGCGCTTAAAGACATCACACAAACAAACAAGTACACTGTACAGATGGGTTAAGTTGATTAAAATAATAACTATGCAATTAATGATGCGCACTACAATAAGCTTGAACAAAACGCTTGCATAATAAAAATGGTGAAGGAGGGGTGGAGGGTGGAAATTAAAACAAGCCACAAGTGATGCTAACACTGCTGCAAATGCTCTGACAAGGGGTGAAACTTTCACCCCAAAGATGGGGTGATGCTAATCTGCATGGATAAGCAGTGACGTGCTGGTATGCATCTTTAAAGACTATTAATATATTAATATCCATTAAAGACATCACACAAACAAATAAGTACAGATGGGCGAAGTTTATTAAAATTAATAACTATACAATTAATGATGAGCGCACCAATAAGCTTGAACAAAACGCTTGCATAATAATGACATAAAAACAAAGATCAAATAAGCATAGTTAGGTTTTTTAGTATACGCTCTACTTGTGGAGTTTTATATTACGAGCAGTACCACGGTTAATAATTGCACAGGCTGCTTGGTTATCAGTATGACTATCTTGTTTGCCCATTGAAAAGCCCAGAGATTGGCAGCACGTTCGAATGCCAGAACTTCAAGGTAATTAATGTGTAATCCAGCTGCTCCAGGCCAATCAGGCCACTGAATGTTAAAAGCTTGACCAGCAAATTAACCAACCCCTCCCTGGGGGCAAGCATCAATACATACAGGGGCATAAAGTCTTTTATCAATCATGGGCAAAGTGCCACATAAATGCACAGAAAAAGCAAGCCACCATGAAAAATCTAAGCTCATGACCTTTGTAATCCTGGTTCTGTGTGAGGGAGCCTGTAACAAGTTACTACAATCCAATATAAGTTGCTGGTGGGGCCTACCACCTTGGATTACCTGGCTGGCCCAAGAAAGCTTGCCAGCAAGAGGTTGCAGTTGCTTTTTTTAAAACTGATTTGCGCTGATTAATATCTTTGACTTGCTGTAGAAAGGTCTCCAATTTCTCCTCGGGAAGTGACAAGGTGCAGGTGCTAAGCTCAACTACAACGAATGTGATGTGCTGGGCTGGGCCCACAACTTTAATGTAATTAATGCTAAAGCCCAGATAACGCAGGAGTTTGATGAGTTCCAGGGCTTGTCTGCTACACTTCTTTGGTGTCCGCAATCAGAAGGAAGTCATCAAAATAGGCTATGCCTTTAGGGAAGCCTTTAATAGTGTGCCCTAGCCAGGAAAACTTGTCACATGTGGCCAGGTTATTGAGGGCATTGCCTGGAGGTTGACTGCAGTCATGAATTAGTCTAACTTTGTCTGAGTCTTTTAAAATAGCCCTCAATGCAGAAATAATGTGTGGTTTTTCCTGAGTGATGATATAATGACCATTGTCAATTTCTTCGTGAATCTGTGCTTCCACCAGGGGGCTTTATCAGGTGCTGTGGCAGATTGGTAATTTGCCTGCCACATGTGGGGGGGGGGGGGAGGGCATCATAGTAACACAAAAACCATGCTTAATTACATTTAACAGAAAATCTCGTTTTGGATCATCCAGGGGTAGCAATGCTTGCCATGCTTCATAGTTCCGTGCATCATCCCTGGTGACCCCTACTGGCCGTTTGTTGGATTCTTTTCTGCAGCATCAGGGAATCTTTTATGCACATATTCACACTGGGATCCAAAAGCACAAATTTGCCACCAGAATTCTACCACAACTTACATTCCTCTGTTGTAGCACTGGGTCTGGCACGGTATTGTTGATGCACATTATGAGAGGTTTTCCTGGGGGTCGGCAACTGCATTTGGAGGGCCATCCTCATGTCTCCCCAAGGAAATCCATGTACAGGCTAGAGTTCCCTGTATCGCTGGTCAAACTGCAGAGTGCTGCTCCACTCATACACAGCCATCTCAAATATTTGCATGGTATATGCAAGGTAAAATTTCACTTTATCCCTGCTTAGGTCACCAGCCGATATAAGATAGTTCATCAATTTCATATTTGCTGATCCCCACTCAGCTATTGCGATGACAGACAGGTTTTCTCACTCTACTTAAGGGATATTCTGCCATCCTCACCATGTGAAAGACCATCCTGTCTCTTCTCTTTTTTTTTGCAGCCATTCTTTGACTTTCTCTGGCAGAAAGTTGGCAATCTTTTCTGCCTTCTATCCTGTTGACCTGGCTGTTAGCGGGATTCATGGATCATAAGCCATGGCAGAAGCTGGGGCAACTACTTCTTTTTTTTTAGATATTTTATTAATGCTCCAACAGTTTTATTCAAGTGTCCCACTACTGAGGATCAGCAGTTCTAAAATGATATAAATAATTGTTCACACACACACAAAAGCCGATTGAAGTTCCGTCCCACTCTTTTAAGTTATTATCATAACATCCTCCAATTTGTGCTCAGTATTTTAGAGTGACATCGCCAAAATTCATGCGTTATTCTGAAATATGTCCTGGCAGTCTGACATGTGGATGATTAGTGCGCTTTTATATCCTATAAACACTTCATTTTTGTAAATTTTTAGTTGTCATTCCAAAATGATTGTTGCTACTTGGCAAAATTACTATATATATATATTGCAACTGCTACTCGATCAAAGTCGGATCTAAAAGTATGCACAGCACCAATTGGTGAGAGTAAAGCATATTTGTCATTGTTTGTTGAAAAGGTGCATGTCTATTGTACGTAAATATTTATGATATTTTAGATCATTTTCTTACATTTGCCAAGGTTTATATTTTTCAGTGACAGTATTAAGCCGACTATAAGCTAGCAGTAGACAGAAGCAGCCAGCTTTAGCCAGTTATAGCTACAGCCAGAAATAGGTTGCTACAGCTGTCTAGAGTCGACCGCATGTTTATATATAAATTCAGTACATAGAAAAACTGTATAGTTAGAAAACAGCAGTACTAAAATAAGCAAATGATAATTAAGGTTAATCAATATTTAAGCAATAACCAGATGGCAAGGTGGCTGGGGTATGATCTTCGTTAACCAAATGATCTTATTATAATTATAATAATTCAATAATAGAAAACAATATAATCAATTTTATGTGGCTTAAAAGCGTTTGGTTCTCTTTATATAATCTTGTACATTTTCAAATTAATGTAACGTATTTGTCTATTTAGTTCAGGAAAATAATCTAGCAAGCCCTGAGCTATAATTCTATCATATAACAAAAGAAAGCCTTGCTTTGAGACCTAGTTGATGTTCGTTAAAATGTTGGCATTCTAATTTTATAAAAGTTGATTAATTTTGTTTCTGGTGCACCATTACAGAATCTACAAGTGGGATCAGGCACTATGCTATAACTATTTAGTGATATTTTAAAGATTCCAGTGTTGGTTTATTTTTTTAGATCAACTGATAAGTTATTCCATAAGAGTATAGTTGACACTGTTAAACGATTTTTTTCAATTTAGTTCTAACATGGGGCACCCCCCAGATTGTTAGCATTTCTTAAGTTGTAAGTTTCAGAGTAAGAATTAGGCAATGTCAGGTGTGGCATGGTGCCCAGCAAATTTGAAAATATTGTATATAACTAACTTTTATTTGGCATTGTATTTTGGCCAAAGGAACATACATGTGCAGTTTTATTGAAATTGATGCATTTCTACCTATCGCACAACTCATGTGAATTTTCGCACTAGTTTATAAAGGATTTTACATTGAATTTCCTCTATTACATTAGATTAGATCAGAGCTCTATGTCCAGATCTCACTTGGAACGGTCGGTGCGCAATAACTCAATTTGCAAAGTGTAGCTATATACAGAGGAAGGCCGCTGGTGACAAAATTACATTGTCAGATCATAATCTGGGTAAATGAAATTTTATGCTGATTTTTCATCTGATCATGAGTTTAGTCATTAGATGTGAGATGCAGGTGCTTACATAGTGCCCTGAACACTTCAACAGGTTTCAGCAGCAAATATCATCAGTGAAATGAGCACGAAAAATGGTTTATACTTATAATATTAGATCAAGTACGATAGGAGTTTCTAAAGCAAAATTATATATTAATACTGTGGCACTTTTTTTTAGAACTGTGGCATTTTTCTTTATGCTTGCCATTGCCATGGAATACAGCTGCATCTTTTTATATATATTTTTCAAATTACAGATTGATCTATGTTGAAATTACATTAAAAATCCCAATAATTTCAAGCTACCAGTAGGGCGGTACTACAAATAATTGAAACAGACCTGTATCTCATTACAGTGTGGGGAATCGGCAAAAAATTCAGTTTACTTAATGCAAAATATAACGAAAGCAGAAAATCAATGGAAAAATCCTACATAAACTAGTGTAAAAGTTCACGCGAGTTGTGCTACAGGTAGAAATGCATCAATTTCAATGAAACTGCACATGCATGTTCCATTAGTCAAAAGGCAATACCAAAAACAAAAAGTAAAGTTGGATTTGGTAGCCTTGGGGCACCAGCCAAACCCTAATGTCTGTAATAAGCCATATCATATAATTTCAAATTATCTTTGAAAAATAATTTTGCATGGTTAACGTTCCTTATCTTGAGTTATAAATAACAAGCAATGGAAAGACAAAATTTATGAATCATCAAAAGTTCTTAATAGATAACAGGAAGCAGCAGTTTCAAGTGCATTTTCTTTTTCTTTTTTTTCAAAGTCACGATTTAAGCCCCCTTATGTGCATTTCAAACCATAAACCACTCACTCCAAACTTGATTTACTCTTAATCAATATTTTTGTACCTGAATTTGGGATTAGTATAAGACAAAATGTATTAAATCTCTAAACTGCGATCACAACCATACTGGCATAATTGCAATCATTAGTACCTGTGTTTCTATCACATAACCCGATCTCACTTTTAAACATTATTTTAAGTACCGTAAACTGGGGTATCTTTGTTTGCTTTTGCAACTATTACTGGCTTTACCAAAACAGACAAAGAAATATTAATGCATTTCATGGCACCTAAATGGACCTTATATATGAAGATATACACACAGTGTACAGTTTCTTGAAACTCATAATCATAACAAATTTATTTTACAAAATAATGGGCAGCCAAAGTTACCCTGCATTAGGGTAACTTTGGGAACCCATGACACAGCCATTGGTGGGACAGCAGCAATACCTATTTACCCATAAATGTTGATAGTATATCACTGTACCAAATAACAGCATTAAAAAGTAATTGATGATTTTGCAATGATGTGACCCTGTTACTTAATAAACAAATCTCTGCACATACTTCATGCAGACTGCATTGTAATATTCCACAAAACTGGGGACCCTTGAGGCCAAGAATACCCCACACTAAGCTTCAGATGGCTGAAATACTAATTTTCTTTGTCTCTACCATGAAATATATAAAGTGTTTAAATTAATCTTGCACCATTTTGATCTGTGAACAGATTACATGCTTACTGGCGGGTGCTTAATAGTGCACCATAAAAATGGCAACAGTTTACCTTCAAAGCGTTGACAAAATAAGACTTTGAGTGAATTTAATAAAATAATGTTCACCTAATCTATAAACTGATACGTTCACAGATTCTTATCATGTGCTTTATTAGACCATTAATACTTGGGCTCAATAAAGTCATATCATCAACATAGCTTATAGCACCACAGTAACGTATTCCAATCCACCATCGAATAGAACAAATAGAATATAAAACTTCGTTTATCTCATAATGAACAGTAATATTTAGGATGTACAATTCATCCATAGAACAAGATTAATACCACACTTGATTAAAGTATCTTCATCCTGTAAATATTGGATGACACATTTAGTATTTAAGAAAATGTAAGGTATTTGCTAAAAATTAACCATTACATTAGCATAACTTTTTTTTCATTTTTGAAAATTGGGTTAAACGATCTATGGTATCTTCTCTGTGGAAAAACACCACTTTAATTTAAGTAGACTTAACAATTCTGCTGACATACCATCATATCAAGGTAATGGATGGAGTCGTAAATAAACCTGAACAAGCACTCGTGTTATCTATTTTTGTAAGATTTATATAAATGTTTTTGAAACCTGTTTTCGGAAACATCAGGACTGGGTATAAATCTTTATTTTCGTTATTATGTAACGAAACATGACTTTGGATCTTTTGCTCCCAATCAAATGCACAACTCAATATATACAGTCCATTTGTTTCACTATATGCTTTCATTTGTGCAAAATATGGAGTTATCTAAAGTGTATGTGTACATGATTGCATTATTTATGTTTAAGTATAAAAAAGGTGAATGCCCAGCGTTGTTTGATTCCATGTTTACAGATAATTATCATTACCATAGTTATGAAACTAGGCAACATATGAAGCTACATGTTCCTATATTTAGTTGTAATTTTTGTCAACGAATTATAAGATATAAAGGCGCTGTCATCTATAATTATTTTGCAGATATTGTTCCACAAGACCTATCAATTAATGTTAAAAAATACCTCCTGTACAATAGTTTAGAAACAACTTAAAATGATATATCTTATTTATTATTGGATTTAATATGTACTTAGCCGTTTATTTAGTTTTCAATTATCCAAGCCATACATGAATATTGTATAATATAATTGTATATAGTTTACCAAATATGCACGTATGTGCATCTGGTTGGAATTATTTGAATGTTTAATATCATGTGATCTATATAATACTATGTATATTGTTTAAATCCAATAAATTAACTCAACTCAACTCAACTAGTCTCTGATACGATTTCAGATTCAGTTCAGTTGACATTATTTTTGTATCTGACCTAAATCCTTAAGATACCCTCTATATATCGGAACTCTTATTGATCGAAATATACTCTAAAATCAGGTTTACTAAATTTGTTCTGAGCCTTGTGAAGATTGCCAGCGACATCACTGATTTTTGTGTAAATTTAAGCTGTGGTCAGAGCTTAAATTACCTAACTTTGGCATGTTTTTTTGTCTTCCTTGAATAATATTGAGCAACTAAAGCCCCCATCTCACATAGCCGGTTTTGCTGTAGTGAACCCGTAGTATTATATAACGGTTACGCAACGCTCTTCCCAGCTCTAACCCGATGGCTACCCGTGGATACCCGGCGATACCCATCGAGTAACTCCTGGGACTCGTGGCCAAGCCGGGAGTTTCGGGCCCAGTAGCCGGGTATGCCATGCTTGCATGGCTCACCCTAGCAACTCCCGGGTGACAAAAAAGTCGGCGGATTACCCGTGGAAGTCGGCGGATTACCTGTGGAAGTATGCGAGTTATCCGTGCCTAATTTTAGCAGTAGTAAACCTGACGGCTAGTTGAGGGGTACTAGGGGTAAGTCGACGAGTAGTACGGGTGACTCAACAGCTTCCACGTGTGACTCGCTGACTGCTACCAGCATTAGCGTAGGCAGGGAGGGGGGTTGTATATACTTTAAGAGGCTGCTGCTCCCCGGAGTGTATCAATGCAGGCAGAGCTAAGTGCCTGCTGCTCCCCTAATATAAGTTCGATTTTCGTCAAATAAAACTGGATTGTAGCATAGGTCATACTGATTCCATACGTGTTTTCGGATCGAAAATAGACCAAATATTAAGCGAGATATTCTATATTATATAATAAGCATATAAAATATTATAAATCTATCTGTCTCTCTAAACTATCTATCTATCTATCTATCTATCTATCTACATAACTATATATCTACATATCTACATATCTATCTATCTATCTAACTATCTACATTAAAGAACAGCGATTAGTGTTGGGGTTTTTTTTGACAAGAATATTCTTGTTTTGCCCAGTATACCTTATTAATTTTCCTCACTTTATCTATTATAAACTGCCATGCTGCAGGAAACACAAGGGTGCTGGACTGATGCTTTTCTCTTTGGTATTTTCGAAGTGTAAAGTCAAGACTCAATAGTTTTGACCATCATATATACAGTGTTTGGATATGCTTTATTGCAATTCATTCCTACTCATTCTGCCAACTGGCCAATGGGAAGAACTTTTCCTTGGGTTTTGTAAAAGTCAATTAACCTATATATATGTAATAGCAATCTGCCGTGACCGTTATGTCAATTGCTATTAGCATTTTGAATGATACAAAGAATGGGGTAAAACATGCTTTTTCATCATTGATCACATGCATTAATTGAAATTCTGAATTGACCGTTACGTCAATTGCTATTAGCATTTTGAATGATACAAAGAATGGGGTAAAACATGCTTTTTCATCATTGATCACATGCATTAATTGAAATTCTGAATTGACCGTTATGTCAATTGCTATTAGCATTTTGAATGATACAAAGAATGGGGTAAAACATGCTTTTTCATCATTGATCACAAGCATGAATTGAAATTATAAAATGGACCGTTATGTCAATTGCTATTAGAATTTTGAATGATACAAAGAATGGGGTAAATCATGCTTTTTCATCATTGATCACATGCATTAATTGAAATTCTGAATTGACCGTTACGTCAATTGCTATTAGCATTTTGAATGATACAAAGAATGGGGTAAAACATGCTTTTTCATCATTGATCACATGCATTAATTGAAATTCTGAATTGACCGTTATGTCAATTGCTATTAGCATTTTGAATGATACAAAGAATGGGGTAAATCATGCTTTTTCATCATTGATCACAAGCATTAATTGAAATTCTGAATTGACCGTTATGTCAATTGCTATTAGCATTTTGAATGATACAAAGAATGGGGTAAAACATGCTTTTTCATCATTGATCACATGCATTAATTGAAATTCTGAATTGACCGTTATGTCAATTGCTATTAGCATTTTGAATGATACAAAGAATGGGGTAAATCATGCTTTTTCATCATTGATCACAAGCATTAATTGAAATTCTGTATTTCACCTGATTCCTGTTTATTATGCATAGTAAAGAGGGAGATTGTCTATAATATGTTTTGATCATGGATGGAAAATGCAATATCAATTTTAATTCCAGTTGGATTATTTTCAGAAACAACAAGAACGAAATATTAATAATTTATATAAAATGAAATAAATATCTAAAATGATTACTCTAACTAGAGTATATCTATCTATAGATAGTTTCTATCATTGTTTTATTTTCATTTTTTATTTGATTACGATTCAATGAATTATTGATAGTAACGTATTATTAGGTGTAGATCTTATAACTATCTGTCTATCTACATATCTACATATCTATACTCTATGAGGTATTATTAACTTTATTAATATTCTTGTTTTTGCCAAGTATACTCCATTTATTTCCCTCACCTTATCTATTATATAAATCTTATTTGACGAAAATCAGACTATATACCAGTCGGCTTACTTCCAGGACCCGTAGAACCCATCAAGTGACCCGTAGAACCCGCCAAGTGACCCGCCAAGTGACCCGCCGAGTGATCCGCCGAGTGACCCACCGAGTGACCCGCAGTGTGACCCGCAGTGTGACCCGCAGAGTGACCCGCAGAGTGACCCGCAGAGTGACCCGCAGAGTCCGTCGCCAACCCAGCGAAAAAGCTGTTGCATAACCGTTATATAATACTACGGGTTCACTTCGGCAAAACCGGCTAAGTGTGAAAGTCGCTTAATAAGACGCATATTCTTGTCATTAAAACTGACTGATATATTACTATTACTGGAAGATGTACCTGTAAAGTGATGGCGAGTGTTACTGACCAACCAAATTCGATTAAAAAAAGATATATATAAAGATATATACATATCATGAATAAATTAAAATTGTGACATGATACATCATATCTTGATTAGTTAAAACCACCAATTTTTCTTCTGGTAACGGAAAGTAACTAAACCAGGTGGTATTCCCCAGGGGCGGATTTAGAGGGGAGTCAAGGGGGTCTCGCATTGAGTGTAGATAGGGCAGCAGAGCAACCGTATCTCCTGGCACATGGGTGGGGAGGGGGTCCCCATTTAGGTCCATGGATGGGGAGGGAGTCCCCATTTAGGTCCATAACAACAAATGTAACACTATGATTCACTGTTTTTGTTAATAAAACTAAAATAAATAACTAAGTTCTCTAATGCGAACGAAAGTCAAAAGGAGAATTTTATGTCAAGTTGTTGTTCAAAACACAACATGCTTTATTGACATTGCTCTAGATCAACTATAAATAAACACGTGTACTGCTTTTTGGGTGGTAAATCCTTCACTTGGAACCCAGATTATAGAAGTGGCTCAATGTTGAAATACCTGATTTATGAACTTCTGTTGTCAAATTATACATGTATTTTACTGCACTCTCAACACATCAAAGGATCACATATATTATTCCTATCATCTCATTCTTCAAAATATGTGATGCATTTTGCTAATAAATAACAGTACTGATTTGTTGAAGATGTTATCTTTTGAGAGTTGCATTGAAAAAAAAAAACCATTCGAAATGGTAAAAGGTCCAAAAGCAAGGAAAACATCTCTGATGCTTTATGAACCACTTGAAACATTGAGAGGATGAGTTACTGAATAAATCCATTTTCAGAAATTTGCAGTCGTTAATCAACTCTCTTCAGTTTTACTATAAAAGTGAACGTGGTCCAAGAACAAGAGAACAGAGCATCCCAGGATGTGGAGACTCAGCATTCACATTCTTCTTCTTGGTAAGTTTTTTTTAAATTTTCTTGTCCGTTACTGGGCTTCACCCATCATTACATACACATTTGGAAATGACATCAGGTAACAAATTAAATACTTGCATTGTCTATAAATTAATACAACAATTAAATAAATAATGTAACTACAGAATAAAAATTTGAACGAAGCCAATTATTTTTAATTTAAGTACTGTACTTCTAAAAAATTTACATATCCTACAGTAGTTTGCCATTGTATTCAGCAAAAAGTTATATATGCTTATGGCAGCATCGAAGTCTGTCATGTCAATTAAAGCAGGCTATTATACAGCATGTCTGCTGCTGGGGAAACTAACAACTGTAAGGGGGGGGGGGAGATACACCTTTGACAATTTTATGATCCCAATGTAAATGGAAATAGAGGGTCAAGTAAATGGGCTGTTCCTGGTATCCGAACATCCTACATAACTTAAAATACACCCGTACTCGGAAGCCCATTTAAATTACATGACATTGAACGTTACTTTAAAGAAATTGTTTCATGAATGCAATGGCATAAGTGAAGTGCAAAGTTTTGATCAGCACTGAATAGCTCTGCTGGTAATCTAGTGGAGATCAGTATCTATCCAGGGTTATCAGGAACCCCAAATGTGATTATTCTTCAGTTCGTGGTGACATGGTGAAACCAGACCCTAATGACCTAAAGCTGCAAAAACCGAATCATGCATGCCACCTTTTGTCAGCCAAATCTAAAATGTCATCCCCAGATAGCATTCCAAATCGTCTCAACATCAGCGCGATGCTGGACCGATTTGGAATGCTATCTGGGTATGGCATCTGGCCCAAAGAGTGCTTTACTACTGTGGCAGTCGTTAGACAGATAATTGGACCTTACGCGTTTAGTAAGGAGCGCCTCAAAGCTTGCCAAACTGTGGAGAAAACTCCCTCATTCATAGGTGCAGACTTGTGATGTTCTTTTTTTATACCTGGTATAGGTCTACTCTTGTACACTAGCTAAGCACACTTCTAAACCCATACCATGGTCAGATGGTAACGTAGCTAAATTTTCTGAATCTTACATGATATCATTTCAGTTGTTATATCCTACAACATCTTGCAAATCTATGGACAATGTGAGTGGGTTTTTTTAAAAATCTAATTCTAATATAGAGATTACAGTTATTACCTACTTTTACTAGAATTAAAATCTGCATTACAAAAGAATGATAAGAGTTTATGTATCTTTCTTTCGTTCAGCTTACTGTCCCAGGAAAAGGGCCACTAGGAGATGTCCAGACGGTACACACACCTGTGAGTGTCCAGGGGACAAACGGAGAGTCAGCTACAATATCCCTTGTGACAGGACGGTAAGAATTGAACCCATGACTGTATGAAGAAATGCTTGGAGTCTCAATTAAACATTTGTCATATTATCTTTGATAGTACAGGAAATATCAGAAATTGACCAGTTATGAAGTAATTAATTTAATGTCTTATATAGACCAATTGACTATGAACTAAGGGAGAAGCAATTTATCCAAATATTATTTCTTCTTCACAGAGATAATAGTATGTGAGTTTCAACATGGTTCAGGCCAAAAGTTATATTATAATCCTAAAAATTTGCTTGGGACTCTTACTAGCAACTTATATTTTCTTGTATCTCATAAATTACAAAGTATGTCATTGTTCAATTAACAATCAACTCTAAAGCCAGTAAAGATTTAGAAAAAAAAACCTCTTCTCCACAGGGTCCATTGAAATGTGGCCGACCCAGACATTCCAACAACTGCCAGCGCTATTCACCTTGCCATTCGTGCCAACATCGTGTTAGCAATTCGGACTGGAATGTTTGTACGAGGTGTTTGAATAGAGGTTACACAGGTGGAAGATGTAATGTCGGTAAGTCACCAAATTTCCTCCTATTTTACATTCCATATGATATGTAGCATTTAAATACAAAGTGTGTTTAAACCTATGATCGCCATATTTCCAGAATAAGTTAATGACTTCCAATAAGTAAAACAATTGCTTACCATCCACAGATATAGATGAATGTCGTTCAAGGAATGGCGGTTGTGCCCAAATATGCACCAACACTCCTGGTAGTTACAGATGTAGCTGCCATTCTGGGTTTACCTTGGCATCCAACAGGCACAACTGTATCAGTAAGTCTCTTTTATTTTATAAAAACATCCCATTTCTTATCTAGTGCAATGAAAGTCAGAAAATGTATGCGCTCATGCATATGATATGGGTAAATCTAAGGCTATGACAGAAGTTTGTTAATTTAGTCGAATTGGGTTGGCCTACTATTGATTTATACATGGCCAATTGTGCTATTTTTCGGATAAACGCATGGAAACCATGTGTTTTCCATGATTCAGATTCAGATTCTTTTTATTTTGCCAAACAAAAAAATACTTACAATTTATTTTCATATTTTCATTTATAAACATTTGTTTCGCAAGGAGACCTCACAAAGATAAATATATTTTATCGCTAGCATGAGGCCACCTGGAGAGATCTATTAATATTACATAGTGAACATTAAATCAAACACAATATGGAAATTACTCTCATCAGTAGTGGTCTCATCTACATTAATCATCTCAAGTTAAAATATATATTGTTGAAAAGTATTATGAAGAAGCAGCAGGATGAAAATTTATACATATATAGCAATTTTCAATACTGCAGTCTGCAGAATAAGATGCTACAGTGTTATTTTTCACATATTTCTTAAATCCATCTAATTTATGTGTTTCTAGTTTTTCTCTGTAAGTTATGGACATATTATTAAGGGTTTTTATAATCTATACGTAATACTCTGTTTTGCAAATTCATGTTTAATTATATTAAGGGAAGTCGTAGTTGACCAGCTATTCGAGTTTCATAGTAGTGAGGATCATCTCTAAATAGCAGTAGCAAATCAAGAAAATACTGTGGCAAGGCATTGTTGAATAGTTTATGGCAGAATTTCAGGTCACACAGTGCACATGCGTTTATCCTTCTCATGGAAAACGCACATGGCACATTTGGCCATGTACTATTACATTTATTGTAAACAAAAAATATTTATGGAATAAACATCTCTCTCTCTACCTAGCAAAGATGTCACAGTAAGATAAGATTATTTTAGAGGTTGGTTGATTTTCAGGGAATTCATGCGGACGTCTTCCTGAACCAGAAGGAATGAAAATTGTCTCAGTCCCTGCCACAGGAGCAAGAGATTGGGAGTATCAATCCTCTGCAGTATACTCATGCCTCCGTTTGAACCATTTCATTGTGGAACATTCCAAAAGAACTTGTGCTGTAAAAAGTAATACGAATGGCATGTATTGGACAGGCAGAGTCCCTCGTTGTGCAGGTATCATAATTGTTTACAGATAGGTAAAAGTTAAGGCATTTATAATAATTATTTTGGATAAGTAATACTTCGGTATTTATTACTTGATATACATTGTAAATACACAAAAATGTGGTATTTGTTTTAATCTTTTAATCATTATATGCAGGTATTTATCATATTAGATAAGTGAACAATGTCGAGCATGACTTTTTTTTCAAGCTAATTTTCAGCAAATAAGGCAATCTTAAATATAATTTGTGGTATTATTCCAGCTAAATGCTATGCAGACAAAGACCATGTAAAATGCAGTGTCCCAGGAGTAGACCCTACAGTATGCAGTCAACTAGGATGTTGTTATCATAGGCAGGAAGGAACCTGCCACGCCAAGCCAGGTATTTAATTTCTACATTCACTTAATGTTAAAATTGGAATTTAATTTTCATTTAAGGGAACATCAATATAGAAATACCGAAATAATGATTATAGTATTGTAAAATTTGTAGAGCACTTTTTGCAAACTGTTATATGTGTTTGTAAAACATTGCTACCAAATACTAAAGTGTCTTTTATTTTTCATGGGGTGACTTGTTTCAGCTACATGCTACAATTTTTTCTTGCAGGGCAGCTATATATTGAATACAAAGACATGAAGCCACAGTCTTCATCTCTATATTTTAAAGTAGACAACACAGGCAGTTGCAAGGAGAAGTGTGACAAGAATGAAAAATGTTTATCCTTCGCTGTCATCCACTCATCCAATCAGATTGTAAGTACTACATACTATACAGACCCTGATATATATATATATATTTTAAACCCTTGATAGACGTCTAAAATGTACATATTTAAGTATCTATCTATTTCTTGCAGACCTGCCACCAATACTACCAAACCCGAAATCAATATACCCAAAAGGGTGCATTAAAACCATACCGGAATTCCTTGTATTATGACCGGCTGTACTTCCAAGATGACATTGACTGGCGAGGTACTTACTACCTGCACACAAAACGCACCATTTTATTTTTTTTATTTTCAATATATTGCACAATAGCGCTGGTTGTCGCCTAAATTGAGTAATAACCAGGTTGTAGAGTTCTGTGAAAGATCTCTAATTTTTGTTTTGCCTGTGAGTGTACAGTGAAAACTTAAATTGGAATTACATGTTGATGGTGTATCCAAAAACGATTTTCTAGAACTTTAGAAATAATGTCAAAGCTTAGGAAACTTCCAACAAAATTCAATGTGCTTTTGAGCATCTACAATAAATTAGCACCTCCATGCTTAAACTATGGGACAGAACCAGATAATTAAAATATGTGCCTATGTCCTGCTATTTCTTTCACATTTGTAATCTCTTCGATATTGGCATACATTTTGCCTTTGGGAAGTCGATAAACAAAAAACTAAAATATTTGTGCTTCATTCTAATTTTGTAGTTGTGAGAGGGACCATTCACAAGAAATTTGAGTATGGCTGCTACAACACTGAAACAGCAGAGAAACACCTACCTGTGGTAGCCATGAAAGAAAGCCTGATGACAAGCATGAAATGTTCAGAGACCTGCAAGAATATTGGATACAGTTTCTCTGGAGTGAAGGTAATAGCAATCGAAAATATATGTCAAGATTAGAAACTCATTGGCAATGCTGGCCTGATGTCAGGTTAATGTGATGTGTTATTTAGGTATTTTTCGTGCATGGATTCAAATCAAAATTTTTGTGAGAAACAACTCAGTCCGGTCGACATGTGCAAAATGGCGACATCACGTATGTCAACATTTAACAACTCTGAAATTGCCAGGCAGCCCTCATTTTCAAATACAAATGTAGTGTGTATTTGATGATACAGAGTGAGACCTTAATCAATGATCTATCCATCTGTAGGTAAATGAATGTCGATGTGGCAAGGACATTCCTTTGATTGAATATGAGGAAGAGGACACTACAACAGCAGCAAATCAAACCCAGCTGCAGCTCTGTCAGACCAAATGTACTGGTGATGCCAGCCAACCTTGTGGTGGCCATAATGCTTACACTGTACGACATGCGCCAAACGGTGAGTCACATAAGTTATTGGTTTATGAATGATATATCAACATCTCCAAAACATTTCAGCTGAGCTCTCTGGTATAACGTGATTGCTGCTTCAGGATATTACTTAGTTATTCCAGCACCAAGGGGCAAAACGATAATTATTCCAGCACAGGTTAGACTTACTAGAAGATAACCCATTTGCGAGCCTTTTTGCAGATGATATTTGTGGTTCACATTCTGATCTGATTGAAATATTATATTGCTAAACTTAAATGCCACGAAGAAAAATTAATAGAAATATTTAGGATTTTCCTATTATTTCTTCAACAGATAATCGCTACATTGGATGCTATGCTGATGTTATCCACACCATGCCAATCAGAATATGGCACAGGAGTGATAACAAAACAGTTGAGGACTGCATCCAAGGATGCGCGCAACTGAATTACTCGTATGCTGCAGTACAAAATGGAGGAGCATGTTTATGTGGAACCCAATATCCCTTTAAAGCTCAGGCATCTCTACAGAAGTGCAATGTGCCTTGTGTGGCAGACAGGCATGACCAGTGGTGTGGAAGTGAAGAGTACAACAGTGTTTACAGAACCGATACTGGTAAGAAATCACAGTAATACATAGTTTTACTCATTAGTGTATGCATTACCTCCTGGCTCATGGGCTAATATTGACGATATGTCATTTTAGCATTTGACCTGACGAGTATTGAGGTTTCCTACTTCGCAGCCAGTTTGTAAGTATTAACTGGTAGTTTTAACAGAATGCAATTTAGGTATTTTTACTGCTTTAATTGCCTGATTGTCAACTTGCAGGTATCATGGGGAGAGAACCATTGAAACTATTGACACCTACTTATTCACTTACTTTCCTCAACTAAAGAACTTTGTGACCAAAAAGCAAGTATCAAACAAAATTTTATGACTTAAAAGTTATACATTCAACCTATTGTCAATATTCTTTAATTTTGATTAATGTTACTTCAAGGTTGGTGATATCATCATCACATCCATTCCTGGCTCCAAAAGAAGACTATTTCTGTTCCTCTGGACATTGCTACAAACCCTGTGGGGCTCTTGAGATGGGCAATCAAGTTCTTGGAAATGAAATATATATTACTATCAGACAGATAGTAATCAGATACTCTGAAGTCATAAGAATCTTGCAAGGCAAAACTCCAAGACAAGTGAACATCTATGCACAAGTGGTCTATATTGACACTAACTTAGTGCTTGATTATGCTCTAATGATCAGGGCTAGGCAAGTTTTTATAGACAGGGATCGAGCGGCATACATTAAGTTTACTGGAAAAGCTGATTTAAACTTCAGTGACAGAGAGTGGCAAAGAGTTACTAAGAATGGACCATATCCTGACTTGTTTTTTGAACGCCTTAGTTACACTTGTGCAAAGATTCTAACCACTAGCAAAGAACAGAAGTACATTAACATTGGCCATGCCATTATCAATGACATGATAGTTCCACAAACTAAGGACAGAGAACATCAAGCTCTGGTTAGGAATTTAATGGCTGGTCGAGCCAAAATGTTGGGAATAGATTTTACAAACACTCATGTTGTGCCACTGTACACCAAAGACCATTTCATTGACATCCTGGATACTTATTTCACCCAATTATCAATCTACAAAACCGATTATGACAGGATGTTAGACAGCAAAACTCTCTATCAGGACTTTCTTAACTTAGCTGAGAAAATGAATGAAATCCATAAAGAAACTCTTGTCAATGAAGCCCTAGTCAGTTTAAAGAACATGGAGGAAAGGTATTCAGAAGCCTCAGAAATTCAAGCTGAGATAGAAAAGAATTATGTTAATGCATCAAAGAAAGTTGAAACTGCCAGAGAGAGAATTATGAAGGACATTGATAAGGCATATGAAAATGCAAAGAAAAGAGCAAGGAGATCATTTTTTGGATTCCTTGGCAATATGTTTAAGTCAATATTTAGAGCAGTAGTTAATGTTGGTTTCAAACTTATCACAGGTAATGTTGCAGGAATTGTAACTGATGTAGTCTCTGTATTCGCAATCAGAAAACCAGCTTCCATGCAAAGTACATTTGAACAGATATCGCAAATGGTGATCCAAATAGATTTGATAATGCAAAAAATCAAAATGATTACATTAGGGGACAAAACAATTATCAAAGAAAGAGAGGGGGAATTAATAATTGATCTTCAGACAATGGTATCAATGAGTGTCAACATCGTCCAGTGGAAGAACATGAGAGACTATGCAAACACAGTGATAGCAGACCTGAATATGCCATCAGCGGGAGCATTTAGAATTGCTATGTCAGAATTTTGTAGATGGGGGGAAGCAATGAGCCAGACAACAGTTAACCAAGCTGAAATACTTCGTCAAGTCTTAGAACAGAAGGCAGTGGTTGATCTGCGACAACTTCAAGAACAGAGATCCAAAACTGTCATCCATGATGCTCGATCTTCTGTGACCAAACGTGTTGAAGTAATGCGAGTCATGCAAGAGCAAATGCTGGATGTCTCCTTGGATCTTAATGAAGTTTTGCTGCAGTTCTGCCAAGCATATTTCTATGAGAATTTGAAGGAATGTGGACCAGAGTACCGTCCATCATTTGGAGGATCGATGAGCGATTTGCTGTTGAAGCTAAATGCGGCAAGACGAGGCGTCCTTTATAGTGTTGATGTGCATTCCAGTGTAAGTCGATCAACTATCCTCGTAGACAACGACACATCACCAGACTGTGCTGATCAAATCATATGTCCAATTAAGTACCTGAACAAAAACAGATATCTAATTCTTACCATCTCTCCAAACCACACTGATTTTATCGATATTCAGAAGTATCGCGTCAAAGAAATTAACTTGAGACTAAAAAATGTCAATCAGAGTCAGGAGATGCACAGAATGAAATTCTTCTTAAGGAACACTGGTTTGTTCTACGACCGTGGAGAAGAAATCTTCAACTTCATAACTCGTCCGGTGTATCTGGCTTTTGAACAAGTGCTGGATGAGAAAGGTAAGTTAGAAATACGCACACTCTAAGTTTGCACTGAGTTTATGACACTCCCAAATCCAAGTTTTTTCGGTTTTATATTTTTTCCCTTGTTAATTGCTATGATGACGAGGCGAAGTTACTACAGGTATTTAAAATGATAACAACAAAAAAAAGGACATCACTAAGCAGTCAATTATAACAATTATTGGCTCCCTGTAGCATTATTCAGCATAAAGAAAACCCATGTATATCATTCTTCTTCTGTTCCAAATATACTATACTTATTCATAATGAATTATGATGGTGACCTCAACATAGCACCTTGTATGCCATTCTGTCTCTCCATGAGTTTTCTATAATATATAATTAAAATTTGGCAAATTATTAATATTTCTTAGGTCACATTTCCATCCATGCTGACTTCCCAGATGAAATTCATCACATCACTCCCTTCACAACTTGGATCATACAAGCATCCGATGAGAGGGGTCACCTGGATTTAAGCACTGTCGATGAACTTGAGATTCGCTTCGACGGCACTGGCATTATTTAAGCCCAGCACATTTATTGACACTCATACAAAGTCTTGTGCTTGCTATACAATCCTCATTTTGATTTTCTTGATATGTCAAAAATATTTAAATCATTTTGTATCACATAAGCTGTATAATTATCATTATATTTATATTGTCTAATCATCATGTAAAATCAAATGTTAAAATATTAAACAAGGTTACACAATAATATAAACAGTGAATATCCTTTTGTTTTGTTTCACTATATCAATTTTAAAGCGTGCAACAATGTGTGCAACTATGACTGGTAATGATCAACTGAAACTATTACCCCAATAATAATCACAAAGAAATCCAAATTAAATTTGCACAGAGCATGAACATGGAATGACATGACTTCAGGTCATTGTCTGCTAAATCTTATCTTAATCGCCTGTTACAGATTCCAAATTTCATGAGAGACTTGGTACATATACAAAAGGTACAAAAATGATTAAAAAAATCTCTAAGAAATAACTATAAACAATCAAACAGATAATAATACAACAACAAAAAAATGTCATGTTCAGCTCTTAGCTCTTTACAAATAACATCGGACAAGGTGAGACTGTCCATTTACCTATCTTAAAATGCATGTTGTTAGTTGCCAACTGGGAGGGAAAAGCTATAATTTCTTGTAATTATTATGGAAATAACAATTTCACTAGTAATATGTCAAAAAAGGATAAAAAAAATTGAAAGGGAATAACAAGGCAATGCTGGATACATCTTGTACCATGGATTGTGGACAACTCTCCAGCCATGCTATTCCCATGACATGCACATTTAATGATGATGGAATCAGTGTATGGTGTACATAGATCCAACAAAATTCATCATCATGGCAACTCTCATAATGTCATTGTTTCTGCCTCATTTTGGCATGGGCAGCATAATATTAATTTATAAAAATCATAACCCTGTGCCATACGTTTTGAGGAAAATTTGTAGCTTTTATCTTTTGGATTTCGATGACTTACTGTGCTTGCGGTAATTACTCAATTACAAACAGCATTGCTATTTCTACTGTTTATCCTTTCTCTAAGTTGACCATATATAATCTGGCCATCACCAACAATAAAATACTGTAAATACATTGCCAGAAAACATGTCAAACTGGTTCACAGTAAAACCAAGTTTGCCGAACTTGGTAGTATTGCAATTTAGTTCAATTCAATTCAATTTATTGGATCTTGCTAGGTGATGATTTTCAAGAAAAGCTTAGTTTTTTTTATATGATGGTCCTGTTTATCAATTGAGTTATAAGTGCTTCTTTTAATTGATCTGGAAAAACCCCCATTAGAAGAGACATCAAAATACCAACAGGAATCTTTATTTGGTCAATTACTCAATTACTAATTTGAGGACAGACATCCTGCTGCTGAATGGCTTAGTGCTTGATTGACATCATTATAATTAATGACATTATCCTAATTTTGGGCAAGTAATATTTACTTGTTGAAGCAGTAGGCCCTATACCACTTAAAGTAACTTCTTTATTAAGCGCATTACTAAATATATTATCAATAAGCGTTGCAGTATAAAAGGTTAGCCGAGGTGGCCTATTGATTAATGGAATCCATTTGATGGATTATGATTATCTACATTAAGAAGATATTAGAAGTCTCCCATAATATAACATAGATACTTTCTTCTGGTAGGCTCTGCTAATAAGCATTCAATACTCTTATTGAATTCAGTAACATTTTTGTTTAGTGGTTTATATACTTCACCCACCACTATATTTGCAGAAAAGCTTATGGACTCTGATGTAAACAGTGAAACACCACCTCCTGTATGACCTCTTGGCCTATCAACATGAGAAGAGTTTGGTATATTGTACAAATCACAAATTGCCTGTATTAGCCATGTTTCACAAATCCGAATTACCTTAAAGGGGAACTAACCCCTTGAGCACTTTACCTCTCAGAAGTTAGCTTGGGTCCATTGAAACACATCCACGCTATACATAACTTGAATATGTGCACTGGTAATGAAATATCCTGCATTTATTAGCCCCATGTTGTGAACTACGGAGGCTGCCATTTTTTACCATCCCGGGTGTTTTGCACTCGCCGGAAATATGTCACACATGTCCAGGAGTGGCAGGCCAGCTTATGCCCTGCATTGCAATCCAACTGCTTGAGCAATGGTAGATCTACACACATATGATACAAGGTGTTAATTGCACTTGAGCTTATAACAGCCTGTCAATAGACACGGTTCTTACTGAGTTTCAAGTAAATTGCTATGGAACAATTTGATACAATGCAATTATCAGAAAAACAGTCATTTTGGGTGTCAATTAGTCGGCTATGTAATAAACTGAGTATAATGAATACAGAGTATTTTTTTAGCATTTTATCAGTTCATCAAATTTATAATAATTTCTTTCTTTTTTATTTAAACTGCAATGATTAAGTACAATTCAGTAATTAATACAATCTGCTGATCTTGGAGAAGATCACACTTGAGGGAGCATCCCATTCATATTTCAAGAAAACTTACAACAGCATATTTAAGTTTTGAAACTTTTATTTTGTAAACACCCATAATTGAGTGAAAAAAACGCTATTTAAAATAAATGCTAAATACGGATTCTATACTTCAGATAGTGGAAACAGGGGTATTTGCCCAGGCTCATTGCAATCATGCTGTGTTTTAAAAAAGTACAATTGACACCTTGTATGTGTGCATGGATAGCCAGGTTGCAATCAGTGCTTAGGACATAAGTGACGTCACCAGCCATGGTGCCGTGTGCAATAATGGCGGCCCCCCAGCGTTTCTGCAGGTTGCGTAAAATGCTCAATTGATTAGCTTAAAATAAGACTAAACTCACCTTTTAGACATTTTCTTTCACTGCAATATATTCTTTAACATCTAATTGATCTATGAAAATTAACAGACAAATTTCCATTAGTTCCCTTTAAATGGCACTGTGGTATAATGAAAAATCATCAACATATATATCCAGTTTCTTACTTATGCTATTTAAGTAATCTTCCATGTATTAGTTACACATTTTACATGTCAGATATGTGTTTTTAGACATGTTCACCTTGTAATCATGGTCTGCATCATTAATTGGTACATGAAACTGAGAGTCAATATTGTTTAACAAATTTGAAGTTTAAAATTCATTAAATGAACATAGAATACATCATTTTGAATGTACATTTCACAATTGATATGAAATTCTTCATCACTGGTTATACTAATTGGTGCTGTCATCCATAACCAAAAGTAAAATATCTGTGTTCAATCATGGAAAGTACGCTGTATCAAGTGGACATGAATAAGATACAAAAGCACAATGTATAAATAGAATACTTGTATTTCAACTTTTAGTCACATTATAATAACTCAAGTTTGAGACAAAATGAGCCTGAATGGAGATATATATCACTAACTAGATTCCATCCTTTTACAGACCTAAAATTATTCAGTCACTTATTTTAAATCATGGTGTAAACTTGAATATTATCAGCACCAAAAAGCATTAATTGGCTAGAATTATCTGTTCTGGATCAATATATAACATTGCAACCAATCATATCTGTAAGGACTGTTTTAGATTAATATAAAATAGGCTTTTATAAAAGCGTATACCATTGTTTGCATGCCCCTCCCCATCTAGTTCAGTCTTCATTGTCCATTTAGGTTCAATTCAGCTGGCCAGTTTTAAGCTGCTACTCATTGTTATCATATTTGCCATGCTATCAATTGAAGTGTGTCCAGAACTTAAATACTCTGTGAAAACTGGTTTCTTCATACATTATGCAAATTGTCATTCTGCAAATGAAGTAGTTCAAACATGTGAAGCAGTCAAGTAGACCCTTAACTTGAAATATACTTTAGTTTGACAGTAGGCCTGGGCATTTAGGAATAAATCTCCCACAATAGCCAAAAATTTTAAATTATTCTAGTTTATCTCTTTACATGTTCTAACAGGCTAATGGGTTAAACAATAGGTTACCCAACCAGCAAAATTAAATGAATTTAAAATTTAAAATATTATTAATGGCTCTATCCGAGATGCAGTGGTTTACTTGTCAATTCTACATAGATTCAATCGCTGATGGACCATCCCATTATTTCGTAGACCCCCTAAATGGGTGTTAATTTTAAAGCTCTTGACCTGAGCAATCCAAATAACTCGTTGTCAATGAGATATAAGCATATTACACAAATATCGCAGACCTTTAAAGTTGGGGAAATCTTAAATTTCTCTGTAAAAGATCATATTTTCAACGAGGCTTGGTAGGGATAAAAAAAAGGTACACCTATGTGTGATACATCATTAGAAAGGGTTCAAAACAAAGGATGGTTTCCCAATGTGTGTGTGTGATTAGGGCTTAACGTCCTGTATTTCTGCACCAGTTGGGCTAATTAGGACAGGCAGAGACCATGGCAATGAGACGAAGGAGGAAACAGCCATCCAACTTAGGCTCGACCGGAATCGAACTCGGAACCCAGCAGTAATGATGGTTTTCCAATAAAATTCTGACATTCATAATTATCCTCCCATCCCCCTCCCCCCCCCCCCCCCCCCGTTTTATAGGTGTTCTGATTTTGCAGCTTGCTTAACATGCTCATATAGAATGTTGAACTTCGCTATTAACCTGCATACTTTTCCTTCTCATGAGGCGTTCCCAGTGGTCTTGGTACCTTATATTAGTGTCATCTTCATGTTTTCTTACTACAGTAGAAAGAATTTTGAATTTTGTTGTTGTCGAGTGGGAGCGGTTTCTTCTATTTTACGTTTATTTCGCCACCCACTGGTGAGGACCTTTTTCTAATTATCTGCAAAAACTTTTAGGTGATGCTAATTTTAAAGTTGAAGCATGTATAAAGCATTTAGTCCATAATTCAATGTAATAGGGAGATTAAAATACTTGAGTAAGGTGCTATATATGCTTTGTACCCTCTTATTGTCAAGTAATATATTCTTGTGAGTGTTAAGAATATTTTAGGACCCAGAATGTGAGAGCATAGACCGGTTTATGTGGCCATGTGAAAGCCTGAGGATAAGATGAGATGATATAATAGAACAGGGCCAGGGATAGATTAAAAATCATATCAATACTAAATAAAATGAGAACATATATCCAATTAATTTATCTGTGGTTTATTACATAATAATGCCAAGCTTATAGCGTTTATAAACTTTGCCAAATAGAAAAATATCTGAATTTTTTTAACACACGAGTGCAGCTTTATTGAGAAGCAATACAAACCAAACAAATTACATTGCACAACTATACGGAATTGGTGCATGTTTAGTTATACAAGAACATGAAACATAGTGTTGCATTGATAAGATGGTCCTAAACAATGCCAGTCCCATCAAAACGAATATGAAGTTCATCAACAGTGCTCAAATCCAAGTGACCCCTTTCATCGGATACTTGTATGATCCAAGTTGTAAAGGGAGTGATGTGATGAACGTCATCCGGGAAATCAGCATGGATGGATATGTGACCTGAGAAAGCAAGCAAAAGAACCATCAGATCTTCTTCATACAAGAAAACAAACACAATCTCTATTGAGGTCACTGCAGTACTTCTTCATGAAAATGCCTTATCAGAAGGTTGATCACTATTGATACTCCTAACTACATTGAATGCACTAGAAATACAGCGGCTTGGGGTCTTCTTGCTTCAATCAATCAGAATATAGGACGGGAAGCTGTGCAACCAATAGGATTGCAGCATTCCGCCAGTAGCCACCTAGTGTGGGAATTTTCCGAAGCTTTATGTAAAATCCACTATTGTTAAATTTTTTAGGGCTCATTACAATGTTTGTTGCAAAGAAAGACTCTAATAATTCACTTACTGTCCTCATCAAGCACTTGTTCAAATGCCAGATGCACTGGACGGGTGATGAAGTTGAAGACTTTGTCTCTTTGGTCATAGAACAAACCAGTGTTCCTCACAAAGAATTTCATGCTGTGTCTTTTGACTTTGATTCACATTTGTGTACTTGAGGTTGATTTCTTTGACTCGATACTTCTCAATATCAATAAAATCAGTGTGGTTTGGGGACATAGTGAGAATTAAGTGTCTGTTTTTATTGAGGCATTTAATTGGACATGTCAGTGGATCTGCACATTCAGCAGATGTATCTTTATCCACTAAAACAGTTGATCGACTCACACTAGAAGGCACATCATCACTGTAAAGAGCATCACGTCTTGCAGCATTGATCTTCAACAGCAAATCGCTCATCAATCCTCCAAATGATGGACGGTACTCTTGTCCACATTCCTTTAAATTCTCATAGAAATAAGCTTGGCAGAACTGTAGCAGTACATCATTGAGATCCAAGGTGACATCCAGCATTTGCTCTTACATGACATGCATGACAGCCAGACGTTTGTCCACGGATGATTGAGCATCACTAATTACATTTTTGGATCTCTCTTCTTGGAGTTGTCGGATATCATATATAGCCTTCTTTTCTAGCACCTGGCGCAGCGTTTCAGCTTGATCAACCATTGCCTGACTCATTGCTTCTCCCCATATGCAAAATTCCGACATAGCTATTCTAAATGCACTCGCAGATGCCAAATTCAAGTCTGCAATCACTATGTCTGTATATTCTTTCATGGTCTTCCATTGGATGATATTGACACGTATTGATACCATTGCCTGAAGATCTAAAACAAATTCTCCTTCTCTTTCTTTGATTATTTCTTTGTCTCCTAATGTTATCATTTTAGCTCTCTGCATTATCAAGTCTATCTGGATTACCATTTGTGCCAATTGTTCAAATGTACTTTGGGTGGTGTCTGGGTTCTTTACTTTGAAAGCAGAGACAACATCAGATGCCGCTCCCTTGATGTTACCCATTAGGAGCTTGGTCCCAACATTAAATACTGATTTAAACATATTTCCAAGGAACCCAAAAAATGATCTCCTTGCCCTTTTCTTTGCATTTTCATATTCTTGCTCAATGTCCTTCATCATTTGTTCTCTTGCACTTTCCACTTTCTTAGATGCATTGACGTAATTCTTCTCTATATCAGCTTGAATTTCTGAAACTTCTGTATACCTCTCCTCCATGTTCTTTAAACTGACCAGGGCTTCATTGACAACAGTTTCTTTATGGATGTCATTCATTTTCTCAGCTAAGTTTAATAAGTCCTGATAGAGAGTTTTGCTGTCCAAGAGCCTGTCATAATCTATTTTGTAGATTGATATTTGGGTAAAATAAGTATTCAGGATGTCAATGAAATGGTCTTTGGTGTAAAGTGGTACATGATGAGTGTTTGTAAAATCTATTCCCAGAATTCTGGCTCTTAGAGCCATTAAGCTCCTCGCCATAGCTTTATGTTCCTTGTCCTTAGTGTGTGGCACTATCATGTCATTGATAACAGCATTACCAATATTAATGAACTTCTGTTCTTTGCTACTGATCAATATCTTTGCACAAGTATAACTAAGTCGCTCAAAAAACAGATCAGGATACAGTCCATCCCTTTTAACTCTTGACCATTCTTCTGCACTAAAATCCAAATCACCTGCTTTTTCAGTGAATCGAATGTATGCTGAAAGTTCTCTGTTTATGAATATCTGTCTAGCCCTGACCACTAAAGCATAGTCAAGGACTAGTGTAGTGTCAATGTACACCACTTGAGCATAAATGTTAACTTGTTTGGGAGTTTTGCCTTCTAAAATTTTCATGACCTCAGAGTATCTGATGACTTTCTGATCGTGACATATTCTTGATTACCCAGAACTTGATTGCTTATTTTAAGAATTCCGCAGGGTTTGTAGCACTCTCCAGATGCGCAGAAGTCATCTTCTTGAAGAGCCATGAATGGGTGTGATGCTGACATGGCCAACCTTGAAGTAATAAAGTGTTAGTCAACAAAATTCAACAAATGTGAATTTAGATACATTATAAGTTGAATTCAAGTTTAGGTTCAATACTCACTTTTTGGTCACTAAATTCTGTAGTTGAGTAAAGACAGTGAATAAGTAGGTGTCAATAGATTCAATGGTTTTCTCATCATGATACCTGAAAGAAAACAATCAGCAATTCCAGGCAACTGAGGCTTTCAAAATACTAAGCGCTAACAAACATTATGTTATGTCTTTTTTTATCAATACTTACAAACTGGCTGCAAAGTGGGAAACCTCAATACTCGTCAGGTCAAAGGCTAAAATGAACAATGACATATTGATATCCCACCTTGGCCATGAACCTGAGGGTATGCATTTTGTAGCACACTTCAAAATGGATATGTGAAATTGTGATTATGTAACAGTGTGGGTTCTGTATACACTGTTGTAGTTAGCACTTCCACACCACTCGTCATGCCTGTCTGCAACACAAGGTTCATTACACATCTCCAGATCAACTTCTGCTCCGAAGGGGTATTGGGTACCACAGAAGCAGGCTCCGCCATTTTGAACTGCAGCGTAGGAGTAGCCAAGCTCACAACATTCTTGGATGCAGTCTTCAACTGTTTTGTTAGCATCCTTTTCCCATCTTCTTATTGGCATATAGTGGATGACATCATCATAGCATCCAATGTAGCGATTATCTGATGAAGGATTGGAAACAGCAATCTATTTTTGTATCTGCAATCATGATCTAAAAATAGTGTTATTGTGTATCCTTGTCTTTTCATTATAAAAATTTCAAGAGTTAATATTACAATAAAGTCTGAAACCTGTTTAGTCCCTCCAGTAATAGTCAGTAACAACAAGCACAGTAAATTTACTATTCATTTTCACTGCAAAATTTCAAAGGTAGTCAAATGGAAAAGTTTATTGAGCTTCAAAATATAAATTAAGTCCATCATCAATTCTCACCCTTTGGTGCATGTCGGACAGTGTAGGTATCATCACCACCACAAGGTTGGCTATCATCTCCAGTGCAATTGGTCAGACAGATCTGAAGCTGAGTTTCATTGTTGCTGTTGCATTGACCTCTTCTGCATGTTCATTTGAAGGCATGTCCTTTCCACATCTGCATTAATTCCCTGAAACAAACGTTTTGCACAAGTCCTGTTGTTACAATGAAATTTCCAGGAAGGAAGCCCTCTTTTTCACTACAATGTCAATCAGCAGGGACTGTAGCTCAACAGCAGGAGCAGGGATGGAATCCATAAAACTACATGTAGACTCTGTGTCATAGACACTTATAACCAAGTCCTCATTTTATTATCACTATATGTAAGTGCAAATTGCACTTTTCATATTGGCATGTAGATTTTACTAAAACTACGGTGTATTACCTTGACACCATAGAAATCCTATCCACGATTTTTGCAGGTCTCTGAACATTTCATGCTTGTCATCAGATTCGTGTTTTCCATTGCTACCACAGGTAGGTGTTTCTGTACTGTCTCAGTGTTGTAGCAGCCATACTCAAATTGTCTGTGAATGGTCCCTCTCTCAAATACAAAATTGTAATATCTAACATCAGTCATACAGACTTCTGGGTAATAAAAATGAGCCAACCTAGTTGTTCCATATTGACTATTGTCATGAATATATTCCATTGCAACCATCTGTTTTAGTTGCACATTATTTATATGATTTACTTAAAATTTACATAGGCAACAATTATCAGGAACAGAGGCGTGAATGGCAGATGTGGGTGGGTGGATTAGGGCTTTACGTCCTGTATTTCTGCACCTGATGGGCTAATTAGGACAGGCAGAGACCATGGCAATGAGACGAAGGATGAAACAGCCATCCAACTTAGGCTCGACCGGGAATCACACCCGGGACCCAGCGGTTGGAAGCCCAGAGCGCTACCTCTGAGCTAGGCCCCCGCCCATTCGTGAATGGCAGAAACATGGTAGAGTCTATTCTTGTAATACCACTCATATATATGTATTGCTATACCTCTCCAGTCAATTTCATCCTGGAAATAAAGCTGATCATGATATACAGAATCTGTATCTGGTCCCAATTCCAGTTCTCCTATGTAGTGGCTGCAAGTATACTGGTAGCAAGTCTGCAAAGGAACATAGCATGATATTTGCATATCTTCCAAAACTTCACAATTAACAACAATAATCTAGTTTGCTTTGTGTTGTTTTCTTCAAGCAAGGTTGTTACTTAAAATATTTGTATCAGAATGTATAACAGCAAAGGACATCCTGTTCACACTTGTTCTTGCAACCACCCATGTTCTCCACTTCAACAGCTTTTACCTCGGATTGTGGCTTTGGTCGAACACCATTGTATTCAATATAAATATGCCAGCAAAATTGTGGCAAATCAAATATAACTCAAAGATCTTGTCAATGAATAGAAACGTCTGGAATTTTTAATATTTAACACCTAGACTAGTTCGTTGACCAAATATGGCAATACCTGGCTTAATGGGACAGGTGCCTTGATCTTTATGGTAGCAAGATCACATACGACTGGTTTAACCCTTGAGACACTGCACTTTACGTAAGCATAACACTCAGCTGAAATAATGAAAGTATTGCACCGTAATCTCTCTTTGGATTTCCCAAAATAGCATTGTGCAGGCGACTGCAAGTGTGTTGCACATATGTCTCATACTCCCAATCACTTGCTCCCACAATAGGACCTGAGACGATTTTCATTCCTTCCCATTCAGCTGGATGTCCAAATGCCTTCCCTGAAAACTAAGCCTTCTACATTTCTAAATCGATAAAAAACTGGTCGATGATTTGCTACTTCAAGAATTATAGGTGATCTTGACTAAACAGAGCATTGTGATTTTAACTCAGAACATCGCATCAGGGTTTGAGTTCAACACTGTCAAATTTTATACCTCACTGATACATAGCATCTTATTCAATACTAATATTTACCAATCATTTACATTACATAACATATAAAAAAAAAAAAGATTATAAGATCTCATTCATGTTGGTTTACTGCCATGTCATAGCCAGGATGACCACCAGAGTAGTAGTTTTCTTCGGTTTTGGTGTAAATATGATCTCATCCTCCATTTGAGGAGTCACACTCATTAGCATCTGTAGATAACATACAATGCATTTGTTTTAAGACTGATAAAAACCCCATATTTCCCGCACCAGTGGGCCATATTTGTATACTACATGACCTTATAATACTATGTCAATTTATTAAGGAAATGTTTTCCTTTCTCCACAGGTCACCAGTGTCTTTCACCTGGAATCTTGATATCTATATTGTTGACATATTATAACTGGTGCTTCCCTTTGTTTTTTTCATACTATTTTAGCAGGATTGCAAGTAAATGTCCCCAACTTGAGGCAGCTACAAGAAGGCTGCTAAAAAAAAATCATGAAAATACCATTGGAAGGACAGAAAGCTCTAAGTTAATTCATGATATTTTGAATTCTACTCCAATGTCAGTTTTTTCGTCTTTTTTGGTAATTCTATTGTTGTAATATTATTGTTACCATGTACCATGTAAGAGCTGGAATGAGGATTTTTTTTTCATGAAGGCATGTATGTTATATGGTGAAATAAATTATCAATCAATCAATGGATGTTAACTCATTAAGGGATTTATTTACAACTAAAACTGCAATCCATGCAAATTTTTTACCCTAAGTGAAGTTCGAAGAGGGTTATTGTTATCACTTTGCAAAATTGATGTCCGTCCGTGGGCTGGCAGGCACGCGTGACACTTTTTGTTTCCGCAGCAGACTTGCACTAACCCTAATGAAATTTATATGGCCTAGTTGTGCCTTTTGATAGTCACATTGAAATGTCTCGCATATATATATATATATATATATATATATATATATTATATTGCGAGATATTGCATTCGCGAGTGGACGTGTGTGCGTGCCGAATCTCGCACAGCACTCGTTTATATGTATATGCCACAACTAGGACGTGTGTATATGCCATATCTTGCACTCGTGTATGTGTAAATACTCGTTACTCGTATACAAGGAAGTTGTAACATTTAACATGTACTAGTGATTGTGTCATTTCTGACTCATTCACTAGTGTTATATCTTTCACATTTATTTATCTGAATGCACAATGTTGCACATCTACTAGTGCTTGCTATTCTATAGTGGATAAGCTAATAATGATTAATGTGATTTTAAACAAAACAGGTTACTGGAATTCAATAGTTAAAAAGAAAACTTTTATGGCTGCGTTATGCCCTTTTTGTGGTATTACACAATATATTAATTAAATGATTTACAAGGGATCCATAAATAGAATACTAACCCATACATGAGCATGTGTCTGTGCGCTTAAGAACATGCATGCAAGTGTCACATGTTGCAATAAATAATGTCAGTTGTGTTTATTTCAAAAAGCACTTTCAAGAGATATTGCCTATGTAAACAACTTGCTAGCAATTTACACATACACAAGTGTGCGTTTTTGCACATACACATGCTCGTTATTACACAAACATGCTAGGCACGTTTGTGTTACGTCACATTGACACGTCTTAAAAATGCTAGTAATAGCAGGATATTTATTAATCATGTGCTAGTTTTTGCGTATACACACGTGTGAAGAACATGCGTGTTTCTGCAATATATATTGCTCTTTCTCAGCTATGTTTTACAAAATTTGGAAAGAAAAGCAAGAAAAAAATATTTATTCCTTTCCGGAGCAGAACTCGTGCATAACTGCAACTGTGCCTTTTGGGCATAATACAAATTCATGTTTTTTTTCAAACCTCCTTCTCAAAGAGACACTTTATCACACATGAGCGAAATTTTGCAATAACACATCCAAATTATAGTTCTATCACTTTCTGAACTTCATTTTGACATCAATATCATTCTTTTTTTCATAATAATGGAAAATCTGGAAAAAAGCTAAAAATTTTGTTATATTGTATTTCCGGAGCAGAATTTGATCTAGCACTGATGAACTTCATGAAATTTCATGCAGTATTACTATATCG
The DNA here is from genome assembly GCA_932294295.1 of Alitta virens. Lineage (NCBI taxonomy): Eukaryota > Metazoa > Annelida > Polychaeta > Phyllodocida > Nereididae > Alitta > Alitta virens. Next base: position 11,016,163 of record OW028575.1, on the reverse strand, counting down.
CCTAATTGTGCTTTTTGATAGTCACTCCGCAAAAAACAAAAGAAAACCGATGATAATTTGTTTATTGGTTTCTGGAGCAAAAATGAACCCTTATGCACCAACAGGTATGAAACATGAAGAGAATATGTCTAAACAGTGTAGCTGTGCCTTTTTTGGGTTTCATTGTCAATAATAATATAAAATATTTGAAATCGGGGCAAAATATGAAAAATGGTAGTTTTTTAAACTTATTATTTATCCTTCATGAATGAAAATTTGCAAATAACGTGTCTTAACTAAAGTACTTTCTCTTTCCAAACTTAATTTTCGCAGTTACTTCATTCTTTGCTCATAATGATGGAAAATCTTAATATAATGCTCAAAATGTTAAATTCCCTACATTCACCAATTTAGTATGCCATGTTTTATAATGTAAGCCATAAAATGTTATTACATATATTTATATGCTAATATTTTATCTTATTGCCGTATTCTATCAGACTTCCCATACACTCAGCCTCACATATCACCTAAATAATAAGGGAAATAAGCCAAAACTACCATTTTTCTGACCACAAAAACTCCCCCCGTGCATGTAACACCACATGTGGCTATCAAAACTAATAGGGTATCTATTTTGACTCCTAGTTCAATCATCAAACTTTGCCAGATGTGCATTTGTTGAATAATTAACCTGAGAAACTTGTTTGTCATGCAAAATACATATAAAATTATACTAACCATTAAATATATATCATGCAATATTGTATTCATCCTATAGTAGAATAGAAAGGCATGGTGGTAACTTTGGAGACTATAGGTAAACTCCTTTGAAATGAATGTGTAGCTGAATGGTGACAACAGTGAATTATTAGTACATATCTAAGATAATTAGCAAAGTTGCTCAAAAAACATCTCACACAGCTGTAAGAAACAACATCGGAGTTTTCTCTGTGCGCTCCATATTGATTCAGAATATGTTTAACTTGATCAGTTGTGATTGTCATGGATAGAACAAGAATAACATAAAGATAATATCATGTCTAGATACTCAGCTACATTTGTTACAGAGGTTTCTTGAACAATATTGATGGTGCTCATGCGCTATGTGGTTATTCGCTGAGGGTTTGCTGCCGTGCAGCCTATGTTTTAAAATAACTTACACTAAGATTACATCAATATACCGTAAAGGAGGGTATTATCGACAGGGCAGGTATTATCGACACTCACTTTAGAATGTTAAATTTGTTAACAAACCAATTTAAGTGTCGATAACACCCGCCCTGTTGATAATACCATCCTTGAGGGTAATTAAATTTTTATGGTCTCATTGTGAAAAGTGATATATTTTAATTGCTTAAAAATTTGATTGTTTTATCAAGAGTGTTTTATTATCAAAACTATTGAGAGTAAAATGCCTATACTCTTCTGAAGCCCCTTTTCAAAATTTTGAAGATTTATATTGCTGCTTATTTGTGATTTTAGGCATTAAAAATTGCATCTAAATCGAAACTACTGAGATTATAATGTAACATTTTATTGGGCCACAACACAGTCTAAACATTTCTTAAGCCCCATAAATTGTTGTTTTAAAAAAAAAAAGATGTTGTATATCAACTTTCCGCAACTATATAAGGATCATGGATGACACGGAAACAGGGCAATTCTGTGATAACAGAATGGGGAAACTGAATATTCAGATTCTTCTTTTTGGTGAGTTTTCTTTTTCTTTCTTACTCATGGGTAAGTCCCAAGCCCGGAAAGTGCAGTGGCTTTCAATTGTTGTTATGTAAGATCTCAATCATGGACAAATGTTCTGTTTGTACTTGACTGAGTTCACACCATATTTCTCACTATTGATTATTAGTAATGTCAATATTTCAAGCAGTTTCAGCAAGTTAGTTATATTTCCAACTGAAATACTCTTCATGAGAAGTGCTTAGACTTTATTTTAATTTTGTTATAGTTGTTTGTTTAGTTTTCTTCATTTTTAAATATCCACATTTGCATTAAATCTTATAATTAAGCTGCTGAACTAAATTCAAAATATTATATAAAATGTGGATAATGAGGACTCTTGGGTTTTAATGACCGAAGTTGCTGACACTGTTAAAAATCTCACTGTATAGCTACAGATAGCATAAGGCAAGAATTTTTCCACATGCAATCTGTAACAGAACAGAAACCTCTGTATTCAATCACATGAAATGATCCAGGTTAATCTGTTAAGGTCCTCTTAAATTGTTAGTGTTGACCACATTCCCAGTTGCAGTTTTCATCTCATTTTTTAAATTAAACATTTTCTTTTAGCATCGTCTATCTGTATACATGACTGGCATTAATCAGTTAAATTAATTGTAAGCAGAGCACTATTTTTTCTGTATACATGACTGGCATTAATCAATTAAATAAATTGTAGACGGGGCGCTATTTTTCCAGTAAATCATGATGGGGAAATAGAATAAATGTACAGTAGAAATTTTTTATTTGTGACACTTGGATGAATACCAAAGGTACAAAACAATTACAAAATGATTACATTGTGAGACATGTGATATGTGATGTTCAACTCGGCCTTGGCCTCGTTGTACATTGACATTTTTGGGTGTACCTATCTTCATTTCTCACATGTAACTACTGTATAATTGTATAAGGCATGCCAAGATAAAAACTTATTTTTGAGTTATTGTATGCTTTTGGTGGTATTTAAATTTCTAATACCATTTCAGTTGCAATATGTCACCAAATCCTGGAAGTCTATGGACAATGTAAGTCATTTAGTTATCTTACAGTTCAGAGAAGATATCTTTGAAAGATAGGAAACATAGAACAGAAAAAAATGATGTTCATATAAACTTTGTTGGAGACATAATTCATGAAAGCATTATAATTAAAAATATAGTGTAATGTTATCAACCAAAGATTTTCATCGCAGTTTGTGTATCATGTGTTGCATAATACCCTTTGTTGGGTCAATTTTTGGGCCATGGTCATTAAAAAGTAGCCCAAATCAAGAGTTGACCAGTTTAATTTTTTGTTTTATTTATCCAGCATATTGTCCATCAAAAACAACCACTGGCAGCTGTCCATATGGAACACACACCTGTGTTTGTCCAGGAGACAAACGGAAAGTGCGCTACAGTATTTACTGTGAAAAGAAAGTAAGTGCTGTTCAGAGGCCAACAAGAAACACAGCAACTAAGTTTTTGAACTTTAGCTAAAATAAACTTGCAGTATCACAGTGGAATAGGTAATCGCTTTCACAAAAAGGTCTCATCAGAAGGGAACGGTTTTGTATTTGGCCATCACTGTGCCTCAGTACATAATCAATGATACAGTGTTGAAATTTTACGTCCATGACTGAACCTTGGTTCAAAGCAAACTAATGACTTCTCTTTTGGTAATAAACTGTGTCGGAATAACACCTTTGAATAGGCCAGACTAGATTGTAACGGAATAATCATTATCCACAGGGTTTGGGTTGGCTCAGATGTGGCAGTCCAAAACATTCAAACCACTGCAATCGCTATGCACTTTGCTATTCTTGCAAGTCATGGTCAAGTTATTCGGATTGGAATGTTTGCACGAAATGTTTGGATGGAGGTTACACTGGCGGAAAGTGCAATATTGGTAAATTATCTTTTTTTTTCTGTGCTGATGATTTTCCAACGAATTAATTTTCTTCCTGGATTTTCTTATGCTTGCTCCTCCAAAATCAAGTATTTTTCTTACCAAAGACGGGGGTGATAATACATAGAAAAAAAATTAGTTCAGAATTTCGAATGGAAACCACCCAGGTTTTGTTAAGGCTGAAATACCATTTCCAAAAAGGTATAACACATGCCTGTATCTTTATTTTTGATCCCTCCCAAGACCGATTGAATGTTTGGTCAATTTGAAAGAATTTTTAGCATTGCTGTAAGTACATTTTTATTTACATTATATTAACTGAATTTTGAGACTAAAGAGCCCAAATAGACATATACATTGCATATTGCTCTTTTTATTCCATCCTTTTACAGGCCTAAAATTATTCAGTAACTTAATTTGAATTATGGTGTAAACCTGAATATTATAAGCACTTAAGAGCCGTACATGGCTAGAAAAATTTTTCTGGATCAAAAGATAATATTGCAAAGATTATATGCGCATGGATTGTTTAAAATTAAGACAATTATATTTTATATATATAAATCTAAAATTATTCAGACACCTAGGAATCTCCAGCTTGAGAGCAAATATCTTTTTAGGCTTTTATAAAAGCTATCTAGTTCAGTGCTTCCTCAATGTTCTTCCACCGAATATTGCTAAAAACTATGAAATAATATGAATCTGTCATGCAAAACCTTAACTTGAAATAATAGTTTGACAGTGAGCCTGGGCATTTAGTTAGCCAAGAATTTTAAATATTTTTATTTATCTCTACATGGGTTATTTTTATTGTCATTTTACTTCCTGGTCAAAGATTAAGTATGTTGCATAGAAGTATGTTAAACTTCTTATGCATGTATTTGTAAATTGCCAGATAAGCCAAATACTAGCCCTAATGCTTGTCTTCTTTATAGGACATATCCACTCCCATTGCTTATCACACACACGTTTACCTATTATGCCATGTTATTTCTGATGAATCCCCACATTTCTTGTATACTGGTCCATAAAATGCCCACCTATTTAGATTTTGCCATTACACTTAAAGCTTTACTTGGGTAAGGAACATTCCTTCACAACCAAAACAGATTTTGTACATCTTTGCAAAAAACTACACAGTCATTTTTATATTTAGATTTGCTGGCAATTTTGTGAATTATGCAAGAAGGTCATTTAAGTATTACGTCAGTGCTGCTGATCAGAAGCTTAGTCGGCTTACATGACCAGCTATCAAGAGTCAGATGTACTGATGGGATGATATGGTTTAAGTCCAAACCATTTTACACATTCACCTATGGGTCTTCAACTTACTCTAGCCACTATAGTTAACGTCTCGCGATACTGACATCCAGATATATCAAGCTCATGAAGAGTGCCTGTGCATTTTAAAGGTCTTTACCAGAACAATCCAAATAAAGAGATAAAGGAGATTACAAAAATTACGTCAACGAGGCTTGGGAGGGATAACAAATAAAGATACACCTACGTGTAATACATCATTAGAAAGGGTTTTTTGAACCTTAACAATGTTAGAATAGTTTCGCATTAAAATTCTAACATTCATGATTATCACCCCCTCTATAATACCGTTGCAACAAATGAATATGCAATCTAAATAATTAATCACTACGTATGTATGCTTTGTTTTTTGTTTTTTCTTCGTTCCAACAGTTATTATGTACTTATAAGTCTCTATCACTATCTGGAATGCAGTATAGTGCATATTGAATTTTATGAATAATTTTGATTTTGTTTTTTACATGAGTATCGTGTGCTATATGTCTTGTTTCCGTATATTATCTAAGTCTTATTTAGTAAGTAAGTTTTTTTTTCCTTTTCTGGGGTAATTTGAGTTACTTTAACAGAACATATTAAAGACAGTCTCATGAAGAAAATATTATGAGCAAGGCAAAGGATGTCGCTCAAACCAAATGACGAACTGACAGCAGAAGTGAAATTCAAATCCTTAAAGACACATTTTTATGAAGTTCATAAAGCATAGTTTACAGTTGCATACTTAGTGTGAGTCACTTCTATCAGTCATTGACTCTAAATTGAAAATTAAAATAATTGAAAAAAAGGTTCAGCTGACCCTTCAAAATCAAACTGCCATCCACAGATATCAACGAGTGTCGTTCATCCAATGGAGGGTGTGCACAAATTTGCACCAACGACCCTGGCAGTTACTATTGTAGTTGCCATTCTGGCTTTGACATGGCAGCTGACAGACACAGATGTATTCGTCAGTATCACTTTTCTTTATATCTTCTTTTGTTGTATTAAAGACAATAAATGTAGTAGACTGACCAATGTGGTCTGCCTGTAAAAACGAAAATGCTTGGAAGATTTATAAGTTCATGTCATGAAATGAGGCCAAACAAAACATTCAAAAGATTTAATCAGTTGTGTTTATGATCTACTTCTACCTATCAGCTTATAAATAAGGAACCTAAAAAATATATAAATGCATCATTAAACGTCGATTTTAGCCTTGAATTTTTTTTATACGAGGGATTGAAAAGTATTTACAGATGGGTTGATTTTCAGGGAAGACATGTGGACGTCCTGCTGAACCAGCAGGAATGAAAATTGTCTCAGCACCTATTTCTGGAGCAAATGATTGGGAGTATGAAACATCTGTGCAATACACTTGCAGTCACTTACACCATGCTGTTTTGGGAAATCCAAACAGAACTTGTCTCTTGACCGAGGATAAGAAAGGTGTTGAATGGCATGGGGAAGTGCCTCGATGTGCAGGTATTTAATTTTGAAAATTTGGACATGTCAGCAATACAATATATTGTATAATAATTTTTCTAAAATGTTCAACAGAATGAGTATTTTAAATATTTTCATTATCACAGCTGAGTGTTATGCAAACGAAGATCATGTTAAATGCAGTGTTCCAGGAGTTGATCCGGTAATATGTGGTGAGCTAGGATGTTGTCATCATAAGGAGAAAGGCACCTGCCACATGAAGCCAGGTATTGCTGCAGTTAATTATTTAAAATCTAGACCCACTTAATTTTGTTCTTTGGTTTATGTCGTGGCATCATTATGAGACAAATTTCAATTCAAACTATCGATGTTCATCTTAAGTTTGAAAAGCTCACAAAGCTATAACTTACTTTGGGTCCATTTAAAAAAAGTTTTAAGGGGGTTAGCCATCCAGATGAAATAAGTATTTTCAATAACTCTTGGTTTTGTTGACTCAGTCCTGTCCAGATTTTTCATACTGCACTGCAATTGTGTTTTCATCACACACATAATTCCAATTTTCTTGCAGGGAATCTTTATATTGAATACAATGGTGTGAGGCCTATACCAAAGTCTGGCTTTACATCTTTTAAAGTTGATAATGCAGGCAGCTGCAAGAACAAGTGTGAAGAAAATGAAAATTGTTTATCCTTTACTGTAGTTTCCTCAGACAAACAAATTGTAAGTATTACTACAGAGATCAAAGCAAATTTCACAGAATTTTTGACTGAAAATATTACTATTTTTCTTTTGCAGACTTGCTTCCATTATCAGCATACCAGAAATCACTACATCAAAGAACTTGAATTAAGACCTGACAATAGTTCAGTATATTATGATCAGCTATTTTTTCATGATGATATTGACTTGAGAGGTAAGGTTAAATAAATAGATAATGGAGAAGCAAATACAATGTGTATCTATAAGCACTCCCTGTCACAAATTTATCTGAATGAGCCCCGTTCACACTATCATGAGTAAGAGAGACGAGAAGCCACGGACGTCCAAGACTGACTATACGTGCTCACTCGTGCCTCTGTTAATCACGTATAATTATTTTGATGAGCTTTCGCGGGACCTCTGTCGACTGGTCGGCAGAGGGCCGCTTGGCAGAAGAATGACGGGTGGGTCATGATGGTTGATGGTTTAAGAGCATTTCCCAGGACATCCGCCGAGCGTTCCCAAGTGTTCCACGAGCTGCACAAGAGTGAACATGAGTGGATGGCGAGTACACACGAATGGACAGCCTCCCCTGTTTACCAGTGAGCACGAGTGGCCACTCGCCACGTGATTCCCTTAAAAATGTAAACAATTTCACTTGTCGGACGTCCGCCCTCTTTACGGATATTCACGAGTGATCTAGAGGGACCAGGATCGTTCTATGGATTAACACAAGTATCCGTAAATTGCTCGGCGAGTGAATTACGTATGAACAAGAATAAGCACGATTAACAATTTTTCGTCATCCGCTTACTTACATCCCCACTTGTGATAGTGTGAACAGTGCTTATATAGTGTATGCCTAAGACGTTATCTATTCCAGTGAGTTGACAGTAAAATTTTGCAGTTGAGAGAGGGACCATTCACAAGCGATTTCAGTATGGCTGCTATAACACTGAGACAGTGGAGAAACATCTATCTTTGGTAGCAATGGAAAATATGAATCTGATGACAAGCATGAAGTGCTCAGAGATCTGCAAGACTCTTGGATATGGTTTCTCGGGTGTCAAGGTATTATAGCAATAGAAAACAGAGGTTGCTGCACTGCTGCAGCAGCACACCCACAACAAATTTGAGAAAATATTTTGTTTCTTTTTTTTCCAATTCCATAAAACATAGCTGAAACATGTCAATTAGATAACAAAGAGGCATAACTAGGCCATAAATACCAATTAAATGCCAAATTATATGAATGTACATGCAAAATAGTGTTGAAGTTCTGCTCCGGAAATGAAGTGTGGCTCCTGGGCAAGAGTCCTTCATGTGAGGAGTGTAGAAACAGACAGGCCTATATAATAAGATTTAACAGGGTGAATTCAAAATCTTATGTTACATAAAATTAGAAAACTAACTAACATAAATCAAGAGATTGAAAGAACATGACAAGGAATGTCAGATCATGCGGACAATATCAATATATAGCTCATCGGAAATTTAAATGAGCAGCAGGGTTCACTTTTGTCCGAGACACTGAGCTGTTGACTTGAGCGCCGTTATTTATTATCGGTTATTCATTGTGGACGCTTCGTCACAGTCAGACGACAAACCATAGACTTACCTGAAAATGTGTGTCAGTGGGGTTAAGGAGGGTATTTAAAGACATTCTAATCCCAAAATGTGTGTCACGTAATGAAAATACTACTGTATACCAAATTTTATTGTCTAGCGATGAATATTAAGTCATATATTGGCGATTTTTCCCCTGTTCATTGATTTCATTGATAAGATTCGCGCCAACTCAGCCTATACAGTGTCTTCAGATTGTGAACAGCAGATTTTAGATAGCATTCCAAATTGGGCCTGCATCGTTTCTATATCGGCTACCATCGGTGCAACAGTGTTTCAACATCCCTGACATCGCGCCAACATTGATATGATTTAGAATGCTTTCTGGGATCGTTCAGGGAAGCTTTACTTTCACACAGAAAAAAAATCCCTTCATGGAAACTGAATCTGAATCTGTGTTTTCTGAGGGTGTGTCTGTACATTACAAGATGTAATTAGAATGAGATTCATTGGACCAAGAGGATATTATATGCAACCCCATGTATTTAATTCTTTTTATGCTCATCATTTTGCAATCCTTATATAACTATTTGACAATGTGATAACTGAACTAAATGCACCTACCCTGATAAATTTATAAAACGTTAAATGTGTTTGACTTTGTCAACTGTGGGAAATATATATTTTTGAAAAAATTTTGCTTTTTCACTACTTTTCTTGTATATAGGAAAATGAGTGTCACTACGTAAGTACCAGAATAGCGCCAAAGGAATACCGGCGCCTCAGGCTATGAGATCAAAGGATCCCTGCTAGGGCCTGGGGCATCAGCCTCTGATCATGCGGGTGCCCTGGGGCTATACGAGCAGGTCTCACTGCAGCCGTAGGCTGTTAAGCACAGGTGTGTTGATGCCCTGAGGTGGTTACATTTAGTTAACCTTTACAGAAAATTATCAGTAATAATAATAATAATAATGAAAATAATAAGAACTTGAATAAGAATGGTTGTAGTGAGTATTGCTGTTCAGTTTATCTTACAACCATGGAGGGTGAGGACGTAACAGAAAAATACCTCTCTGCTGCTGTACCTACAGAGGTTAAACATGAAAATACTGAACATTTTCATGACGCACTAATTTCAAGCAATGTGGACATGAACTCTACCAGGAGCTATAGTCAGTGGGAGATATTCGGACGCATCATACCCAAAAATGAAGTGATTTTTATTTGTCAAGTTGTAATTCTCTACATTGTCATCCTTACATGCATAGTCAATCTGTCTCTTGGTAATGGAGATAGTAATTTGTGGACTGCTCTCTTGTCCTCATCCATGGGAATAATGCTGCCGGCTCCGACGCTGTCCAAGAGGCGGCGCTAGTGTCTGCACCCTTGAGGCTATTTGTTTTTTCATTCATGCACTATGATTGGTCAAAGCTCATGATGCCGTGAATATATCAATGAGACATACCCTACAGCATAGACGTCCTTCCGACGAATGCTCTACAGTGAGTATAAATGCCTCAGCTCTAGCAACCTTCAAGCATTCACTTCAGCACTTGAAAAGATACACGCACACACACACACACACAAGTACATCATGGCAGCCAGTCAACTGAACACTCAAACTCCTCAGGGATCCAATGGACTTACTCTCTGTTTGTCAGAACACACTCGAGTAATCGCTCATGCTGCTCAGCAATACAAGTCAGGTTATGTCACTGTGTCGCGCTACAGCTGTGACACATCCAAATGGAGGAATGTACACATCGCAAAGAAGTCCTTTGAGAAACTGAAGGAGGCCTCTACTGAATTTCAAAATGCCCTGGTTAACGGTGAAGCAAAGCAGCTGAGTCTAACCAAGAGACAATTCGTGATGATCACTAAGTTCGAGAGGAGTGACAAGGAACCAGTGCACTATATCTCCTTTCTACATCCAAAAACTGAGCAGGAAACACTCACAGACGTTCGTGAATGTCACCACAGCAAAACTATTAATCTCCGCAAAGAAGAATACGAAAAATTCCACGGAGCTATGGACAATATTTACCAAGTTATCATTACTCCACCAAAGGATGGAAAGGGAGATGCAGCTAATCCAGAAGAGGCAGTTACAGTCAAGGCATACCAGTGGAGTGTCGAAATGCGTGGAATGAAGTCACACACTTTATTCCCCACTCGTAAAGATTGCGACGACAGTGTCAAGGGCTACCTCGCCGGGCTCCCCACTGATGGCCAGAAGTACGAATACGTCATAATCGAATTGGACGTACATCGAGCGAGTAAAATGGAAATTCTGGAGCACGTATTCTGCAATCAGGTGTTAGATAAAACCGGTCATTCATGGTCCGACTTGATGCTTCAGTGCCCTACTCGTGATGAGATCGAGGATGCTCTACTGAAAGTGACCAAAAATGATATCTTGAGGATTGCTGAGCGAATCGCTGTATCCCTGAACCATAAAAGACTGTATTTTATGAGCGACGTATATGACATATTTGTGTATATCGGTGGAATTGAGAGATCCAAGGAAACTCTTGCTCAATGTACTGTGTCACCACCTACTGAATTGACCTTTCGGTTGCTCGATTTTTGCTACCAAAAGATTGTAAAGAAGTCAAAAATTACCAATAGTTCTCCTCAACCTATGTCGAGCTAGTATGTATTTAGTCAATGTACAACTGAGACACCGCTGTATCATTTTGTCTTCACTGTGTTTTTTTTTTTTTTTTTTGCGAAATAAAATAAAAATTTGAACTTTGAATCTATCTCCTTGTGCCATTTTTTTTTTACACTAGAGAAAATAGAAGGGTGCCTGTGAATTTCATTATGAAAAGGCTATCACATCTCATTAGGTTTTATGGAAATGTGATTTATTTCACTCTTGAAAAGAAATGTTTGTACTATCCAAAAAAAAAAAAAAAAAAAAAGCATGGAATATTTTCTGCTGTCCAAAAGCATAGGAGGCACTTAACTTTCACCTCATATTCACTGTGGTCAACTCTAGGAACACTCAGGTGATTCGTATGTAAAGCGGTTGTGGTGGTGCTTCACCGTGACACTCTTGCATCTCAATCAGCAGTGTAATTATTAGCTCATGATTTCACTCTTAGTTACAATGTAGAGGACATGAGCATTTCCACACTCTTAGCTACAATGCAGAGGCCATGAGCATTTCCGGCTACTGAGTGACTGGTAATCAATCAATCAATCAATCAATCAATAAATCAATCAACACAATACAACTATGTGAATATGTTTAAAATCAGTAATTTATTAACCTGAAGCATGTTACCCTTAGTTACAATTCAGAGGTCAGGAGCATTTCTGCCTACTGAGTGAATGGTAATCAAACAATCAATCAACACAATACAACCAAGTGAATATGTTTAAAATCAGTAATTTATTAACCCGAAGCACGTTAATGACAGTACATTTGAGTACTGATAGTCAATTGTAATATTTCTGCAGTATTGACATTATAATAGTAATAATAATAATAACAATTACCGATGATATATAATAATAATAATAATAACCGTAATTGTATAATTCATTCTCAGATGTACACATACAATGAAATCTATTTTGTTCTACCTGCATACGAGTTAATTTTCACATGCTACTAAAAAAAAACAAAAAAAAAAAAAAAACACTCCACCAGAATATTTCTAGTCTACTTGTAAGTATCTCACAGACTGAGCTATTTTATATAATGAGCTGCAATCAGTCAGTCAGTCAGTCAATCAATCAATCAATCAATCAATCACTCAATCAATCAATAATACATTAAACGAGCATACTAAAAATTACAGTGTTGACTATATCTATGAGCTTGAAAAATGATGATTTGAGGGAGTAAAGCTAAGGATAATTGAGCTAATTTCATCTAAAAACCAAAAGGCAGGGTGTCATATGTACCTAGCACTAAACATCTCTTCGAGTAGGTTACTCTGAATTTCTTAATCTCATCTCTATTAAAAAGCTTGAAAGCATACTTGTCTCTACGTATTTTACTGTATGGTACCTCCACACGCGGCTGTTCTTCGTCAGGTAGTGAATTGTTGTCTGGATCAGCCCAAAACAACACTAGTCTGCAAATACTGTCGAAGTTGAGAAGTTTGCATACTTCGTGATTTAAGGTGAACCCTTTGAGCTTAGTGGTCCGGTCGTCGTCATTAGTCAAGTACGCATATGATTTGGGGCCACTGCTGACAAAGCGCGAGATGAACTGATTGGCCTTCAATTCATTTGTCCACTGCCCCAAATGGTCCCCCATGTCTGGTGTATATTGGGTGGTATCTCCCTCAGTGTATTCATACACAACACTGTCAGTGTCGAAATAGAGAACCCTACGACCTAAGTTATGCAGGACATTGAAAAGTCTACTCCTTGCATTAGCCGTTGTGAAAGCAGCTATAAAAACATTCACATGAGGCATTTCAGGGAGGAAGCCTTCAGTGTGCGTATACTCGAGCATACAACGATTGCTATCCAGCACGTGCATGCCCTTGAGAGAGATAGACGGGTTGACCAGTAGTTTGAAAATGTCAGCCCCAGTCTCAGCTAGTTTGTGTGTTCTGTGATTATTATTTTCCCCGAATTTCCCCCAGAAGCTGTTCAAGAGAAGCTTATTTGTGGCCCTTTTCCCGGGGTTGTAAGAAATGTTCTGTGTGTCAAGTCGAATGCCCTCAACAGACTCATACTGGTCTATATACTCTGTTTTCTCGGCGTCAGTCATGTCATCGGAAGGCCACCCAGATGCTTCCTGCTTCCCTTTCAGGAACAAGTTCACGTAATCAGAAAACAGACCCGGTGTGGCCTGGGTCTTGTCGAATTTGGCTGTTTCCTCAAAGTGGTATATCTCAAATACTTTAACAATAGTGTAACCAACGCTGAGGGCATCACGCAGATCAATGGAAGTCCAAGTGCCTACCAGGTCACGCTCTGTGTCCGGACACCTGCAGGGCTCCTGTGATGAGTTACGTGCACACCTACTACAGAGAGGGAACAGGAGCTTCCCACCAACACGCAGGGGCAAGCAGGGGTGGTAGAGGCCTCTAGGAGGTCTTACGCGTGCCTGTACTATGCCAAAGTACTTGCCAATATCCTGAGGAGGGGGGTCAATGATCACCTCCGGAATACCAACAGGGAAAACATCATTTTTCAAGACCATGGGATATAAGGAGCAAATGTCCACATAACCTATCCTCTTTCCTTCCTGAGCCTCGTGGTAGAGCTTCACAGCATTCACTCGGCCGCCGTAAAAAGCTGCCCTCGGATCCAGTCGCGGTAGCAGTTCACAGTTTTGCTCAACCTCCCTCAGTGCCTCACTCGTCTCTAGTAGCTGTTTAAATTCACATTCCCACATGACGTGGACCTCTATGTTCAGCTCACTTCTCAGGTACACAAGTCGGGCCTCAGTTCTCCTATAGAGTGATTTCAGGCTTTCACCAGTGTGAGGGTGTCTGACATTGGCAGGTGTGTTTGGACCCCCGAAACACCTCCTGCACCCGTGGTACACGCAGCCGTGAAATTCCCAGGCAGTCTCTTTGCCTGTCACCTGATCAACGTGATAGCCATCAAGCTTCAACCATCCATCACGTGTCTGATTTATAACCTTATGCTCACCGCCATTGCGTGCATGGAGAATGGTCAAGTCACGTGTCAGTGCTTCATACTCAAGCCAGATGATTGATACACGGCTGTGAGCGTCAAGTCCACCGAAGCCACAAGAGGGCATTCTAGCGAAGGGAGTTGAAACAAATTCCATGCTCTTTATCTCTGCTGTACTCGGGTTCACCGCTCTTCCATCCTGCCCTACAAGACTCAGCTGGGCATTTTGCAAGTGCCCTACAACCTTGGTGTCGTCTTCCAGGGTGATCGAGTACTTTTCAGTCAGGAACATGTGGCGATAAGTTGCCATGCATACACTGGCCAGCGTGTTATACTGGAAGGGGTCTATGCCAACTAGCTGAGACAATGTCTCTCCTCCTTCACCCACATCTACCACTTCCTCTCTAGATGTTATGCTTATGAGCCAGCTTCTGAATGCATTGCAGCTCTCCTGCAGAATGTTGACATCATCTTCGCAATAAGCCATTATTTCCTTCTTGAAATCAAAGACCTTGCCCCTCTGCTGCTTATACCAGGCCATGAACTCTTCCCTTGCTTTTGATTTCATTCTGTTCACTCTGTAGCAGTATGGGTGAGGTATGGGGCCCACAAAGTCCCACATTTCCTTCTGGTTGAAAAAGACTGGAAATGTCCCCTTTTTAACACCCTTCAGACCAAAGACTTTGGGCATCTGAGCAAGAGGAAATGTCAAGAAGTTTAAGGAGTCAATAACACGGAATTTCCCTGCATCAATAGCTACAATTTTACTGCCTCTGTAGATGACTCTCGGCAGCTTCCTCATTGTGCTGAATATGTATTTCGCCATAAAGTAGGCGTCGTACGCCTGGCCATTGTGGAAAATGAGTGTGTAGCCCTCAAATTCGCGTCTAAACAGGAACTGACAGAAGTCTGTGGCTGCATCATCTCCAAAAAAGGACACCCCTCGCCTACCACAGTCACGCCCTTTCATGCACAGCTCACGCTCATCATGTCCTCTGGGTGTATTACCAGATACACTGGGTGAGCATTTGGCACATGCAGTGCCGCAGTGCGAGCATCGAGGGTTGTCACGGTAACTCAGCTCGATGCAGTGTGAGCACTCCCAGTGTGCTACAAGCAGGTTGGGTAAATGAAATTTTCCCGTGGGGTCAGCTTCGAAGTCTGCGAAGATGTACTTACAAGACACAGCCTTTGGTTTTTGTTGTCTGATGTAACAGAAATGCACTCCAGTCACCAGCTTTTTACAAATGCTGCATTCACGAGTACCGCATTTATGATCATCGCCGGACTTGTGGAACACACCGCAACCTCTGCATCTGTGGGAGCTGGAGCAGGTACCATTTTCATGATGGCGCCTGCTGCAGGCGTCAGAGCGCATAAAGCGATTGCAAGTTGGACAGCTGTGCTTCTCTGCGCTGATTACCACACATGACTCGCCTTTACACGAGGGGCACTGGTCACAACCAGTGTGACCATATCTCGCATCATAGGCCTTCAGACATTTCTCACAAAAGGAAGACTTGGCGAAGATACAGTTCACCTTAGTTATGGTGTGGAAGTGGCCTACTGCCTTCTTATCTAGAGGCTCACATTCGTACAGTAAATAAACAGTTCTCTGTCTGTGATCATCACCAACATAGAGAGGCCTAGCACTTGAGCCACGACCAAAAACTACCACACGCGTGTTAGCCACTCTCTCGAAAGATGGTATGTCTGTAAAAGATGGTACATATTTCAGGTCAAATCCTGCAGCAGTGTGTAGCCTCTGAGCTTCAATGGTTTGAGCTTTTTTCTGACCATGCTGAACCCTTTTGTACTCATTCAGGGCACTCTCATACAATTGTTTGTCAGTCTTTGGGGTTGCATCAACATTGGCCTTTGCCACTCCAACAACTATAGCCCTGGCTAAGCATAGGTTGTCCCTGTTTTTTATTTCGCATATGCTTTTCAGCCTACGTAGGTCTTCTATGTAATTAACACCAGTGCTCACACCGGCTGCCAGGGGGTTTCTGATGATGCCTACATGAATTTCCAGTGGTTCATCTAAATACAGGTCTTCATCTGACTGCAGTAGACTTTCCATGAGCTCAATGATCTTGAAAATGGTGAGCTGATGGAGGGGTATTAAGCCTGTGGTGTGGGGGCTATAAAATGCCTCATTCTGTATGAAAAATCTGACAAGGTCATGACTGCTATAGCTCTCATGGAGCCTTGCAATAATTGCTTCTAGCACCTCCTCGAGTCCACCCATGATATCACGAAGATTTACACCGGCCCAGTTAACATTAAAATGAACCCTGTACACCGTCTCACGAGCAATGCCCCCATCAAACTCTATGTCTTTAACATTCCTTACTTCAATATGCCTGTGGAAATTCACCACATAATCGGGGCCATCAAAAATCATGTGAGGTTCTATGTCACCTTCAACCCCCTCTTCAGCCTCCTGCTCAACATTGACACCCCTGGATATATCACCTTCGCCGATAATATTCTGCTCATAGAGCATGTCTAAAAATAGCATCTCTCTCTGTTTTTCATCAAGTACCAGTCCTTCAGCCCCCTCTACAGCCCCCTGCTCAACATTGATCTCCATAGATATATCGCCTCCACCAATAATATTCCGCTCATAGAGCATATCTAAAAATAGCATCTCTCCTTGCTTTTCATATAGTGGTAGACCTTCAAGCCCCTGCTCCATGGCTGGTATTTCATTTAAACTATAAAAAATAAAAAATAAAATACAAAATAAAATAAATAAATAATAAAAGATGGAGAGGCAGAAAAAGTTTTTTTTTTTTTTTTTTTTTTTTCATGAGTTATACATCTTCTTTTTTTTTTTTTTGGTTTGTCTAGAGGTGTAACTCCCACCTTTTTTCTTTATTTATTTTCATTTACTCATGCTTTTTGTTTAGCTCATACTCGTGTAGCCCGTATTGCGAAATGTTTATACAGAAATTAAAGTCATTGCTTATATTGATATCATTTATTAAAAAAAGCTCAGCAGCCACACACACACACACACACACACACATACAGACAGAAATATTAAAAAATTATATACAGATAAAAAAAAAATAAAAATAAAAAATACTGACTATTCGCCAGACCAATCATGGAGGGTGAGGTCCTTCAACCATGAAAGGTTGTCCGAGCAGCATGAGCACTCATCTTCATCATCATCCTCCTCCTCCTCCTGCCCCTCAGCTTCACCCCAAGTCAAAACTACAGGCTCAACCTCTGCAGCAGCAGCCTCAGTGGGTGCTATTGCAACTAAGCTCAGGCCACTGGTATCATCTGCATCACTGATGTCACTGGAATAACAATCAAAACACTAATTAGTAAATGTAAAGTTTTTTTCCACCTATTTATTGAGAGCAAATTTCATGCTGATTTTGACTCCATTTTGATTAAATTGCTGTGCTTACCTGTACCGATAGGAGTCTGACATACAGGGTGGCTGTAGGGCTGGCCCTGCTGAGGCTCCTGATGGTCCCGCCACCTCACCATCTTCAACAACTCTATAAATTAATCAAATGAGTTAAATTAAATTAAACTAAATTAAATTAAGAGTGAGCGCAGTATATTAAAAAATTATAAAAAATAATAATAATAATGGTAATAACATGCCAAAGATGGAGAGCAGTAGTAATTATGTTAACTCACCCGTTCACAACTGGGTACACCCGAGCTGTCACACAGGCACTAACACCGGCACTGGCACTGTCACCAGCACCGGAACCTCGAGACAGAGGGAGGTTATCAGTGGGTACGTTGTCGAAATTTAGTGCCCTCCTGGATCGCCTAAACACTCGTGGTGTAGGCACAGCTTTCAATGTATTTCTGTTAAGGAAACAAAATAAAAAAAATTTTAAAAATAAAAAATTACTTAAATAATAAAGCACACACACACACACTCACACACACACACACACACACACACACACACACACACACACACACACATAATACGCCGTGTGTAAACAGTCTAAATAATCAGGCCTACCCTGTCAGTACATCAGTTGCCTCCTTCTTGTCAGTCGATGCCAGGGTGAATTTCGCTTTTTTGATTGGTGGCTCTCCATCATTCGGTTTTGTTTTACCAAAACACGACATGAAACTTTCAAGCTTCATGACGCGTTTCCGATGGTATGTGAGCTGCTGGCTGTATCTCTGAAAAAATGAAATAATAATAATGATAATAATAATAATAATAGCAATAATACTAATAATATATATATATATATATATATATATATATATATATATATGAGCATAGCTAGACAGATAGCTAGACAGATAGATAGATAGATAGATAGGTAGATAGATAGATAGATAGATAGATAGATATACACACCTTCAGCATACATGCCTCCGCAGCAAGGATAGCAGCATCCGAGTCTCTCCACTCCATTTCTTCTCGCTCTTCTTCTTCTTCTTCCTCTTCTTCCTGGAGCTGTTTAGGAGTAGGAGGAGGAGGAGGAGGAGGAGTAACAGGAGTAGTGTGAGTGGCCTGGTGAGGTGTTGTATGAGGTGTTGCAGGACTCGGTGGTGGGGGAGGAGGGGGTGATGGTGGCATTGGTCGAAGCCAGAGAGGTGACATAGCCAGAGGCTGGGCAGGAGGAGGAGGAGGTGGAGGTGGTGTTGTTTTATTAGATTCATTTAGGTTGTGAAAGACTCCCCCACAACCACCAATAACACCTCCATCACTCCCCTCTACAGCGGCAGACTTTTTAGGAGTGGAAGTCATCACAGGACCAGGGACTCGCATAGGCTGCTTATCCATGTCCTTGACGCCCACACTGTCCTTGGCCTCGGCATTGACATTGACCTTAACCTTAGCCTCAGGCATACATGTAGGTGGCTGATTGGTTGAGTCAGCACGTCCTTCAACTTCCATAGACTCCTCATGCCGATCACTCTGAGCTGAGGTAGCTCCTCCTTGACCATTGGCCAGTAGCTGGAGCTTGCGTAGTTCCCTCATAGTCTGTAAAGCGAGGCTGTAAAGAAAAAAAAATTATATATATATATATATATATATAAAAGAAGAACGAGTTATATTGGCTGTTACAATCGTAAAACACACGGACACACACGCACGCACACACCAGCACTGTCACTCTGTCGCTCTGGCACTCGGCCAGCACCAGACCCTGTGTACTACTACTACTACTACTACTGTTAGCACTGTCACACTCAGGAGGCAAGTGTTCTTAGATCAAAAAAAAAAAAAAAAAAAAAAAATATTATCAAAAAAGTATTAAAAACAAACATGTATGGGCACTATTGTGAGGAGGAGGAGGAGGAGGAGGAGGAGGAGGAGGAGGAGGAAGAGGACTTTGAGGCTGAGATAGAGGCTGAGGCTGAGGCTGAGGCTGAGACCGAGGGCAACGAAGGTGTCAATTGTCATGAAGAAGAACGAGAAAAAAATGAAAAAGGAAATGAAGAAGAATCTCTTTTTAAATTTGAATCACCCTCCTCCACAGTAATCGTTGGTCCATCGATGGTTGGAAAAACGGTTCTGGCCCTATCTATAGTGAGGAACTCGAAGCTGATGTACACTATACCACCGGAGAAGATACTGTACGCTTACGGCGTTTACCAGAAAAAGTTCCATGATCTCGAAGCTCAAGTACCTAATCTTACTCTTCATCACGGCTTACCCACTAGGGAGCTGATAGAAGAGTTGAAAAGTGATGAGGGCAACAATCTAGTGATTCTGGACGATCTAATGGATGAGATATGTAAATCTAGCGAAATGTGCTCTCTTTTTACGAGAGAAGTTCATCACGGCCGTATCTCAGTCATAATGATATCTCAGAATGTCTACCACCAGTCGCGCTACTCTCGCACAATTAGTCTCAATACGAGCTACTTGATATTGATGAAGACATGCAGAGACTTACAGCAGATACACTTCCTCTCACGACAGATGTTCCCCGGCACTCCCAAGCGACTAGTCGAAGCACACGAAGACGCAACTCGTCTACCTCGAGGCTACCTAGTTGTGAACAACTTGACTAGTTCAGGTGACGAGGACGTGCGACTTAGCACTTCCATTCTGCCAGGGGAGACCCTAGTTCTGTACACTAAGAAATAATGTCGAGTAGAGTAAAAGGATGCATGGGTTTTCTGGAGCTTCTGACGCGAGCATACAAACTAGCTCCTCGTTCTACTCGTTCATTACTGGCTGAGGCTTCCAGGGATCAACTTCTCTGCATAACAGAAGTGATCATCAATACACTAGAGGGCAATCTGGTCATCTCCAGTACTCCCCATCTAGAGTTGGCGAGATTCAAGGGGCTGCTGAGGAAAGTGGCTAAAATAGTCTCGGGTTCAACTTTGTCAGCTAACACAAGAAAGTCATACAACTCTAAGACAACTGTTGCTTCTAGAAAGGCACTGAAAGAGCTCTACGTGGCACACTACAGACCTCTTGCTGAGTTCCTGGAACACTGCATTCCTCACCTGAAAAGTCTGCTTGATGAGGAGGAGGAAGAAGAAGAAGAAGAAGAAGAAGAAGAAGAAGAAGAAGAAGAAGAAGAAGAAGAAGAAGAAGAAGAAGAAGAAGAAGAAGAAGGCAAGAAAGAGGTGGAGGAAGATAAGAAAGATAAGAAAGATAAGAAAGAGAAGGAAGAGGAAGAAGAGGAGGAGAAGGAGGAGGAGGAGGAGGAGGAGGAGGAGGAGGAGGAGGAACATGACGTCGACAATGATGGCTACCATGAAATTTAACAGGAAGGTTTACGTGATTCCTCAGGAAAAATACGACATCATGATGGCGAGTAACAAACAAATCCCTCAGGATGACGCCGGGCGACTGGCCGCAGCCGCTGCCAGGGGCAGCGGTGCGGGCCAGTCGCCCTCCTTTCGAATGTCGGGGGAGGTACGGACAGTGCCGGCTTCTAGTGCAGGAGGAGGCCACCTCGAGGAAGGGGGGCCGCCGGTTCGCCATGGAAATACAATGACCAGCGGCTGGCCCACTCGACAAGATAGAGAGCGACATCGAGCTAGAGATCTGAGTCAGTCCGCATCGATGGCTATGGCCACTGAGACCGCATCCTCTCTTCCCTCGGCTCCCTCGGCTCCCTCAGCTCCCTCAGCTCCTTCGGCTCCTTCAGTCACTGGTCCTGCCCCCGTGACTGAGAGTGCGAGTTCGAGTGCTACTGATAGCATTACTCGCAAAATTGACGCTCAGTTGAGAAATGAAACCCTGCGTGACAAGGCCAGGAGCGTACTGCATCTACTGTCAACGGAGCGAGAGAGGCAAAGAGAGCCAAAGAGAGAAAGCTATTACGTCGATCTGGTTCTGCACACTCAGTCGAGTGCTTTCGCAGTACCAGCTGGCCATCACAAACTGTACTGGCTCATGTTGCGACGCGGTGTGCCTCTGAATTTAATTTCAAACGTTAAATTACGTAGAATATTACATTATATGAAGAACAAATACCCAGTAGACGAAGAAGAACAAGAAGAACAAGAAGAAGAATACATAGAGGTGAAGAGAGGGAAGAGGGGGAAGAGGAAGAGGTTAAGCCTGGAGTCTGAGGAGGCTGAGCCTACTGCTGCCACTGCCACTACCACTACCACTGGCACTGCACTTGGTGGAGACACCGGAGTGAAAAGAGTGGCCAGGGGAACGAATAAGAGGAGCAGGAAATCGTGGACCAAGGTCAGCGCTAAATAAGGATGGGGCTCCCCCGAGATATAGACGCCTATTTATCACGTAGATTTTACAATCACAGGACCCCTGGTAGCTTCACCAGTGCATCAAAGTTGCACTCTGTCATAAAGAGCGAAGGACGCTATGACATAAGTCTGAGTAGAATTGAAGACTGGGCTCAGTCGCAGGACATTGTCACTTTGCACAAGTCAGCTCGAGAAAAGCCTCGAAAGTATAGACGAGTCATAGCCCCTGGTATGAACCACTTGTGGGACTGCGATCTACTTGTGCTGACAGGTGAAAGGTTCAAGAGAGCTAATGAAGGGTTCGCTTACATCATGGTAACTATAGATGTCTTCTCCAGATACTGCAGGGCCCGAGCGGTCAAAAGCAAAAGTGCCAAACACATGGAACAAGCCTTCCAGGAAATATTTAACACTACTACTACTACTACTACTACTACTACTACTACTACTACTACTACTACTGCCGCTGCTACTGCTACTACAGCTGCAGGTACAGGTGCAGCCACAGTGTCAGTGCCTGCATCAGAAGCAGAAGCCACAGGAATGCCAAAGTTCATACGCACTGATAGGGGGACAGAATTCACAAACTCTCGTGTCGGCGATTTACTTAAAGCAAGGGGAGTGAGTCACATCTTCACTAATACAGAAACCAAAGCGAACTACGCCGAAGCGGCGATTAAAGGACTTAAAAAGAGACTGTTCCAGTACTTCCAATACACCAACAGCTACAGCTATCTGGATGAACTCCAGGATATAGTAGACTCGTACAACAGAACTATTCATTCGAGTATTGGAGTGAGTCCTGACAGTGTCAATGAGGAAAATGAACAGGGAATTTGGGACTACCAATACATCACTCAGCAAAATACGAAGGACTTAGCTCGTGCCTTCAAGAGTGCCATTTCCACAGCCAGGAACAAGAGAAGAAATCCATACAAATTCACACTAGGACAGAGGGTCAGAGCGTCATACCATCGCAAAGCGAATTTTTTTCGCTCCTACGACGAGCAGTTTACAGGCGAAGTATTCACCATCAGAGCTAGGAAATTCTCAGACGGAGTAGCCATTTACTACCTCCTAGACTACCAGGGTGATGATGTTGATGGCCCTTTTTACGCAAACGAGCTGACACCTGTGAAATTTGACCCTGACGCTTTCTTTAAGATAGAAAAAGTGATCAAGAAACGCATGAGGAGTGACGGTGCTGAAGAAAGCCTGGTTAAATACCAATCATGGCCTAGTAAATATAACCAGTGGCTACTTAGCTCTAACATCAAGACACTGAAGGCGAAGAGACAGAGAAAACATAAAAAATAAAATAAATAAATAAATGAAAACAAAGCAAAGGCCTTTGGAGGGGGATCTTAACTAGAAAGGAACCAAAATGTATATTTATCTGGCTAGTGACTTGACACCAGAAATAAACCCTAGTAACACAGCGGGGAAGTTTACTGTACAGCTGCCAGAGTCATTTACGAGACCCTCAAGTGCTGAACCGAGGGGGCGGTGGTACATGGGGCTGATCGAGATAGCCATGCCGCCAGTGGGTGCAGGTGCCAACAAATGGGATGTCGTCTATGTAACATGCCCTCATGTAGAGGGAGTTGCGATGGGTGTCACATACAGGCCGGTGCTCAGGTCCATAGCTCTGGGAGAAATAAGACGGCACAACTACACACGTTTCACTTCAGTACTCTACACGCCCCTGAGAGTGAAGGACGTGAGACATATTTCCATTGAACTGAGAGACTCGAGCTGGAACCTGCTACCAGAGCTCGCCGAAGAAACTAGACATTCCACCAAGTGCACTCTGGAACTAATATGGAGGCGAGATACAAATCCCTAGCAGCAATGGATGCAGCACCCTGGATAGAGCATTTTAAAAAAACTGCTGGCCACACGAGCATACTGTCGTCGCAGCCGAGGCCTGTAGTGATCAAAAAGCCTCGTAGCAGCAGCGACGCCCATGGAGAGAAAGCCAATGTCAGTTTACCCCTTACCATTGTGTCTCCGGTAGGTCAGTCTAACGAAATGGCCGAGGCTGATTTACGCATGGAAAGCGATAAAAGGGTAGGAGCTGGCTCAGCTGGCTCAGTCGGCAGCTCAGCTACATCAGGGACACAGCGATCCAGGAAGAGAAAGCAACCTCCTCACACTCCTCAGAGCAGAGTGACTAGCGGTGCTCCAAAGAATAAGAAGGCAAAAATCACTAGGATCAAGGACATTTTCGGTTAACATGGCGGCCGGTGAAAAAGTACTGGAATCAATAGACCTGGCATACGATGACACTCTTAATCTGTTCAGTTTACCTCTCAGCAACCTAGGAGTGACGGACATTAAATATTTAACGCATAAGCCCATCAATCAATTTTCGTCCGAGGGCGATGTGAAATTCCATGTCCCCGGTGCAGGAACAGCCTACATAGACCTGTCTAGTGTTTACATAAAAACAAGGGTGAGAATAGTCACAGAAGATGGATCCCCCCTCCCCGAAAGGACCAGCAAAAAGAAAAAAACATCAACACCTGTAGATGCAGCTGCAGCTGCCGAGGAAGCAGAGACTGAGACTGAAGGGTCTTGGAGTGTGGGTGTGGTCAATAACCTGGCACACGCTCTCTGGGACCAGGTAGAGGTGCGACTTAACGACAGGGTGGTCACGGGTGGACAGACTGGCTACAGCTACAAGGCATTAATAAACACACTGCTGGGAGAGGGCGATCTCAATGACTCCGAGCTAGAATGCTCCTTGTTCGAGAAGGACACAGCACGATGTATGGACGATGTGAGTCTGATGTATGGCGGCAATCTGGGATTTCGAAAAAGGGCAGCTCTCATGAGTGGCAGCAAAACGGTGGAGCTATTGTGCAAAGTAGACGTCGATGTCTTTAAAGTCAACAAGTTGCTTTTAAATGGAGTGGCCATGGACATGACTCTTACACCGACTTCGAACAGCTTCAGGCTGCTGTCATCGAGCCTGGTTAGGAGAGACTACAAGCTTGAGATTAAGGACATTACGCTTATTCTCAAGCATGTTACACCTTCAAATCTAGTACTACTGGGGCATCAAAAAGTCATGGAAGAGGAGATCTCTCAGGCAAAATATTTCTACACCAGAGAAGAATTAAGGAAATTTAATTTGGCCAAGGACACCTCCTCATATTACATCGAGGATGCGTACAATGGACGAATACCTAGCAAGATAGTGATGGGCTTTGTGTCAGGTGAATCTATGAGTGGCAGCCTGGGGAAAAATCCATACAATTTCAGGCACTATGACGTCACTTACGTCAATGTGAGTCTGTCGGGCATGCCAACGCCATCGGGTCCTCTAAGTATAGACTTCGACGAAGGCAAGTACATACACTGCTATTCGGAACTTTACAGGGGAAAGGCCAACTTCAGCGGCGAAGCCCGGATCACCAGAGAGGAATACAAAGGAGGCTACAGTCTGTTTGTCATAGACTTGGCACCTCAGAACTACCGTGACTTCTACCCTGTCACACGAGATGGCTGTGTGAGAATAGAACTCAGATTTAAGTCGCCCTTACCAGAATCAGCTGTCATGATAACAAAAGTGACATACCCGGGCTTATTCCAGATTGACTACGCTCGCAACATCTACCTGACATGAACACTGATCAAATATATAAAATACTGTGGAATGACGTCACGGTATCGTCACGCGTGATGGCTGTCATACCGTGCAATGCTCTGAAATACATTTTAGTCAATAGGCACACGAAAGGATGCTACATCGTGAATTGTAATGAAAACTCGTACTTACGTGGAGACATCGGGCATTGGATTTTCCTGAGGATTCATAGCTGTGGTAGACGTGATGAGGATGCTAATGCTGTTGATGTTGATGTCAGTGATGTGAGACAAAGACTTGAAGTTTTCGATGCTCAGGGCGCGAAGTGCTATAATGAAGAAATCAACATGTTTATGAGACAATTCGTGTCATGTTCAACCAGTAGAGTACACATTTCCGATGCTAATTGTGGTTTTTACACTCTAGCTTACTTGTATTATAGGTGTAGGAATTTTAAGCCCGAGAGTGTTATAAATATACTTAAAGACATACGGGATGTGAAAGAACACTGTCTGGCTCTATACAGAGACACAGTATAATACATTTGTATTATTATTATTATTTACTGTAAATAGATATATAGATATATAGAAATATAGAAATATAGACATATAGTCATATAGACATATAGATATATGACTAGCTTAATACTTTTAATGTTATTATTATTATTATTATTATTGTTATTATTATCATTATTTTATTCTTATATGTTATTTGTAAATTTTAGTCAAAAAAAAAAAAAAAAAAATGTAACGATTGAGATAATACAATGGTAATAAAATTATATATATTAATATTATTGTTGCAGTTATTATTAATATTACTCTCAACTCAGCTGACTTCGCATGACATTGGTTGCGTAGTAATGCACACTAATTGCAATTTACTTAAATTAGTATAGTTCTCTGCCACTGGACAAGTGGTATTTAGCATTTAAGATATGACTTTCTACTGCATAGTAATCTCAATTGGATTGGTGCTGAGTCATTAATGCGTTATTGATAAAATCGCAATACTCCACTGCATACACGCAATATTACAATAGTTCTCCGCATGCCTTCAGCATAAGCGATTATGATAAAATCGCAATACTCAACAGCATGTATGCAATATTACAATAGTTCTTAGCCCACTGACAGCGTGTCGGCGTGCCGGCATCTTAATGACATGGTAATGAACGATAAATACAATAAGCGAATTTACCTATAGTTATCATTGTGTGTGTGTGTGTAAGTCACTTACCTTTTTTTTTTTTAAAAAGTGTAGACCTTTCGGTGAGCGATTAGAGGTCTAGAGTTCAAAACAATTCCTGGTGTTGCTGCAGCATAGAGAAGAGTCCTAAGAAGAGCTCCTGGAGATGTGATGTGCAGAGTTTTTTTCTTCTTTCAAAGAACAAAAAACTGGAAGTGATGCTGCTGTCATGATGGGCAGGCTTTTTATATGGTATTTTTGCCCTGGGGCAAACACCGGGGGGTCTGCATGGTGTCTTAAAAGACCACTTTTGCTCAGATGGTCACCTGCCCTGCCCATATGCTTGACCTACAAGGTCACAGTCAATGTATCATCCATGTCTGTGGGTTCTAGTTGTTGACATTGACTGCGGGGGGCTCATAGTAATACAATCATTGGCCTGATCTTATCAGCCATCAGTAAATGCATGTGCTTAATTTCAATAATTGAGGGTCAAATGACTCGCTCGCGAGCTGAACTCAGCATTTTAACTGAGAGCCTCAGGCCACCATACCTACAATGAACCCATTGTCAACTCAATTAAGCTACTTTCAGAGAATTTAACTTTAAAGTACAGCAAAAAAAAAAAAAAAATAAAAATTAATAGGTATATATATATATATATATTAATGTCATTGTTAATTTCTGTTTTACTTACCAAAAGGTGTAAATTTTGCTGGTACATAGGTTATGTATCAATTTCTCTTCATCTAGCTACACATGAGTATCTTTAATTAACTAGACTCTTTTTACTTGAGTTTAACACATGTTCCACATGGTTTAATCTATCTGTATTAACAGATTCAAGTGCAATAGCTTCTATTAGTGATATAAATATGGTTTGCATACAGAATTTGTAAAAATGTAAGCCGAAAATGAATTGTACTAGTGATGTGTTTGTGAAATCAAAATGAATTTCAATAGCAGCACATAAAGCATTACTGACAGTGTAATTAAATAATTTAACCTACTCTATATTCAATATGTACACATTGTTTCTAAGTCACTTTTAGTATGTTCCATATTTAATATATATATATATATATATATATATATATATATATATATATATATGTATAGATTAACCTGAGTCACTTTTTACCTAGGAAAATAGCATTTATTGTAGTATATACAGATAAAGCAATAGACCTATTATTAATAGGACTTGTAATATTTTCTGGTTTGACATACATCAGCAGTAGTAGCAACAGCAGTGATATATGTGAATATAACTTACATTTCAATTAGATTATACACTCTCTATTGTCTAGGGACTGGGCATGAGGGTCAGGTCTTTTGTTGTGTTATATAATGGCAGGTTTTACCCCCCACCCCCCTCTGTGATTTGGGGTGTTTTGGCACTGCATGTGACCATAGCTCCTTGAGATACTGAAGAGACAAGACGTTTGGATTGATAGCTACATGAGTGAAAACAAAATGATTTGGATCTTGCTGCTTTTTGGATTGAGTATATGCTCAACAGATGCATGGATTTGTGGAAACGAGGGCCAGTGCAGGTGTACATCTTCGGGGGAAGTTATGTGCACTGCAGATGGAGTTGCACCCTTTTTCATTGATGTCTACAGAAGCGGAAAGAGGCTGACAATCAAGACGGATCCAGGCTTCAGAGTTGCCAGTCTTAGCGACACAATAGGGTTTGACCGGGTGATGGTGATTGGACTTTCCCGTGAGCAATGTTCAAGTGTCTCTGCTTCTTTCCCTTCGATCATGTGCATTACGACGACCACAATATATGCTCATCCTGTGATGAATGCTGGACGCGGTTTCCAGACGAGTGAGCCGACTACAGCGGAGCCTCAAGGAGGAAACACAGATCAGGTGCAGCAGTCGCCGGCTGGGTCATTGGATGCGCTGGACGCGGTGATTATATGGACGGCCATATCGGGTGCCATCGGGGCGATATTGACGGCGTGCATTCTGGTGAGTCTTGTTAATCTTCATGCTCGCATTAACACTCATGCACGCTGCAATGATCCGCCAATGTTCGCAGTGAGCTGCTGTCTGAAGTGCCTGGCAGTACTGCTATTCCCCCTCCATCTGTGTGCGAGGTGCTTCAAATGCACTACATGCTGCTTGTTTACACTTGATCAGACTGTGAGAGGCACTTCACCATCTTTCAGAGCCTAAACTAGGTTAGTCACTTGATTTCTGTACCTATAGACAAGTTATACACCCCCAAAACAGTATAAAGTATAATTTAGCTGTCAATAACCCCCATGATGGCTGGGTGTTAAACTAGCCTACTTGTACTTTTACTGTATTGCACATTCTTATATCTTCAATGGCCTGCATGATTCAAGGCTGTCATTTTGATTATGAATGCTCTATGAATCACCTTTTTTTTTTTTTTTTTTCTGGTTATGCCATGTTATGCTGTGCCTGACAGGTAGTTTCTTTAATGTTTCACTCATGTGTCACTTCTTGGTGCTGTAACTCAATGTACCTGAAAAACCAAAACAAAAAAAAACAAAAAAAAAAAAAAAAAACATTCATCCAGCCCATCAGTGGCTATTTAATTTTGTCTTTTGTATGACTTTAAATAATGTTCAGTGACTGATTGATTGTTCTTTTCTCTTCAGACGAAAGATTTTATTATAACCTTGGCGCTACGTGTGCTTGCGCGGGTTATTTTGATTTATATCTGGAATGTGGACCTTGTACTGGCATTTGAAAACGCCGATGAGCGCAATTTGTTTTTGGTTATGCTCCTCCGCATGGCCCGCTGGATGATTAACTCGATTGAAGCACGTAACCGTGACATCATCAACAACCGCTTCAACCCCGCCAACAACAACAACAATGACGGTGACGCCAACAACAACAATGTCATAAACAATGACAGGCCAGGGGCTGCACCCCTACCCCGACGTATGCCCGATGCTGAACAAGCCAGACCTGACCATCGCGCACGCGTCCGCCCCCTCCGCCCCCTCCGCCCCCTCCGCCCTCGGGGTATGGCGGGTCTGGACTTGAACAATGTACTAAACCAGAGGTTAAGAAACCGTAATAATGTTAATTGATTTGCTTTTATTTTAATTTACAGCTGGTTCATATGTTCCTGGGGTTTTATTTTTTATTTTTTTTTTTGCTTTTTTTTTTGGATTGCTGTTTAAGCATTTTATGATTTATGTGTTTTTTTTTTGTTTTTTTTGTTTTTTTTTTGTTTTTTAGTTATCCATTTGGAGATTTCGTGCTTATTTCATTATTTCACTATTTCATTATTTTTATCTGCATGGAAGTGTGAGTACATGTGAGTGTTGCTGAGGCTGTGATTGGTGCTGTGTGATTGGTTTATTGGCTGTATTTTTTTAATAATTGATTTGCGGTTTCTTTTTATTGCTTTATGGCTGTTTAGATATAATTATTTTGATTTGGTGCATGCTATTTTATGTGTTTTTTTTTTATTGTCTTTATTTAATATTTTAGTAATTAAAGTTAGGAAAGCATATGGAGTAGAATGTTGTATTAAATTAACCGTGTGAAAGTTTTTAAAACAGAATGAATGTACCTACATGTGTAGCATATTATAATTGATAAGTTTTTTAGATGATCTGAGTTGCATGTATAGTAGTTTATGGCTAATGGCTTTGCTATGTTATCTAATATTGCTTTTTTATTTTACTATTGAACAATAATTTTATCAATTAACAGTATGAAATGATAGTTTTTGGGGGTTTTTTTATTTATTGTGTATTAACTGCTTGAAAGTGTGCATGTTCTGATATAAGATAACTTTTTTTTTTTTTTTTGGTAATATGAGTTGCATGTGTAGTAGTTTATGCTTAGTTGCTTCGCTATGTTATCTAATATTGCTTTTTTAATTTACTATTACACAATAATTTTTATTGATTAACTGCATGAAATGATAGTTTATTTTTTGGTTTTTTATTTATTGTGTATTAACTGCTTGAAAGTGTGCATGTTCTGATATTAGAAATAAATCTTTCATAAGCGACTTTTTTGGAGTATTTATTAAACTTTTTAATTTTAGTGGGACATTGATTAAACTAAGACAATGAGTAGCTCTGTATTTTTTTTTTTAGTATACTTAGATAAACTATGACAATGAGTACCAGACAATGAGGGTGCTGTCAAAAAAAAAAAAAAAAAAAACCCAGGTGTCCAAAAGTTTTCATGACTACCCTTAATTGCCTTTATTAAATATGCTTTTAGTATATCAGTGCTGGACTAAGACAATGAAAAAAATAAAACAATGAGGCTGTTGACCACCAGGTGGACAATTGGCAGTGTATAGTGCTCTGAGGCATACGCTAAAAGTCAGCCAATGGTAACTGGTCATCACTGAGTGCCTGAGGTGTTTGACAGGCAGGAGCCAGTATTCATTCTGATGAAGGCTGCTGCTGACTCAACACAAACTGGACCATATAGCACACAAAGAATTATGCTTACAAAACACTAATACCATTCCTCTGAGCTTTGCAGTGAATGTCATTGCTAACTCGGCACTACTGGTTAATATAGCATGTACGTGTGTGTGTGTGTGTGTGTGTGTGTGTGTGTGTGTGTGTGTGTGTGTGTGTGTGTGTGTGCTTGAGAATAAATAAATAAATAAATAAGAAATTATAAAGACACACAACTCAAAAAAACAAAAAAAAACAAATGCACCTTACAAGTGAGCTTTGGACAACTTTTCCATTTAAACAATGAAAAATACCCTGCCACAAGCGTGTCGTCATTGTTTAATAACAGTATTTGGTTATCATAATTGAATTGAACTGAATTGAATTGAATTGAATTGAATTGAATGAAAAAGCAATTCACTCTTAACAACCCATCTTTAAATATATATTTGTACATCATTACATTGGGCCTGGGGGTTTTCTGGGAGATGCTGGACGTATACTGAACGTCATCTCAACCACTAACGCCTGAGGGCCTTAACACCTGTCAGCGTTTGGACATAAACGCTTATAGCCGGAGGGCACTGCAGGATCAGAGGCTGGTAGCCTGCGGCACCTGCAGGGATCCTTTGATCTCATAGCCTGAGGCGCCGGTATTCCTTTGGCGCTATTCTGGTACTTACGTAGTAGTGTCGATGTGGAAAGGACATACCTTCTAATAAATATGTAGAAGAAGGCAATTTACCAAACGCTACCCAGCTAGAGCTTTGTCAGACCAACTGTACTGGAGATGCCAGCCAACCTTGTGGTGGAGAAGAAACTTATACCGTTCGACATGCACCAAAGGGTAGGTGCCACTGAAGTTTATGTGTCTTTATCATTAAAATGCCTTTAATGTGACTACCCTGCGTTTACACTATCATTATACATATACGTTAGACTTATTGAAAAATACTTAAAATTATACCTTATATATAGTTATTTTGAAAGAGGTTTCTCCAGCTGTGCCTTAACCATTAGGCCACCCATCTGTCTGACAGAGGGTCTAGAAGCAGATTCACTTAAGCTGGATGGTACAATCCTTACAAAAAAGCTGTGTTTTCGGTTTTTGGTCCTAATTTGTATTAAATAGGCTTCATTTTGTAAAGTGTGGGTACTGCAATGGTCTGTTGCACAATGTGATAAGCAAGACCTTAGAGACACAGGAAGTTGTCACACTTACCAGCTTACATGTATATGACCTTCTGTTTCTGGGTTTTCTGGCACTTCGGAATAACGTGAAACAATAACCACAAATACCTCAATCAACAGAGATGCACATAGGCTTTAGGTGTTGCAGTTCTTTCACTGTTGAGTGTAGTTTAAAAGGGTAGCTAAACCAGCAGGAGCTTTTTTTCATTAAAAAAACTAAACAAATAAAACATGCAATGGCAAGTGATTAAAAAGTTATCACTGTAATCATAGTACACTGTAGAATATACAATGAAAGCAAGAACATATTTGTAACTTCAGTGGCCGGACTTTTTCCATTGAAATTAATTGTTTTTATCTCTGGCTATTCTTTGTTAGATAATCGTTACATTGGCTGCTATGATGATGTAATTCACAATATGCCAATACAAAGATGGGACAGGGATGCCAAAAGAAATGTTGAAGACTGCATCCAGGAATGTGCTCGACTTCACTACTCCTATGCTGCAGTTCAAAATGGTGGGGCCTGTTTCTGTGGTACCCAATACCCCTTCGAAGCAGAAGCGGATCTGGAGATGTGCAATGAACCTTGTATGGCAGACCGGCATGACGAGTGGTGTGGGAGTGAAAACTACATCAGTGTTTACAGAACCCATGCAGGTACATTGTCACAATTTTACGTATATATATTTGCTGACTGTTGAAGGTTTACGCCGTCAGTCTCATGGCAAAGTGTCAACATTAACATCATATCATTATTGATTTTAGCATTCGACCTCACAGATTTTGAAGTTTCCCACTTTGCAGCCAGTTTGTAAGTATTTATCAAATGTCCTAAAATGCAATTCAGCAGTTTTTATTTGGTACATTGCTTGATTGACTTCTTGCAGGTATCATGACGAGAAAACCATTGAATCCATTGACACATACTTGTTTACTGTTTTTCCTCAACTAAAAAACTTAGTGACCAAAAAGTGAGTATTAATGCTGCCTTGAGAGCAACTTATAATGTAAATTGTTCTTTATTGAATATAGTTAACTGAAACAAACATTACTTCAAGGTTGGCAATATCAGCATCACAACCAATTATGGCACCTCAAGAAGATGACTTCTGCTCATCTGGAGATTGCTACAAACCCTGTGGGGCTCTTGAGATGGGAAATCAAGTTCTGGGTAATCAAGAATATGTCACGATCAGACAGATAGTCATCAGATACTCTGAGGTCATGAAAATTTTAGAAGGCAAAACTCCCAAACAAGTAAACATCTATGCTCAAGTAGTCTACATAGACAGAACTCTTATCCTGGACCATGCTCTGATCATCAGAGCCAGACAGATTTTCATAAACAGAGAGCTTTCATCATACATTCGATTCACTGGAAAAGCAAGTGATTTAGATTTTAGTGTTGATGAATGGCAAAGGATAACAAGGCATGGACCATATCCTGACCTGCTTTTTGAACGCCTCAGTTACACTTGCGCAAAGATACTGATCAGCAGCAAAGAACAGAAATACATTAATATTGGCCATGCCATAATAAATGATTTAATAGTGCCACATAAAAAGAACAAAGAACATGAAGCTATGGTCAGGAGTTTAATGGCTGCTCGTGCCAGAATGTTGGGTGTCGATTTTACGAACACCCATCATGTACCACTTTATACGAAAGACCATTTCCTTGAAATCCTTGATACTTATCACATCCAAATATCAATTTACAAAACAGACTATGACAGGCTGTTGGACAGCAAGACTGTCTATGAAGATTTTCTAAACTTAGCTGAGAAAATGAATGACATCCATAAAGAAACTGTAGTCAAAGATGCCATGGTCACTTTGAAGAACATTGAAGAAACATTTTCAACACTTTCTGAAATCCAAGATGTTATAGAGGAGAATTACATCAATGCATCCAAACTAGTTGAATTTGCAAGAGAAAAAATGATGAAGGACATTCAGAAAGAATATGAAAATACAAAGAGTAGAGCCACGATGTCTTTTATTGGATTTCTTGGAGACATATTTAAGTTTGTAATTAATGTTGCTGTCAACATTGCTACATATAACATTCCAGGGATCGTAACTGATGTTGTTTCTGCATTTGAAATTACAAAGCCAGATTGTCAATGAGTATCAATATAATCCATTGGGATAATATGAAAACTTACGCAGACACAGTGATTGCAGACTTGGATTTGCCATCAGCAAAAGCATTTAGGCTAGCTTTGTCACAATTTTGCGAATGGGGGAAAGCAATGAGCCAGGCTATGGTTGACCGAGCTGAAATACTACGCCAAGTATTAGAACAGAAGGCGATAGTAGATCTTCGACAACTTCAAGCAGAGAGGTCCAAAAAAGTCATTCATGATGCTCGATCATCCATGGACAAACGTCTGGCTGTCATGCGAGTCATGCAAGAGCAAATGCTGGATGTCTCCTTGGATCTCAATGAAGTTCTCCTTCGGTTCTGCCAAGCTTACTTCTTTGAGAATTTGAAAGAATGTGGACTAGAGTACCGTCCATCATTTGGGGGATCAATGAGCGATTTACTGTTGAAAATCAATTCTGCAAAGCGAGACGTTCTTTATAGTGTGGACATACCTTCCAGTGTTAGCCGATCAACTATCCTGATCGATAGTGATGCATCAGCAGAGTGTGCTGATCAAATCATATGTCCAATTAAGTACCTGAACAAAAATAGAAATCTGATTGTAACCATCACCCCAAATCACACAGATTTTAGTGATATTCAGAAATACAGAGTCAATGAAATTAACCTGAGACTAAAAAATGTCAATCAAAATCAGGAGATGCACAGAATGAAATTCTTCTTAAGGCACACTGGTTTGTTCTATGACCGTCGAGAAGAAATCTTCAACTTCATAACTCGTCCGGTGTATCTGGCTTTTGAACAAGTGCTGGATGAGGAAGGTAAGTTAGAAATACGCACACTCTAAGTTTGCACTGAGTCCATGACACTTACAAATCTAAAATTGTTTCTGTTCTAAATGTTTTCCCATGTTAATTGCTATGATGATGAGGCCAAGTTACTACAGATATTCAAAATGATAACAAATATACTATACTTATTCATAATGAATAATGATGGTGACCTCAACATAGCACCTTGTATGCAATTCTGTCTCTCCGTGAATTTCTATAATGTATAATTTAAAATACTGCAATTTATTATTATTTCTCAGGTCACATTTCCATCCATGCTGACTTCCCAGATGAAATTCATCACATCACTCCCTTCACAACTTGGATCATACAAGCATCTGATGAAAGGGGTCACCTGGATTTAAGCACGGTCGATGAACTTGAGATTCGCTTCGACGGCACTGGCATTATTTAAGCCCAACACATTAATTCACACTAATTCAAAGTCTTGTGTTATATGATCCTTATCTTGATTGTCTTGATATGTCAATGTTATGTAGACCATTTTGTATCTCATCAGTTGTATAATTATCATTATATTTATATTGTCTAATTATCATGTAAAATCAAATGTTAAAATATAAAACATGGTTACGCAATATAAAACGTGGATGTCCTTTTGTTTTGTTTTGTTTCTTTTTATCAATTTATAAAACATGCAACAATGTGTGGACCTATAACTTGTAATGACCAACTGAAATTATTACCCCAAAAAATCACAAAAAAATTCAATTTAAATTTGCACAGAGCCTGAACATGAACAACATCACTTCAGATCATTGTATGCTAAATCATATCTTAATCACCATTTTATTGTTACAGATTCCAAGTTGGTAATTGTTTAAAAAGTACATAAAGGATTTAAAACAATCGCTTAGGAATAACTATAAACAATCAAACAGATAATAGTATACAAACATGTCATGTTCAGCGCTTTACATCAGACCAGGTGAGACTGTCCATTCACATATCTTAAAATGCCTGATGTTAGTTGCCAACTGGGAGGAAATTTTAATTATTATAGAAACAAATTTCACCAGTAATATGTTAAAAAAGATTAAAAAAAACAAACATGGAAAGGGAAGGACAAGGCAACATCTTGTACCATGGATGGTGAACAACACTCCAGCCATGCTATTCCCATGACATTCACATTTATTGATGATGTAATCAGTATTTTGTACATAGATCCAACAAAATTCATCATCATGGCAACATTCCAAAGTGAAGAACTGGGAATCAAAAATGCTAAAATATATTATTGTTATGCAGAACATCTGTTTAAGTGCATCTTTAAGCTGATAGAAATGACTCTGATAATGTCATTGTTTCTGCCTCATTTTAATTTACATAGGTAGCATACTATTAATTTTAAGAAATCATTGTTCTGAGCACAGACTAAACATAGATTGAACAGTGTGTAAGATTTGGGGGTCACAAGTTGACTCAAAAGAACTTATGACCATCTCACCATATTCCAAAGTTGTCTCTTAATTCCATGATGAAGTATAAAAGTAAACAAGTCAAAGTCAGAGCTTGGTGTCTTGACCAGTCAACTTCTACTAGGTAAAAAGTGTCTTGGGATTCCTCAGTTTATTGTTTTTATGGAACCTCACACAGGCCACCAGGCCTACAACCAATCAGTACCTTTCATGCTGTACATCATTACCTTTGCCCCTTGGGCTTAACCAATCACAAGAGCTGTGTCCTTCTGCCCATGCTGGCCAGCTCTTCTCAGCAGTGGACTTTCCCCTCCTAATTAATTCCTCTGGTAGCTTGGCTGTGCATTCCAGGGGTAATGAGTCCAGAATTCATCCCCAATCACAATACCTTATTCCAAATACTACCTCCTCTTTGTACCCTGATGAGCATTGCTCATCTCAACCTCCTTGCCTGAGTGCCCTTCATCTTAGCTCCTATTGTATCTACTCCTATTGTATTTTACCCCCATTGTACTAGCACCCACCTGTTCACCCCCTTGGAGTGCAGTAGCAAAGCTTGCCAGACAACCATTGTTTAATGTATATTTAAATTAGACTGAATTTTACTGAATTCCACAAATTCCACATTTCATGAACATTTCATACATACACAAATATATCAACTCATATCCAGTGTAATATAACCTGTCCAAACATTATATAATTCATATTTATTATAGTTAACTCATTAATTCAATTATAAACTTAACCTTAATTGTTGTTCATCATTTCAAACCAGGGGTCAAAAAGCCTAGTGCTTTTTACACTACTCCCTCCCATAAATGTTAGTGAGATGTGCATCATTAAAACTATTCCAATCAAACCTATATGTTAACACCAATGAAACATACATATCGAACACCAATTAAACATACTAATTATTGCAAAGTCTCCCAGAATAGCTTTACATAAACACCCATTTCATCACGACAATGCACAGTACACTACACAACCTCCCAGGTATTTTGTCCAATCCTGACAGGGATCTTTCCCAAATACATGGAGCTAACCATTTTGTATGAGACTCAATACAACATCGGTATCACCAATTGTCTTGCACATCTCACTAACTACCTGAAATGATGATGACCTATTGCTCTGGTAGCCACCTTTTTGCTTTTTTTTTTTTTTGTAGTTCTACACTATTTTACACACAAAAATAATTAATTACTATTAAGTCCATACCTGATGCAAGCAGGTCCTCAACTACCATTTCAATGTCATCCTGTTGAATTGAGGTTGGCCAGAGGCACTAACCTTATGAGACAGAGCAGGAAATCTGACAAGGTACATTAAGGTACACAGCTACAACACAGATACATGATAGAAAAGCACATAAAATCAAATTGTCATAAGTACAACAGTACATTACACAACACAATTCATAGAAATGACTTCTAACACAAGTACTGACATGCTTCATTGCACATCATCATACACTATTCCATTTAAAGAGTAAGAAAAGCTGATATGCTTCACCGCACATCATTACACCACAACACTTCCAGTTTTACCAATTAAAACAATAAGAACATATATTCAACACAAATTTTTACCTACCACAAAACTACACAAACCGAAGAGACAACTTTATATTCATGTTCATAATACATCTTGATCTGCTGGAACAGGGAGTCGGCCTGTGGCTCTGACACTTCCCCAAGTATTTTGTTCCTTAACCAAGAAAAATATTGCACACTGCATACATTAGTCGAATGGAAATCTACTAAGAAAGAACTCATAAACATCCTAACTAATTAATTACAAAATTGAACTATTTACATCCTGCATTTTAGTTATCCTATTTAAGGAGTGCTGGGGTTACACAAAATACCTGGACAGCCAGTCCAATCATGCATGAATGCATCCTCAACCAAAATAAATTTATGTTTACTATTACATAACTATTTCTGGCTCAATTGCCTTCAAAGCTAGAGGGTCTCCTATTGTTGTGCATGCACCAGGTCTAGAGTATGTTACCCCATCCAGCTCCCTAAAGGCAAATACTAATATATCTACTTAATTGAGCTGAAAGACCAAGGAAGACTGCAACAGACTGGTGAGCCACGTCAGACCATAACAATGGCAAGAACCTCGCATGAATTAAATTGACATTTCTCATTTGTACTATGAGAAACATGACTAATTCTTTCCCTCAGCTATCATCTTTAAAGAAGTGCTTGGGAGTTCCACCTGAGCTCAATTTAGACTGTGGCATATTGCCCATACCAATTTCCAGTAATGAACAGCTATCATCTTTTGGTCAAAGATGTGCTATATTGTTCATGTACCTTCTAAATGAGTTTAATTTACTCATACCAAGTTGTACTTTCAAGTTTCCGTATACCTTGAGATATGTTACAAAAACCTCAAATCATTCCTGCAGAGATACCTATCTTCCTTCCTGCACCAAAATTGAAGTCTGCCTACTCAATTTAGCTCTCTACCACTACAAATAATTAACATGAGCCTTAATGACTAGAGTAGGCAGCAGCAATTAGGTAAGCAGCTGTTTGTGCCTGTGCGCCAAGACACTCACAGAGCCTTGAGTTTGTAACCCTACAGGTGAT
Source organism: Alitta virens (assembly GCA_932294295.1). Classification (NCBI taxonomy): domain Eukaryota; kingdom Metazoa; phylum Annelida; class Polychaeta; order Phyllodocida; family Nereididae; genus Alitta; species Alitta virens. The sequence goes on along the minus strand of OW028575.1, from coordinate 10,976,859 downwards.
ATTGAAGTGGCATAACCTGCTACAAAGATTCAGCCCAGAATCTTCCCGTGGACATTATATAGTGTCCATTTAAACCATGAAATACCAAACCAGTACATGGCCACTGCCTCTGCAATGGAGAGAGGCCAAAGAGTGGTGGGCTCATGTCTGTCAAAAACAACCAAAAGGTTATCAATTAACCTAATAACACAATTTCACATGTATTGACATTTCAAATACAGCATGTGTGCACCAGTTACTCCAACTGCACTTTGCAGACATTACCTAAAACACTTGTACAATTAATTACATTATTTTATATACTTAACTAGCTATACACACAGCATGATTAACTTTTAAAGACAGGACTTAATACAATTTTCTTTTCAATTCAATTCCCTGTTGCTGTCCTCCAGGTGGTTAAAAGTTGGTGACTTGATTCGACTTGCACTCCTGCACCATAGGCACAATTGAACAGCCATATCTTCAAGTTGGGGCCTTTCCAGAGTAAAATAACAGTCCTAAGCTGATCAAGTAGAAGACAATCCTACTGTGGCGTCCCACAGGTGTTTCTTGACTTCTGCTGTGACCAGAGTGGCTTCTGTTTAAGGATTGCATCTCTTCTTTCTGGCCTCCAAGATGTCCCACTTGTTTCCATTACCATTGTCCTGCATCATGCTTTCCTGGGCCCCGCCAGATCCTTCAGCTCCTGATGACTGCTGGCTTGATGCTGGTGCGAAGCAGCTCTGATGTTTAGTAAGTCCTCTAAACTGGTTTGTCCTATCAGAGTAAGCACCTATTAAATTTGCTCATGCGAGTTAAAGGTTCCTTTGTCTTAATAGCCATGATTTCAGCTCTTCAGCACTCATGATAAGTAGTCCATGTGCCAGCTGCTTTTTCAATAATTCCATTGTTCCAAATTAGTGTTCCATTCCAATACTTGGTTTCTCTATTCCAGACAGATCACGTCGGGGTCACCAATGTAAGATTTGGGGGTCACAAGTTGACTCAAAAGAACTTATGACCATCTCACCATATTCCAAAGTTGTCTCTTAATTCCATGATGAAGTATAAAAGTAAACAAGTCAAAGTCAGAGCTTGGTGTCTTGACCAGTCAACTTCTACTAGGTAAAACGTGTCTTGGGATTCCTCAGTTTATTGTTTTTATGGAACCTCACACAGGCCACCAGGCCTACAACCAATCAGTACCTTTCATGCTGTACATCATTACCTTTGCCCCTTGGGCTTAACCAATCACAAGAGCTGTGTCCTTCTGCCCATGCTGGCCAGCTCTTCCCAGCAGTGGACTTTCCCCTCCTAATTAATTCCTCTGGTAGCTTGGCTGTGCATTCCAGGGGTAATGAGTCCAGAATTCATCCCCAATCACAATACCTTATTCCAAATACTACCTCCTCTTTGTACCCTGATGAGCATTGCTCATCTCAACCTCCTTGCCTGAGTGCCTTTCATCTTAGCTCCTATTGTATCTACTCCTATTGTATTTTACCCCCATTGTACTAGCACCCACCTGTTCACCCCCTTGGAGTGCAGTAGCAAAGCTTGCCAGACAACCATTGTTTAATGTATATTTAAATTAGACTGAATTTTACTGAATTCCACAAATTCCACATTTCATGAACATTTCATACATACACAAATATATCAACTCATATCCAGTGTAATATAACCTGTCCAAACATTATATAATTCATATTTATTATAGTTAACTCATTAATTCAATTATAAACTTAACCTTAATTGTTGTTCATCATTTCAAACCAGGGGTCAAAAAGCCTAGTGCTTTTTACAAGTGGTCCTCTATTCCCTGAGCTACGTTCTGAGGAAAGTTTGCAGCTTTTATCTTTTTGATTTTGATGACTTAGCGTGCTTAGAGTAATTACTCATGTACAAACAGCAATACTGTTAATACATCACCAGAAAACATATGCCAAGATGGCTCAGCCAGCTCGATCTTGCCAAACTTTGTAATATTGCAATTCAGTTCAATTCAATTCAATGTATTGGATCTTGCTGGGTGATGATTGTCAAGAAAAGCTTAGTTTTTTATATAGTGGTCATGTTTATCAATTGAGTTATAAAGTGCTTCTTTTAATTAATGTGGGAAAACCCCCATTAGAAGAAACATTAATGTACCAACAGGGTCTTTATTTGGTCAAATACTGATTTGAGGAGAGAGGGCCGGATGTATCCCATCACATCCTGCAGCTGAATTTTTAAAGTAGCAAATGTACTACTTAATTCATGTTCATTAGCGGCACATGCTTGAAATCTGTTTATCATTGGATACCACCTATGATTTAAAGATGGATGTTACTTCTATGTAAATTTTAAGTTACAATCTGACTGAACCATAATATTAATTGAAACAATTAGCGATACCTTTTGATCTGATAAAAGACCCATGGTCAGTTTCTAATACATCTGGTAATTTATTGTGTACTGAGCTGTGTTCCAGAATTTTCCTTATAATTTTCCAAGACGTACATCAATCATTTTTATATTTAGTTAATGCTTTGCTATATATTCTTCTCACTTATTCAGAGTAAATGATATAGCTTGTTTCTCTACAGGATAAACCTAGATCTGTTTGCATGTCTGACAACAGTCTCTTAAATGTATATATTGTGGTGGTTGTCCACACTTGGCAGAAGCTGCTAATACCAAAGACTATGTGTTATTAAGATTTCACACCTTGTATTGATTTCTTGATTAAAACTCAGTTCTAAGCTAACTCTGAATGGCTTCACATCTCTGTACACTAAAATATCCAATTTGTTTTTCTCTTAATTAAGTTTAACAAAAACTTTTACTCAGGCATACACAACTTATAACATTTTGAAATCTGATCCAAGAATGGCTTAGTGCTAAAGAAAACATTAGATAAAACTTTATTTATAGTCGGAAGTGTAAAACAAACAATAGAACATAAGCTATAAAGATTTTAGCCTACGGATAAAATAACAATAACAAAATGAAAATATACATACAGATGATTAGAATGAGATTATGACTGAGCTATACAATGATCATAAATTATTTTGCTGACAGATTATGCATGATCCGCAATTACAACTTTCTAGGGAACTGCAACATCTTAATAAATCTTTGAACTTAGCTAATTCATCTACATCTTTTACTTCAACAGGTAAAGAATTCCAAATCATAGCACCTTGATACATAATAGACCTGAAACCATATTGTATAGTGTTGTAAACAGGATTGACTAGCTTAAGATTATCTCTCATCTCATATGGCGTAATCTGTCTGGTAAAGAATGAACTTGTTATAGGTCTTGCCATGCAATGTAGTACTTTATAAACAAATTCTGCTAGACTAGTTTTCCTTGTTACGTAAAGCATTTTTATACATGTTCTTTCTAGCAGTTGGTTGTTATGGGCTATCACAATCATTGCAAACTAATTGTGTTGCTCTTTTATTTAGTTTCTCAAGTTTCTTGTTTTGTCCTACTTGTGAAAGTATCATACACAAGTGTGCAATAGACAAAATTAGATGAGATAAATGATTCGTATATTCTGAGCTTACTTGTACAATCAATGTGTTAAAAATGGTCTTTGGAGTGCATTAATTTGTTTTGCTGTTTTTGTACTAATTATTGATTCATGGCAGTCAAAATTCAGTTTGTTATCAATGTTGATACCTAATAGCTTAACAACAGACTCAGATTGTATTATATAATTTTCAATCTCAAAATCTATGGAAACATTTCCCCTACTCAGACATGCTTGGAATTTAGATGCATTTGCCTTCATAGAATTATTTTTGAACCATGCAATTACTAATACGGAAGCTTCTTCAAGTTTAAAATTAAAAAAGGAAATCATTGATGTAAATGTTAAATAAGAGAGGGCCCAAGAGAGAACCTTGGGGAACACCAGTTTTCAAATTTAACCATTCACTTTTGATGTTATGTAGTTTTACAATTTGTTTTCCATTTTTTAAGTAGTCCAGTATGAATAAACAGGCTTCAAGTTATAAACCATATGCATGTAACTTTGCAATTAGTAGGCCATGAGTCAGGCTGTCAAAAGCTTTAGATAAGTCAAATAGTATGCAGCCAACATGGCAGTTACTGTCAAGGGCCTTCCTCCAGTTTTCTACACATTTAACCAGTACATTGTTACAACTGTAAGTCTTTCTATATGCTGACAGGTCTACGGATGATGAAGAGGATACAAATTCAATGATCTGATCACACATAATGGCTTCGAACAATTTGGAGGTTGATGTTAGGACACTAATTAGGGGCCTGTAATTTTGTTGACTAAATGTATTATCAATAAGCGTTGCAGTATAAAAGGTTAGCCGAGTTGGCCTATTGATTAATGGAATCCATTTGATGGATTATGCTTATCTACATTAAGAAGAAATTTAAGTCTCCCATAACATAACATAGAGATTTTCTTCTGGTAGGCTCTGGTAATAAGCACTCAATACTCTCATTGAATTCAGTACCATTTTACTTTGGTGGTTTATATACTTCACCCACCACTTTATTTGCAGAAAAGCTTATGGACTCTGACCTAAAGAATGAAACACCACCTCCCTCATGACCTCTTGGCCTATCAACATGAGCTTATGTACAAATCACAATTTGCTTGTGTTAGCCATGTTTCACAAATCCGAATTACCTTAAATGGCACTGTGGTATAATGAAAAATCATCAACATAAAAATTTCTTACTTTTGCTGTTAAGTCATCTTCCATGTATTAGTTACACACATTTAACATGTCAGATATGCGTTTTTCGACATTATCACCTAGTAATAAGGGTTTGCATCATTAATTGGCACATGCAACTGAGAGTCAATGTTGTTTAAAAAATTTGAAGTTTAAAATTCATTAAATGAACATGAAATACATCATAAAGAATGTACATTTCATTATAGATATCAAATTCCTCATCACTGGTAATACTATGAAATGGCAATTCCCACTATTATAGTTAATTGGTTTTGTCATCCATAACCAAAAAAAGAAAAAAAGAAATATCTGTGTTCAATCATGGGAAGTATGCTGTATCAAGTGGACATGAATATGATACAAAAGCACAATGTATAAATAGGATACTGGTATTTCAACTTTTAGTCACATTATAATTACTCAAGTTTGAGACAAAATGAGCCTGAATGGAGATATATATCGCTAACTAGATTCCTTTTACAGACCTGAAATTATTCAGTCACTTATTTTAAATTATGGTGTAAACTTGAATATTATCAGCACCAAAAAGTATTAATTGGCTAGAATTATCTGTTCTGGATCAATATATAACATTGCAACCAATCATATCTGTAAGGATTGTTTTAGATTAATATAAAAAAAGTATGTTTAACAAACCTAAAATTATTCAGACACCTAAGAATCAGCAGCCTGAGAGCCATTGTTTTAAATACTTTCATAGGCTTTTATAAAAGCTTATACCATTGTTTGCATGCCCCTCCCCATCTAGTTCAGTTCTTCATCAATGTTTTACCCACCATCACATCCAGATTGTCCATTTAGGTTCAATTCAGCTGACCAGTTTTAAGCTGCTACTCATTGTTATCATATTTGCCATGCTATCAATTGAAGTGTGTCCAGAAATTAAATACTCTGTGAAAACTGGTTTCTTCATACATTATGCAAATTGTCATTCTGCAAATGAAGTAGTTCAAACATGTGAAGCAGTCACGTTAACCCTTAACTTGAAATATACTTTAGTTTGACAGTAGGCCTGGGCATTTAGGATTAAATCTCCCACAATAGCCAAGAATTTTAAATTATTCTAGTTTATCTCCTTACATGTTCTAACAGGCTAAAGGTTACCCAACCAGCAAAATTGAATGATTTCAAAATTTAAAATATTATTCATGGCTCTATCTGAGATGCAGTTCTACATAGATTCAATCCCTAATAGACCATCCCATTATTTCGTTGACCCCCTAAATGGGTGTTAATTTTAAAGCTCTTGACCAGAGCAATCCAAATAACTCGTTGTCAATGAGATATAAGCATATTACACAAATATCGCAGACCTTCAAAATTGGGGAAATCACTGAATTTCTTCGTAAAAGATCATATTTTCAATGAGGCTTGGGAGGGATAAAAAAAAGGTACACCTATGTGTGATACATCAGTAGAAAGAGTTCAAAACAAAGGATGGTTTCCCAATGTGTGTGTGTGTGATTCGGGCTTAACGTCCTGTATTTCTGCACCAGCTGGGCTAATTAGGACAGGCAGAGAGTGTTCACAGTGGTCTTGGTACCTTATATTAGTGTCATCTTCATGTTTTCTTAATGCAGTAGAAAGAATTGTGAATTTTGTTGTTGTCGAGTGGGAGCGGTTTCTTCTATTTTATGCTTATTTCGCCACCCTCTGGTGAGGACTTTCTTCTAATTATCTGCAAAAACTTTTAGGTTGATGCTAATTAAAAGTCGAAGCATGTCTAAAGCATTTTGTTAAAATACTTGAGTAAGGTGCTATATATGCTTTGTACCCTCTTATTGTCAAGTAATATATTCTTGTGAGTGTCAAGAATATTTCAGGACCCAGAATGTAAGAGGCTGAGGATAAGATGAGATGATATAATAGAACAGGGCCAGGGATATGATTAAAAATCATATCAATACTAAATAAAATGAGACCATATATCCAATTATTATGTGGTTTATTTTTAAAATGTATAACATAATATAATGCCAAGCTTATAGCGTTTATAAACTTTGCCAAATAAAAAAATATCTGCATTTTTTTAACACACAACTGCAGCTTTATTGAGAAGCAATACAAACCAAACAAATTACATTGCACAAATATACGAATAATTGGAATTGGTACATGTTTAGTTATGCAAGAACATGAAACATAGTGTTGCATTGATAAGATGGTCCTAAACAATGCCAGTCCCATCAAAACGAATATGAAGTTCATCAACAGTGCTCAAATCCAAGTGACCCCTTTCATCGGATACTTGTATGATCCAAGTTGTAAAGGGAGTGATGTGATGAACGTCATCCGGGAAATCAGCATGGATGGATATGTGACCTGAGAAAGCAAGCAAAAGAACCATCAGATCTTCTTCATACAAGAAAACAAACACAATCTCTATTGAGGTCATTGCAGTACTTCTTCATGAAAATGCCTTTTCAGAAGGTTGATCACTATTGATACTCCTAACTACATTGAATGCACTAGAAATACAGCGGCTTGGGGTCTTCTTGCTTCAATCAATCAGAATCTAGGGCGGGAAGCTGTGCAACCAATAGGATTGCAGCATTCCACGAGTAGCCACCTAGTGTGGGAATTTTCCGAAGCTTTATGTAAAATCCACTATTGTTAAATTTTTTAGGGCTCATTACTATGTTTGTTGCAAAGAAAGACTCTAATAATTCACTTACTGTCCTCATCAAGCACTTGTTCAAATGCCAGATGCACTGGACGGGTGATGAAGTTGAAGACTTTGTCTCTTCGGTCATAGAACAAACCAGTGTTCCTCACAAAGAATTTCATGCTGTGTGTCTTCTGACTTTGATTCACATTTGTGAACTTGAGGTTGATTTCTTTGACTCGATACTTCTCAATATCAATGAAATCAGTGTGGTTTGGGGACACAGTGAGAATTAAGTGTCTGTTTTTATTGAGGCATTTAATTGGACATGTCAGTGGATCTGCACATTCAGCAGATGTATCTTTATCCACTAAAACAGTTGATCGACTCACACTAGAAGGCACATCATCACTGTAAAGAGCATCGCGTCTTGCAGCATTGATCTTCAACAGCAAATCGCTCATTGATCCTCCAAATGATGGACGGTACTCTTGTCCACATTCCTTTAAATTCTCATAGAAATAAGCTTGGCAGAACTGTAGCAGTACATCATTGAGATCCAAGGCGACATCCAGCATTTGCTCTTGCATGACATGCATGACAGCCAGACGTTTGTCCACGGATGATTGAGCATCACTAATTACATTTTTGGATCTCTCTTCTTGGAGTTGTCGGATATCATATATAGCCTTCTTTTCTAGCACCTGGCGCAGCGTTTCAGCTTGATCAACCATTGCCTGACTCATTGCTTCTCCCCATATGCAAAATTCCGACATGGCTATTCTAAATGCACTCGCAGATGCCAAATTCAAGTCTGCAATCACTATGTCTGTATATTCTTTCATGGTCTTCCATTGGATGATATTGACACTCATTGATACCATTGCCTGAAGATCTAAAACAAATTCTCCTTCTCTTTCTTTGATTATTTCTTTGTCTCCTAATGTAATCATTTTAGCTCTCTGCATTATCAAGTCTATCTGGATTACCATTTGTGCCAATTGTTCAAATGTACTTTGGGTGGTGTCTGGGTTCTTTACTTTGAAAGCAGAGACAACATCAGATGCCGCTCCCTTGATGTTACCCATTAGGAGCTTGGTCCCAACATTAAATATTGATTTAAACATATTTCCAAGGAACCCAAAAAATGATCTCCTTGCCCTTTTCTTTGCATTTTCATATTCTTGCTCAATGTCCTTCATCATTTGTTCTCTTGCACTTTCCACTTTCTTAGATGCATTGACGTAATTCTTCTCTATATCAGCTTGAATTTCTGAAACTTCTGTATACCTCTCCTCCATGTTCTTTAAACTGACCAGGGCTTCATTGACAACAGTTTCTTTATGGATGCCATTCATTTTCTCAGCTAAGTTTAATAAGTCCTGATAGAGAGTTTTGCTATCCAAAAGCCTGTCATAATCTGTTTTGTAGATTGATATTTGGGTAAAATAAGTATTCAGGATGTCAATGAAGTGGTCTTTGGTGTAAAGTGGTACCTGATGAGTGTTTGTGAAATCTATTCCTAGAATTCTGGCTCTTAGAGCTATTAAGCTCCTCACCATAGCTTTATGTTCCTTGTCCTTAGTGTGTGGCACTATCATGTCATTGATAACAGCATTACCAATATTAATGAACTTCTGTTCTTTGCTACTGATCAATATCTTTGCACAAGTATAACTAAGTCGCTCAAAAAACAGATCAGGATACAGTCCATCCCTTTTAACTCTTGACCATTCTTCTGCACTAAAATCCAAATCACCTGCTTTTTCAGTGAACCGAATGTATGCTGAAAGTTCTCTGTTTATGAATATCTGTCTAGCCCTGACCACTAAAGCATAGTCAAGGACTAGTGTAGTGTCAATGTACACCACTTGAGCATAAATGTTAACTTGTTTGGGAGTTTTGCCTTCTAAAATTTTCATGACCTCAGAGTATCTGATGACTATCTGTCTGATCGTGACATATTCTTGATTACCCAGAACTTGATTGCTTATTTTAAGAATTCCGCAGGGTTTGTAGCACTCTCCAGATGCGCAGAAGTCATCTTCTTGAGGAGCCATGAATGGGTGTGATGCTGATATGGCCAACCTTGAAGTAATAAAGTGTTAGTCAACAAAATTCAACAAATGGGAAGATACATTATAAGTTGAATTCAAGTTTAGGTTCAATACTAACTTTTTGGTCACAAAGTTCTGTAGTTGAGTAAAGACAGTGAATAAGTAGGTGTCAATAGATTCAATGGTTTTTTCATCGTGATACCTAAAAGAAAACAATCAGCAATTCCAGGCAACTGAGGCTTTCCAAATACTAAGCTCTAACGAACATTATGTTTTGTCTTTCTTTATTAATACTTACAAACTGGCTGCAAAGTGGGAAACCTCAATACTCGTCAGGTCAAAGGCTAAAATGAACAATGACACATTAATATCCCAACTTGGCCATGAAACTGAGGGCATGCATTTTGTAGCACGCTTCAAAATGGATATGTGAAATTGTGATTATGTACCAGCGTGGGTTCTGTATACACTGTTGTAGTTAGCACTTCCACACCACTCGTCATGCCTGTCTGCAACGCAAGGTTCATTACACATCTCCAGATCAACTTCTGCTCCGAAGGGATATTGGGTACCACAGAAGCAGGCTCCGCCATTTTGAACTGCAGCGTAGGAGTACTCAAGCTCAGCACATTCTTGGATGCAGTCTTCAACAGTTTTGTTAGCATCCTTTTCCCATCTTCTTATTGGCATATGGTGGATAACATCGTCATAGCATCCAATGTAGCGATTATCTGATGAAGGATTGGAAACAGCAATCTATTTTTGTATCTGCAAGTGTTATTGTGTATCCTTGTCTTTTCATTATAAAAATTTCAAGAGTTAATATTTCACTAAAGTCTGAAACCTGTTTAGTCCCTCCAGTAATAGTCAGTAACAGTAAATTTACTATTCATTTTCACTGCAAAATTTCAAAGGTAATCAAATGAAAAAGTTTATTGAGCTTCCAAATATAAATTAAGTCCATCATCAATACTCACCCTTTGGTGCATGTCGGACAGTGTAGGTATCATCACCACCACAAGGTTGGCTAGCATCTCCAGTGCAATTGGTCAGACAGATCTGAAGCTGAGTTTCATTTGTTATTGCATTGACCCCTTCTGCATGTTCATTTGAAGGCATGTCCTTTCCACATCTACATTCGTTTCCCTGAAACAAAAGTTTTGCTAGATCTATATCAAAGCATTTTGTATCACAAATGGACACAAGTCCTGTTATTAAAATCTAATTTCCAGGAAGGAAGCCTCCCACCCCTCTATTTCACTACCATGTAAATCAGCAGGGACTGTTGCTCAAGAGCAGGAGCAGGTTGGAATCCATAAAACTACATGTAGACTCTGTGTCATAGACACTTATAACCAAGTCCTCATTTTATTATCACTATATGTAAGTGCAAATTGCACTTTTTATGTTGGCATGTAGATTTTACTAAAACTACGGTGTATTACCTTGACACCAGAGAAATCATATCCAAGGTTCTTGCAGGTCTCTGAACATTTCATGCTTGTCATCAGATTCGTGTTTTCCATTGCTACCACAGGTAGGTGTTTCTGTACTGTCTCAGTGTTGTAGCAGCCATACTCAAATTGTCTGTGAACGGTCCCTCTCTCAACTGCAAAATTGTAATATCTAACAGCAGTCATATGGACTGCTGGGTAATAAAAATGGGCCACCTAGTTGTTCCATATTTATTATTGTCATGAATATATTCCATTGCAACAATCTGTTTTCACTGCACTGTATTTATATGATTTACTTAAAATGTACATGGGCAACAATTATTAGGAACACAGGTGTGAATGGCAGAAACATGGTAGAGTCTATTCTTGTAATACCACTCATATATATGTATTGCTATACCTCTCCAGTCAATATCATCCTGGAAATAAAGTTGATCATGATATTCAGAATCTGTATCTGGTCTTAATTCCAGTTCTCCTATGTAGTGGCTGCGAGTATGCTGATACTGGTAGCAAGTCTGCAAGCAAACATTGCATGATATTGGCATATATCACAATTAACAAAAAGAATCTAGTTTGCTTTGTGTTGTTCTCTTGTTGGCTTTAAGCAAGGTTATTACTTACAATAATTGTATCAGAGTGTACAACAGCAAAGGACAAACAATTTCCATCCTGTTCACACTTGTTCTTGCATTCACCATTGTTCTCCACTTCAACAGCTTTTACCCCAGATTGTGGTTTTGGTCGAACACCATTATATTCAATGTAAATATGTCCTGCAAAGTCATGGCAATTCAAATGTAATTGCAACATTTTTGGAAACCACCCTTGGTTGAAACCAGGTCAATACTTTTACATGAATACTAAACACCTTGACTTGACCAAATAGGGAAATACCTGGCTTCATGTGACAGGTGCCTTGACCCTTATGGTAACAACATCCCAGCTGATCGCATACGACTGCATCAACCCCTGGGACACTGCACTTTACGTGGTCTTCCTTGGCATAACATTCAGCTGTGATAAAAAAATATTGTTATATATACTCTCAGTATCCAAACAATTCGTTTAGTTAGCTATATTATATTTGATATGATCTGTTAACCCGCAAGGTCATTTGCTAGATATGTGATAGCTAGACAGGCACAACTGGAGTGTACATTGCCCAGAACCCTGTGTTTCTCACTGGGGGTTGTGGTCGTCACACAGTGTTGTAGCCCTTGCCGAGAGGAGGCCCAGGACTTTTAAAGACTCAGACAATTAGGAGTATCAGATTTGTTTAGTTGTGAATAACATGTTCAAATTCAACTGAATTTCACAATAGTTACCAGCACATCGAGGCACTTCCCCATGCCATTCAACACCTTTCTCATCCTCGGTCAAGAGACAAGTTCTGTTTGGCTTTCCCAAAATAGCATGGTGCAAGCGACTGCAAGTGTACTGAACCAATGTTTCATACTCCCAGTCATTGGCTCCAGAAATAGGTGCTGAGATAATTTTCATTCCTTCTGGTTCAGTAGGACGTTCACATGACTTCCCTAAAAAATAGAAATTTCCTTTTCTATTTATAAATTAATTATAATTATATACCGTTTACTTCAAGTGGAAGTGTATTAATAAACATATATATACATAAAACTGGCCAATGATAATTTTGCTTGAGAGTATATTTATATAAACAGTTGATCTGGTCCAATTTGGACATGCTGATTCCTAATTGGAAGTATTCTTCTGACATCAGGATTTGTTCGAAAAAAAAAAAACCCTACCCTGACCAAGAAAATGGTTTCAAAAAAGGATTTATTCCAGTGTTTTATTGTGATTACCGAATGGAATATTTGAATTCTTTTATGAAATGACATTTTAGTGTTAAGATTATATTTATAGATAATAAACTATTTAGGTGTTGCATGCCACATGATCTAATTTAGATTAGGTTTACTTATATTTCGCTGCCCACATGAGTGACAACGTTGTTTCATTGCACACAGTAGGCTGTTAATAATTTGAAATTGGAACTATGTTTATATAATCTATCATAACAGCATTTTATAACACCTATATACAGTATCAGCAATGTTATCAATAATTTGAGAAAATTTACTAGTGCCTTCACCTACTTGGCCAGAAACTTATTTCTGCCAAATGTCAGGGTCTTTGGAATTAAGTTCTCCTGTACAATAATGTATAATTTTTCTCTCACCTGTATCCAATATATGTTGTGATATAATGCTATTGTAACGCAATATAAAATTAGCATATTTTATCATTAGATTGTGCAAAACCATCCTCTTCTAAATAAGGTAATTTGTATTACACCCAGATCATGCGATTAGCTCATGAATATTAATCTGCTGCAATTTTGATTACTCCCTGGCTCATAATATTCTGAGGTATGGTTGAGCCTTTGTTTGGATAAGTACCTGATTGTCAATACCACTGGAATAAAAAAAATGTGACTTACGATCACATCCATGCTTGTTTACTGCCATGTCATAGCCAGGATGACAGCCACAGTAGTAGCTTCCTCTGGTGTTGGTGCAAATTTGATCACATCCTCCATTGGAAGAGTCACACTCATTAACATCTGTAGATGGAAAACAATGCATCTGGGATCAAACTACTTTTGTCATGTTGCAGAAAGATGGGGTTCACACTGGGAAGAAATTGACAAATACTTTTTCCAGACAAAGCACCATACAAAAAATGTGTTGGCTAAGTTAACCTCTCAATTTGATGATCACTTGCAGAGCTATCCACCACACTAATTAGCCTAGGTGATTTGACAAATCAGAAAAGGTAGTATTCCTCAACTTAGAAACTGTTATGTACTTCTTTTCATACTAAACAATTTGATTGTAACAGACAAACAGACAGAGATGTTTATTTTGCAGCCATATTACATACATGATACGCATCATACAAAAAATATCATAATACAGTACAGTAATAACGTGGTGCTGGTAACAGACAATTTGACAAATGTCGCTGGCATATAATATGTGATAAACTTATTGACTTACCAACATTACACCTTCCACCTGTGTAACCTATATTCAAACACTTGGTGCAAACATTCCAGTCAGAATTACCCACCCTGTGTCTGCATGAATAGCAAGGTGAATAGCGGCCACAGTGATTGGAATCTCTGGGTTTGCCACATGTCCACCAACCCTGTGAGAATAATTAGAATACTTATAATGAATCGCGCATAAATTACCTTATCAAGTGGGAAGAGCTATAGGTACAGGGATTGCTATGCACAGGTAGAGCTTGGTATAAGAAGCACAAGGTAAAGGGAGAGCTAGACAAGCCCAACCTAAGTGCCAGGTATATGGACAGCTAGACGGAGTGCATTGTGCAGAGCCCTGTGTAGACCATTGGGGCTTGAGGTCTTTATCCACAGTGTCGCAGCCCTTGCCAAAAGGAGGCCCAGGACTTCTAAAGGCTCAGGCAATAAGGCGTGTCACCAAATCTAGAGTACAAGATTTGTTAAGTTGTGAATTACATATCTAAAATTTTGAAATTACACCCTTACTATGGGAGGCCCAGGACTTCAAGGGCTACTACTAGCCTACCATCTTCCCAGGGCAAGTCCACTGTAAGTAGTACGCTTGTAACTAAGTAGTCCAGCCAATGCAAGTGATGCACTGATGCTTCAAAACACTCAACCGTCACTACAGGCCACGTTCCTGCACTAAATATAGATACATTTCGTAAACAACAGCACTGATTTGGCACTTCACAGATTGGCAAAAACCACATAATCAAGCCAATATCTAGCACGGCGCAAAGCGTAGCTACGCGAAGATGGCGCATTGGCTTTAGGATTTGGGTGGGTGTATTACGGCTTTATGTCCTGTATTTCTGCACCTGATGGGCTAATTAGGACAGGCAGAGACCATGGCAATGAGACGAAGGATGAAACAGCCATCGAACTTAGGCTCGACCGGGAATCGAACCCGGGACCCAGCGGTTGGAAGCCCAGAGCGCTACCTCTGAGCTAGGCCCCCGCCCTCCATTGGCTTTAGGAAGATGCTAGCCTACTAGAACATCCATGAACTAAGGACCCAGTGGTTAAAGCATTAGCCAGCTACTCTAACAGTCTTAGGTGCAAATCATTATTACTCACCTTCTTAACACAGGAGATGCTATAGCTGACCCTGCCTCTGTCTCCGGGACAAGTACAACCATGTGATCCCGATGGACAGCCGCCAGTGGTCACTTTGTGAGGACATGCTGGTCAATCCAAAATGACAGACTATTAACAAAATGTTCTTTGGAGGTTTTTCTGAGCTTTACACTATCTAATGTTTTATGTACAAAAAAACTAGTTACTAAGACAAAATATAAGAAATCACTGTTGAATGACAGAAAATAAACACACAAACACCCAAAATAATGTGTACAAAAAGGATTTTTTAAAGGTTTTGAAAAAGAGAGAACTTACATCCTTCACAAACTTGCAAGACGTAGAGGCATACCGCAACTGAAATTATACCATGCTAGCTTCTAATTAGGTTGAAGAATGCAAAGAGTAATACATATGTATTGTATTTTCCCTTTCAATTGTTAACGTTTATATTCTAACATACAGTATGTCAATCTTAACACTATATTTTCACTTTCAGAGTCAATGACTGTGATACATCCAAGAGGTACCATCTCATCATAACAACTGCCTCCACAGGAGGTTACCGCTTTCTTAAGCCACTTACCAAGGAGAAGAACTTTCATGTCCAGTCTACCCATGTTGAGATATCAGAACTGCTGTTCTTTTTCTATTAATAATCCATAACCCTTATATAGTCAAGTTGGTGGGGTTGATTTACAACATCAAATTCTTGGCCACACATTATTCATGATTTAATACCCTCGATGTCACCATCTTAGAGATCTTCCGTTTGATTGACCTGGATTTTCGGCCAATTGCTGAGCTGCATTCCTGTCTTTTGGAACAATTTCAATTCGTTTAATATATGATTATTGCACACTGGAGTACAACTCGACCTACCAACGTTGTTAATTTATGATCTTCATTAGCAATCATCTTCTGTTGTCCTGAGGGTGTCATAAATTCCTCTTTCAAGAAAGTGCTGAAGAGTAACAGTTTCTGTTTAAAGTAAATGACCTACATTGAACCACATATTGGCTCTAAAGTGATTTCATGAATTAGATGCTTCCATATTATTTGGTTGGCAAAATTTCCAACCTTGTTATTATTATAATGTGGATTTACAGTAAACTGCCCATTAGATACCTAAGATCAGATATCTTTGTCATACTCCATAAAATGGGATAATATGGGTAACTTAAGATATATAACCCATTAGCATCCTGATAATAGAAAGTCACGATCATTAGTGCATTTTATACCACTCTAGGGACAGCTACACATGTTAGGGCCTGTGGTTTTCAATGACTCTGCACCTACTCGGTGCTTTGGTTCAGAAAACCAGGTTCAGGAAACCAGGTTGTACCACTAGCTAGCTGCAGAGATTGTCTCACAGATCAATTTGGTGTATTGCTCATTTAAACTTTTCATGTATTTCTTGGTAGAGCCAAAGAATATATAGCTTGTGTTTAATGACATTAATATTGACTTCTGAACTTACTAACATGTGTATGTAGAATGGGAGACTTAGCATTGCAGAGCCCTCCTTGCCATGAGGAGGCTTTCAAGCGCTTTTAGCCATAAACCACACAATTCATTCATCATGGCATTAAGTGATGTATAATTGTACAAGTCAGTGATATGGATCTTTGGAATAATGATTCCATCTTATATCCTGTAAATAAAGTATCTGAAATCTTTGAAAGATTAAATCTACACCGATGAGAGCAGTTTTTACACTTTCCTTATATAACGCAATAGAATCTCTCTAGGTGGCCCCACGGTAGCGAAAACTCAAGTTTTCTTAGTGGGGTCTTCCGCCTTAATGTAAAATAGTTGTTATTGTAATGCAAATATTTTTGTAAAATGCTAATAAATGTATTGGAATCTGAATCGTGGAGTGTAATTCCGTTTTCTTTTTTTCTTTTCTCTTTTGAAGAGCCACGTAGGCAGCCCGAAGTCATACAACAAGAATGGTAAGATTAACTGAAGTTCCTTAACACAAGAAGGAAGAAAATAACTAAGATTTATAGTCAATAACAATACCCACAAAAACAACATCATAAATTTTCTCAATAAGACAATTTTATGCTTTGTTAGTTTAATCAGTTTATGCTTCATGTCGACACAGTTTATGGTTCCACTTGACTTTATTCATATGTTAGAGCTAAATTTCAAACAACCATCATATTCCAGCTCATTACATAAAATATTCTACAAAAATATGAGCTTTGAGTGATTTAGCCAGTTCTCAGATTTGCATCCATGTAGATAAATGTTGGAGATTGTAATGATTTTGTAGTTAAAGATACAGATGACATGAGTATTTTGTTGTGTTAAGTGATGAAGTGGCTTCATGATGTGATACAGATGCAAATGCTATGACTTCAAATAAAGGCACTCCCTTCTATTTTTTCTGAGGCCATCTCAGCAGAGCCCTAATTTATTTGAGGTGGGCTTCTTTTCGAGATGAGCTTTTATCTTTTTAGGCAATGAAAATCTGAAAGACCTCAATTATTTTGATTTTACCTGCTTGACGAGGGAGACCTTTATTTTTGTGGGAAGGCAGCTACCCTATTCACGGTATACCTGGGCCTCTATTTGAAGGGGTGTTTCTTCGTCCTGTGTTTGTATAAGTTTCATGCTTCTTAAGGAAACAAAAAAGTACAACTTTATTAAAACAAGTTTGTTTAACTGAATTAGGTGAATTTTGCTGTTTCTGTTACAGTACATCCAACAATGTGCTTCACAGTTTGCAGAATAGTGGATTTTCACGGAAGGTTCTCTGTATTTCGAACCAGGTGGCTAAAACAGAATACTGCAATTCTATTGGCTTAAAAAGTTCCCGCCCTAGGCTGTGATTGGCGGATGCGAAGTGCATCCTAGCAGCAGTATTTTTAGTGCATTTTAATGTATATTTGACACTTTATCATTTAGTGAAAAGCGAAATGAGTAATAAGAGGAGAAGAAAGACTTATGTCCTGTTGAACTCAGGGCTGTTCAGTGAAAAAACTCTATTGACAAATCAGTGGCTGTAAAAACCATCATATGACACCGATGGAAAGAAGTACCTTCCAAATGACATTCGCTGGCATTTTCTGGTATCATTTCAAAAAGAACCTGTTACTATGAGAATGAATGTGTATTCACTATCGTGGATATCAGTAGTGACAAAACGTTTTTTTGTGGGTGGGTGATTAGGGCTTTACGTCCTGAAATTCTGCACCAGTTGGGCTAATTAGGACAGGCAGAGACCAGGGCAATGAGATGAAGGAGGAAACAGCCATCCAACTTAGGCTCGACCGGGAATCGAACCCGGCAAAACGTTAAATATCTAACATTATCACTACAGTCAGTAGGAAATGTCAGACGTACATCTAATGACATATTACATACAGTGCTGTGCATAAGTAAGTGAACTACACAAAAGCATTCCCAATATAGAATGAATTTCACCAGATTGGCCAGTGTGGACCAATTTCATGATACCGTTTTTTGGTTTTGATTTTATCATGAACCCTAATACAAATTAGTTTCAAAAATGGCAGTATTTGGTTTTCAGTGGTGTTCACTTACTTATGCACGGTGCTGTATTAACTGGTGTGTGGAAATTTTAGAGTTCAGATGTGATCACGTTTAGAGGATAAGTGCATTATATTTTCAGAATTTAACCATTGAGGTCATTCAGCCAAACAAGCACAACTGTAGTATGCATAGCACAGAGCCCTGTGTTGGCCACTGGGGTTTGAGGTCTTCACCCACAGGGTTACCACCCTTGCCACAAGGAGGCCCAGGACCACTGATCCCACAAATCTCTTACACCTTTCTGAAGCTTCGTTGGAGAACACTTTCTTTTATAATAATTATATTTTATTGCCTCAGTAGAGAATTATGGAATATATGTCAATTCATTTTTATTATTATTATTTTTTTTTTTCTTCACATAATGTAAGGGGTGTTCACAATTTTACAGCTTTTTAGTAAGCTAGTGCACATCCCCCACATTATGCTAATGTCATTTATTGTTTATGTAATGTACTAACCATATTGAAATACTACATACTGTGAACAAAGCAAACATCTGAACATCATGTACATATAAGAATAGTGGAATGTAAATGTAATCATCATAGATCAATTATTTGTCTTTTGCTGCTACAGAATTACAGCCCAGGCACTAAGTACTTTTAAAAGTGCTGCAAAGCACTACCATATAAATGTGTTAGTGCAACCAATCATTCCAGAAAATGAACCTGATTATATATAAGTATTAAAAAATGAACCGGAGTATACATCAGGTTTTCAATTGGCCGGACATGTGAAATATTTCCATTACATTGGTCTGACTCACAGCTAACATCCACAACAACATCCGCAACAATTAAGGAGATTGGTTTCACCTCAAATGATCACTCTGTCTGAGCCAAGGAGAAATTGTATTGACTTTTTGATTAATTACAACATTTGCAGCTACCTAATGCATTCATTTATACGTGTACAGATTTTAACCAGTGAAAGGTCTTTGATTTGATGCATCACTAATTTAACTGACGACTGCCAGAATTCAAATGAAATGACTTTGATGAAATTCACGTGCTGCTGAAATACAGCATTTTGTTGCAAGAAACATGACAAATCTTAATACAGCTGTATATGGCTGGAATTGTTTGTTCTCTGCCTACATGAAGTATTGAAATAAATCTTGAATTTTTGTTTTCACCATATTTTGTTAATTAATTTGCCTTGAGCATCACATTAAGTAATCAGCCATTCACTGAAATTCACATGCTGTAAATATATGCCATTTTCAAATAGTATCAGCAGTAGCAGTAGTTAATGCAGTTTGGCAGATTTTTTATTTCAAAAATACCAAATTTTACATCATTATGACAACCATATCACATGCATCATACATAAGGCGAAATGCATATGTACGTAAATATATTTTATTTGTGCATTTCAATACAATAGAACATTAATTACTATGTACACAAATAATAGAAAATATACCAATATTTCACACATTCATATTTATGCTACAAACATAGGAGAAATCAAAAGCAATCCAAACAGAAGGCAGTGAGGTCCACAATGTATCTCTTACCATTGCCATAGGAACACAAATAAAATATTTTATACTCATAAAAAGATTTTCCAAGACAATATACATTTACAAAATGAGAAACACAACATAAAATTATATTTGTTGTTGTAATATCAAGTCTATTCACAATCATCAAAACGACTAAAATTCTATAATCTAAATTACAAAAATACTCATGCATCAAAGGTCAATTTAAACAATTTATAAATAATCTGGTAATACTTTTGGCACCTTATCAGAATGTTCAGAGTAAAAATAGATTTACAAATTTCCCTACATAATGCATTTATATCATTTACATCAAAAGATTACTGATTTTCTAAGGTCTACATATATCACTATCCCTGGCCAGAAATCTGTAGTTCCTCTAACCCTATAGTACCGTGGTGTTTACTAAATCGATATCGAGCAAGGTCTTTTCTGGTCACAATTCCTACAACCTAAAATAACAGACAAAAAATTTAAAATATTCTGGAACGTGCACATCACAAATTATAACATATAATATTCTGTATTCCCTCAACAAATAATTCAACATGTTTAGTCTTAAAATATTTATAGAGACATACCTGATTTCTGCCATTAGTCACACTGAGATGGCGTAACCCAAGACCCCTGAATAATTTAAATATCCTAGGTAACGATGAATTCTGCAAAAATACAAAATGATAATTTTAGAAATATGTGAATCACTGAAAATACCATCTATACAACCTTGATCACCTCAGGACCAAAATGCAATCTCACAAACAAGGTCAGGCAATTTTATCTCAATAAATATAATTCAGACCAACTTATAACATGTATAATGAGCTATTTGGGGACTGACAAAGTATTTGCTATCACCAGGTAACCTCAAAATTATGTGGTTCTTGTGTAACAGATAGTAAGAAGATGACTTTACTAATTGTTGTGACAAAACAAGGGTGACCTCAATACTAGCAATTCAAGCTTGGTCAAATGTCTGACACTGGTACATAAATAAAGTTAGCAATTTACTCACCTCATAAACAGTATAAGGAGCAGGGTTCATGAAAGGCGTAAGATCAATGCTACAATTACGCTCAAATATTGAAACATGGATTTGCTGAAAAGAGATTGATCCAAACACAATTTGAACATCATATTGATTAAGAGCAAGAGCAGCCTCATCATCTCATCATTACATCTGCCTCTGGCAGCTAGTCATACCAGCTGCCTAAACTTCAGACCAATAGCACTGAGGCATTGAGATAAGAAAACTGTTAGATCATGCTAAAGGCTATTTCATTTAATATAAAGTGTGGTGGGGGTTGGACAGGAACATTTTCAGACACCCTCCACCACCCCCGCTTTTGTTTTTTGACAGAGCCCCTCCACCCCCCTCTTTTTTCTTCATTAGGATATTAAGAAAAACCTGGTCAACCACCTCCGTGGAAACCATGGTAAGTAAATATCAATACTGCAAACAGGACCATGCAAGACAGACTACATTTTAACAATATATCAGGCTACAATACCACAAAGTTATATATATGACAAACTGACTTATTTAACACATGCTTCCATGCTTGTTGAATACACATGTATTCAATTTATTCAAAATGTCCCGACACAAGCAGTATGACATCAAATATGTATCAGTTATATCCCGAATAGGAAGGAGTTAACTGACATTTTTATTGGCTATATCCCGACGCCGAAGGGATATATAACCGACAAAAATGTTAGTTAGCTCCCGACTATGAGGGATATAACTAACTTATACTCCATTAGACACATTTACTCATTTTTTCGATTGTTTCTTTTTACTCCCTTTATTGTGCAAAACAAGTTCAGTTTCCACTCAGGAGAGAGTTAACTAACATTTTTGTTGGTTATTGCCCGCTCAGAACGAAAGGAAAACAGTCTAAGTGGAGTATAGAAGATGTTAATGTAAATATCAATCTAGAAGCATGTTCACATCACATATTATAAGTTCACGCAAATGTGATTCACAAACAGGCAAAAAGAAGTAAGGCATCAAAGGCCTTGAATATGTTCAATATTCATCCAAGAGAGCAGAGACTTACTTCTATTTGAGGATAACGAGGATAAAAATCTCTGAAATGTTTGGACACAAGTTTTGGACGTCCTTTCAAAGTTCCACCTGGTTCTATAAAGGCCTAAAAAGAACAAATGGAACACTGGCATTCCAATAAGTATTACACTATTTAGTACAAAAATATATTTTTTCCATCTTATAATATTACTAATACAACTTTTCCCTTATTTATCATTGGTAACTCTCAACCCTACATAGATTAGTTTTGCGGCTATACATGTACTGTCTAGAGTGGGTAAGTACAAATACACTTTCATATTTCAAAAACTTAACTATTTAGAGGGACATCTAGAAGATGGTTGTACATATAAGAATCTACAATGCAAGGCATTCAAATCACTTAAAATGCACAAGTGGAAAATTACAAGATGATATAGCACTAGAATCTAACTCAATGGCGGTAATGAAGATTGTAAGATGGGGAAGGAGAGGTATTCACACCAGCAAACTCCACAATAACAGCAGTTTTATAAATATTGAAATTTTTTCATTCAATGAAAATATACAGACACTGCAACAACATGTAAAAGGTTATCAACACATTTAAGTTTGATTACCTTGTTTTGTAATATGACTAGAAGCTGAGAGCGAAGAATAAGACCTCGCAAATAACCAAATGTGGGATAATCATAGGAGTATGAATCTGAATTAATCTGTTTGAAAGAAAATTAAAACACAATTAAAACATATGCAATACTATACACAATGTAATGAAGCAGTAACTCTATCTAAATAACTAGGTTTTATACATGTCAAAAAATAATATTTACATGCATTTCATAATTTATGTAATATAAACTGATTTTGATGGAAATTACAATTAAAGTATTTTTCCTACCCCATCATCAATATCGTAATCAACGACAGGAAATCCATTAAATTTCTCGTTTTTCAGGACGTCAACTATGACACCCACATTTTCTACAGTTTTCAAGGTCACCACTGGCTGGCTCATGACCTCACTGGAATAAAAGATGGAATCATCATAATTCTGATACTAAAAGACACTGTGAGAGCATTGTAATAGGAGAAGTCACTCGCGAATGTAGGACATCATGGATTGCTCATAATTTTCTCATGATTCCGTGTTATAACAACTGAACGTATTTGAGTAACATCTCTGATCAGTGCTCTGTGGCATGCCATTACAAATGTTGACAGTGCTAGAAGATATACCCCCATCCCCATCCTTCTCTCTGGTATAAATGATGCAATATGGCATGGACACCCAGCATTACCATCATCTCAGCATTCCTTCTTTCTTACACATTGTCTTACATGAGGATTATGTATTACACCAGATGCACTGAGACTAAATGGTTGTAATTACAATATGATGCAATCGATCCTCGTATAACTAATTGTGCTAATCTTAAACAAATATCAGAATCTGTTATATTTTACCTTGCCATAATGTTGGCGGTCATTGGTGGAGGATCCCATCCTAATAAAGGCACGCCGGACAATTGGATATGCATGTCATATATACCCTGAGTTGGAAAAAAAAAAGGCATTTCAGTTATCAATATTGCAGCATCTCCACCGTTTTCAGCCACACTAAGCTGACCAGGCTTATTTTGAAACAAAATTAAATCACATCAATGATGACAAGCACTTACCTCATTAAACAAGTCTCCTATCCATTTGGCAACCATTAGGACAATCATGATGGGCAACCCAAAATTGATGTTACCCGTTGCTTCGATTAATATCACAGTCAGACTGATTGTCATCCGGACAACACCGCCTGAAAGACAAAGTAATGAGCGAAAGCTAAAGGACCAGATTATGCGATTCACAGTTAAATTCTGGTAATTGACAACTTCATATCTTATTAAATAAACTTGTTATACCATCCTTTGTTAAGCAAAATATGCTCATTTTCAATGGGTACCAAGAACACTGAGTTCACACTTACATATTTATTCAAGTTTAAGAATCAGTTTTCAATAAAGCAAGATGCCATGAGATCTTATTATTATAATTCTTAAAATCTGTGCTACAATTGGCGACATCACATACGTGACGACATTACTTAGGCCCTATGTGATGACAGTGATGCACACTAACGATGAGCAAATATTATTGCAAACGATCGCAGGTTGCACCAATGTTGACTAGAGCAACGTTTCTAGCTGTTTAGTTCATTTCATACAGAAATAACTTGTTCCAATGTTTGGGGCAATCATGTTAGCGATGTCGTCACGTAGGTGATGTCGCCAACTGTGCATGTTTAAAAGATTATACAGGTATAAAAAATAATCACTGACCAAGTTGCGCTGCGGCACCAACTAAAGCAAACTTCCCTGGGTTGACCCAAGTCTGAAACATCAAAATGAATAGATATATGCCTAGGTTTGTGACAGCATTTTCTTTTAAAAGTAACATGACACTTCTCCTTATTTTACTGATCATTCACCACTTATTAAACAGCTGATATATGTAATTATACATGATTCAGAGCATGTCAAGATAATACAGGATTTATCATCATCTACGACTATTCACTGTCAGGTATAGAGTTCAGACTCAAGACTCAAGTTATTTTAACAACAGTAACAGTAGATATTGAATAAATTTTTCTTTTGTAGGGATCGAGCCCCTCTACCGCTAATTGCTAACTCGACAAGCTATGTTAACAATGCAGCAATGCGAGCTACATGTACATAAATAGGATATCGGTATAGCCATAAGTTATCATTATCTAGCAAACTTACAGCATTGGGAAAGAGGTGCTCAAGTGCAATTCCAACAAGTCTGCCCCAAGCAGCTCCAACCAAAAGACAAGGAATGAAAAGACCGCTGGGAACAGCCAAACCGTACGTCCAAACGGCCAACATGTAATAAAATATGAAGAAGATGATGATGGTGTGCACCCTGTAGGAATCTGGAAGTGAAGAAAAGTACAAATAACATGAGATTATCAATCAATTAAATTTCCTAATGATTCAGCAATGGTTACAAGACATGAGATCCATGTACTCTTCTGCTGAGCTTCTGTCCCAATTAAAATGGCAAGTAATTCCATCATATTCGTTAAGTTAGTACACCAAGAACATCCAATATGACACCTTGTATTGATAGGGAACATCTCTCAAATTCACTGTTAAACATTAGTTGTACCGCATCAGGAGTTTAATCTTACCTTTGGGATCATGAAACAAACTTTTCACACTTTCCTCTGGTGTTTGCAACCACATGGTGGCCATCGAGTTGTACTCTCCGTCATCACAATGGACCTACAATATTTATTAGCACCATAATTGCCACAAAAGTTACATAATGATAATTTCTAAATTTTTGACAAGGCTTCCTCATTTGGTGTAATATTATGAGACCTCCAAACCGATCATTAGTAGGAATCATCAATGTTAATTCAAAAGTCTTTTCACCAAGCAGCCCTGAATTCAGCAAGACATAAGTCTTTCCTCTCCTCTTATTACTCATTTTGCTTTTCAGACATAGTAGGTCATACCTAACTGATTCCATAAATATAGTTTTCTCAAAACAATTGAATAATAAGATGTCAAATATACATTAAAATGCACTAAAAATACTGTTGCTAGGATGCACTTTGCTTCAGCCAATCAGAGTCTAGGGCGGGAACCTTGTCGGCCAATAGAATTGCAGTATTCTGTTTTAGCCGCCTGGCGGAAATACAGACAACCTTCCGTGAAAATCCACTAAAAAGACATACATACCTGAAGTGAATTTTCATTGGGGTCTTTACCCAAAGCTTGACAGTCACTCGTTACGAGAGAAAGCTCATAAGCCACAAGACCGGAAATGATCGCAACAATCATGGCCTCTGCCAGCTGGGTCCAGGGTCTGAACACGTATCTAATGATAAATGAAGACACAATTTGATTATGCAGTCACAGTCTAGACATTTTTAAGAAAGTAATTTGTTTACAGTTGTTTATTTAATTATGTCTTTCGAAACAACACAAACATTACTAGACCTGAAGACTCTGAAGACAAAGAAACAGACAAGTTAAGACAATAATGAGGTCTCAAACAACTGAAAATTTTCCAATAAAATAAAGTGAAGTTGATCACTAAATCAAATGTGAAATAATATATGAATTATAAGTGCAACATTAAATTCTCAGCTTAATGCATTTTTGCAGCTAAAAGCAATTAGCATAATGACATACTAATACTTGTCACCATAGGATCCTAATTGCATTAAATTACAATTTACCTTAACTGCCACACTTAATTGGTTGCATGCTGTCAAGTGCAATTAACAGATGTATGTCACATCAGCACATGGTCAGGTAGCTTTCTAATAATTCATTGTGTTCTGGCAAGTTAAGTGCAATTTTGGCTATCTGACAAGTTGGGATCTGTCCATCTTGTCAAGCTCCACAGCAAGAAGTTATTATATTCATCACCAAGGGCACTACAACAGCTGCTACAGTAGGGCTGCATTCAAGGTCAAGTGCCATAAAATCAGCCAAATATCGCGAAATTAGCCATATTTTTGCCAATTTTCTCAAGAAAGGGCTGTTATTTCCAAAATTTGTCCAGTAACTGGCCATTTGCATGCTTAGTGGCTCAGTTCAAGACCATTCTGGGACCCCTCCACTTGGTCCCCAAACAGTGGCTGGATTACAACTAAATCAAAACACTCTACCACCTCACCTCTCATGAAAGTGGATGCAATGACAGAGAACCCAGAGGGTTTCTCTGTCCAAAAAAAAAAAGGAAAGTTTGACACATGTACAGATTTCATGCAATACCTTTTAAAACTGAAACCCAGTAAAAGTGGGCATGTTTATAATGAAAGGCTGGTTATATGTACATCCTTTAATCCTTAAAAACTGAAACCTGGTTATAATGAACAACGTGACATGGTTCATTATAAATGGGTCCGACTGTACAAGAACCTTCCTACACAGTGGTGACTATTGAGGTTTTTGTCAGCGCCAGGCCATTTGAAACTCACAAAATAATAATACCCAGAGGGAGCAGTGTAATTGAACCAATGTTAGTCTGTTCAGGGTAAGTTTTTCACAATATATCAATCCTGCAGAAATATGACGTCAAAATAACAATGACGCACTTGTGATTGTGGTTATTCATTAACCCTGACAATCCCACAATTCTTTGTGGATGGCTTATGCAAATGAGGAAGTGTCAAATCTTTGTATATTTATCTTTGGTGACACTCATATTAAAGTGGACTTGTCAATGGGTTAATTATACTAGCAATAATATACAGATAATTGTAATCAAGTTCTTAAAACAAAGTTCTTGAATCAAATTATAAACATCATGTTATAACTTCATAAAATTCAATTACTACAAAGCAATAAACTAAATTGATAACCATTTAATTAATATGATTGAAATCTCTAGGTTTGTGCAAAACCTTTGATACAACTGACCTTTTACGGAAAACGGTGAGCTTCACATTGATAGCAACAAACAGTGCTCCCAACAGCCCTCCTGAAAATAAAAGACACAATTACATGATTTTTTTTTTTTGCCTTACTGAGTATTAACTATTTTTTACCTCACAATTTATACCAATTTGATACAACTTTAGCACCACCTACCAACAATACCCATTACAATGTAAATTGGTATTTCAAATCCCTCATATGGTAGATCCTACAACACAAAAAAAAAAAGTACATGAATATCAGAAACTGTAGATGCAATGACGGCTCATCATGTTCAATAATTCAAATATGTCAATTAGTTACCTCAAATTTGCCAAAGTTTACAAGGCCTGAGTATGATAGATTCCAAGGTTTTCCATGTGCGTAACTTTGAACTACATTGAGAGTGAAATAAGACATCATGCTGGCAAAAAACTGAAAGTTAAAATGTAGGCAATAATACTTTAGATTGTCAGCATTGAGAGGACAAAGAAATCCAGGGAATATATGCAACAAGATTAAAGTCAGTGTTAGCTGAATAGATATTAAGAAGTGAAGTCTTATACATTGCAGGCAATAAAGTTCAAAATGAATATAAAGAAGGTAAACGTAATAAAATAGCTACTCAAAATGAATAAATGTAAAATAATAAACAACGAAAGAAACAAGATTGCACTGGAATCAGAAATTCACACTTTATCATTTGCTACCCCTAACTGTTGTAAGGCATTTGTTGTGGAAAGCAGTGAAAGCCTAAGCAGCCACAGAGAGCTACAGAGCAGTGCCATCTTGGGTACACTTAACATCACTAATAATGTCGGCTAGCTTACACAAACAATCTTCTGGTTACAAATCGCTGTACATCTTTTACTCAATAGAAATAATTGGGGGGTGGGAGGGTAAATTTCAGTGATTCCAAGTGTCTCTATTTGGATAGTTCAAAAAGGATAAATACAAAAGTCAAGTTAATGTGCAACTACTCACTATTCTCCATGTTAAACTTTGATTCCAAAAACTAGCGCCTTCTTCCAAGCTGAAAAGAACGCCCCCTACAGGTGCTCCAAAAGCAGCAGCCACGCCTGCTGCAGCACCTCCTGACACAAAGTCTCGTTTTTCAGAGTCCTTGCGGAAATACTCAAATATCTACAAGGTGAAAGGTCATAAAATGAACATACACTTTATGACAGCAAACCTTACAGATCTGATTGGAAATAAATATTTTGGCTGTGTTTCATTAAAGATGTTTGGACACTATTGATACAATATCCATACCTTAAAATCAATCTTTAAACTGCTGGAACGACCTTGAGAGATGCCCGCAGCAACAACTGACCCCGCATGAATCATTGGACCTTCCTAGAAAAAGAAAATATTTAATCAACAAAAGATTTTAAGACTGAATAATCACCATGATGATTGACAATAATAGGCCTAGCAGTCAGAATAATACGATATAATATTAGAAGCAGAGATGCCAAGTTCTTGAATGGTGAATGCGCGAGTTTTGGCTCTTTCCAACCAGTTTACATTAAAATGATAAAGATTTGCTCTAGTCCTCTTTGCCAGAGATAAATTAATATATGAAGAAAATACTAAAGTCCCTGCAGAAGAGTGAGACAGCAACCAAATGAGTGAGACTCACACCGAATGCGTGAGTCTTGGCATGTCTACTAGAAGACTAACCTTTCCAATAGCAAGGCCTCCCACCACAGAAAGGATGACACCAAACACTTTTGCGAGGAGAGTTTTTATGCGAACTACATGAGGGATCTGAATCCCATTTAAGTAACACTTGATCTGAGGAATGCCGCTTCCTGCTGCCACTGGCTGAAAAGTGCAATCATACCAATTGAAACAATGTAACATTAGTAAACTTACAGTACCAATTCAGCAAGGTTCTGTTTGACATTTGAATGAGACTATTTGGGCAGGATTATGAAGGCACAAGCACCATATCATAATCCAGTTTCTAAATGAATATTGAAGTATGATTTTCTTAAAGTTATGCTCCATAAGAGTGAGTAATAATTCTATCCAAGTGCCAAATAATCATAAGACTCACGAAAATGCATGTATTTATGAATTAGTCACATTACAATATAATAATAAAGTAAAAACTCACCTCTCCAAAAGCAACAAAGGATGATGCGACACCAACAGCAATAGCATTGATACTGATCCATAATAACAACGGAATAGGAAGACAATGTTCCACATAGCACCTGTCAAAATCTGTCACCAAGTCAAGGAGACATCTTCAATTTTAATTACAGTAGATATGCTAAGTCCTTTTCCTAAAGTAAACCCGCCTTCTTTGCGTAGCAACACAGCCTGGCTAGAAATGGGCTTACTTCCCTGGTTTATTCATACTTATCTTATTCCAATTGCCTGACAAAAATTAAATTAAACTGGGTCATTTAAGATGCCTAATAAATGTACTGGCATCAGCAAAGATCAAGGTAATAATCGGACAATTTAGCTGAGAAAACTATATATGTTATCAAAATAATGTGACTATATGATTAAGTTGTGAGAACACTATCTAAGTTATCAAATAATAGTAATAATAATAAATTTATTTTATATAGTGTAAAAATCCACAGTTGCTCTAAACACTTGACAAAATACAATTAAAAATAGTAAATGTGTGTGTATAAAATAATAATAATATATTAAAATATTTAACAAAGAGGTAGGTCTTGAGTTTTGACTTAAATACATACAGACTAGGAGCAGATCTTATGGCTCCAGTTTTAATCAAATTGGACGTTGTTGAATGGCAAGTTCAGAAGATTCTGATAATCAAATAATGCTAGTGACTATTTGGACATCGGAAAAAATGGAAACTTCACAGAAAAACAACACTTCTTCAAAGGATACATTTTGCGATCACAGAGTATTTGATCATTGATAATTTTCTAATACAAACATCAATGAAACAGGCAATAAGGCCAGTCAGGACGCCAATCATTAACATGACCAGCCATCGCATGAACTGTTTCCAGATCACATCCTAGAAACCCAAAAAAAAACCAGGTCAAATAATGATGTTCGCATAATGCATATGACTGCATGCTTCTCTCAATCAAAATAATATATATCTATAAATATTTCATCTACAATACCTTATATCCTCTGAATTTTTCTTCATGTTGATATAACACATTCTCGCAGATGTCATAATCTAAACTCTGAAGAGATTTTAAATAACACAATTTTAATATCCTCCATGTCACCATGCGTGACATAATGTTTTACACATACTTTTGTATGTTAATTAACCTTATCAAAGCCACCAAGTTCAGTACACTCACTTGGTATTTAGCATCAAGTGTCTTGATCTCATCAATGTGTTCTTCATGTTCAGTCTCATCTTCCTCAGGGTCAGTTAAACGTGTTGATTCATTTATTAATCCTACACCTGAATGTTGCTGCAAAAACACAACCAAAGTCATTAAATATTTAAAAATAAGAAGAAGAAAAAAAAGGATGACACACATGACAGAAAAATCATATATTTCATATGATTATTTTTATGTTTAGAATTTTAACTAAATCATCAATTGTATGTAGACATGCAGTATATCATATGGATACAAGTTTGTAAGCGACATTTATGTGGCCTTCCCAGCCTCACATTAATCATGTTTATATACAACAATAAATTGCCTAGTTTGCATCAAAGAGAATGTCTAAATTCTAGGTATACGATCCAACTAAGGAAATATAAATTTGCAAACACACAGTTTTAGCATGATCAATAACTAAAGTCAATATACACTCCATACAGTACACTGAGAAAAAAGAAGTCATACACACAAAGAATCCAGTAATCATTTTCATAAAGCAGGGGGCGATATAACTACTAAAACATATATTAAACAATAAAGATAACACCCACGAAAAAAATAAAAACATAAAAATCAGCTGATTTTATTACTATTGCTGTGGAGTTGATCTCGATAACCCCTCTAACTATTTTTGTCACTAACCTCATTTACAGGTCTTTGTCTCAAGAGACGCGTTCGTTCATCTGCATCACTGTGCATGTCAGTTGTTTTTTCTCTCAATTTGCCAAATAAACGATCTTTCTCTCTATCCGCTCCGACCAAAACAAATCACATCACGTGAGTTTGCAAATGCTGGCTCCGTTCTCCAACTTCGCGAACGCAAAAATCATGCCAGCGCCATCTCGCGTATATCAATTTTTCTGACCACAGCGCCCCTGGTGAGCTCATTCCTTTTCGCTGAAATTAGCGTTTTCTTCCGTAAGGCGGCGCTACGATCCGGTGCCAAGCGCCGTCTTTTGGCAGAAATTGCTGAAATTAGGTTTCATTACGCTAGAACATGACCTCGGGTTTTGCTAAGGCCTGCACTTCTGTCAGTTCGTCCCTTCCTTTGTCACTATCTCCGTCTGTCAAACATATAGACAACTATAGTCATGATAACTTCAGATCTATTGATGCTAATCTCGTGGAACTACGTACGTGTATTATACCTTAGAGGAAGACCTTGAATGAGTTAAAAAATAGATGACTTTGACTGTTTTAAGGTCACACAATATTTTGTGGCTTCGCTCAATTCCTGCCAACAAAATGTGAAAAAAGGCTCTTCCCTGTGACCAACCATCCGTAACTTTATTTATATATTGGCGTGATTAAAAATTATCCCTAAAGAAACTATTCCAAGAAAAAGTGCCACAAAGCAAAAAACTAGACCATAATTAAAGTGTTTTAAGGTGTCCGAAAACTTTTGGCCATGGCTGGATGTCTAAATTTTTCACTTACGTGAAGTCCCCGAATGTCACGGTTTGCAGCGGGACGCCTAATTGCTTTGCGCTGACCTGCCGCGTCTGTCGGGGCTTTACCCCGACATATCTTTATCCCTTTTAACCATCAAATCCTTGTTCCCTTTAAGAGCAGGTGTTAGATATCATGGGGGTATATAGATATCATCAGCTTTTAATTGCGCAGAGGGGATTGAAACTGCATTTTTTGCACAAAGAAGTGTCTGGCCCCTACAGAATCCTTTTCAAGCAAATATGAAATCATGTTCCATGGACGTTTTTCTAATGTGATGAATTTAATTTCATATACTTGATCCCCTATGAAAGTCTCGCTCTGAACTGGCCTAGTAATCATATTTTTGCATGTACACGATTGATCTTTGAACAACATATTAGAATCTATATAATGTAATTTATGCTTCTTCAGGAAGTTTTAAAAATGTTTCGGCGTCCCAGATAGCATTCCAAATCTTGACAACATCATTTCAACAATGGCCGACATCACCCTGATGAACCAGGCCACCAAGATGTTAGATGAATATCATGCTATAATTATGAGTTTCCAGAAGCTGTTTGGTGTAGGAATATCTTCCCATATGAGGTCCATCTACAATGACTACAGGACAATGACTGTCCTGTGACATCCTTGTTATCTGTCGATTCACAGGTTCCTTTTTATTTATTCCCATTTATAGGAGGAACTGATGCATAAACAGTAGGGCATATACAATATGTATTACGATTGTAATTGTCGCATAGAATGATCCGATTTGTGAGAGATGTGACAAAAATGGTAATCCAAACTTTCAAACAATATTCAGTTCCAAGCTTCTGTTGAATCAAGGGTAATCACACTATTCACCTAAATCAGTTATTAATGTCCACATCGCCTGATCCTGCCCCACTCCTTGGCCATTTTGCTCTGCTCCTGCTGCATCTCAGAAGGAGCCAAAAAGAAAGACAGAGAAGCTTTTTCTATGACATCTTCTATGACAGGACCAGATGTGACTACAAGGATCATCAGAGGAAGATGAGGCTCATCGAGGACAAGGCACAGACCCTCAGTGTCCCCTGTACTGGGCTACAGTTGAAGACCTGGCTGGAGTGTAACCAGTGCTGGGAAGCTGAGAAACAAGCAGCAGCAGCAACAGCAGCAACAGCAGTAGCTGATTCTTCAGCAGCAGCAGCAGCAGCTCCATCAGCAGCAGCAGCAGGCCCAGATGTTTCAGCCGGAGAAGGGCCAAGAAGATATGGTTGATGGGTCAGGGACTTTTTTTTTTTATTTGTCACACTTACGTGTACATGGTGTGCTCTCTTGGGAGGATTTGGTGGCCTGGAAAAAGGCCATACATTTTTTTGGGGTTTTCTTGTTTTTTCTACTGAAACATCTACAGGAACAGGAACAGGATAAGGTGTCTAGTTCTTCGGAGACATCTGTTGGGCAGAGTCGACCTGGCAGGAAGGTTGTCACTGGCAGACAGCAAGGATCCCACCGAAGGAGGGTTCAAGGAAGAAGAACCAGGCACCACGTGAGAAGTAGGAGAGAAGACGCCCATTGAAGATGAAGGCACAGGTCCAGAAGCTTCTCAAATCATATCGTCTTGCCATGGGACACTTCCTTCCTCTGAGTTGACATAGTGTACCAAGCACGGTCGTTGTAACTTGGCACTCTGGGAAGCATAGTTCCCTCCGATCCTATGTGGTGGCATTTCAGCAATTTCTCTAGCTTCCCGCCAAGCCCCAGGATTGACCTGATGGGTGACTGGATCTTCGTGGTCAAGCATGTTGTCCTGGGTTGTCGGATATCTGATTCTCATGAGGTTGTGGAGGCAGCAGCATGCAAGGATTAAAGATTCCACAGTCTTGGTTTTCTGGGGCATAGTGGTTAGCAGACACATAAACCTTGATGCCAGGATACCAAAGGCATTCTCCACAATTCTTTTGGCTCTGGAGAGTCTGTAATTGTAGATCCTCTGCTGTCTGGTCATGTTGCGCAGAGGCAGTGGTTTCATCAGCCAGGTCCTCAAAGTATGAAGTATGGTACAGGTCTGTCACCACCAGCAATAGGTTCAGGTGGAGATAATCCAATGGTCCCATCTTCTAGAGCTTCCCTCAGGGCTGTAGCAGCAAAAACTCCTCCATCAGATCCAGAACCATTTGCTCCACAATATCACCCAATATCTCTTCCTTCTCCTTCTTTTGATGACTGCTCTACTTTTTTCTGCAGCTCTTCTGGACTGTTAGTTGCTAGTTGCAGATTTAATTCCAAGCTGGCCTGAGCCAATTTTACAATGGCTGTTGGTTGGTCTACTGCATGTGCCATGGTCCTTCCTCTGTGGTAACGAGGAGCAGAATGAAGGCTACAGACAAGCAGCCACTTTATGTATTCAAATTTGCCCCCTCCACCGTGACAGCCAGCCTTCCAACGTAGTACATGTAGTTAACTCGCCGGGTTGTTCCTTGTTACCCTCACAGTCGTGATTGACACGTGCTTGATACGCTGGCCTTCAAACGTACATGTAGTACACGTAGTTCACTTACTTAACTCGCCGGGTCGATTGACATGTGCTTAATACGCCCCTCACAGGTACAAGCCTGCGGGTCGTACGTAGATGCCGTGGAGTCTTCCGTTGTAAACGCGATTTACCAGTGGCTCACCCAGCATTAGACGGGGCATCATCCATCGGGTTTGGTACGTATCCTACTTGGATCCGCCGGGTGTCCGTGATTCACACCTCGCTGCCGCCAACTCACCCGTCGCCTTAAGCACCACCCCTTTTTGCTTTCAACAACCGTGGTGAAGTCGTCAAAATGGGGTATTACATAATTCTACGGGAGCAATACGACTTTAACCAGAAAAACTGGCTATGTGAGAATCCCCCTTAAGTAACTTGGATGGAGTCTGTAAGTGCCAGTGGTAAAGAAATATTAAGAAATTTTAAAAATCCAAAAACCTGACTTTATTGCCATGGCAACAGATTTCAAGCTTGGTTGGCATGGAAAAAAATGTCAAGCAAATGGCATAGTAGTGTATAGTAGACAAACCTGTTATTCAACAATGACTATCATAGTAGCTGGTCAGTCATCCTACTATGATTC
This sequence comes from Alitta virens, assembly GCA_932294295.1. Taxonomy (NCBI): domain Eukaryota; kingdom Metazoa; phylum Annelida; class Polychaeta; order Phyllodocida; family Nereididae; genus Alitta; species Alitta virens. The sequence continues at coordinate 10,941,442 of OW028575.1, read as the reverse complement.
TAGCATTCTATAGCTTCGGATTGGGACTTCTAAAATAGATTACCTAGATTAACAGTTATAATGAAAATTGTGTTGCCTTACATAATAAATAATAATAAATATAAATATAAATAAATAAATAAGTAAATATATATATATATAAAAAACCCGATGGATGATGCCCCGTCTAATGCTATATAATATAAATATATATTTCACTATAATGAAATTCCTCTGTGTACGTACAGTACCAGATAGGGTTATACGTGTGTAAGTATCCTTATAACAAGGATATTAAGAGTGGGATTTATGTATTGTATACTGTTTGACCCAAATATTGTGCACAACTGAATTGTACTGTACAGTGTACACACAATACATATTTATGATATTTCATCACAGATTAAAGATAGTGATATGCTGGTTGACCCCTTTTAACGGTGTTATCTCTCATGAAGGTGTGATCAAAGTCTTCTAGCCTCGTTGTCAATTGTCACACCCAAGGCTCGGCAAGACACCAAAGACCAACTCAAGTAAGTACTTACAACTGAATAAGATAATATTTACAAATGATTAAGTTACATCTGCATTGATTAACAGCTGCTTTTTGAATAATAATAATGCACAGGTTCGTGTGATGCCTACGTGTATTTTGCATGATGTCTTAGAATTTGCAGACAGGATTTTCAGACTTGTGACAGATCATGAGAAATTTTTACCGAATACCAGGAGCACTACATTAACGCCCATTTATGACAATAACATCCACCTAATAAATGCATTATCCATCACCCACCGACTCTACTAATACAAGAAATATCACCTGTCAAAATCCTGAAGATGCTGGTCTACAGCAGAGCTGTAATCTGTATTTTTCTTCATTACATAGTACTTCACTATTAAGACCCCCTTAGCACTTTGCCCACACTGGTTAGCAATGATGTGTTCAAATTTCACATGCAATATAAACTTGATTACTTTATACAGTACATCAGCCTCATTGGCTTAATCACTGATTTATAAATTTTATATCTACATCGCATATTAGTTGGCCTGAAGAGGTGGCTCTTATGCACTAGATTTTGCATTGATATTTATAAATAAAATCATACCACCTGATTCTTACATTGCTCATAAGAAACTTGCAGTGAGCCATTAAATTGGCGGTCCCTTGTACTCAGTGTCTATGCTGAGGCAAGTAAAAAAAACATCTCATTGGGAAAATGTGTAACATGGGTGAACTCCTCCTCTCTCACCTCATCAATCAACCCTAACTATCGGCAAAAACTTCCCATATCTATCTATCTATCTATCTATCTATCTAGCTATCTATCTATCTATCTATCTATCTATCTAGCTATCTATCTATCTAGCTATCTATCGAACTACCTGTCTATCTAACTATCTATCTATCTATCTAACTATATATCTGTCTATCTATCTATCTATCTATCGAACTACCTATCTAACTACCTATCTATCTATCTACTGTCTATCTATGTATCTATCTACCTATCTACCTATCTATCTACAGTGCGTGTACTAATTTAGTTCATTCGCTAGGGCAAGAATTCACTTCTGATACTAGAAGTTTACTATTACTGTCATCCTTTTTTTCTTCCTTTTTTCTTTTCTAATATACAGTTACATAGACAACACACTATCATGAGGTGAACCATGTCAGTTATCAGACAAGACAATGACTTTGTATCATGAAGATAAACCATTATTGATTAGGCACTAAAAATTCCAGGTGGAAGTTCATAGCTATCATGTAATGTTACAAATAATATGTGGACTACAGTGGGGTTGTGATGCTTTAGACAGGCCTAGTATGTGTGATTAGTTATAGATCAAACAATCATTCAGTCATTTTAAGCCTTTATTAGATCTAAACTACATATACACTGTGACCCCATCCTTAACCTGTTGGATGTAATAAATGAATAAAATGTATGTAAATAGAAAATCAAATGAATATAACAATTAAAGTATTTTCGCAATGGAAAATGTGTGAGTCAATGATATCAATTATGCATCCTGTTTAGCACATCATAGAAATCCTAATTCCAATACAGGCAAACACCTATATTTAACTTATATTTTAGAGAATGAGAGTGTCTCAATGTAGAAATTCATAAATGGGTTGATGAATTGTTAAGTATTAATATTTTGGTTGGCACAATGAAAGAATTAATTGGTGCTAGAGATGGGATTATGCAATGTAGATTTTTTAATACCCAGGAGGTACTAATACTCATTGCTATGTGTACATTTTTTCTTTTTATTGTTACTGGTTTTATTTATTTATTTGTTTTAATATTGTACAGGTTTATAATACTGGGAATAAAGATATTATATATAAGTTCAAATCCCATCATGCACATAAATTATTCACAGTCAGAAAAACTAGGGGACTTCTTCAAACTGCCAAATGCATGATCTTTGACCATCTTGGTGAAAAATTGATAGATACTTGACCGTTCAGAATACCTGGCCACAATTTGTTGTATTGATCCAAAACAATGATTACATTCTGATGTGTCATTTATAAGGTCCATTGTCTATATGTACGTCTTATAACGTGTTTCTGGGGTGTTTATGTACACCTTATACGCAAGGAATTTTTGCTGTTCACTCCCACAATGAAACTAGAAAACACCTTGAAATTATTGATATATTGCCTTCCCACAATCTGACGAAAGACATCAGACAACCGAAAATATCTTATCATAAGATAAAGGACTTTGATAAGAAAGGATGTAAGACATATTTTTGTCTTTGACTTGATGTGACAGTTCCTTCTTTCTGGCCCATACAAAAAAAGTAATATTTATCAATATTTCCAAAATAAGTGGACTATATATTCTATGGCCTTGTTGTCTTTAAAGCTCCACTGCCTACCAAATTACTATTTTCTAAAACTTTATAAAATGACCTTATTTGATCAAGACACACTAAGCTAATGAATCTATCAGGCAATAATTACAAAAAATAAATCGGATTTAAAGAAATCAAGACCAAAAAATTTGAAATGCAATGAAAATGGCATTTTCACCCATTGTTGAGAATTGTGACGTCATCACTTTAATGGGGGAGCATATATGTAGAATCATCAGATCATCACGTTTCAGAAAAGTGATGTTGCCGATTTTTCATGGGCGGTTTGGTTGCCATGGCAATGCTTTTTGTGTAGTATTGAATATCAATACTACAGAGTATTTAAAATGTTATTTTACGAGCACAAATTTGTGTCATTTATAGTCAGGAACCCAAACATATTCTGTAATAGAGGTAGAATTATGCAAATTAGATTACTTTCTTTGCCGAATAAGGGCATGTGAGAAGCACGATTGACCGTTGGGACAGATAAGAATAGTCATGATTATGGACTATATTTACACCAGCCATTCTTATATAACTAGAAAAAACATATCTTGAATATTTTAATGAGATCAATAGGAATTCTTGGTCACCATGGTAATTTCCAAAACAGCTCTGTTTCTAAACAACCACCTTCAAAATCTATAATTAGCAATGCCCCTAACAGAAATTTTGATTGAGCCTTCAAATGCTGTTTTTATAACTATTTCCAAATTAGAGCCATTCAGAATGTTATGGGCTAAGCCATGATATACATTATTGAACTGGGGGAAATTATTTGATTGTGTTGGTACAACGGTAATTTCAGGATATTTACATTTGCAGTAACTATAACAGTGCTACAAGATAAATGCATGATATTCACATTTATCACAGACTGACATTACACTCAGTTTGAGTACAGGGAAAAAATTAGATAATAGACATTGGCTTTTATCACTGAATTTATTCTTCTTGGTATATATAGTTTTAATTACTTCATTAGGCAGGCCAAAGAAGAATTTAAGTTTCTTCATTTTTCAAGAAATTCTCATTTTTGCATTGTTCTGTGAGCTGGTGCACTGCCATGAATGAAAGTCTAGCAAATTGTTCTCCAGCAAAGGGAACCATTTCTTCTACATGGAGAAGCTGATAAAGGGTGGCACTGAGATCTTTCAGAACGACCAGTCCTGTTTTTCTGCCATACATGGTGAATTGTGTGATATACTCACCAACCCTGCATCATAATTACACCTTATATCTGCAGTATGGAGCAAGAATCGAATCATCAATTAGACTACAATTCCATCATTTTGACCAATAGTGTACAGATGTATTTGACACTCACACAAAAAATATGCCTTTGTTTCCTCAAAATATACAAAATCAAAACAAAATTGTAAACTGGAGGTTCAGACCTGATTCCCTCATTGTCACTATGTACGCCATTAAGTGTCACCAAGACAAATTACACTGTCTATAGAAATTTGGAGTCCTTACTATTTCTTGCAAGCAGCTAAAAGGAAGTCCAAAGATGAAGTAGAGCCATAGCAGTGACTTGCATTGTCAGAACAATAAATTGCTGGTAATGGTTCACATCTCATCACATTTTGCTGTGTATAATCTAATTTGCATGACTGTGTGTTGCCTGATAAACACATTTTATTGTGTGACATCCCCGTGTACAAAATCATGATACCAGATTAGAAATTATGTGGTCAGTGGTGTCTGGTTTTTAGCCATATATAGAAAGTCCCTAATACTTGTCACAAAGCAATAAAGCAGATCTGTATAGCCATAGCAACCAAATTGAAGCATCTTTCCTTTTTTTCAGGCAATACATTAAATTTTGTAGTACAATTACACAACCTGAGAACCGTATGCTTTGCCATAAATTGCATTGTTATGGTGCTTAAATAAACTTGAATTTCTGTTTGTTGTTTACAATGGATGTTGCCATGGTAACCAGTTTATTTAAGGTAATTGATAAGGAGTTCACTCTATTCTGACCAGAGTTAGACCTTTTAAATGCATTTTCCAATAGTAAATATGATAACAATATGAGGCAAATGTACCATTTTGCTGCAGAATGCATACCAAATCAGTTGCTTGGTAACCATTTCCCAATGAAGTTTTCCCAAAAAGTACAAGAAAATAAGATAATCTAATAACTATTGTTCAGGTTCCTCAACCTTTGAGAAAAAAAAAGAGAGATACTGTGTGAAATTTGGTGCAAAACAAGAACAATTTACATAAATGGTAATGTTTACTGTTGCAATTTAGTAATTTGTTCAACTTTGTTGTCATGGAGACCGTTACAGGTGTTTTTTTCTTCACAGAATTTGAGTTTTTATGGTTTATTTCTGTTAGCTGAGATTCTTCCGAAGGTTTTGGTGTATATAAACTGCTGCTTTATCTTAGTGTGGTATCTTTACAAACAATAAACACATGAATTGGTTCCACTACAACCGATGTCTTCTGCAAGCTATTTATATTCTCAGGTGACCCAGATTAAAAAAGTCCTCATATCAGTGGAATATTTCATCAGACAGAAGTAAATGTTGATTTATCTGTAAGATATAGCAGATACACATATTCGATAAAGTGGTGGGGAGGGGGGACAAAAAAAAATTACCACTCTGTTAACTACTTTCCTGTCTACAAATTTCAAGTATTTATATCAAGTTGGCAGCTGAATTATAAGGCTTGTTGTATTAAGTAAGTTATATCAATATTTATCACCTATTTCACATCTGCTTTATTGATTGGCAATAGAAAATAGCGAAAAATTACCACTTCGTACTTTACAACTCCGTTTGCTATGCAAGTATAAACAGAGTTGTAAGGTAGTAAACGAAGATGTAAAACTATGTACAACTTCGTTTAAGTGAAAAAAAAAATCAGGACATTTTATTTAACCGACGATTTCAAGAAAAATACAATAAGTTAAGCTTTGCTGCTTATACACTTACGCATGAAGTAATGCTAGAGTGAACAAAAATAGATAAAAAGCAACTTAATTTTTCTGCAATTGTTACATTTACTGGGGCCCAATTAGCCATGATTACTCATATATGAATGACCAGAAGGGTATGCTAGTACATTTTATAAATAAATAATTGTATGATATCAGTTTGACCGATTCTCAAACAGTTCAACCCAGTCTGGGCAGTTTAGGTATATATTATGTTATGCCTGCTATTACGTCACGATCTCCTTGGGTCCCTTCAGTGTCAGCTCATTTAGTGCAATTAGATATACGAAAACATGAACATAGCAAGACATAATCTAAATGTTCTTTTTATTCCAGGATGTCTGACCAGGAGATGGACCACGTTCCCCAGGGTGATGAAGACTTCGCATACATCTATGCAGAAATTCCTGAACGTCGTTATTCCAGGGAAGAATCCTTGAACAACGACGTCGGGTCTTCGTCTGCGTTTGGCGCTTCATCTGCTGGAGATTACGCCAGAACCCAGTCAAAGGAAGAACCCAAGAAAGTAGAACCAAAGAAAGTAGAACCCAAGAAGGAAGAACCAAAGAAAGTAGAACCCAAGAAGGAAGAACCAAAGAAAGTAGAACCCAAGAAGGAAGAACCAAAGAAAGTAGAACCCAAGAAGGAAGAACCAAAGAAAACACAGCCACCAAAGAAAGAAGAACCAAAGAAAACAGAACCACCAAAGAAAGTAGAACCACAAAAGCCACAACAGAACCAACCCAAACAGTCACAACCTAAACCTCAACAGAATGGCAACTCGGAAGACGATGGATTCCAGTTTCATGAAGCCTTCAGAGGAAAGGGACAAAAGGCTGGTCTGGAAGTGTGGAGAATTGAGGTAGGGTGCGGGTGATAAGAGTGGCAATGAAGTACCAGAACACTCATAGAAATGCCAATAAAGTGCTACGAACTATTGATAAGTGCCAACAAGTGTGATTTATTATTATAGATCTCTAAGTTGAAACTAAATGGTAATTTATAACAAGAGCAAGAAATCATAAGGCATGCAATCTTTAGAAAGTTCTTCACAATCAACATGCCGGTTTGTTTGATATATATATTCTGTTCAAACTCAGTGTAAGCACAAGTGTGTCAGTGTGTGATGTTTGTGAGATGAGCAAGACATTACACATGATAATGAAACCTTACAATTTGTAACACTGTCATGAAGATTTAATTAACTTTCTAATGACTATATCAATGCACGAAACATTTCAGAGCTTCGAACCTGTTCCACGAGATCCCAAAACCCATGGCCAGTTCTTCAATGGAGATGCTTATATTGTTCTTAGTGTACGTATATAACCTATAGTTTTTTGTTTTAGAATAATGCATATTATTAATATTAATAATGCGCAATTACAATGTACTTCTTGGTTTTATCAGACACAAGCTGTTGGAAGCGGGTTCAGGCACGACATTCATTTTTGGTTGGGGAAAAACTGTGCCCAGGTAGTTATGAGTTCAGTTGCTGACTCCTACATTTTATTTATTTTTTCTTAACATCTCATTTTATGTACACGAGAGCTTGTTCTTCATTGTTCTTTTGTTCTTATTGATCAGGATGAAGCTGGATCAGCGGCCATCTTGACTGTCGAACTCGATGTGTACTTGGGCGAAGTAGCAATCCAACACCGAGAGGTCCAGAGTCACGAATCCAAGCTGTTTCTGGGACTGTTCAAGAAGGGCATTACGTAATTATGATATATCTAACGATCATACATGTGCACAAATTAATATGTAATGCTCCAAGCAGCTTATCTCAACATAACAAAAGCCCGGATGTGCTGGGTGTTAGGAAAGGTCTAACATTGCCCCAGGTTAAAGCAACAAGAAAGGACTCACCATCAAGATATTAAGATCATATCTTTTAATTTCCTCTCCAGATACCTTGAGGGTGGTGTTAAATCCGGCTTCAACAAAATTGAAGACATCCAGCATCAAAAGAAATTGTTCCAGTGCAAGGGAAAACACACAGTCAGGGTTGAACAGGTATGACACAAAATACAATGATTACTCAATATCAGTAGTGTCAGAACACATTTATTCCCACACACAAAATACAAAGACTATCCAAAAAAACATCAATATAATTGTGGAGGTGGGCCACCAGGAGAAAAATAAACCTGGAGCACCCACACTCATACAATATAAATTGCATTCCAGTATCAACTAAAATGTAGTTTGAATATGGTATAATATATCAAGAACATATCAACATGTCAACAAAGCCTTAGTAACGTAAATACGGAATTCACAAAAACTGGTTGGGTGGGCAGATTTCGATCACCCTTGTTCAAAATGTACAGTGTGTACTCGTTCAAATGATCAGGCAGCATTAATTTAATATTAAAAAAAAAAAAAAAATTGAATTTTGTGCAGAGTCTATAATTCAGAGGTTTTGGTTGTGGTTTCGTGGTGAGTGCTGCCACCTATAGCTTGAACATAAGTCTTAAATAATTTCACCATATTTGTGCAGGTGCAAGTCAAGTGTGCTTCTCTGAACCAAAGTGATGTGTTCATTCTGGATGATGGACCTCAGATGTACGTCTGGATCGGACCGAAAAGCAGTCACATGGAACGAGTCAAGGTCAGTCAGGGGTCAAGACCAAGGTCAATTACACAAGCTGAAATGGGAAATATACCAGAACAATCAATTATGGTCATTGTCAGATGTGATATAAAAAATAAATAAATTTGTTTTGTAGGGGACCGAAATGGCTCGACAAATCAGAGATGACGAAAAAGCTGGAAAAGCCAAGATAACAATCATAGGTAAGGTTGTACACAAGCATGAGAATAATTATTGTAAGCTCACTTTAGAATTATTGGATTGCCTATACAGCTGAATCTACAAATCAAATATATATATATATATGTTTATTCGCACAAAAAAAGGGAATGTACAAATAATAATAACAATTATTAAAAACAAAGAGACAACTTAAAAAAATTATTCCTTGATAAATGACACTTTGATTTTCAATTCATCTGATATTTCATTGAGCAGTAATACTTTCATTAAGAGATCCATACTTTTTCTTTAACTAAGATAGTTACAGCAAACATAGAAGGTGGATTTTCTTAACGTCATAAACGGATTTTTATTAAGTCCACATTTACTGTTAATTACTTTTACAGCAAATTTACTAAACCTTCTGATCAACCTTCTTAAATCAATATGCTGATGCTAATTACCTGCGAAATGACACATATAATTTTTTGGCTATTTTACCGAACTTTTTACCTTGAGGTCAGGTCGGTCTAGCCTGTGTTGTTGTCAAAAACACCCATGCATTTTTAACTAAGTTTTGTTGTATCCTGATATTTAAGTGTCCTTGTAATTCCCCATTCATTAAAACTAACCTAGACGAATCTGGAGATATTTTCCTATACGAGGCTACCTGCAACTAAATGGAACTGTCTGACTATAGCTGTCTACTCAAATCCGGTTCTAAAAGTACATATTTATGATATAATTTGTATACCACCACTGAAAAAAATATAAAACTTGGTAAATGAATATAAGAGATTTATCTAATATTGTCAATAGTCCTGCAGAAGTTTTGTATGATGAATATGACTCAAAATAAAACTTTACATTCATACATAAGTAATTCACACCAATTTTATTAAAATTACACGGTTAAATCTTCAATGTAGGCACTTCGATCACTCTGAAAATGAAGTCTCAAAATTCAATAATTTACTTGAAATCCAATGGCTGAATTGAAAATTGCTATTTTAGCCAATTTTGAATCAGCCGAGTCAGAGAGATTTTCAGTGTGGTTGGCTCTACTGATACTGGAATAAAATGTATACCTTTAGGAGGTCTCCTTCTCATAGACAGTATTTGAATCTATTATTTATTATTATCATATTCTCCCTTATTTTCTTGTTGGCAAAGATTGCCATGCATGAATGGCCGTAATTTGGTTGAAAATGATTCTCCCTCTGAAACACCTAATAGAAGAGACAGGGAACTATTTCCTGATAAATTGTCATTGTCTGTTCACAGACACGGAATGGGAGACTCACCCGGAGTTCTTTAAGTCACTCGGTAAAAAGGACAAAGTTATCAAGACAGCTGATCCATTCAATGATTCTGATATCATGCGGAAATTGGAGATTGCCTTGTACAAGTGAGTTAGATTATATTTTTGTTAATTTAATAAATGCAATCGAAGTATCCATGAAACCATACATAAAGGACAGGAGGCTCCATGGTTATAAATTCCTTACACACAAAAAATTGCTAGAGACGCTGGTCTCTAAAGAAAACTGAACAATTAATTTATCTAGAGCTCCAGAGAGTGTACATCAATAATATTTAACATAATTTTTAGCATGTATTTTGAATTCTATAATGTATATCATATTCCTGATGTTATCAATAAGATAATTCCAAATGGTAGGACTACTATAACATAGGCCTATACACAATTTATGAAACGCAATAAAGGGAATTAAGCACATTTTAACAAAATAAGAAACACAATAATTACATGTATTATTATTATTGGTGAGAATTGAAACTACTTCATTGGTGTCTTTAACAGTGTGTCTATTTCTATGATTTAATATCCATAGAGTTTACAAAGATACCAAGAAGAACAAATACGCCTACACTGAAGTTGCTCAGCGGCCATTGTCCATGAAGATGCTGGAGCCAGAGGTCAGTGTACAATTTACTAATATAACACTTGAACCCCTATTTATAAAACCAAATAGCAACAGCAACATTTTGTTGAAATAAATATAAGTTAAGACTTAAGCAAGAAGGTGTGTGTACCTTTCAGCAGTCTTACAGAACGTTTGATCTAGTTTCGGGACTATATATCGGAAGCATACACAATTACACATCCACACTTTTGATTCGATTTAATTCAATTGTCTGGCTGTTGGCACTAACAAGCTTCCAAGTAAGCAAGTACGTTTGTAGAATGTGATTGTGAGATGAAAAAAAAGATATAATCTTGTTGTTTGCCTATATATTGGTCAGTCTTATTGGCTGAGATTGTGGTACCTTTTCCATGTAGGGCAACAACCGACTCAGATGAAGCTCTCAAAGGGCATTAATATGATGCAAGTTAATTTGGCAGATATGGAGCTGTCCTCCATATTTATATGATGTGGCATTATCAGGTTCCCAACCTCATGCTTCCTCTATTCACAATGGACTATGCTGACGTCATGGGCGTCACTGGAACGTGCGCATATGCAAATGAACGCCAGAAATGTGTTGATATAGGAGTAGTGCATTGGAAGACACTTTCATACACTGCTGCAGTTCGCTGTTGAAATAGGATAAAGAAATATTATTCATAACTTTTCATTTCCAAGCTGTGTAATCAGTTCAACATGAATGCCACATCAATTCCAAACACAACTTTGGAATTGCAAATTGATAATAGGCCTACTACCAACAGGGATTACATGATGACAGTCCTTCAGTGGCTAATGATATTTTCAGCAGTGACTATTTTTATGGTTAATACCATAGTTATCAAATGCATTATTGCTTGGACCGCATTAAGGGTCTCTACCAAGATATTACTTATCAACATTGCTCTGACTGACATTGTATTCGGATGCGCTCTTATTCTTGGAGGCAGTTTTACCACACTTGGTTTTGATGGCCGAGTTCCGTGCCTGATCTTTCTTGGCTTGACCAGTGCATCTAGCATCTCATCTATCAGCGGAATAATGCTGCTTTCCATTGACACTCTGGCTACCCTGATCAGTGTATATGATGCGAACTCAGCACCTTATCCAAAGAAGCATCTCGTCTTGACATTTGTCGCACTGACTTGGCTTATCGGCGGAAGTTTGTCTGTGTGGAGCGTGACTGATACCAATCCGATAGAGTACACTGCTTGTTATTTCACAAACGCCTACCAAAAAAGAGGCGTCTTGTATTTGGTTATTGGAGCGGCTGGTGTTCAGGTCATCGCAAGCTTTTTGTTGCACATCACCACGGTGGTGACCGCTCACTGGAGGACTCGTCAACTTCAGAGGAATGTCAATCTGGACAACTCGCAGTCAAGCGCTTTGGTCATGACGAGAGTTTACTACAGCATGAAGATAGTTCGGTTGACAAGGGCAGGCTTTGGCCTCTTCCTGGTCACTTGGGGTCCATTCTTGACGGCTGCTACTCTGCACATGAACTACCCTCAGCTTGTTTCAGTTGGGATGCTCACCAACATCTCAACTCTAATCACAATCAACTCAATGGCCAACATCTTCATATACTACTATCGTAGCAATGAGTCTGAGACAATTTATGCAAAAAGTTAACATTTTGTGTCCGCAACCGGATTGGTCCGGTTGAAAATTAACTGCACATTAATGAACAATTGCGTATAATATAACATTTGTCATGATTTTTTCTCAAGGAACAAATTGAAACAGTGAATTTTGTTGTGTCTGAAATTAGGTTGGGCCATTTAAAATTGATTGCACATTGAGGCATGATCTTTCCAAGGAACTAATAAAGATGAGAAATGTTTTGTCGGTAACTGGGTCAGGCCAGTTTAAAATTCACTGAACATATATTGACAAATGATGTCATAATAATTAGTGATATAATTTAAATTTTATAATTGTACATACTTGTCAATATTATGCCATTTTATATGAAATAAAGATACATATTATTATTATTATTATGTTTATTCGTACCTACATAGTACAAAATTAAATCAAACAGTTTATGGAAGCATCAATATAAAGAAAATCTAAAAAAATAAATAAATAAAAAATCAAGTTGTACATAAAAAATTTAGAAATTGTAAAGCATCTTGTTTGTCCATAATTGAAAACAACTGTCCTTGTGAGACAAGAACTAAGTCTCTAATAGCTGTTCCTGTGACAGTATCTTCTTGTGTGTAGCAATTGGCTTCACAGTCTCTGTTCACTATATGAGATAATTCTGCTACATCCAAATTCACCAGATAAGCAGTGTTGAGACCACGTAAGTTACTAGCATAGTGAAGGTTACGAGTGAACACAGAGTGCTATGGCTGAGGACCACCTTAAATATATATCTGACAACTGGGAATTCAAGTTGCAGTACACTATTTGCAAATTTGATGAACTGTTTAATGCACATGTGCTGTCCTTCTGTTATGCGTTAAAAAAATGGCTTTGGGATAGCCGTTTTACGACATCAGTGCTATCCAATGGTCTACATGGCCAAATATTCTAAGTGTGTTTTATATGCATTTAGATAACCGCATGGAAAATGCATGGTTTTCACCTCATTTTAATTAGGCAAAAACCATGCGTTTTCCATACGTTTATCCTTCTCAGGGAAAACGTACGTGGCACATTTGGCCATGTAAGATAGAAAATTCTATGTACAGTATAGCCTAAGCAACCGACACTCAAAGTTGTTGGCAAATGGGGGAATAACCTTGCGAACTTATACAAATATGACTTAATTGCTTCTTGCTGGCCTCTGGCCCGTTTTGTTTTTCACACCCTCATCCACTTGTCTGTATACTCAGCTCTTTCTATTACTTTTATTGCACAAGGTTCGTATTAAAATGACGTAATTGCCAACATTTGTGATGTAATAATAATATTGGTAGGTTTCTGAGAGAAACCTGGTTGCATGGTTTGTACTAACATAAAAAAGGGTAGGTTCTTTTTGTGGGGTGGGTGTAGGAGTTAATGTAGTTAAATCAAATTGAACTGCCACAGCAGCTTTTGATTATAAATGCTTCGTTCTTCCTGGAAGAAGGGACTTGCTAAAATTGCAATTTACCCTCAAGTGGCACTTTTGATTATTTTAATGATATTTTGATCTATGCTAATTGCTAATTCCATATATATTATTGTAAACAGCGTAAGTGTTCCATTTTAATTGCCAATTGTCATTTTCTGTAAGTGGTCATGTAATAAACCTCTAGAGCACCAACATTTATGAGTCTGTACTTTTACCCAATATAGGCCTACTTATCAAACCCTAAATATATCAATAAAAAATGGCTTATTTAGATATATGTAAATTTGTTTAGGTGAAATAAGCTGTCCAAAGATTTTCACTACATGGAAATTTGTTAATGAACATGGAAGATATAATAAAATAAGTATTGACTGGTTTTATTTGGGCCATATTGCAATCTATTTGGCCCATAACCAGTCAATATCAGTAAATTGGGTCCTTCCCACATTGAAGTGAAGTGTGATTAAGTCCTCCTTCCTGAAATTATCAGTTAGGCCGAATCTTGTAGGCTGAACTAACACTGAATAAATAAACTGCATCTAATTTACTAAATTATTTAAACAATATAATAAGCTGTTTAAATAATATAGTAAATCGTTCAAACAATATAGTAAATTGCTTAAGCAATATAGTAAATCATTCAAAAAATACAGTAAATTGCTTAAGCAATATAGTAAATCATTTAGGCAATTTTAATATTTTTTATTAAATAATAGATCATTTAAACAATGTAATAAATTGTTTAAACAATTTATTATATTGTTTATTATATAGTAAATCATTTAAACAAAATAGTATATTGTTTAAAAAATATAGTAAATTGTTTAAACAATATAAATCGTTTAAGCAATTTATTATAATGTTTGTACAATTTACGAAATCGTTTATACAATTTAGTATATCGTTATTTCAATTTAGTATATCGTTTTTTCAATTTATTAAGAATAATATTTTATCTTTTCATGTTTGACTATATCAGAACTGCTATGCCTTGGATTCTGGCTACTCTGGACTGTATCTTTGGACTGGGAAGGACTGTCCTATGGAGATGAAGACCAAAGTCTGGACAGCTGTTAATGTGAGTTTAAATATTGCTCATTCATAAGCCTATAAAATGGATTGTATATAGCACTTGATTTTAAGCTAATCGTGCTAACAAATATAGCTTAACAATGCAGTAAATTAAAGTCAAATTAATTGAAAAAAAATCTAATGAATAAACAAACATTAATTTCTTCCTTATGTGTGGGTCATTGCACAGAAACGGTGCACCCCTCCCCCTTCCCTGAAGGGTAATTCACACCAAAATGTATTAACTGCAGGCATGCAACATTGTAAGAGTGGCTACATTCATCCCCCCCGCCCCTCCTCCTTAATCTCTTCTCCTCAAATGGTGTGAGAGAACAGCATAACTCCTGACCACAACTAAGTTAGAAGCCTATGTTAATGCAAAGATATCAGTGGATGTATTTTACTTAGAATACCACTGAATACCGGCTGATATAACTTACAAGATTAGTTGCATTTTGCGTCGTTTTCAACTAAAGTTTGTACACAAATTAAAAGCTGTGGAAATAAAAAATGTAAAACAACTAAGAGACTTTACCAGTATTCTAGATAAAATACATCCAGAGATAAATGCGCCTATACACAGGTTTCAAGACTGCATGGGAGGGGACTTGGGCACCGGGCCGGCCTACCCCCCTTGCTGATTGTTTCTTGTCCTTCACTCCATAATACTGCATCTACTGCATTGTTCTTTGCAGGGTAGATGTATCTAAGTTAGGTGCATCCCTGGATATTCATAACATCTCTGTACGTTCAATATTTATGAAGTTAATTAGCTAAAACTGCCAGTGAGGGGGGGGGGGGGGGCAAGTGTCAGTAACTTTCGTGGTTCAAAAGTTGGTAGTTTCATGGTACAAAATTTGGTAGTTTCGTGGGGCGGAAGTGGGTAGTTTTGTTGGGTGAAAGTTGGTAGTTTCGGAAGGTGAAAATGGCAACTTTCGAGGCACAAAATTGGGACTGTAGTGGTGCCAAAGTTGGAATGTCATTGTGCGGAAGTTGGGACTGTCATCGTAGGAAAGTAACTTCACCCACGAGACAACGAGACCACAAAATGAACTGTTTAGCCACCATAGGAGTCTGTCATAACTGATATTTAAATATCTCTTTATTCTATTCAATGAATACAAGTTAAGAATCATTCATATTATTTATATAGATATAATCAGAAGAAGTTAAATTTTCAACTGGTGGAGAAAATCGTGAAATATTTGCAGTTCCAGTAAAATTATCCATTTGTTTAAGTTTTTCCACAGAATCAATGTCCCTCCTGTTACAAATATTGTGTAAGGACCTTCCAAGAGATGTTTATCTTACACATTTCGAATGATATTGAATTTAAAGAAAAGTGTTTGTATTCGAAGGGGGTGACTTTTATGCGTTTTATTCCTGGTACCAAGTTTACGAGGAAGCTATTTATCACAGAAAATAGCTTCAAAGCAATTCTGAAAGTATTCCTTTATTACAAAATGAAATGGAAACTTGGTGAAATGACTACCATTTCCCTTATAGATATTGCATAAACTTTCCTTATATGTCTATCCTGTTACTGTCCTTCCTGTTACCATGATGGCTGACATAACGGGTCACATGACCAAACAATTTAAATATATCCAAAGATAAAAGATGAAAAATGTTTTGTTGTCATGTTACAACACTGCAATGTATGAAAATCAAAATTATTTTGATGGAATTTTGAAAGATCAAAAATTTCTTTTTTTTTTTTGCACTGGAAATGCCAGAAGATCACTCTTTCTGTGGAATAACCCATAGATGCATATGCATAAATACAGCACATGCAGTCTGGCTCAAAAGTTAACATGCATAACAACAGAACACAGTTCACTTTAATTTTCAAACCATCTTTACATATCAAACAACAATCCTGATTTAGCAACTTCTTGTTTCACTTTGATGATTTTGATAACAGTTCATAAATGAAATCTTGCTTGACATTTTCCTCATGAATATTTATAATCTCTGACCTTTGTTGACCTCAGTTGACCCAAAAATTAGGTCAACGGGCATTCTAAGATAATAATCCCAATCCCAAAGAATATTGAATATTGAATATTTGTAGTAAGTTTGACATTTTTATATATAATATATTTGAAAATATGGTTACCAATGTTGAAGAATGCCTGTCTTAATAATCATCACTGTAAATTACGGAGGTCATTGACCTTTTACCCCCATGTTGCAAAACTGTGCACCTGATGGAACTTAAAAACCCTGTTTCGTGAAACTATAACATGACATTATGTTCTTTTTTAAATGATACCAAATTGATGTGGTGCCCTCATGTGTTGAACCTGGGCCTATATTCACCTGGTCAGCCCCAGACTATTATGTGTATGTAGACTTTTGGGCCTCACTGTGTCTGCATTAGCTATCGAAAATCCAAATTTTGCATAATTATCTTTGATGGTAGGACTTCATAGACGACAGGGGCTACCCCAGCTGGATCCAAGTGGAGAGGGTGGTGGATGGAGGGGAATCCCCTCTTTTCAAACAATATTTCCCAGATTGGCAGGATGGAGAGATTCCAGTTCCTGGCACTCCAACCAGTGGCTCCAACGTTGCAAGTATGTACTCCTGATTAACAAACTGAGACCCTAGAGTAGGTCACAATTTCTGCTCTTTTGTTTTACCCTTTTTTGTTTTTGATATTCTAAATTTGAATGAAACAACAGACAAATTTTATGTTTTTTTTTTTTTTTTTTTTTTTTCTTAAGATATTTCCCAGTCATCTTCTCGCTCATCTCACCTTCATAATTTCATGTAACTCATATTAACTTGTACTTGAGTCCTGAATCCACCAGTTATCATCATTATGACAATGAATGTTCTTGTAAATAAAACAACCGGTCATTAAAAAGTTTTCAGAAAGGTCTCCCCATTGGTGGCAGTAGCCTAACATTTGAAACAGTCCAAACTGACGTATACCGTTCATAAGACATAAAGAGAAATTCCGTGTGGAATTTACACATAATGATGTGTCTGTGTAAAATTATAATTACTTAAAAATTATGAATTTGGATAAAGTGCTTTTCAATAGGAGCACATTTAAACTGTAAGTGTATGGTGTAGAGGCAGTCTGGCTGACAGTGGCTTGCTAGACCAGACAAGCTTGACTTGAATCAGCCAACGTCATTATAGTAATTAGCCAAGTTTATAAGAGTTTTGACCAACAGAGTATTTATGTTGGTTGGGCGAATTCAATTGCCTTTTATGGTTTAAACCTGCATACAGTAACAAGGAATATGATGTGACAGAAGCACTTTGAAAGACTTGAAAGACTTCGGTCAATTCGTGGTCGAGCCTAAGTTCGATGGCTGTTTCATCCATCATATCATTGCCATTGTCCCTGCCTGTTCTAACTAGCCCATCAGGTGCAGAAATACAGGACGTAAAGCCCTAATCCACCCACCCTCCACCTTAAACTTGACATTTAAAGTTTAATAACTGAAGCTAATTGGAAAAAAAATCACTGTATAGAAATATGATCCAATCTTACTGCTATGTGTTGCTTTTTGATTTTGTCAATAGACCCCACACCAAAAGGCCTATTCAAATGACATTTAATTAATCTATTATACTGAGCACTGAAATTTATAAATGTTTGTTGTATTGGGCTTTGCTAAATTTAGGCTAAATGATTATATTTGAAATGAAAGTAATTAAAGACGTGGAGGTCGTGGTTAAGAAAACACTACCAAAGCAAAGAAGGATATATATATAATATATATTTTTTAAATGTTATGCACATTGTTTTGTTACATTTTTTTGTTATATGTGTGAATTATTCTACGAATCGAACATTTAGGAAATACAGTGACAGTTCTTGTATCAACTCTCCTGCAAAATCTGTAATATGTTTATATGACCCTCAGTCATTGACCCTGTTTGTCAAAATATTTTTTTCACATTTAGAACAAAGCTACGAACAATATGATGCCACTGAGATGCACAAAAAGACCACTGATGTGGATAATTTCATGCCAGATGATGGCAAGGGGAAATTACAGGTTGGTTTTACATTTCATGACAAAATAATAATAAGATTTGTTAATAATATTCACCCTCATTTAGAAGAGCTCTTCTCGAGTTACAACTCATTAGTCAGATTAGTCGCTCTGATAGATTGGTCATCTCAAGGAGTTGGACAGATCAACTTCAACTATTGCCTCACCCCACCCAGGTGAAATGGGTACTTGGCATTAAGCACCCACAGTGATGGCACTGGTGTGAGCTATTTAGCCCCTTTGGTTAACCCCGTTTTCAAGGCAGAATACTCCACAGGGAGTTGAGAAAGACTCTGGATTGGCCTGCGAAGGATGAACCCAGATAGCATTCGAAATCCGGCCAGCGTCGTTTCTATATTGGCTGTTGTCGGTAGAACATCGTTCCAACATCACCAACACCGCGCTGACATAAAATACGATTTGGAATGCTATCTGTGTAATTGTGAAATCGGTTGAGACTGTTAAGTGACAACAGCTTATAAGATTTTTTTTTTTACATTTACATTACATATCATTTACGATTATTAAACTATTGGTAAATGCATCTACATCACTTGTTACATAGGGCTTTTCTAGTGGAAACTTCCCTTTAGCCCAACTGGTAGAGGCGTTGGTTAATTTGCCATATGATATGATGGAGAAACGGGTTGAGTCCGCTGCTATCTGCATTAGCCTAGAACCCATGCAAGTTCACCTATTTTAGCACTTGACTTGGTGAGAACTCCCTTTTAGGTCAACTAGTAAAGGCATTGATTAATTTGAAATGGAATTATTTACAAGCATGTCAGATGGAATTTCTTTCTACTTCAGGTATTCCGAGTGGTGAACTTTGAATTAAAACCGGTTCCCCAAAAGGCGTATGGAATCTTCTTCGGAGGAGACTGTTATGTTATCCAATATGACTACAGAGACGAGAAGGGCAGGGATGCTTATATCATCTATTTCTGGCAGGTGAGTATCCAAATTGCATTTTTTAACATTACACAGAAATTGTGATATAACAATATTTCTATAAATCAAAACTCCACTCATTATTATGGAATTAATAACCTAGGATACCAGAATGAAAATAAGGTAAATAACTTGGTGGTCAAAGGTCAAGGTCACCAATAGCAGTATGCCAAATATGGAAATTTTGTTATTTTTCAGTCATTCCAAGGACACAATTTTCACCACGGAACAGAAATCCACACAAATGGCATATCATATGAAAGCTTATGAAAAGTAGTTTCTTATGAAACCATAATTGTGGTATCCATGGCAACTGGAATGCTGCTATGGCTGCCTAGTTACCAATTTGTATTGCATCCAGGAAGATCTTTTACTACAAATCTTTTACTGTAACAACTAAGGTCAGAATTTTCTGGTAAACGTCATCTTCCTGGATGCAATACAAATTGGTAACTAGGCAGCCATAGCAGCATTCCAGTTGCCATGGATACCACAATTATGGTTTCATAAGAAACTACTTTTCATAAGCTTTCATATGATATGCCATTTGTGTGGATTACTGTTCCGTGGTGAAAACTGTAGCATAATATATCCTTGGAATGACTGAAAAATTACAATTTTTCTATATTTGGCATACTGCTATTAGTGACCTTGACCTTTATACACCAAGTTCTTAACCCTATTTCCATTCTGGTATCCTAGGCTATTAATTCTATAATAATGGATGGAGTTGTGGATTAGAAATATTATTATATCACAATTTCTGTGTAGAAAAATGCAATTTTCTGTTTCCATGGCAACCGTGCTCTGTAACAGGAAGTTTTTACAGGTGGCTCCATATTCAAAAACAATAGTAGTTGACACCCTCTATCATCTAGCAAAGCTGTATCGCAAAGTGAAAAATTTTTCGGCTTAGAACCCTGACTATTTATTGGTTGCTGCCCCAGTCCTGTGTCAATTATCAAGAAACTCTCTGACAGTGCTGTGTCTCTAGCTTTGTAGATTATATATTATCTCAACAGTACTTTGTCAACAAAACCAAAACAATTTATTGAACATTTGATCTGATTTGCTGGTAATCTCTCGAAATGATTTGCTTCGCTGGTGTCAAAAAGATGGCAATTCCTGATTGCAGTACTGTGTCAGCAGACACTATAAGGTTAATGTGCAAAATCATTGTATTGTGATATTGGCCTATATGTTGCCATGGAAACTGTTGCCAATGGAATGAGGGCCAAAATCAGAGATGGCACTATATCAAAATTGTTTGCCTTTTAATTTCATCTATATTTGTGCAAAATTGGTAGGTTTATCACGAAGTGAAAATTTTCATTCAAAGATCAGCCTTAAGCCACCCACTAATTGTAAAGATAAAATGGTGTTGCTAGTTTACGAGAAGCAAATTCTCGACCATGTGACATTGTGTTTTTCTTTCTTAACAGGGCTTAAAGAGCGACAATAATGACAGAGGATCATCCGCTTTGCATGCCATGAGATTGGACGATGCTTTGGGTGGGGAAGCCGTCCAGGTATGTCCTTTGGTCCATCTCTGTCTATTCAAAAATAGCTAGTTAATATAACTGCAAGATAACAAATGGGATCTTTTTGCAAAACAGATAAATTAAGCCAGTCTTGTTATAATGCTGGTCTGTAACAACCTTGAAATATATAGAGGACATGTACATCTGTAACAATGACTGCCTCAATTCGATGGAGAATCATGTGGACTAAAAACAAAATATGAAATGCCCCTGGCTTTTAATTGCTTTGAGCTATAAGCATTACATCACAAGCATGTTGTTTCTTTCAGATCCGAGTTGTCATGAACAAGGAGCCAGCTCATTTCCTGAAACTGTTCAAGGGTCATTTGATCTATTTCATGGTGAGGCTAAGTAATGAGCTTTTAAGGAAGACAAAAGATTTTAGATGAACATTTCTTCTTGTTGATATGCGACACCTCGTCAATGTGTACACCGCCCTCCAAAAATATTAACATGCTCAGATTTGTCATATTGGGCCCATATATCTTAATGTACAATTTTGGTTTTCAGGTATCATTAGTAGATATGAATATATTACTGAAGATCTTTATGATGGCCAACAAATTATATAAGACTCTGTGTAACACTTTATTAAGTGAATGGCAATATTATTTTTACTTGGCTTCTGGGTATGATACATGGTCAAATGTGCCACGTGCGTTTTCCATGAGAAGGATAAACGGATGGAAAGCGCATGGTTTTTAGCTAATTATAATGGGGCAAAAACCATGCGTTTTCTAAGCGTTTATCCAAACGCATGGAAAACGCACTTGGCACATTTGGCCATATATTTACATTAGTTGTGGTGTTGGGTTGCAGGCTGGTCACATCACAGGCTACACGAACATCCATGATCACGATGAATATAAGAAGGAAGAACCACTCATGTTCCACATCAGAGGCAATGACGAAGACCACGTGAGAGCCATCCAGGTAACCTAAGTTCTTGCTGAAATATGTCGGTGTAGTGGGTTTGAATCTGTGTGCTAAATATAAGTTCTGGGAAGTTGTGCTCTAAATAAAAAGCAAAGTGGAAGTTGTGAGCTCTAATTACACAGCAAAGTGGCAGTTGTGAGCTCTAAGCACTGTGTGCTGTCGCCTCATAACCCGCAGACCTTATTATGGACATTCTTCGCTAGTTTACCTAGTTAACAAAATAATTGGTTATACCACAGGTGTTCGCCAACATGATAGCGCAGTGTCAGCTCTAAAGCCCCGTTCCCACATAGCCGAGTTACTCGTAGTCAACTCGTAGTATTACGTAACACGCCTCTCGGGCCCAACTCTTACTAAACTCTGCGATTACTCCTCGCACTCGAGAGATGCTCGGCGAGAAACTCCTGAGTCTCGTAGCGAACTCGTGAGATTTGGAGCCGAGTTTGCCGAGTCTCCCGAGTATGCCGTGCTGCACGGCACACTCGGCGGATTTTCAGGAGTTTCAAAATCTTGGTCATGTCTCGCCGAGTTACTCCTCGAACTCGCCGAGTTACTCCTCGAACTCGCCGAGTTACTCCTCGAACTCGCCAAGTTACTCCTCGAACTCGCCGAGTTACTCCTCGAACTCGGCGAGTTACTCGGCGCTATTTTCACTTGTATTACACTCGGGGGGATGTTCAGGAGTGCGAGGAGTAACTCGGCGAGTTGTAGGAGTAACTCACCGAGTTGTAGGAGTAACTCGCTGAGTAACTCGTCGAGTTCTACCTTTAGTACATGCATCATCAGCGTAGGGGATCGTATATAATATAAAAGGCCGCTGCTCCTATAATATTAGTCCGATTTTCGTCAAATAAAGATTGTTTTGTAGTATAATTCATAGTGACTCCATAGGTATTTTCGGATTGACAATAGACCAAATATTAAGCGAGATATTCGTCTGAGAAGGCGGTTGTCTGGCGGCGGCTGCTGCTCCATTTATATTATTCCGATTTTCGTCAAATAAATATTGTTTTGTAGTATAATTCAAAGTGACTAGTAGGTATTTTCGGATTGACAATAGACCAAATATTAAGCGAGATATTCGTCTGAGAAGGCTGTTGTCTGGCGGCCGCTGCTGCTCCATTTATATTATTCCGATTTTCGTCAAATAAATATTGTTTTGTAGTATAATTCATAGTGACTAGTAGGTATTTTCGGATTGAAAATAGACCAAATATTAAGCGAGATATTCGTCTGAGAATGTAGCTAGGTTGGCGGAGGCAAACAGTGGTGCTCTCGCAGACGTCCGCGCCCGGACTGTATCAATGCAGGTAAGGCTGAGCGCTACTTTAAAAGACTGCTGCTCCCCTAATATTAGTCCGATTCTCGTCAAATAAGACTGCATTTTAGTATAGTTCACACTGATTCCATACGTGTTTTCGGATCGAAAATATACCAAATATTAGGCGAGATATTCGTCTGAGAAGGCGGTTGTCTGGCGGCGGCTGCTGCTCCATTTATATTATTCCGATTTTCGTCAAATAAATATTGAATTATAGTCGAGTTCATACTTATTCCACACAGATTTTCAGATTGAAAATAGACCAAATATTAAGCGAGATATTCGTCTGAGAAGGCAGGTAGTCTGGCGGCGGCAAGG
The DNA here is from genome assembly GCA_932294295.1 of Alitta virens. Lineage (NCBI taxonomy): Eukaryota > Metazoa > Annelida > Polychaeta > Phyllodocida > Nereididae > Alitta > Alitta virens. Next base: position 10,917,717 of record OW028575.1, on the reverse strand, counting down.
TGCTCTGTGTATGGCCCTGACTTGAATGGTGTAGTCAATATTTTTGACCATTTTATATACATTGTTTGGATGAGCTTTATTGCAATTCATTTCTACTCATTCTGCCAACTGCCATGACTGTTATGTCAATTGCTATTAGCATTTTGAATGATACAAAGAATGGGTGTAGAGCATACAGCAAATTCAATACATGTGTCAATTGCCTAATTGCCTAAATTGGGGTTCTTTGACCTGTCATTTCATGGTTTGTTCAAAGATGACACAGTAATTGCTATTAGCATTTTGAATGATACAAAGAATTGGTGTAGAGCATACAGCAAATTCAATACATGTGTCAATTGCCTAATTGCCTAAATTGGGGTTCTTTGACCTGTCATTTCATGGTTTGTTCAAAGATGACACAGTAATATGACATTGTCTTGATTGTCATTCACAATTACAAAAATATGTAATTGCTTTCATTAATTAAAAGCAATATATTTAATTGTAATTACCAGGCAATGATTATATTTGTATAACTTTCTTATCTTTTTGTGTTAATTTGAATCTTATTGTGATATTATGATCAGTATAAATTTGTGTATATTTTGTAAAATTTAAATCTAATATTGATATTGTAATTAGTATTTGTGATTTGATCTGTGATTTTATTTGCTATATTTAATTTACTTATACTGGTGCTCCCTGAAGCGTCCGCGCCCAGACTGTATTAATGCAGAAAGCTGAGCGCTTCTTTAAAAAGCTACTGCTCCCTTAATATTAGTTTTCGTCAAATAAAGATTGTTTTGTAGTATAATTCATAGTGACTCCATAGGTTTTTTCGGATCGAAAATAGACCAAATATTAAGCGAGATATTTATCTGAGAATGCAGGTAGGCTGGCGTCGGCCTATCATTCGATGGGTGACTCGTCGCTGTCGTAGACACCTTGCTTCACCCGGCGAGTTACTCCTGGTACTCGGCGAGTTACTCCTGGTACTCGGCGATTTACTCCTCTAACTCGCCGACACTCTCCTCGAAATCGTTCACTAATTGGCTGCAACTTGGCGAGTCACTCCTGGTACTTGGCGAGTCGCTCGCTGAACCCGCCGAGTAACTCGGTGAGTAATTCGGTGAGTAATTCGGCGAGTCACTCCTGGTCACTTTTTCCGCAAAAATTCGTCGCCAACTCCTCGAATTTTGGGTGTTACGTAATTTTTGTTATTACTACGAGTTGACTACGAGTAACTCGGCTATGTGGGAACGGGGCTTTAGCGCTACTGTTTAATGTAGTATTAGTAAAGTGTTTACCACTAAGAGCTGACACTGCTCTATCACGTTGGCAAACGCCTGTGGTTATACTATGTAGCCAATAGCCTGTGGATTGACTAAAGAAATCTTCTCCTAAAAATACAAGAGAAATGGATTCATATTTTTTTGGCATACAACATGTGTCATAACATGCTTTTTTGATTATATAACAGTGATTTCAATTTACTATTTTCATATTTCATATGTTGAATGATAACAAGATGTTATTACAATATAAACTTTACATCCTTTTTATGCACAGGTTCCTTGCAAAGCCTCATCTCTAAATGCAAACGATGTTTTCATTGTGGATACTGAGAAAAAGACATATGGCTGGAAAGGAAATGTAGGTTTGGCTTTTTTGCAGTGAACCATTAACAGCATAGTTACAATAGGCATTACTTCCAATGCATCTTTGTCATGTTCTGACTGTTATTACAACGAGAAGCGTATACAATGTATTCTGTGTTTAATGTACCACACAAATTTTGCTTTTGTTATAACTTTCACTTATCTCCATTACATTGTATGTAGTTATTTTACTTATTTGATCCCCTATTAGAATTTGAATATAAAACCACTGTGAGTAAGATCTAAACTTGCCATAGTAAGGAGCACAGATATACAGATATAAGAATGTCAGACTCACAGGTGGAAATGGTAAACAAGAACTGCCAATTTTGCACCAGAATTATATGACATGCTACCATCTAAAGGGACGTTCACACTATCACGTATAAGACCTATGTATGACCACATAGCTATACGTGCTCACTCATGGCTCTGTTAGTCACGTATAACTTCTTTCTATGAGCGTACATTAGGGTGTGGCTGGTGCCCCAAAGTTGCCCAATCCAACCTAACTTTTTTTTGCTATTGTCTTTTGACCTAAGGAACATGCATGTGCAGTTTCATTGAAATTGATGCATTTCTACCTATAGCACAACTCATGTGAAGTTTTACACTATTTTAAATAGGATTTTTAATTGAATTTTCGCTACTGTCAGATTTTACACTGGGTAATTTTTGGCTGATTCCTTACATAGTCATACGTCTAGTCAAGGGAAATGAGATAAAGGTCTGTGACAACTATTGTGTAGTACCACTTAATTGATAGCTTGATATTTTGAGATTTTTAAGTATTTTCAATATAGGTCCATTCTTAATTTGAAATATATATATAAAAAGGTGCAGCTTTATTCCATACCAATGGTAGACATGAAGAAAAATGCCACAGTTCTAATAAATCTATAATTTGGCTTTAGAAACTCTCCTATCAGTTTTAATCTAATATTATATATAAACTATTTTTCGAACTCATTTCACTAATGATATTTGCTGCTGAAACTAGTTGAAGTGTTCAGGGCACTATGTAAGCACCTGCATCTCACATCTAGTAAAAATCAGCAAAAAATTCCATATACCTAGTGTAATATCTGACAATAGTGGATATTCAATGAAAAATCCTATATAAACTTGTGTAAAACTTCACACGAGTTGAGCTGCAGGTAGAAATGCATCAATTTCCATGAAACTGCACATGCATGTTCCTTTGGTCAAAAAGGCAATACCAAAAAAAAGTTAGGTTGGATCTGATAATATTTTCAAATTTTCTGGGCCCAGCCACACCCTAGCGTATGTGGGGCAATCGTATATTGCTCGGCGGACGTCCATTAAACACTCAGCGGACGTCAGTAAAACGCTCACCAAACGTCCGTCAAACGCTCGTCAATCACTCGTAGATCGCTCGTATATCGCTCGTAGATCGCTCACAGTTCGCTCATAGACCACTCGCATGGATGACAACGGGTGGGCAACGACGGATGTCCACCAATCGTTTTTACAAGCATTCTACGAATGAACGTGAGTGGATGGCGAGTATATACTGGACAGTGGCTTCAGATGGCTAAGTAGGAAGTACGTAGAACGTACGTAGGACTTATGTAAGATGTACGTAGGACATATGTAGGACACCCGTGCAAATTACATAACTAATATAAGCAATCGCTTGTAGAACGTCCGCCAAAGTTTTAAACATGTTTAAAAATTTTAGCCCTCACCACGTATGCTCATGAGTGGTGAAGCGCAACCATGAGCGATCTACGAATAGGCGCAAGTATACGTAAAACGCTTGGCGAGTGAATCACGTATGGCCAAGGATGAACAAGAAAAAATATTTTCATACGTGGTCATACGTAGCTCTTATACGTGATACTGTGAACGCCTCTCAATGCATAATGTGTTATGTTTTGTATATATATTTTTGCAAAATGAAATGGTTATCTGATTATATTTGCAGTATGCCTCAGAAAACGAACTGAAAATGGCGGCATTTATGCTGAAATACATGTCACCGGAAAAGTAAGTGGTAGTAAGACGCAGAAGACCAGTAAATTTGCATTTACCAAAAGATTTAACAGCAGCTGCAATTTTAAAGTCTACTTTATGGTGTTTCCACTATTTATGAAAAAGAAAATGTCTACTATATGCCTTTTTTGTTTTCTCTCTCTCCTTATTTTTGTCTGTTTGTCTTTTATTTTTTATTTTTTATTTTTTTGGCCAGTTATATTTTTGTGCAACTTTTTCATATTACTATTCGTGTGTTGTGTTGCATGTTTTGCTTTGCTATAGACCTACATTAAAGCCCAAATGGGGCACTACGGTTTGTTCTAGTAGTAAATTTAACGTATAGAAGCCTTTGAAAATAAACAAACGCGCAAACATACAAATTTACCACTGTGTGTTAATCAGTGACCCAGTTCTGATGGAGGAGGGAAAAGAGACCATGAAATTCTGGGATGACATAGGAGGCAAGGAGTCTTACTACACAGGACTTAGGAGGCAGGACTCCGTGAAAATTGACACACGACTTTTCCATTGCTCAAATTCTTCTGGAAAATTCACCGTGGAGGAGTATTGCAACTTCACACAAGAGGTAAGTTGTAAGATTTATGAGTATGTCATCAAAGTCAAAATAAAATATATGTGTAGTCAGTTGCAATGATGATTGTAATAATAAAAAAAAGATCCAGATACATGTATTCACTCATTACATGATGGACGATACAATATTGATATATTGATTTAAAATGCTTCAATGGGGGTGACCCTTTTAATACATTTTGATGACGTTGCCAAGGCTACTTACTCCTAATAAAAGAAAATTAATCTTTAAAATTTCAGTCTTGCAACCAGTGGCAATAAAAATGAAAAACATAAATATCTCATAAGATAGAGTCTATAGTTACACGTTATATTTGCATCGAACCTCTAAAATGTTGACATTAGGACAATCCTGGGGTCCAAGATAAGGTGACCTCACAAAATATTTCAAATCCTCCAAAATATTTAGACAGGAAATTGCGAAAACCCCATTTTAAAAAAGTCATCCATTAGCCATTTACTCAATAGATGATAAATGAATAAGGTTTAAGTACAACGAGGAAAATATCAGAAAGAAGAATAACTTACAAGAAACGAAGTGTCTATTCACAGAGCTCATAGGATTATTGTCTATTCACACTGTGTGAACAATTTATGAGTTCCTAAATATGTATACTAGAGCTACGAATCTGTTCAATTTTTTGTAATCGATTAATCAGGGCTTCTGGCAACCGATTATCGATTACTAATCGATTATTTTATGTAACCCACACAAAGTGTTGATGCTGAGCTACGTCAATGAAATAGGTCTTTTTTTTAATACCAAAATCTATCAATTTTTACATGAATAATTAGTACTTGCAGTTCAATCCAGGATTCTCGCAGCAAAACGGGCGATAATATAGCACGCGAAGTTATCGAGGCTACAAATCAATAATCGAGAATCAAATTTTTCAGATTTTCGATTCGATTAAGCTATAATCGCCGAGCCCTATCCTATACACACCGCCCGGAGGTGCCTCCAGTCACAATGGTCGATTGGCACAGCCAGACTGTATGATTAACAGATTTTTGTCTAACTGCACAGCCTGGCTGTGCAATTAACAGACTTTAGTCTAAGTTTAAAATCCATGCTATGTTTTACATAGATTAACCCCATATGGTGGGATCTTTTACCTGCCTCCAGTCACAAAGGTCTATTGGCACAGCCAGACTGTGTGATTAACAGACTTTTTTCTAACTGCACAGCCCATCTGTGTCATAAAAAATAACAATTGTCTATCCGCACAGCCCAGCTGTGTGATTAACAGACTGTTGTCTATCAGCACAGCCCATCCATGTCATTAGGAAAAATTTTCTATCCACACAGCCTGGCTGTGTGATTAAAATACTTTTGTCTATCGGCATAGCCCGGCTGAGACAGTAACAAACTAAAGACGATCTGCACCGCCCAGTAGTGTCATTGACAGAATTTCATCTATCTCCACATCCCAGCTGTGAGATTGAAAATATTTCTCTGCTTGTTTCTCATACCACATGTACATTGTACAGAAATGGGGGTTTTTTGTGTTTTTTTTTTCCCCCATCGAGCATACAAATGACCATGGCATCCCAATTAGTGCACTATGTTATTTCTACTTTGCATTATTAGTGGCAAATTGAAAACATTGCTGATGTAGTCGCAATGTGTTATCCACATTGCATTATGCACGCAGCAGTAGGCCTGACAAAAAAGTAAATGTGGCAATGCTTGTTATTAACGAGCAAATTTCCAGTAAAAATCCGAATGGCTACGTGATATTAATGTGTTAAAAAATATCCACCTAGCATAATAACCATGATAACCTGAATGGTAAGCTGTTGGATAAACACACACAGGCTGTTAAGTTGTTAAAAAATGTTTTACCTGATGTTTATTCTTCGTTGAAACGCTAAAGAAGCAATATGCATTTTTATACACAGAAAATGTATATTAGTGGCAGGTTTTCCAGTTTGCTACATCCTTGTCACACAAGAGGCACTCGACTAGTCTACAGAAATAATATCTAAGTGTAACACAGTCACAAGCTCCTGAGTATGTTGTTAGCTCACTTCTCTCACAATTTCCCTAAATACCAGAAGTCAATCTTCCAGGAAGATACTAATTTACTGTGGTACAAACTCACACTACAGATTGGTCAGATACATCTTCAAACCATGGACATTGATCTCACAGATATATTTGTGTTTGTCATACAACAGTCACGTTTAAAAAGCCGCAGGAAGCACATATACAAGGTAATACCCAGAAAAAACCAACAAACAGGCTCTTCTTTTGTTCAAATTGCACCATTTTGGACACACTGGTCGAAAAATGGACAGTAGCGGTATCGTAAAATCTAAATATGTTAGGATGATGATATTTCATATGGGTATTGTCTTTTGCATGTGCTTCCTACATGCTCTTTAAATGTGACAATCTCACAGCTGATGTGGAGATAGATGAAATTCTGTCAATGACATTACTGGGCGGTGCAGATCGTCTTTAGCTTGTTACTGACTCAGCCGGGCTATGCCGATAGTCAACATTTTTTTAATGACACAGCCAAGCTGTGCAGTTAGACAAAAGTCTGTTAATCATAGAGCTTGGTTGCTCGGATAGACAAAATTGATCTAATATATAACACAGCCAGGCTGTGCCGATAGACAAAAGTCTTTCAATCACAAAGCCTGGCTGTGCGAACAGACAAACTTTTCTTCATGACACATCTGGGCTGTGCTGATAGACAAAATTCCTATGCCCACATCCAGGAGGTATCACACAGCCGGGCTGTGTAAATAGACAAAATTCTCCTATACCCAGATAATGATGTTATGCATTTAATATATATTTTCATTATTGTGCAGGATTTAGATACAGATGACGTCATGATTTTGGACACTTATCAAGAGGTGAGAAAAACATAAAAAACCAGCGTGAAACATATATTACTCATTTGCTCAGGAAATTGGTATCAACGGAAGAGTAAATAGCATTTATCAATGGTTTGTTATTTGTTTCAGGTTTTCATCTGGGTTGGCAGGGGAGCTAATGAGTTTGAAAAGAAAGAAAGTTACAGAACTGCTTATGTAAGTATTTCAAAGTCTTTCTAATAGCTACTGATAATTCCGTGCATAACATATCAGAAGTGGAGATAATTAACGATTGCTGTTTATAGACGATGCACTTTGTATTTAGCAGCTATATATTCTCATCAGTATATCTTCCTTAGTTCCTTCTAGTAGCTATCATATCAGTTGCCTTTAGACGCAGACCAGTATCACAAGGACTATATGAGCCATTGATGTGAAATATCAAATTTCCTCATCTATCAAATTCTTCTTTTAGAATTACCTTGAGAGTGACCCAACAGGCAGGAACCAGGACAACACCCTCATCATTGTGGTGCGTCAAGGATTCGAACCCCCTCAGTTTAGAGGTCATTTCCACCCCTGGGATGCTGACTTGTGGAATGTGAGTTTCAGTAGGGTTTAGGGGTTTTATCACCCCCCCCCCATACCTAGTACATTTTAATTTTAAAAAATCAGTGGTCCCCGCAATACATTTTAATTTGTAACCCCCCCCCCTCCCGAAACATTTCCTGAATCCGCCCCTGAGTTTACTTATGCAATAACTAGAAATCAAGAGCTGCATTTACAAACATTAGTGAATCATTAGTAATGATTCACTAATGTTTGTAAATGCAGCTCTTGATTTCTAGTTACACTGAGGCTGAGACGGCCACGTTGTTTCTAGGACAGTTATTAGGACTGATCGTCCTCAAATTAATCGTCCTGAATGTTAAAGATCACTGGACTTGTACGTACAACTAAATTGTTATTGTTAAAATTGTTATTGTTAAAAAAAAAGCTTACTTCTGACAGGAATATCATTTAACTCAGCATCAATAGCATACATTATATTTATGTTTCAGCATGGCAAAACATTTGATGAAATCATTGCAGAGATTGGGAAAGAAAATGCTGGTATCAGCCTCCTAGAAAAGGTGAAACTTTCGTTTATAAAACTTTTTTTTCCTTTTTTTTCTTAAATTATAAAGTTAATTGGGTCATTTTCTCTTTTAATTTTTTTTTGTAGGAAGCGGAGAAATATTTTGCCACATACTCGTTGGAAGAATTGCAGCGCAAAGTTCCACCAGAGGGAGTGGATGTCAGAAAGCGTGAGGTGCGCCCTCTGCAGGATAACAATAATTTTTCTTTAATTTAGTTGAGAGTGCCATAAAAAGAAACAATTACCAAGGTACTTATATTATGTTTTATTTTTTATTTACAGCAATACTTGAGTGATGAAGAGTTCAAGAAAGTTTTCAACATGACAAAAGCACAGTTTGACGATGTGCCTGAATGGAAGAGAGTCAACATGAAGAAAAGTCTTAACCTTTTTTAATGGCATTCTAATGACTTTTCAAAATGGACACACTAAATTTGGCTGTGTATGAACACATTTTTGTGTTCTACGAGTTGTGATACATTGCATGTCATCCCGGAAGCTTTTGTACTTTTTATAATAAAAATAACTTCGAAATCATAATATTACATTATTGTAATATCAATTATTTTGTTATGGGTGTAAAATGTGTGGCGTAATAAAATTATTATTATGTTGATCGAAATATAATGTTGATTGTTCACAATGATTCTCATCTTATCCCATATTGCATGTCTTACAATTCAGTTAATGTTTTGTTTTGTGAGGTATGAATTATTTATCATTGTTGAAATAAACTACTTCCATCTTTATTTTAATACTTGTTTTGGTTTATTTAGGACGCTTCTGATATGACAATTTTCTATTTTATTGTGTCATATCAGAACACCCTTTATTTCATGTTGTTCTATAGGGCGCATACTTTTTGAAGGTCCCAGATTCGATGCTTGGCCCAGGCATTCTTCACACAAATTTGAATATGGCGCAAATGTCCTAGAAGTCGTCAGTAGCCCTCTGGTGTGTGGCAGGAAAAGTAACTCGGCAAAATGAGTGTTAGGCGTTCCATTAGATTTATGGGTCTAACTTATGCACCTCACACACGATTCTTCGAGTCATCAGGATTATCTAACTCCAAAGACAGCATTGCAAGCAGATTTCTGAAAGTAATACAATGCTGAAAAGTGATAATGAACACGTAAGTTTCATGGCCAAAAGGGGAAGATATTGTGCTCAGTCTATTATAGGCAGCAATTTAATAGTGCTGTCTAGAGAGTACAACTCCCAAATTGTCAGTTTAGCAATATAAGATGCAGTCAAACACATGTAGTCATCAAGATCTGGCCACAGTACAAGCTGTGAAAGACATAATGGCAGGCCACATGCTATTTCTTTCTTTTAACCTTTTTTCACCTTTTTTTTTACATTATGATGATATAAGTATATATATATATATATATATAATATATACCTTGTATATTAATTCAAGTGTATAATAAACAATGTATATAAGGCCCATACAGCTCAATGTAATCTTAGAAGTTGGGTAGTCACTTTACCACCTGGATACATCAGCACCTGTAATGGGATGACTGCTGGCTGAACAGAACTTCACACTATGGTGGACTTAAAAGTGGTTCCCTTAACTGTGGTGAGGCGGGTAAAATAACTTGTAGAGTATAATAGCTTTGTGTTTACCCTTTCGCAACTGGTTAAAAAATTTGATCAAATCAGTCTAATAACACCAGGTATCCACAATACAATAAATATGTGGGAAAATACTGCATTGGTTTTGGTCATATCTTCAGTTCATTAAACGATGAAGAAAAATAAATTAGAAAGAAAATGACAAGAAGTAGAAGAAAAAGAAAAAGAAGGAAGAAGTAAAAAGTATAGTAGAAAAAGAGAAGAAGAAAGAGGAAAAAGAAGGACAGTGGCGTAGCTGGACCATGGAGTGCCAGGGTCTCATCAAGAGGGCCGACTAGAAAATTTATACTCAGCATTTAAATGAGACGTCATCAGACTCGAGATGATCCAGTGATATCCCTTATGAAAAATATTTTATAAAATGAATATATATACCAGAACAGTGGCAGGGTCATTGCTGTGCTGCTAAAAGAAAATATTTACAAACATAGTTGAACATCATAGAAAAAACTACAATTCAACATGGCCATAGGTTGGTAGCCAAGGTCTGAATGTCAGTAATGTAAGGTGTGCATAATATTATATGGGTATCTGCCTGATTAACATGTTTCATATTTATCAAATGTTGAAAATTATGTGTACCCTAGTGGTGTCAATTAAATGTTTTAGTCTTTCAGGCCACATGACTTAGATAATCCAGCCTTGCAATTTAGCAATCCTGCAAAATTGGGATCTTATAGTGACTGCAGTATGGGCAAATGTGCTGGGGGTGATGCTACTGTACGTAGCATACATTCGTAGTTGGTTAATTCCAATTTACCGATAAATAACAAAATTAGCTAAAATGTTTGATGTGCTCTTTTCCTTGGTCAGCACCAAAGGAGACATCTGGAAGGGGCGCCCCCCCCCCCCAGGCCCCCTCAATGGCTACACTGAAGTAGTATCAGAAGAAGCAGAAATGAGAAGTAACAGAAGAAGTGAATAGAAAAAGGAGCAAAAGTAGAAGAAGAAAAAGATGAAAAGAAAAAAAGAATGAAAAGAAGAAGAAACAGAAGAGGAAACGAAAAGGTTAAAACAATCGTAATAACTTGATTTGTGTGTGTGGGGGGGGGGGGGGGTGGGGGCATGAAATCCAATATATTCTGTTAAATTTCCTTAGTTTCTATGGGGGTGATCCCTAGCTGGGGACACCCCCCCCCCCCTCTTCGAGCCCCCTCCCTAGGATTTAATTAAATTAAACTCATGGTGATCATCATGATTTCCTACAGTAGGTAATCTTAGTGAGTTATTGATTAGCCAATTGCTCCATGTGGCTTTATATCTTGATGCAGTTATAAATCAATTCCATTGACATCACATGCTAGCGATCAGGTGGCATTGTCAGAGGTTACACATTGTGAATCAGTGGGAGCAGTGACATGTGCATTATGTGCATAGCAGGTCCTGGCGACAGGCTAGTGCAGAGAGGCGCGAAGTCAAACTGCGAGAGAATAAGAGGAGAGGGGGAGAGGAGCTGCTTGGTTGTTGATCACACTCGCGTTAGCCGCGCGTCTAGCAACATGGAGGTATGGTGGCGTTGGCCAGGGCACTTGAATCACTTGGATTAGTGCATGGAGAAGAGCAGGTAGCAGGGCCACTATGGAGCTAGGCCACCCATCCCGGCGGTAGCACGCCTCGCCACCCTTCAGCGGCCAAGGGGGGAAGAGGCCACCAGCTCTACATTTACCCAGAAGCAGGCAGGACTACCTCCCCCGAACACCATGATACTCGTACAACTTTTTGCTATCCTATGTAGCATCGGGCCAGGGTCTCTAGAGGGGCTCTCCGGCGGCCTGACCCCTGGCCAGCCCCTCTCCGCCCCCGGCACAGTTGCAAACAGGGTCCCTGAACCGGCTGACCCCTGCAAAGCAGGTGAGTGCACTCAATATATGCTTATTATGGAAAATCTATTATATGACAAACTTGTGAAGTGACTTACTATAGACTTGTACAGGTGAAGGGTATTCTTAACAATGATCAAGTCTCATTATTACGACAGTGTGTGTATCATGCACAACTGATATACAACTGATGCAACCTTATGATCTAGTTAAATTGTTGGACTAGGGGGATTATTTCATGCGCAATTCAGTTACCACACTTCGGGATTCCATAAATGCACTAATCTTGCAAAAAAACTAGATCATGCTGTGAAAAATATGTGATAGTTTTTTGTCACCAATACACATGGAGCTCATTACGACATAGTCTTTGTCCTGGCTCCTGAGTCTTTCCTTATGCAACTGTAGAGCAGAACCCTACTTGTAGTGCATTGATGCTTACCGTATGTACTCGAATAGAAGCCGGGTGTTGGTTAAATGCTACTGTAGTTTAGTAGTTTGGGTGCAGTAACTCTGTGAGATAATCATCTGATGTAACCTTGAATTTCTCATAGATACAGTAATTTATTGTATGCTATTGATAATGACCTGTAAGAGTGTAGCTACAAAATACTACCCAGGCGTTTATTCGAGTAAATACGGTATATTTCTACTTGGGCTGAGAGTGTAACAACCCATTGCCATGTGCTGGGCTGGGGCACCCGATGACTGGTACCATAATAAGCTGTGCCATGGGTGCCCTGAGTGAAGACTTGGAACTGTGTCACTCTATAGTACTCACTGTTTATCATTTCTAATCTATAGTTTACCATGTGGACTGACTGTGCACTGTGCACTGTGCACTGTTATCTTGGCACTGTCATGCATTGTCTTTATGAAGTCTGATTCCAGCATTGAGATATCATGAGAGTTGTTCTAGAAAGAGATGCACTCTGAACTTGCGCAGTATGCAATAATGGGTCATGAGACTCCTGACTGAGCCATACAGGGAAATCTCACAGTAAGATCACCTCATTATTACGGCCACCTCAACATAGAGGCCATATCTGGTTGATTTTATCCTATTCTGCCATGGATAGCTCCAACGAAAGTCATCTTACAATAAAGACCAGATTTTTTACTTTAGTCAAACTGAGTGTTGTTGCTGTGCATAAAACAATGCAATGTGAAACTGGGTTCTTGTGGCGAGAAATGCAAATATGGCCAAAATAATTGAATGTTTTACATGTCTCTCATGTATTCTACTGACCTAGTGACTAGTCTGGAATGGGCAGCTGCATTAGACTGCTTGATGCAGACGTAATGATGACATGCTAAGAGCCATAATACAGTCTGCAAGGTGTAAAATATATTGGCATGATGTATGGTGCAAAATGTCTCAATGCTGATGCTCTAACTTTGAAGTGCTGTGGGGGCGAAATTGAGCATGGAATTTAGACGTTTGCATTTATATCTTATCTATGATTTAATATAAACATTTCAGATGAGCAGAAGGCATGTAGTGTCTAGGGGGTTGGGGTTATCTCCCACACCCCATGCTGAGCCCCGGTTGCAGCCACTGATATTCACTTAATCGTTTGTACCCTCTCGTATCAGGGTAGTGGGGGGGGGAGGGGGTAACTGACCGACTGTCGTATTTACCCGATTACGAGCCGGACGTTTGTTAATTCAGCGTAACCTTGAATAATACATTATGTGAATTGACTAAATCCATTAAAAATAATGCTCAGCTGCCCTCATGATCCTGAAAATTACAGGACCTTCTCTAAATACTGAAAGAGGCTTGTGATCGAATACTTACGGCAAATTTGGAGAGCTGACAGACTATCTCATTCATGCAGGCAGATCTAACTAGATCCAAGGTTAGTGAGATTAGCTGCTCAATTTTGCTGCAGCAGTTATCTTGTCAAACCAAATTCTTTTTTGGCTGTGTGAAGTTGCAATTGTGTCACCTGATTACAGTGCATTGTTTTGATTTGGAGAGGAACAAATGGCAATTCCAAATTAATCCAACTTCAAAAATATATCCACTCATTCAATTTACTACAGCCATCTGGCTTTAAGAGTTGACCCACACTAGGGTATGATCATATATGATGAAATAATTATAATACCAATACATTTATTGTTTGCTCATTTTGCTTGTTGGATGTAACCCTATGTGTGAATAAACTTTCTGGTATCTTTTATTGTATCTTATATATTGCAGAAAATTATCTAACAAACTCAGCTCACCCTTTAAGCTAGAGTGGTCTTTTTGCATAGGTCCAGGTGTAAAATAACAGAGAGATTTTGTGCTTTACTACAGAACTGCATCATTTAAAGCTTTTTTTTTGAGAATTTTGCCAGTGTTCATATACCTAACCCACAAAATTTGACCGACTTTTTTTTGCTGCCTTCTTTTTTTTTTTCTTTTGCCATGGAGATGACCTCAGTTTGATAGGACAAGGTTAAAAGGATTATTTTCTGGTGTATGTCTTATGACGTGACCCTCTTTCCTACTTGGACCAGGTCCCAGTTGGTCCAATCAGAGACTCTATACCTTTGCCTCGGGGCGTTTATCCTTTCGCCGAATCTTAATGTAGCCGATTTGACGTGCGTTTCTGCCCCTGGCTAAAAATATGGCATTCTCTGCAAAAGTTATGAGGGGTTTATTTACGTTATGCTCACATGTGCATCCAGACTGACATGCAAGCCATAATGCTCCTAACTCTTTGAAGTTTCTTAGCAAAGTTATAATAATTACACCTGTACTCAAAGACAGACATAAATTTCATGCTTACCTGGACTTTATGAAATGTTTTTGATGTACTTATTACATACACTATAGCGGCTGTATAAACTGAACCACGCTTAATGTACTAGTGCTGTATATTCTCAAATATAAGCCTGGCCTCATCGGATCTAGGAAAATCCCAAATATGAGATGATGATCTATGTTGAACATCCTAGAACTTATAGAATAAACTTGGAAAATACTGAAAAGTAATGTTAAGCTTGAATACAAAACATAAACTCCTGATATTGCACTTAAGTAAATGAAGTTTACTTTTATTCTTGTGTACACTGTATTTTGTGCAGTGCAACATCAAACAGAACACAGCAGAAGCAGTGGTTGTGTGCATGCGTTTGAAGTGACTGAGGGTTTGCCGTTGCATGATCATTGTTTCTTTCAACAAAGTAATTGGTCATAAAATATGAAGAAGGAAGGCATTTGTCATTGTTGCCTTAATTAATTAGCTGTGCCTGGTTTATTGGGGGGTTTATTGAGATTGGTTGGGGTATGCACATGGCCTGTTTGAGAAATGATGACACAGGGAATGCAGAGCATTAATTAAGAAGGAAATAGATAGGCCTAGCAAGATTCACTGATTGCCTACTAGAGCACATGGACAGACCATGGACAGACAGTGCGACAGATGCACAGAGAGATTGGCAAGCAAAGAGATCGAATAGTGGATTTTCTCGGAAGGTTCTCTGTATTTCCATAAGGTGGCTAAAACAGAATACTGCAATTCTATTGGCTGAAAAAGTTCCCGCCCTTGACTGTGATTGGCTGAAGCAAAGTGCATCCTAGCAGCAGTATTTTAAGTGCATTTTAATTTATATTTGACAATTTATCATTCAGTTGATGTTTTTTTTTTTCTGAGAAAGTTATATTTTAGTTACTTATTACCTACTGTGTCTGAAAAGCAAAATGAGTAAAAAGAGGGGAGGCAAGACTTATGTCCTGCTGAATTCAGGACTGTTCAGTGAAAAGACTCTATTCCCAGAGGATATAGTGAATAGTCATAATATATATGTGTGTCAGTGTTTAAAGAAGTGGACATGATTTATTAAGACAGGCAATAATTACTAAAAGACAGACTAACAGACAAATTTACATATATAGTAGTTATTTTTAATATAAGGCTATAACTGTTTGCTATACCTTAAGGGTGACCTATTGACCTGGTTTGGGGGTGGGGAGAATCGAAGAGAGAAAGTGATAGAGAGAGCTTGGCGACTTGCCTCCATTATGATTTGCTAATAAATTATGCAGTGATACATCCCTTTCATCATGTCCATGCGTTGGGTTGGCTGGATGTTCCTGTCCCTCTGTTTACATTCTTTGTTTGTTGTGAGTGGAACTACGTTGGCCAAGTGACCTTTACTAACTGAGCCCCCCGGGGCCCTGATGTTACTTGTTCATTTTTAATCAGCTCTTGTGACCCTAGATGAAACACTGCTAGAGTTGCTCTGAGGTGGACTGGTGATTAGGCTAATGCGTTGTATTTACTGTGACTTAAGTCCACAGATAAAAAAATGTTTACTGTACACCTCTATGAAGGTGACCCCTGGTGCCTGGCCAGTCTTATGGCAGTTTCTTGTGTGCAATGTCATCCGTTAAACTGTAGAGGACGCCACCGAGTTTTGATGTCATAATTATGCAATGTTTGAATTTGGTTGGATCATTGGAGCATTTAGCAGGAAACTTGATGGTAGTTCAAAATGCTAATCCAATGAGGATTTTGCATTGACTTTGATACAATTCTCCATTTAGAATCTCTCACTGTAGGAAAATAAGCAAAGGGTAGTCCGACAAACTGCCTCACGACGCGCGCTTGCAAATGACAGCAAATTTTCGGTCTAAGCAAAGGGTACAGAAAATGGGATCACACAATTATATTAGGTATTGTGATATTTTATTTGTGATTGGAAGCATATCATGTATGTTCGTTCCATGATGCAGTTCTAGCTGACGATATCAATTTGTAGAGATGATATTTTAATGCCTAGCAATTAACGTCACTAAATAATGCAAACTTTACATTTTGTGTTTGGACTTTGGAAATTGCACGTTGAATGGTGTTTCTTCAAGACTACATCATGCACCGATGACATTCAGGGTCGTAGCCTGCAAAGGGAGGGGGGGGGGTAACCTCTCCCCCCCCCTAGAATTTTGCAAAATATAGTACATTTATGGGTACTGGAGTGAACATCAGAACATCAGAAACTTGACTTTTGACGAAACTGCCCCCCCCCCTTATATTTTTTTTCCAGGCTACGGCCCTGACATTTTAGTATGTTCCATGCAAGTGCATGTCGTTAGACTTGTTAGTTTGTTCAGTCATACATGTTTTATAAATCCCATGAATTATTAGCTGGAACGATCCATGCTAATTGCTGTAGAGAGATGCAGCTTAATTGCTCAATGAAATGTTTGCATGTGAAGAAAGACTGCTGTGTTTTCATGCTGGTGCATTAGTTGTCATGAATGTAGTTTATACAGCAGGTTATGACAGCATAAGAACAATGGTCTTTGGTTGTGTTTATGGTAGATGTGACATAACTGAAATTAATGCCAAAAGTGTTATGACCTAAAGCATGCATGACTCCATGCTATAGAGGGTCACATGAAACATAAAACCTTGGGTAAAGTTTTGATTTTGGAAAGGTTTTAATGATGTTATGGCGTTATAAATGCATTACATGGGGTGGGTCCTTTGTTTATGTTTGGTTTTAGGCAGTTTATTGATTTGCTGTTGGGTGTATAGATGGCGCTAAAAGCACATGACTGTGCATTTAGCCTGAGCCTAGGTGTAATTTATCGACTGTGCTAATATGGCTTCGATCGGTGATTGGCAGGTTGACCAGAGAGACTTTTCAGTGATTGGAAAATTGTGTGCAACTCCAGCAACTATAGCTGGCAACTGTGCATTGGGGGCTGTGATTGTAGTAAAAGCTGCCATGCTACTGTGAGCGATAATAGCAGCATGTTAGAGCTAATCAGTAATTGCATGCTGGGATTATATGGCAGTTGTGTTTGCTTGTGCCTGTGATCTGCCAATCAATTCCATGCATGTCTCTGTCATTCATAACCTTGCTGTTAGGCTAAATTAAGCTCTTCAGCAAACTAAATATAGCCCCAGTAGATCAAACTTGTCTGGTTCAGCCACTCTTGGTTCAAAGGCCCTTCATTCCAGCACGTCTGAACCCAGTAACCTAAAAATGGTCTATGAAGGGCTGCTGAAACAAAAAAGGGATGCTGAAGGGCTGCTGAAACAAAAAGGGATGCTACAGACCAGTTAGAAAATAATTCAAAGGAACAATGTGATAATCCAAATTTAAGGCACATGTGGTTGAAATTAACTACAGCCACAGTTAGTTGATGCAGGACCCTCTCCCAGTGAATGACTGGCTTGTACTACCTATCAAATACCAATTCTTCGTGATGACATTAACATCATGTTAAAATCTACTTATTAGCGTGTCACCTGAAGGTAAATCAAGAGTAAACATAATTGGGTGATAAATATTGTAACAGAGAGCAACATTACAATATTTATTTTAACCAAAGGTCTCTTCAGTTGTTTTAACGTTTATAAAACGTATGGTCCCTTGATAAAAACTAAGCTGAAAAGAACTGTAGGATTAACACATTGACCTATATATAGGTCAGTGGATTAACACTTGGATTGTCTTAAGAAGAGAACGCGCACATTTATGAAGTAACTAAATAAAAAGTACCAATTAATTTTCCGATGGTTATATTCATATATATTGCATGGAGGTTTTGCCCATGAACCAAATGTCATTTTATGCACAGAGAATTGTGTCAATTGGCATTCGTGAGTGCTTAGATTTGGAGGATAGGTTGACAGCTCCATAGAGTTGTGGTTTGAACTTAACATTGCATGTAGGTGAATTGACCTTTTTTATTTTTGGTCACTCGTTTTTTATTTTATTAATCACGCGTCAACCTGATAAGGTAAAGTATGGTTGTTTGTGGTTTCCTGTGGAATTAGGAGGAAGCATTTATCCCTCCCACCCTCCCCCACAGCCACCCCCTCCCACCCTCCCCCACAGCCACCCCCTCCCAAGAGGGTTACAGTCCTTTTGCCCTGTTTGTATTTCAGGGAGATGCTTTTTAAATCAAGAGAGTGCATTTAACTTTACCAGCCATGCACTTATTTCTTCGTCTGGTCTTTTGACTCACAAACCCAGGCTGCAGCCCATGGACGCATTTGACACGTCTGTGGTTGGAGCTAGATTACCTTATTTTGCTGATTGCAACCGTTGGAGTTACACATTTGAGATGGAATTTTTTGCCTGGAACGTCAAAATGACAGCAGTTCTGATTGGATATTTGTAACTCTACCACACCTATTTCTTAAGATCATTACACCAAAGACATTTAACAATGACCAAATTCTAATCAAGGCTAGGCTTCTAATCGAGTAAAGACGGTATTAGTGGGTGGATGGGGATCTGCAAACCATTGACATGATGTGCATGTAGGTGGCTTACTTGGCTCCTCTCATGTGGTCTTGTGGAGGTGATCAAGATTTGTGTCAGTACAATGCCACTCAATGTATACACATGTTATTATAAGCTTGTTTATTTTGGCAATCATGAGAGTGCACTGCAGTACATGTATTTGCTGCACATGAATGAGTTGTATATGATGTGTGAGTTGCACTCTGGTCCTAAATTCTTAAATTTGGGTGGTCTTCCATTAACTATTAAATTAAGTGACCTTAAAATTAAGTTAAGGGCTGAGTGTATCAGCTACATGTACATCAAAGGTGTAATTAATAATTAAGTATTCATCTGCCAAGCGAAGAATTAATCAATCAACCTCTAGACTGTAATCATATAAGTTATATGTAGCTCAAAAATCTGAAAATCTGATACAAAAGCACACACTAATGGGTTGAACCCAAGACACAAATATGAACCACCTACTCTTGTAGTGACTGTGCATGTAAGTCACATTGCATTGTTGTGGTATGATGTATACATCACCATCTTTTCTGATAAACCAAAACCTGGAAGTGGACACCATGACTAATTAGACTGCAATGATGTTGGCACCCATGAACACATGTAAATTCATTTCATACAGGAACATGGTATGTAAGCATGTCACTGTAACATGATGCTGACTGTTGCCCTGATTACAGGGGTGACGTCATTGTTTGTTCTATCTTGGATGAACTAGAGAGTTTTAAGGGTTTTATGTGCACTGATGTATAGTGACTGCTTTTGCATTGCATAGTATGGACCGATTACCTTCATATTGTTCAAATTTACATAATATATAGAATTATGATAATATCTAATTGTACAGATCTATGGCAGGACCAAAAATATGAAGATCATTTACTGAGAAAACTCATGGATACTCATGCAGCTAATCTTGTTTATTAGCAACAGAAAGGTAAAACTGCAATATAGAACTCAGTTGGAAGCACCCTTCAGATTGAAGCCTTTGCCACTGAAGGGTGCTACTGGAGGGTGCTTAGAAGGGTCAGAGTGGTGCTTGCAAGGGTGCTCAGGGTAAGGTGGAGGATATTTGCATCTCACCCCTTTCCAATACCCCCTGATAGTCTGCACATGGTTCTGATCAGGCAGGCGCCCTGCAAAATACCATCCCCTGCTTCTACAAATTTGTCAGATTTATGGTGTCAGGTTACTAATAACAACAAAATAAAATCAACATAGAACAACACTGATATTCAAGCAGCTCAAGGCCTCATCTGAGGATTGGTGAATAATGCTTCGGACCTTAGATAAACTGGAGATTCTACTGAGGTTGTATCCAAGCTTCAGGAGATGGAAAGACAGGCTTTAAAGTGATGTGTCCGGGCAAAATATACGTGAATTTGGACATTGAATTGATGCTACATGGTGTTGTTTTGACCAAGTTAAAGAGCTCGTCTAGAAATATCGACACTTAGGCTTGTAAGAGAGTAAATACGGTAGGCGCAGAAAGATATGCACTTGTTTTAGTGCATAATAAGGGGACGTCCTCTAGCATCAAATACCCAGAGTTGTAATTGAGCAAGTACATTATTCATATCATGCTAATCCTCGCACTGATTCTCCTGAAGGCAACAATATTAACCAGAAATGGATACAGTGTATCAAAATGCACAGAAATCTCTTGTGACTAATTAGCAAGAATTTTGCAGGATGACTCAGCAGAAATTCATCATGGAGTTCTGCATTCAATTTTTTTAATGATGCTGATTGGAGGGGTGGAAGGGTGATACCGCACCCCATTAACCCAGCGTGGGTTATGCAATGTCTTGTCACTGATTATCAATGCTTTATCACTTAGGATGCATCCCGGGTGGAAGCTATCTAGATGCTATCAATCACTATCTAGCTATGATAACAGACTGAAACCGGGAGCTTGGGTACCTACGGTCATATAACTAATAATAACTAGTTTTTTTCGGTGGCATAATGATACTAAAGGGTGAATACTGCCTTACCAAACTACATGGTGCAAAGGGAACTAAGACCATTTTGTTAAAATGTCTGATATGCTCTGTATGTTTCAGATAAACTGTTGATATCATATTCCTTACAAGAGGTTTGTTACAATCACAACAAAAGTGGAAATTCTAATTTACTGATCATAGCCACAGGGTCGGGGAAAGTAGGGTATCACAAGTTACCTGGATAGAGGTGCCTGCTTCCTAGGTTATTTCTGATAGTGACCCAGAGTCCTTGACTTCCTTTTCAGAAAAACAAATTGCCATGTAGATACTCTATTTTAAATTTAAAAAAAAAGGCATTTAATTCAATCTTACTTCCAGTTGTGTAACTATGAAGTCTGTCCCTGTTATAAGCTTCGTAAACCATGCTGAGAAAAGTAAAATACCCCACCCACCGGGTAAATGTGTAACATGTTGTGGACTGTAAGCCATATCGTCTCAAGCTGACTAAGCTCGAGACCCAGTGGCTTTGACATTTGCATCTCCGCTCCCCCCCCCCGTCATTTTTGCCAAGGACTTTTAAAGGTCATTAGTTATGACTTGCTTACCTATGACCAATTTAGCTTACCTTTTCAGTCTTTTTTTTTTTCTTTCAGTTATACCTCCTTAGTTATGCTCTCATTAGATTTTCTTTAATTAATACCCTCATTATAACTCTTCCCCATTAGTACCTCCCCCCCCCCCCCTTTATTTATCTGCATCCTCCGTTTCCAGGCAACTAGTGCACCCCCTGACGCAATGGATCGAGTAATCTCGCGCAAAAAGACGCAATTCTCGGATACAGTTTCCCCCTAAAAAAGCGGACCAGACGGAACAGTGTCTGCAAAAATAAATGGCAAAGAAGAAAAGAAAGAATGGTAAAGAAGAAAAATGTGCAGAACGATTACCAGCTGATTAGCTGACCTTGCTTCTTTTCTTCTTCTTTTTTTCCTTTCTTTTGCAAATAGATTTTTTTATTTAAATGAAGAAAAATTTAGTGTTCAGTTTTTAAGTTGTCTGAAATATGTTTGAGTATGTTGAGAGAGAAGAATGAATGTGTATAGTCATTATTTTATTTCAACTAAAGGGCATTCTGATGCACTATTAAACTAATCAGTAGAAGTGGGATATTTTACTTGCCTCAGCATAGTCATTCGGAACGAGGCACATGCTCAAAATCGTCCTTGTAGCTAAATGTACAGGAATCGAACTCGAGGCTGCTGTGGTAGTTAGTGGACAAAAGCAATTGAGCCACCCATTTTGAGGAACTATTTAATCATTCGAGTCGAAATGTAACTTCACTTTTATGAGTTCGATCATTAAACTAAACAGATTTAGGTCTCTTTTCATAACATTGGGGCATCGATCGTTGAACTAAACAGTGAGTTCAAGGTCGACCTTACTACTTGAACTATCGTAGTTGCTTGATTACAAACCTGGGCGCCTGTACTATAGTATTTTGAAAGATGTCAAGATCAGTTGCACAGCTGCTAAATAAAAAAATAAATAAAAGAAAGACCTGGCTTGTAATCGGAAATATATGGTAGTAACGTAATCATTGAATGCTACAGTTGCCTACTAATATAATATTTGCCATGCCATATTATACATAAGCTGCAGTATCATGTCAGATTCATATTAATATGGCAATAAAATCCGACGCACAAAGATCAAGAAGATCAAATGTGTTTTATGCTATCATGTGTGACCGTGTGTGTGGTTTGTTACGAGAATTCATATTCAGTTACAAGTTATGTGTCAAAGGGTGCCAATGTCAATGAGTGTCAATGCGATGCCCCAAAAAGTCCTTCAGAAATTCAGAATGACCTTGTACCTATATATACATGTACTTGTGTATGTATGTATGTATGTATAACGAGGTTACCCAACACTTGTTCTACTTTTTTGCCTGGTTCAAGTGACAGTGAAGATCAGATCAGGATAATTGCATGTACGTCAAGAGTCAAAGTATATACCGTAATTGGTCGGTCGGTGAAAAAGTAGTGCGTTTTTTTTAGTGTTTTAATTCCCCATGATTCAATGGTATCAAAGATAGCATATGCAAGTATTGTTTTTTAGTGTATACCAGTGTGGAATACTCATAATAGTTCTTTTACCTTATTGTCAAAAGCAGAAGTTTGGGTAAGGTTATTAAATTTTCTAGAACCAGCTGAGCAATTTCATCAAATTAACTTCATTATAAGTGCATCAAACCATGAAATTTATTATGAGTACTTAAAACCATGAAGATATATATCTTTGTTACTCCACACCAGTTTATTGCTATAATACAGAATCACATTTGCAGTAACTACATTTTGTGATAGTTTTTGTATGAATTAAAATGTACCTGGATGTCTTGAAAGAACGGCTCTACAATGTTTTTGAAGTGGAAGCCGGTCAAGAAATGATAGGACAGAAATACAAAACTTGAATGTGTTATAATGCTTTGTGGCATCATAAACATGAATTTGCATGGTCAAGCATACATGGGCATGTATGATTTGGGGATCTACATACAGCAATACATTTGTACCTCACATTTAAGATCATCCAAATTATATTTCATTGATGACTTGGATGTATTTGTAGTGATTTTTATTTGTTATATTGTCAATGTTATATGTTATCGATTTTATTTCGTGGTTGATTTATAATGCTGGTTTAATTAATGGAGTTTAATTGGAATTCGGTACTTGCTGTCACTTTAATGAATTGCAGTCGAATCCAGTTGAAAAATTGGTCTTGCTACATTACAATTTACCTTGCTGGGGTGATTTTAAAGTCAATAATTTAAGGACAAGGAAGCAAGTTGTTTAGCAAACAGTCTTAACAAACAAAAGGCATCTTTACAAGGGTGATATTCAAACCAAAAATGACATTAGAAGCACATATACAAAATGAACTGGAAAACACTTATTAATGTCAAACTTCTGTGAGGTGAATTTATGAGATTGCGTTACATAAAGTGGTCTTAATTTTGATGTACATTATTACAATGAGGACAGCCTGGGCTACGTTTATTGGCTATTATCGTAGTTAAAAAGTTTATCTTATTGCTGGGTCCTACTGTATTTCAGTGGCCGTTCGTGTCAGATGGGTGTCCTCCTGTGAACATGCATTATGCGCTCCTGTGTGTATGCGTTGTAACCCGATACCTTTGAAGGGTTGTGGATCTCTACCTTATCATGATTTTTTTATGCCACTGTGTATGTCCCTGAATAAGGGGTAAAATGTTCCTGGTGTCAGGTTTCAAGCAATTGAAAGAGGCTCGAAACAGTTTGGAACAAGATAGTACAGAGATCACACTCTCTGCCTGCACAACTTCATAGTGTCCTCAACTTAGGACAATAATAGCAAATAATATGATACTCTCACTCAACTTTTTTTTAAATTCACTTTCTCCATTGTTTGACATTGTTGTGAACTCCGTGGTAACATGAGAGATCTCGGACTTCGCGAGATTTCCTAAGAGTGCACACTGTAGTTGCTTGGTTACCAGGCATGCACCCAAAGCATGTAAAGTGTATGATATTTCAAAGGACATCTTTGCAACTTAAGATACACGACCAATGTTTGTTAAAGGTCAAATTCGTATCAATGCCATCTTCAAGGTCACTGTATATCAACCCAGATAGCATTCTAAATCGTTTCAACATCGGCACAATGTCGGCGATGTTGATACGATGTTGTACAGACAGTGGCCAACATAGAAACGATGCTGGGCCGATTGGGTTCAGAGCTTCAGATCCTGCTGCAAGTTTTATCCATGAAACCTTCCCCAGCTTCCAATTGAAACCCAGTTTGTATTTGAAAGCACTTTGGTGACCACCCAATTCCATATTGGCCGGCTCTGCTTGAGGTCCCGGGTTCGATCAACGCCCGGGCACTCTTCGTGAGCTACGCCCCAGCTGGCTGCGATCGCATGAGATGTTAACTTGCAGGTGCCTTGTACTCGGTGTCAATGCTGAGGCAAGTAAAGGACCCCATCTATTAAGTTAATGTGTAACAAGGTGTGGACTCAAATCGTTTCAATGTCGGCGCAATGTCGGCGATGTTAATACGATGTTGTAACGAGAGGGGCCTATATAGAAACGATGCTGGGCCGATTTGGATTGCTATCTCGGTATCATATCATCATCATGTCTGCCTCTGGCAGCTGGTCATATAAGCTGACTAAGCTTTAGACCCAGTAGCATTGAGACATAGACATATTCGAACAAATACGGTAAGTTTCATTTAAGTCTGGAGCAAAGAGGGTGGCAAAAATAACCCCACACACGGAGTGTAGAGACACTCACATCCCTCATAAGTCTTGTTTAAACCTGACATAGTTGCAAAGTTACTTAAAGAAAATCGTATTTCTTTTCGTCTTTGTATTTTTATGCTCTCCGACTATTGATGTCACAATGTTAAAGGAACGACAATGTAGTTCTTGAGGTAACTGTGTACGACTGTAAAAATAAGAGGAAAAAAACTTCTTTGAAACAGAAAAAGAGAAAAGAGAAGAGTTCATTCATGGTAGCTTACATCACAATAGCTTGAATAATTTACTGTTCTTTGCTTTTAGATCTTTGAAATTTCTTTAAAATACAATAGTTCACAAACCCTCTATTTTCGTGTCTACATTTCTGAAATTAGTTTTGGTGCTGTATTATATTTAACTTTTTTTCTTCTTATATATGTACACGTTTATACGTTCCGTGTGTCACATCAACCCTCCTTTGATAGTTTATATAACCAGCTGCTGGAGAAAGACGTAATGATGAGATGGTGAGTGAGACCAGTGTGGTCCAGTGGTCATTACTGTGGCTTGCACCTCTGTCAGTGCTGGGTTCAGAGCTTCAGATCACAAGTTTTATCCATGAAGCACAGCTGCACAGGAGAGAAGTACAGTGCAACTGGAACTCACGTAGGATTATATCCGAATTAAGATGTCGCAAGTAAAACCAAAAAGCAATTTATGGATAGAACTTTTTATGAAATTGTGTCAACTGCACTCTTGATCTCTTGTGTAGCATACCAAGGATTATTAATAGATAATTTTACGTAATTTTAGTGGCTTGCATCTGTGTTTAAGCTGTGTTTCTGTTGGCGTTACTTATTCCATTTATAAAGTTAGGTTTAACTTCATGGGTGGGGCAGCTCGATTGATAGTGCCTCGCACTCGGTGTCTATGCTGAGGCAAGTAAGAGATCCCACCCATGGGGTAAATATTTACAGGTTGTGGACTTCAAGCCACATTATCTCGTCATTACGTCTGTCTCTGGCAGCTGGTCCTATACAGCTTAAAGCTTCATACCAGTGGCCTTGAGGCGTTGAGACAATAGTAAGCACAGTGAACATTGCTTGGAAAATCCTGAAATGTAGGGCATTCTGTCAGTGACTCCATGATGGGACACGTAGGACTAACCGAGGTCAGTTGCTGGTCAAGATGACCACTTAATCCGCAGTTGACTGTTGCTTTAGTGACCTTGAATATTCATTTTAATGCCTTTTGATGCCCTGGACTTCCCCACCTGACAGGGGACTTGTCCTTATGGCTGCTTGGTTTTCCCGCCCATTTCTTCTCATTTGCACCTCCGGTAGTGGAGAGCAGCAACAGGAAATGACGTCAGCTCACCGAAATGACGTGGTTCCAATGTCTTCGTAATTGTCTGGCAAGTGCTCTGAAATTCTGCTGTATCACGTGTTTATGCACCTTCAACAATGGAGATAAACAGAAAGTGACGTAATACGACTAAAAAATGACGTCATGAAAGAATCTTTTTATTACAAGAGTCCCAATTTATAGTAAAAAAATTTCCTGTTACGTCAGAGTTTTATCGTACGAAGACCCCACAGTAGGTGTGCACAGGACATGTTGAGTTTGGTTCTAATTCCAACAATTTAAGTGCACTTTAGTTTTAGGAAGTGCATGATTGGTGCAGTGGTGAATGTTTTTCCTTTTTAGGTTCAATTCTTATGTTACAAACCACTCCGAAGACAGATATTCAACAAATGCTCCAAGAAAGTGTTTTATTGTCCTTGTAACTTATGCTATCTGTCCTTTGCTAGTTGCACTCGTATTAAAAATGCCACAGACATCTTTGTTTTTGCCTGATTGATGTTTCATCTGATTGCGTGGCATTTTTAATGCCTATACATCTGTCAGTAAGGAACACGAGACTTTCATGAGTCAACATACTTAATTTCATGGCATCCTGTAATTTATTTTTATGAAAGGGACAAGAAATAGTCGTGGGAGGTAATACTGTTTTATTTACTCGACCGTATTTGCGCCATTACGATCCGGGTTTCGAGTGGATACCGGTTTCGTTTAGACGCTAGTATAACGACCATGCAAAATAAATTTAGGCTATTTCAAGGATAAAATGGGCAGCTTTTTTGCCATTGATTTGTACTGACACGAGTTCAAGGGCCTCTTTTAAGATATTAAATGCTCCAGTTTGCCATCAAGTAAATTCGGTGCACTTAAATGCATGACCTGCACTTCCTCTTCCCTGCACTTCTGTGAGTTTTCTTTTTCTCTGAGAGGCGATTGTTGCATGATTATACAGGTAGCTGGATATAATTTCACATAATTGAGGGCTATGGACTTGAGATGGATGTTTTTATGTTGAATCAGTGGGAGTCCTGTTCTGATTTAATTCTCCTAAAATGTCTCAAAGATGGCTGGCCCTTTTTGCATGTTTATAGTTAGGGCAACGATCCATAAAATGGCCGACGGGTGCACTTCCATTGTCTTTGTCTCCAGGCTCCAGACTTACTCCACCAATCAGATCGATGCAGGACAAAGGCCATTGTTTTCATTGTCCACTCAGCTTCAGTTTTGTTTACTGACTGAAGTCTGGAACTTCTTAGATCCGCAGAGTCATCCAAGCTGCTGCTGCTGCTGCTGATGCTGGGTTGCAAACAAAAAATGTTCTTGAGAATCTGATCCACGTGTCTTGCTAAGGACTTCTTAGAATTCAGTCATGACAAAAACCTGTCTTAAGAGAAAATTCACTGTCATGAGAATGCTTCAAATGACTTTGTTGAATTGCACTCCATCAGAAGTGCTGGGCAGAAGCCAAGTCAGGTTTAGAATGGCACAGAGCGAGTTTCCTTTATGCAACTAATTCACCCATGTAGGTCTATGAGGTGTGATACTTGGCTTTACAAAACATCTACCCTCTGACGTTCAGTTGATATTCAACTACTGGAGTTGTCCATTCTCTTACCATTCAGCCATGTTCGCCACCCACCTTGCAATCTATGATTTGTTTAATCTTTTTCTAGCGAAGCACATAAGCATATGATAACGATAAAGATATACTTTATTAATCTATGTGGTACATAGGAACTCTTTGTGAAAACAAAAAACAAAACATGAGTACATCAGCGCCTGCTTTCACAGTCTCATTCTAGAGCCTGATTGGAGTCTCTGCTAACATTCCTTTAAGGGGTGTACGTCATTATCGATTATGTCCTTTGATTTCTTCCTCAGTACATCGAAATTAAGTGTCTCAAAATTGTTCAGCTAAATGTAAACTTTGATTGCACTGTCTGTGATCATAGCTGCTGGCCTGATAGCCATCGTCACAGCACATTAATTGCATTGTGCAAATTCTTATTGCCAATATGAACTCCTATACAGTTCAATGCACGTTTATGCATGATATGAAATGGTGGATGGATGGATTAGAATAATGCAGCCCTAAGGGATCGAAGCACTTGCTGCCCACAAGAAGAAATCCCAGACCAGAGATCGAACCTGGGGACCATTAGCGAAGCTTGTTAATGCGTTAATTGCCTTAATCACTAGGCCACCGAGCTGCTAAAATTAATTCTGCGACTTATTGGGAATGCTTTACAACATAATTTGTTTACTTTAATGTCCATTTGTTTGTAGGGACCACCCATTGTTTGCAAAACATACTGAGAACTTTTTCGTAATTGGAAGTGATCATTTGACGATCATTGTTACAAGTGTTTTAAAAGGGTTTATGTTGGTTGCAACCTCTCGTGTTTACAACTTTGGCTGGGATATTCTCAAGTTTTGCCTGGAGTACCTGTTCTGGGCAATGTCGCTGTGGAGCAGAACTGTGAGAGCTCTTGCATTGAGCATTCTGTTAGACATAAATTATAGAGCCCTTTGCAAAAGCTGATATTTGTACACCAGCTGTACTTATGACCCTTCTATTGAAAAGGTCAAGATGGTCTGTTGCTTATTGCTTGCCCTGGGGGTATATGTTGTTCTGAAGGGTTGGCCATTGTACCCCTAGCCCTTCAGCCCCGTCTGTCTTTATGTAGACATCAACAGGAACTGAAATGCTGGGGCAAGTCAACTGGAGATCAGCTTGAGAAGCCCTCCTGCTCTGTGGCTTAATTATAGTGCACAGAGGAGCTGAATGTCATTACACTGAACAAGTGTACTGTATTTGCTCGGTTACATGCCGAGGTGCATAATGCAAGGACCTTACAGCTAATTTCATAGACTCAGGAACTAAACACTAGAGGACGTCATGTGAATTCAGGACCTTATTGGCTGAGGGACTGTCTAAACCAATGGGAGTCCTGGATTCACACGAAGTCCTCTGGAATTTAGTTTCCAAAGCTTATGAAATTGGCTGTAACAGAATCATCTATCACCCTTCAAAACGAAGTTTGTAGGCCAATGCAATAACATTAAACTAATTTCCTTGATTAATGCCTGAAATGACATGAAATTAATTTCACACTGTATTGTGTTTTTCAACGTCATTTCACCATTTGAGTGTAAATAAAATGTCCTTTATTATGACTAGGCTTCAAATCGAGATATACTGTACTCAAAGTCTCATTGCTCAGTAATTGCTGCTCGGTTGAACTGGTGTACCTTTAGAGACATTCTAGTTACAATGAGCTGGGTGGCTAGGCTCATGACCTGACGGGGTTTTATAAGCCCTTAAGAATCCCACAGCAAAGGGTGTCATTATTGATGATCGATGACTAGGTTATTGCAAGGGTTACCACAAAGAACGAACCTTCTATAGGGGGTTAAGGAGCGTACCCTTTGGGCATAAACCACCTTACCATTTACCTGATGGTCTGCATAACATTGTCTCATGGCCACCCAAGCACGTATGGAGGTGTCCCAGCAATTCTCAATTCACTCTAATGTTCAGCCAGTGGAACCTCGCCATTAAGACAACCATTGTTACAAAATTCCCGGCCTTAGTATTGTAGGGTAATTTTGGTTACTGGGTGAATAATAATGGCAGTAATACTGTTGGATGCTATCATTTGTATGATAGGGAGATGCACTTAATTGTGAGGTTTACTTTAAAATTGGTCTTAATAATGAGTACGTAGTCTCAATAGTGAGGTGATCTTAATTGTGGAGTGGTCCTAATAGTAAGGTGGGTCTTAATAGTGAGGTGGATTTGATCATGGAGTCTCTAGTGACTCCATGATTTGATAGTGAATTCATCTTAATAGTGAGGTGGTCTTACTTGAATCAGGGCAGTCGAGGACATGATGTAGAGGCCTTAATAGTGACGTATATATGTGAGGTGGTCTTGATAGTGAGGTGGTCTTAGGTAAGGCCTCAACTGTAAACTACTTGGGTGTCTGCAACAGCTTATAATTGGCCAGACCTGTAATTTCAGCTTTTTGAAGGAACCATCAACTTGTGACAATTACCTGCCATTGCAACAGTCTGGAGAAAATGTACTTGTTCAACGTTCATTGTGAAGTAAACGCTAAGATCCCCAGACTTCCTTCACAATGGCCTGACAAGTTTAGTGGCAATCTCTGAGGGGGGCAATAGAAGGAATAATTGAGTCAACTGCATTGAAGAAATCATTTGAGGAATTTTGTGGCAATTGAGGTTTTCACCTCAAATGGAACCACTGGCATTTACAAAGTTATATTAATGGACCCACTCATAGTTAAAAAAAGAAGAAGAAAATGCAGTAAAGATTGTTCTTACAACTACAGTACCACCTGGCCTGTAAGGCAATATTAAAGAGAAAAGTCAGTAAAATTCTGTATAATCTTGTTGATATTTGTATTATTTGATCTTGCATTATTGATAACCTGGTGATTAGGATTTTGTTTTCTTCACATGACTACTTCGGTCAGAAACTTTAGATGTTCTCAAAAAAAGAAGTTTTAATGTAGTATAAGCTCACACAACAGACGCCTTATGATGATACTGATTATATAGCCCAAATTACAGAGTTCTCTTAAGCATAAACCGAATTTCAATAGAATTCAGGAAAATGGATGACTTGTAATTACACATATTTACCCATGGAGTGGTGGGAAGATACATTCTCAAGGGGATACACAGATCTACTATAGGTCCATGCACAGACAATCAGACAAAGGCCAAAAAGAGGATAATTATGGTATTCAAAGCTATTATACAGACACCCTGGCTTGGAATAGTTGGGACAGGAATTTGTACAGTTGCAAAGGCAATCCTGTAAATGGTGTCTACTATACCTTGTGCACTTCCGGTGTCCAGAATTTTCTAGTTTTAGTGGTGAGGTAGTCTCATTTGAGAGATAACATAAATATATTGAGGAGACACAGATTTAACGGGTCAGTGCATTGTGATCTTAATGGTGAAGTGGTAGATCTGTTGAAGCAAGATTCTGTCTCACTCTGATATCGCTTGCAAGGCGACCCAGGTAGCATATGAGGGTGCACCATACCTGCATGTCTTCACCTGTTTTCAATTTGACAAGACAATCAGCATAACTTATCGCTTTCTGCCAAGGGGTGCAAGCACGTGCTGCTAATCTAATTAGGTTGCCAACAGAAGGGGAGACTTGGATAGAGGGAAAGAAAGAAATAAAGAAAGAAGGAAAGGGGTAGGGTACCATGGAGAGACTGAGGACAAATAGATAGACAGAGGGAAATACTGTTAGGGGCAGAAATGCAACACTTACCAATTTGGGAAAAAATATATTGCTCTTAGAGAACCCTAAACTGGTTTGGATATAAGGGACAAGCCTAAAAACCAACCATAATTTTCTGGACAGGATTTATAAAGAGTGTACAGTGTATATATTATGAAGACAGACAGATAGACAGAGGAAGTTAATGTCAGAGACAGACAAGCAAACCGTCAGTATACAATATACCCATATCTGCAAATTTGTTATAATTTTAGGCCCACATTTTGGTTGCTGAAGACCAACATTTACTTTACATTCCAGCCACTGTGCACATTGCATGCGTGTATTATTCAACAATACCATTATTTTTAGTACTTTTTTTCATGTCTCAACAACTCTTTGATGCGAAATCTATCATTGCATGTTTAGTGAAACAGTACCCTTGCTTGTACTGCATCTCACATACCTTGTGTATGTATATACAGACTTAGCCCTGACACAGTCCTAGAAGCTGTTGCTAGAAATACATTGGCTGACAAAACATAATGGACTTGCAAGCTGTTGCCCCTCAGAATGACTGTCTTAGTTATTTCGACTCCTTGGCTAATTGTTGTTGCTGCTCT
The DNA here is from genome assembly GCA_932294295.1 of Alitta virens. Taxonomy (NCBI): domain Eukaryota; kingdom Metazoa; phylum Annelida; class Polychaeta; order Phyllodocida; family Nereididae; genus Alitta; species Alitta virens. The sequence goes on along the minus strand of OW028575.1, from coordinate 10,885,312 downwards.
GACATATACATTGTACAACCTACTTCTCCAAATGTTACTACTGGGGTTTAGTTTCACAACTGTGGTGTTTATCGGTTGACCAGTTCAGTCCTCTCAGACAGGTTATTGCCACTAGCTCCAAAATACCATGCTGAATTGGCTCACCGGTGGCCCATTGATGGCCCGTTGTTGGCCCAATGTTATGCTATCATAGCTGTGTGATTGAATTTTTTATTCCAGTCTTATTAGATACTGGAGACAAGTCAATAGTGATCTTTGTCAGTCAATGGAAAAGTAGGCACATATTTTGATATTATGTTATTATGTTATGATTTAATGACTCAGTTTTTTGTCGGTCCAATGGTCAGGGTTATGGTTAATTATTTTTCATGTTGATATATCAAATCAAGGTTCAAATAAAAATGTACTAGTACATTTATTTTACACGTCCATGTTCACACTATATGAAGCCCTGGATTGCAACGTCATATATTTCTAGAAATAAACTGATATGCATGTTTTGGAGTACATGTGACGGTTCATAAAGCATCATCACCCTAAAAAAAATTATTAATCTCATGCATCGTATAAGATTGAGTGCAAGTAAATAGCCTAATAAAATATAATAATTTAGGGTTGCAATTCAGACAGGGAAAAAACTCATTTATCAACTGACCCTGAGGATTAAAATAAAAACACTTTTATCAGCTGATCATTAAGACAACTATATTGTAATAATTGCATCATCAAGGTCCCTTGGTGCCTGAGGTCCAGTTCACTGGTATCATATTTGCACAAATAACAAGGTTTCGTCTCTTTGTGTTAAGTTGACATTGATCTCTGGAAGTCCATTCAAAATCTGTAATTGTTAATTATCTGCCACGGTTGCACGCAAGATTTTAAAGCATAACTGTCTCTATGTAAGGAACATAGTTTTTATGACAGATAATTGGAGTGGTTTCCTGTCAGAGACATTACATATCTCTTTAGGTAAAGTCTCAGAAATGTATATATAGCTGTCGATGGTGTCTTTCTTAGTGATATTGTTAAATTACCATGTATTTAAAATATAAAATATCTGTAAAAATCTTAATTCTGTGGACAATAAGTACACACTATAGTGTCTGAGTCGGATATAAATGGACAGAAAAAGTTAATGCATAACTGTCTCATAGATAGATAGATAGATAGATAGATAGATAGATAGATAGATAGATAGATAGATAGATAAATAGATAGATAGATAGATCGATAGATAGATAGATAGATCGATAGATAGACAGATAGATAGATAGACAGATAGATAGATAGACAGATAGATAGATAGACAAATAGATAGATAGATAGACAAATAGATAGATAGATAGATAGACAGATAGATAGATAGATAGATAGATAGTAAATAGATAGATAGATAGATAGATCGATAGATAGATAGATAGATAGATCGATAGATAGATAGATAGATAGATCGATAGATAGATAGATAGATAGATCGATAGATAAACAGATAGATAGTTAGATAGATAGATAGATATATAGATAGATAGACAGATAGATAGATAGACAAATAGATAGATAGACAAATAGATTAATAGATAGATAGATAGATGCAATCTGAAGAATGGATATTATCATTATGGCATTAAATGTACAAATAACAGTGTACAGAAGTTATTGCATAGCATTTTGTGTGGTCTGTTTTTGAGTCTTTGCTGAGCTCACATTTTTCTGCTAATGACTGCAGACAGTGCAAAGACTTGTGTGTTTATGTTTTTTTTTTTTTTTTTTGCTTTGATGCAGATGACACTAGGGCTACCTCTGCGTACCGTATGTGCTCGATTATACGCCTGGGTGTTTTTATATTACAGAACAAAAATAGATAGATAGATAGACAGACAGCTAGTCAGATAGATAGACAGATAGATAGATAGATAGATAGACAGACAGCTAGATAGACATCTAGACAGACATACAGACAGACAGCCCGATAGACAGATAGATAGTGCAGCCCCCTAAGGTTTGGTTGTCTAATGGAGTCGAAAATTTGTATTTGATGTATTTAGAGTTTCACAATATCAAATTACCAATGAACCCCGGCGTTTAAATGAAGCAGGCTTGTATTCGAAATTTCCAAGCTTTTGCTGGAGCAACTACGGTAAGAGTTGTAAGCATACGAAAGCCTTCAAGGAGCATCAGTCGCCAGGTGTGGCCTAACCCCCTTCCCCAACATTACCTCATTTTTGTATTTTCTCTTCTTTCTTGTGTTTTTTGTTGTGAAATGAGGAGTGCCCTTGCCCTGAACACATGAGAGGCTTACAATCTTCTTGTGTGTAACGCTCAGCTGAAGACAACAATTGCTCCCCATTGAAGTCCAACTGTTGCATTTAACGGGGTGCTTTGAAAAGGAGAAAAAACGGAAAAATGATCCCTGGCTGTGTTGCAAGACAAATACACCTCATCACAGCCCTTTGATTGTCTGTTGAGGGTCTATTTGAGTGTCTAGTGCCATGAGAGTGAGTCATTATCATACCCTGGATCAAAACATGTTAACATCCCCAAAATATGGATTTCTCTAAATAATGTAACAATGGCATTATAAAGTAACAGAGCTGTCAATGTGGTTCTAACATTCAATTGATTGTTTGTAGTGTGCCCTTGGATAACCAATGCACCATCTGACCAAGGTGAATTGATATTTACCTGGCCTTGTGGTCCAGTCAAGTCCGTCCCCCTACAGGGCTGTACTATCATAATCTTGTTGTGTAGGCCTACAGTTAGTTTCATAAAATAACCTATTCCTGGCTTTAGCTATAACTGGCTAAACCAGCCACTTTTGTCTACCTCTAGCTAATAGTCGGCTTACACCCAAAAAAATGTATACATTGGTTAATGAATGGAATTTATCTGATATAGTACTGCATGTACTTTTAGATTCAGCTTTGAGTAGCGCCAGCTGTAGCCAGACAGTTCTGGTTAGGGGCAGGTAGCATCGTATAGCAGAAGTTGTCTAGCTTTGGCTAGCTTCAATTTGACAGGCCGTTTTTAATGAAACTAACTGTACATGGTCGGAGCATCATGCCCTGGATGTATTAGTAATATGTTAACCTGTTAATTACAGCCAAATTCATATAGTTGGAAACAAGTCTCATAGACTTGGACGCTAAACTCCAGAGGACATCATTGGTTAAAGCAATCCCTCAGCCAATAAGAGTCTTACATGCACATGATGTCATCTGGAGTTTAGCTTCCAAGTCTATGAGACTTATTTTCCAACTTTATGAATTTGGCTTTAAAGGGTTCTTAGATCGAGCCTGCCAGCCCCAGCTGATGGGGGACTAGGTGGAAGTCTGTCAGATCATTGGTTTGTCTGAGAGGTAACCTCTGTGGTAGTTCATAATTGGCTAGGCTTCAAACCAATAAAATTGAGCACATAATGCATTTCTATTATGATCTGTTGATTTTAGATTAAATGATTGATTGATTGATTGATTGATTGATTTATTGATTGATTTATTGATTGATTTATTGATTGATTGATTGATTGATATAAAAGTATGTTTTCGTTTATGCTTGCAGCTGGATTTCTGGAGGACATAGCATTAACAGAGGATGATTACCAAAGAGAATTGGAAATTGCAAGACAGAGACTTGCCTACCCCCGAAGGGGGACAGTGGGGGGTCGCACCACGGGGCCAGTGGACAGTATTAACCATTTGGTATCAGAAGGCAGCAGAGTGCATGTACATAGAAGCTCACACAGTGTGCACAAAGACTATACCCCATCCCCAGCGCTCTCTAGGTCCACTAAATCCAGAGGGCGCCACAAAAAACGACATCGCTCACGTGACAGATTGGAAAGGCGCGAAAGGCGGCGTCGTCTGCGGCGCATGAGAAGGTAAAAAAGATCACAAATAAAAATATAAAATGAATGAAAATGACTGAAAAATAAAATAGCTATTCAGAGTGCACGCTATTGTAGGGTATTGTTGCATGAAATACACAGGAAATGTACCTCTTCAGTCAGAAATATTAAAAATAATACAAATGAATAAATGATACATTTCGCCCTCCCCCGGATTCAAGCATGACCAACTGAGACAATTGCTTTTCTTCCTATGTTTGTCAAAAATGGAAAGTTTCGTGATGTTTTGTTTGTAGGCCAAAGGGTGAAAATTGCATTGGCCCTGGGTACAATTGATTTCTTTATCTTCTTTTCTTGTAATATCAATTATATTTTTAAAGATTCTTAACTGTTTGTGTGGCAGGATGGTTCCTTTTTTATCCTTTTGCTGAATTTCTGCGTTATTAATTTATTACAATTGAGTGCACTATGTTTGTGTCCTTTCAATGGAGTGAACTGTCTGTGTCCATAGTCAGCATTGATCACGAATAAAGCTGACTGAATTGTTAAATAATCTTGACCTACTTGTTAATGATATATATCTAATATATCATAAATATGTTTGTAAAAATGACAGGCATCTTTTCAACAAAAATGACAAATATGAGTCAGATGGTGCTGCATGTACTTTTAGATCCGGCTTTGAGTAGCCAGCTATAGCCAGACAGTTCCGTTCAGTGGCAGGTAGCATCGTATAGCAGAAGTTGTCTGGCTTTGACTGGCCAGTATTAATGAAACTAACTGTATAGTACTGCATTCTAATCATCACCATAGTTGAACTTGCAGTGTAGTTTTAGGTCATAATTCCATGTTTAATTTGCTGTTTCTTGTGGTTAAAGGAGACGGAAGCAGCGGAGGTTATCAGAGAGCGAGCTGGCCTCGCTTGACAGGGCATGGGATGGACAGCAGCATCAGCAGCAGGAGCATCGTCGGAGGAGAAAAAGGGCCGCCACAGCCCGACCCGAGAGACTATGGGACCACGGTGTCATTCCTTATGAGATAGACGCTAATTTCAGTGGTGAGCACTCAGTTTGTGTCTAGTTAAATTTCAGTGGTAAGGTAACGGTGTTTGTCACAGTACTGTGTCAATTATCAAGGGAGCCCCCTGACAGTACTGTGTCAAAAAAACCAAGACAAATCATTGACACCACACCTTAATTTGATCATATGATCCAATTGGCTGGTGTCAAAATACAGTACTGTGTCAACAAAACCAAGATAGGTTATTGACACCGCACCTCTGATCTCAAATGGATGATATGATTGGCTGGTGATCTCTAACATGAGATCTAATTGGCTAGAGTGTCAATAAGAGCACAATGCTAGATTATTACCTGGTTTTTGTGGTAGAGAGTCTAATGGATGAAAGATCAGATAAGAAGAAATAAGATAAAATTTATTTTATTTAAAGTTGTACTTGGCGAAATGTGCCATGTGCGTTTTCCATGAGAAGGATAAATGCATGGAAAACGCATGGTTTTTGCCTAATCATGTATGTAAGAACAAATGATTTCAATGCATTCAACGCAGTCTGATAGATTTTTTAGTAAACTTATAGAAGGGACATGGCTTACAATTACACCAATTCCGTCCTCTCACGGTCAATGCACTCCTGACACAATATCAGCCCTGTCGATGGGGTTGATTGTCCTGTAAAAGTAGGACATGATCGTCTTATATCAGTGATTATACTGTACTGTATTAGAGTGAAGTACTTGCATGCTTATTTGCAATAAAAATAAGTCATGTGGAAAGCTGTATTCAAATGTAGAGTGAAAAAGTGAGGCATAAAATGCTAAGGGTTATGTAGGTTGCAAATTGGCCATGTAGAACAATGTCTGTGGCTGCTAATGGGGTATCACAGGTCACTTGTTCCATAACACTACATGCTGTAAGTAGGATAACATTGTTACAGAGAGCTACAGGCTCAGAAATCACAGCCCCTGTTGGTTATTGTGAAAGCATTGTGATGTTGTAGTGCAGAAATGTATCATTGTAATGACATACAGTTTTATGATAAACTGACAATTTCATCACAGTTTTGGTTTGTTTAGTGGCAATATTATGTAACAAGGTGACAATTGCCTGTAAAGTGGTGCAAAATACACCCATGGCCAACCATATGTCACTGTGAAATTGATTTATGTTAGATCGGCATCCTCTGTGTTTGAATGACTAATTTCATTATGATTAAAAAAAAATGTCATCAAACAAATTGAAGCAAAGATACAAGGCTAATCAAATAAAAATACCCTAAAAATATACATATAGGAATGATAATATTTGTGCGCTTAATATAAAATTACTTATTCCTATAGTGAGCGTTTCTTCAAACTGTAACACTGTGAAATTGTACCCCCTGGTCTCAGCATACTTTGAGCTGTATTAGGTGACTGTTTAACTGGAAATTGGGCATTGTAAGATAAGAGAAAAAAATTAATATGAGTTGCATTAAATACCGTATCTAATGGATAAAAAAAAAGCAGACTTTGATTACACACAACTGTTCTATTCAGAACCCAGGGTGTAGTCACTTCAAACCCTATGCATTTGGTGTAATTTCAAACCTCGAAGAGATGTCTGCCTCATTCTGGCTGGCAAACACAACCCCTATGATATCAAGTGGCTGAGATTGCAATCGGGTGAAAGCGGTACCCCACGTGCAGGTAGCAACTCAACCTGGGTGCGGCTACAAAGCGCTGATAACGATGCTATGGGGTGTATCAATGTTCTGGAAAGATCTTAGAGAAAAAAAACTAAAACAGAAGTGTTTTCAGTTTGGTGCCTGTATCTGGGGTCCTAGATTTTGATGTTTTTACATAAGATTGAATTTGCATGTGAGCAATAAATTGAGGATGATATAAATGTGTTAGTACAGTTGAAGGTACTTTTATTGCAAATAATGTTGGGCTTCAATGCAACTCCCTTGGTTACTCCGACAAGCACTTGGCACGGGCAAATTACAGAATTCATATTGCAGCTGTATGATATATAATGATGAGTTGATAGGGGCCAGAATTCACAAAAATGCTCACAGTTATGCTGTAGGGTGGGTCTTTAAATTGGACGTTGGTTCAATTCCTGGCCCAGCCCAGATACCATGCCCAATTGATCCGACATTGAGCCAACATGGGTAACACCAGGCCGACATCACCTGGAAGTCATATACCCACACAACAAATACGAAAATCGTCATAACATGTGTCCCCAGATAACATACCTGATCGGATCGACGAACATTTGCCATCGGCTGTCATTGTCAGGTGGATCTCGAGCATATGAGGCATGTTATCCAGGTGGCATCCATGCTGGGCCAGGTTAAGACCCACTCTACAGCATAACTATGTACATGATTGTGAATTCCAGCCCTTATTATCTTATCATTACATCCAACTTATCATTACATCCATCTTATCATTACATCCATCTGATCATTACATCCATCTGATCATTACATCCATCTTATCATTACATCCACCTCTATTATCAGGTCATTGCCTGTGATCCTATAAAACAAAACATACAGCAGGCCCACACGATGACTATATTACTTTGGTCATATGTACTATACACAGCTGATTAATCAGCTTCTTCAATATTCCTCATCCTGACTACAAACCTCATAAGAATGATGATGTGTCTTTTCTGTTTTTTCAGGGGCCCACCGGGCACTGTTCAAACAGGCCATGAGGCATTGGGAGAACTACACGTGTGTCAGTTTTGTTGAAAGAGGACCTATGGATTACAATTACATTCTATTTACTGAAAGACCATGTGGGTGAGTCGACCTTTAATATTGTCTTTTTTATCTGCTCATTTTTTGTAACCAACCACCATTTTGCATGACTCAGTAGCACCATACTTGCCCGGTTAACGGATTACTGCAGATTTCATATACTTTGAAACTCCAAATGACGTCGTGTAAATCCAGGACTACCATTGGCTAAGACACTCCTTCAGCCAATGGTAGTCCTGGATTCACATGACGTCCGCTGGAGTTTAGTTTCTAGTCAATGAAATCTGTCAGTCTGAACATCAGACCCTCGATTAGGTCTCTACACAGGAGAGGGTCTGAGGGAATTCACGGGGAGCTACAATGTTGATGGGAGAGCAATGAATTTGATAGCGTAGAAAGTTAATATTAATATCACAAGAATATAATACACCAATCCCAAGTACTAACTAAGACTGTCACAATGCAACATCATTGTGGATGATATCCACTTTGTTCGCCATTTAGTTACATTTTAAAGCGCGGAGTGATTTACTTACTTTCAGCCCGTAGCACTCTGTGTATTCATATCAGTCAGACCCTCTCCTGCGGAGGGTCTGATATCAGACTGGAAATCTATTGTATGAACACGATTCCATTCTAGAAACCAGAGATGCAATATACAAGTATCTAAACATACCGATTTTATAAAACCACGAGTAAAATCAAAAATCTCTACTGAACACAGACCCCTGAAATCTTTGAAATAATACACTGCCTGGCAAGTAGTCAAGTATTTACGGTATCTTTACACCTTTCTTGCATTGCTTGCGTTCTTTGCCATCCAAAAATGCACCTCATACCTGAAGTCTGTTTCAATATGAGACAGGGATTGTCAGCTGAATCCACACATAGCATCTGCATGCCTCTTTACCTGCAAAAACTACTCTGTTTTGGTGTATTTAGCACTCCCACTAAGTCCCATGCTTCGGGTCTCTCTGTGTCTTGTAACGGCTGTATAAACACATTGGCCGTGCAAGTGTGATATACTTTACAGTCTTCTTTGTTTGCAGCACTATTTATGTATTCAGATATAAAGATATTTCATTGAGCTCCAGGCTGTGCATAGCTAACCCCGAAGAGTAAGAAATAGGGGTATCACCAATCAGTAGTCAGATGAGAACAAAAATGTAATGAATGTTCAATCCAAAAACACGTCATCTCATCATTACATTACCATTCACTGCCATTTCTGTCTCATTCAGATTTACTCAGACTCACTCTCAACTATAAAGTGCAGTGCAACCAGTAGTTCACTCAATTAACAAATCAATCAATCAATCAATCACCAAACCAGTCCAATCAATCAGTGGTTCAATCACTCCTTTGTTTCTGTCTTTGCAGGTGCTGTTCATTTGTAGGGAAAAGGGGCAACGGGCCCCAGGCCATCTCCGTTGGCAAGAACTGTGATAAGTTTGGAATAGTCGTCCATGAGCTAGGTCACGTTGTGGGCTTCTGGCATGAACATACAAGACCAGACAGAGACAACCATGTCAAGATTATCCACAAAAACATCATGCAAGGTGAGATATTATTAAAATCATCTTGCAAGCAAGATGTTATTGAAGCATCATATAAGATGAGATAAAACATCGTGCCTGGTGAGTCATGATTAAAACATGGTACAATGTGAGATATGATTAGAAACATTATGCAATGTGAGATATGATTAAAACACCATGCTATGTGAGATATGATGCAAGGTGAGATATGATTAAAGACATCATGCAGGGAGCCATATGATTAAACATTATGCTAGGTGAGAAATTAATAAAACGTTTACCAAGTGAAATATCATTAAAACATCATGCAAAGGTAAGATGTGATTAAAGCGTCATGCAAAGTAGTTAGACATGCAAGGTAACCGACTAACAGTAGGGGTACCAGTGTTTCCACAACATGGTTCTCTTGAAGGCCAATAAACATATGATAATGGGCCAGGGTATTTTCAATAACTACAGAGTTTAATTAGCTAAACGAGAAACCAAGATAAGGATTTTAGTTCACACTTATGGTCTAGATCAGATAATTCGAAATACCGAAAACTTTGCAAAAAAGATTTACCTGTCCAGGTCACAAAACTAAATCCTACAAGTTACAACCATGATAGCAAGGCTCCTTACTGTCAGTGCCATATTGCTTTAGCACCATTGGCACTTTGGGGTTAATACTTCAATGTACTTCAAAACCAACGAGACTAAATTGACAGCAAAAACCACATGCAGTGTCATTACTTTTGCTGCCACAATAGTTATAGCTCCCTCCCACTCAAATGAGCCATACTGGTCCTGTCACAAACGTGCGGGGGTTGCAGTGGTGTTCCGTTGCTACTTTTGCACTCAAGTTTCCCTTCAAAGGCTTAATATTTGTCTTAAAGGGCACAGAGTGAGGGGATACAACCTCTGACATGCTGCCAGGGCTCGTCACATGGCCCTACGTTAACTCTAGATGGTATAGAGTGTTAAGGTCACCACGACCTTGAAATCAGACACTTTTGACCTTGAGATGACCCCCCAAAGTGGTCCTGAGGATGCCAACTGACCACTGGTCAGTGTTCTTCACTAAGCCAAACGTGTATCATGGGCCCAGTCAATCTGAATAACTGTCATAATTGAATGCTTGTTGTTTTATATATTATTAAAATATGATTTTTTTACCAATCTATTAACTTCCAATGTAATTATAAGGACCCAAAAAATAATTAAGCATAAGAACTAAGTTTCATTGCCAAAGTTTTCGATACAAGCCCATTTTCTTGGCTGAATTTGGTGGTAGTCATAGAATGTATTTTGAATACCTTCCATATATTACGCTGATACGCAGGGCTTGATTTTGAACACAATGTGTATGACTATCATTTATACAATGAAATATTTATTCAATGTAACTGTAAATCTTAAAAAGACACCCATGTCGATCACACCTCTATGGAAATAAACACCCCATTTGTAACTCGCACATGTGGTAACTGACTTAGTATATGTTGGCTCCATGAGAATACACTGTCACTCACCAGTTCTAAAATGCTTTATCTGATGTTTTTATTCCTCTCAGGACAGGAGTACAACTTCAACAAACTATCACCAAGTGAAGTCAATTCTTTGGATGAACCTTACGACTTCGAAAGTATCATGCATTATGCCCGGAATACATTCTCTCGAAGTACGTATGATGACACCATAGTACCTCGGCGAGACCCTTCCACGAAGATGATCCCGGAGATTGGGCAACGATTGCGATTGAGTCCCGGAGACATCAGCCAGGCAAACCGCCTTTACAAATGCCCAGGTAGGTCATTTCTGCAGAAATATCATTTTGTTTTATTGAGTAATCTAAGAGAATGGATGCTAAAACATGCCAGATATACTTAAGTGACGATCAATCGAGTATCTTAAGTAACGATCAATCGAGTATCTTAAGTATTATGACTGATACACAGGATTTACAGATGCAAAAACCATCTCTAAATTTAGAACACAATATTTAGGTATTATTATAAATGACTGATATGGTACCTCATATAGTTAAGGCAACTTCAACAGACTAGAAATTATTATGGTCGTTATGGGGAGGTATTACATACACATGTCTACTCTAGTCTAGGCACTCCTTAGACCACAGAGTTAAAAGGATTCAATTTAAGGATGTTGAAATGGCAATTTCTTTGTGGTTCGGCAATTAAAAGTCATCCTTTTGCGTCACTGAGTTTGTTTTTCGTTGTTTTTCTGTCCTGTTCTTGTTTTTGCTCCTCGTTCTTTGAATCCTGTCACTGATTGCTTTGTTTGCATCCTTATTGGCATGTTGACAGTCTCAAAGGCTGCTTTGGTGTCTGTTGGGGACAAAGAACAAGCTGAGAGACTTAATCGCCTCAATTAATGGCCTCCTAGATGATGTTCAGCTTGTAGTGGCTTGTGTAATTAGTTGGAAAATCACAGGCAGGCTGGGGGAGCCATTTGTCACACCAGGCATTGTTTACCAGACCCTGGCTGTACCATGCTGAGCTGCCTGCCTGTGTACATTGATGGCAGTTTGTTTATAAACTTAGTGCTCTTGTAGCAGCTAATTGAGACATAGTTTATTTGTCTTTTTCCTTCTATCAGAGGCTTTTTGCAATGCCATTACAATCAGAGGAGAAATTCAGGGTCCATGGCCAGGGTCTCTGAGAGATAGTGTCCAGGCCCCAGGCATTTTTCGTCCATAACACCAGAAACCTGCAGATTTCAACCCACAAAAAAACTGCCAGAATGTTGCCTAACACTTGGCCTTGACGTAATTGAAGTCATAACGACCTTGCTCTGGCATTTACATGAAGGTTCCAGCAACAAACACAGATTGGCCACAAGGAGGTCATTGGTTTCATGTAACACTTTGCCCAAACAAACGTCCCATTACAAATGTATTTGTTAATTGGCACTTAAATTGCCCAGCTTACCAGCTTGTAAATTATCAACTGAGAAACAAACAATCCCAGGCACATCTGTTAATTCAAAACCGCATACCTATTTTACCTCTGCCACCCAGTAATTCCACGAATGTGTTTTCAGTTGTTTTGCAAGGAGTGTTCGATAAATCAAATCCATACAATGTTCTCTGTCTTTCTACTGGAGATTTCATAGACTAAGAAACTGAACGCTAGAGGATGATATATGAACCCAGGACTCCCATTGACTAATTGGAGAGTCCCTCAGCCAATGGGAGTCCTTGATTCACATGACGACCCCTGGGAGGTTAGTTTCCAAGTCTATGAGTTCTGCTGTAATGGCACTTTACTGGGGATGTGCCAATGTCCAAATACATAACTTATCTTGCTTTGTCCTTCAACATCGTCCATGGGTGCCCCATTAACGATTGTCAATGCTATGAATGTTAATTAAGGTAGAACGTTGTGATTTCGAAATCGGCAAATGGTAAATTTACACATTGTGCTGTATATATGTTGTGATCCCATGGTTATATCTTGGATGAGCCAGATATTTATGCGAGGTTATGTAGCTCTGAACAACTCCACTAAATATTTTGGGTTCTGTTCAATCTTGGATATTTGGTTTTGCATCTGAACTGCTTAATATCAAATAATAGGTGTTGATAGGTGGCACAATCGTGAGGGTTGTGGTACAATGATTTTGCCTTGGAGAAGACCTAGTTTTTTTAAGGTGAGAAGCATATTGTTGTGTGAATTAAAAGCATTATTACTTCACCATTTCAGCTTGTGGAGGGACCCTACAGGAGTCAGGCGGTGTCTTCTCTTCCAATCCTCCAAGCGATGACAACACAGTGGAGAGAGAGGAAAAACTTTGTCACTGGAGAATATCAGCTACTCACGGCGAGAAAATTGTCCTCAACATCACATCGCTGGACATTCCAGAGTCAGACAGCTGCCAGGATAATTACTTAGAAGTCAGGGATGGTCATTGGTTGAAGTCTAATTTGCTAGGTCAGTATAATAATAATGAAACAAAGTGTCTGCTGTCTGTAGTAATAGTCAGGCATTGCTCTGTTATTGTCACCAGCTAATCAGATCGTCTATTAGAGATCACCAGCCAATCAGATCATCTATTAGAGATCACCAGCCAATCAGATCATCTATTAGAGATCACCAGCCAATCAGATCGTCTATTAGAGATCACCAGCCATTCAGATTTTATTTGAGATTACAAGTACAGTACAGTGTATTTTATTGCAATGCTGATATTGAAGCTACCCGGTTATTGACAAAGTACTGTCAGAATCTTTTGATAACTGCGGCAGCCATTGCCATGATAAAAAGGGACTGGTTTCATGGATATACCAATCTATTTGTTTCTGAAGGCGAGTAATGCAAAACCTGCCATTAGGATTTAACTATTAAAGAGTTAGTCTCAGCATCACTAACAATCTCTGCTTAAGAAAATAACATTCATGGCTTACCTCACTTGTTTATTTATTGCAGGTCGGTTTTGTGGAACCGGAAAACTGCCCGGCACTCTGATTTCATCAGACAGTCGAATGTGGGTGGAGTATCGAGCATCGAGGGGTTCCACTCATCAGGGATTTACTTCAAGCTATGAAGGTACAGTTCAAGAGTAGGGTCCTACCTTAACGAACATTGGAAATTCAGATAATTTTACATTCTGGCAATGGTAGTAATTCATCTAAATGTTTGTCTACATGTGATATTTGCTTATCATTGATTTTCACAGCTGTGTGTGGCGGCGAAATTCACAAAGAGAATGGCCACCTCTCTAGTCCGAACTATCCTGATTATTACAAAAGAAACAAGGAGTGCGTATGGAAGATCACAGTTCCTGAGTCATACTCTGTCGCTTTAACGTTCCAGTCTTTTGAGGTAAGTAATAGTTATACCCTGAGTAGGATTCTTGTAGCATTTTTGTTATATCCTGAAGGCGAAGGCTCCCAACTTATACTCCACTAGACATATTTACTAATTTGTTTGGTTAGAGGGAGTTAACTAATCTTTTAATTGGTTATATCCCCCTCAGAACAATAGGAAAACTATCTAGGTGGAGTATAATGTTCTAATAATACTCAAGACTGATTAGTGGGCCCAATCATTATATTGTCTGCCTCTTGCTGCTTTCCTTATAAACTGACTATGCTTCAAACCAGTATAGCACTGAGAAAATATTGGTTGCAGTGGATAATCCAGTACAAGAACGGATAAGCAATAAAATATAATAGTTAAAGTAATTGGCATATATCTCGATTTGAGTCTGATGATATAATGTGACAGCTAAATAGTCATATCTATGGCACAGGTGGAAAACCATGACAACTGTGTCTATGACTACCTGGAAGTAAGGGATGGCCACGAGGATGACTCACCATTAATCGGAAAAGGGAAATACTGTGGATACCGGATACCGGATGATATCAAGTCAACGCAAAACAAGCTTTACGTAAAATTTGCCTCCGATGGTTCCGTCCAAAAGGCTGGATTTGCTGCTTCATTTATAAAAGGTAAGACTAGTTTCTGTGAAATTGTGTGATGAGGACGAACTTTGAAGTGATGCATGGTGCTTTAGGACTATGTAATCATATGAAAACATAATACTACAGGTTGGAAAAGTTCTTTGAAGTGAATGGTTTAGTTTCAAGAGTTGGAACTTCCACATATGATGATATACATGATTGTAATGCAATCCAGCCTCTTGCCTGGCTGATCTTACTATCCAGGAGAATCTGGAAGGGGACATAATGGATTATATAGTCAGCATCTGTGATGATATTGTCATTAAATGTTAAATATATATATTTTTTAGAATTCCTTTCACATTCATGATTCCAAATGGCCACTAATATGGGAGGGTTTGACTGTTCACAGGATTTTCCAAATCTCACGTTTTTATGTTAATAATTTTATGGTGCTATAATGACCAAGGCTGAGGATCTAGCCTGCTTCGTATCAATACTCTCATTAATAAGCATTTCCTATCTCATTTCGTTGCTCTTTCGGGCATTCATTTGCAGAAGTCAAATGACTATTATTCAAAAGCTTTAGTAATGAATACCACCCGCAATGAAGGCATCTTGGTTGCAGACTGCTTGTAAACATTCAGGCATATAAAAGATTACCAGGCACATTTCGCAAATATTTGCTCACTTCGATAGAATGCGGAAGGGATGGCGCTTAGCCCTAATGGAAGGTCTCGTTGGGCAAATCGCCACGTGTGCCAAGTTAGCCAAAAACAACTTCATGTGTGGTAACCACTGACAACTGTCATTGCTAATGTAAACTTCTTGTTTTTGTTGCATGGAAACTCAAGCTACAGCTCATGCACTGCGCAGGGTCATACTTCATACCCAGCAGTTTCCAACAGATGTAAACATTATGTGAAAAATGTACCGTTTCCTCGATAAATCATAATATCCTTACAGAAGTGTGCTTCTCTTTTAGTGCAAATTGTGAGACATGATTTTCTAAGATTTTTATTGGCATAATCGGCATCTCATACTGACAAACCAGATCGCTTTTCATGTTTAACATTAGAGGCTCAGCTATCGAGCTAAACAAGATACCATTTACAGATCCATCTTTCAAGTTGCATTTACATCTGTCCACCAGTTTGTTCAGCTCATCACTATGTTACATTTACATCTCTACAGTCCCCAATTGTAACATTGCATTAACATCTTTCAATAAACTTAGTTACATCTGTAGTTTTGTATCTAATTTGTTCCCATTACATCTTTCTGTCAATCACATATTAATTGAGCTGATAGTTATTCACACTTATTTACATGTTTGCTTTTCCAGAATTTGATGAGTGCGCACAGGAGGACCATGGATGTCACCATAAATGCGTCAACACCTTGGGTAGCTATCGGTGCGAATGTAACATCGGATATGAATTGCATTCGGATGGCAAAAGATGCGAAGGTGAGTTGCATCGTGTAGCGTGGATATTTACTAGCATGTTACCAGCCTCTTTATAAACAAATCAACACACTTTCACTTTACAACATCATTATGGTCCTTCAAATCACTGGCGTGCTTAGTTTGCATTTACATCTTTACCCTAGAGCCCAGCTGATTATAGCATTTGGTTGCATTTACACCTATCAAACTTGTTTAATACTGCATTTACAAGTTGCATTTACATATTCATGTATCTCAGTGCCAAACTTAAACAATTAAACTGACTCGCTTATCAAAGCTTACTCGCATGCAACAAATCCTTTACATATATATATCAGTAGAACTCTTTTTACTATATGTAGAACTCTTTTTACTATATGTAGGACTCTTTTTACTATACCTTTTCATTACTTTACAATGTAGTTGTGATAAATCACATGACTGTATCTACTTGGTTACAATCCGGGTCGCATTAACACATCTGTACAGTTCGGACAAGAGGGATACGTTTAAGTAATTTTAATCCTCTGTTTGATGCAGGTTTCTGGTGTGATTTCTACATATGCTAAACACCCCGGTTTATAATCGAGCAAATACATTACACATTGAACGCTTCTCTTCCGGACTCCTAGATTGTAATGGACTTGTGTAACCCAGCATAACTTGGATGTTTTACGTTGACTCCTGTAATGGCCTGCTTTTTCATTCTTGATTCTTCTTCAGAATTCTTACCTTTTCTGGAAATTAATGCTCTAGACGGGGATCTAGACGATGATTGGGAGGATTGGGAAGAGGGGGACTAATAAATTAGACGCTGAGCGTTTCCTTCCCCAGGTACCTTGTGATGCCTTCTTCCGAATCCTACTCAACTTATTGAATAAGCCGCTTGATTTGCATGTAGCGCACTACAGGTCACAAGTCTCGGTAAATGTCATATTTATTTTTTCATCTTTTCGTTCTTCATTCACCTTTTTCTCTTCATTTTGTCATTCCTTTCTTCTTCGTTTTTTTCTTTAGAGGCAAAATTTTATATCGATTTACAACTAAATACCTTACATTATACACAGGAAAAATAGAAAAAATATGACCCCCCCCCCCCCCCCAAACAAAACTGATGGTCTGAATTTCATTTTGATAAACACGTCTATCTAAATTTACTCAACATACAAACTTCTTTTAATAATTCCATTTGACTTTGACATGAAACCTAGGACTTCTGATCTGTAGTATAACTGCACGAGCTTACTACTTGCATTAGCTTTAGCAGATGCTACAAATAAATGAGACTGAAGTTATGAATTATCTGCATGGACATCATTAGCTCAGCATGAATTAGCCTGCCACATGCATGCTGTACTGTTGCTTACTACTTGTATAGGGCTGTGTGAAATAGCCTGACCAGTACCTGCAGTGCTACTAACCATGTTGATGTGAATATTGCACTGCACTCCTGGACATGAAATATGAATTGATTCTTTGTTTTTTTTTAGCATTTCAGTCCAACATGGTTGTTGTGCCTGTAAATTATAATTATGATCCAATAGATGGCAAATCTGTCAAATTGTCCCTGTTGTGACATAAACTAATAAGAATTAAATTGTGTTGAAAATACTACACTGTAAAAAAATGTGCAAGATGACAAAGCTCATTTGAAGTGAGTGAGATGGTTGCTTAACATTAAATTGAGTTTTTTTAACCATGAACTGTCATGATAACTTGGCTTAATTTCATGATTTTAGCCTCTGGTAACTTGTGTCTGCGGGTGAAAAACTGTTTATTGTCTCACAACTAAAGAACTATAAATTCTGACAAAATTAAGATGTGGTATTTCATTAAGCATACTGTTTCAAATACCCAATTACTAAATTTATAAAAGGCTGACATCTTATTTGAGACCATCTCATTCAAGGGTGATGCACAGCCACACCAGGGTTTGAATCTACCAACCCTTCTACCTGCCTAACAACCTAAACTGAACCCATACACACTAACATATTTTTCCACCAAGCCATATTACTTTTAAGATGACGTATCTTGGTGTAAAGATGGATACAGATAAAAGTAGCTAAACTGCCCCTACCTAAGTTAAACAATATGTCATAAGCAAGCCTTCATAGTTGTTCCTCACCAGTGCAGCTTATATTGGTGTTAATAAATAAATTCCCTTATATAAGATGTCGCTCAGTATGCCACATTTCAGTGGGGAATAAATGCTGGAAAAATTATCATTATTTTACCTTTAACTCACCAGCTATCCAGCCCTTGCTTCTTGCACTGGACATGAACTATCTGAACCTGCTTAGCATTATTGGGCTACTACAAATGATTACTCCAAGCTGTCATTATCAATCTAAATCAAACATAACACTTCAACTGAATTATGCTGGAGAATGTGGCCACCAGGAATTGAATCTAGACCCTTCAACACAGAAAACCAGCATGCTCACCATTACACCACAGAGGCACTGGTCAGTTGGAATATCTTTAGCTAATCATGATAATGCTACTTTGACTTGAAATTTCAATCTAGTTGATATACTTATTTCAAGTTGATTAATAACTGCAAATTTTCATGATGAGACAGGTTATGTATTTGAGCTAAAATATCGAGATATAATAATTGAGCATTTAAAGCTAACACAACAAAAAGCTATTGATTAACCAAAAGCATTATATCAAACATTATCCAAGAAATTTGAGTTGCTTTAACACAAAGCTGAAGAGATATCCGTTCGATCTATGCTTCTAAGCTTTCAAGCTTTGATAACTCTAATCTCCATCAGTTGCTGGTTCAGCTCAATGTTTTAGTAATCCTACTGACAGTTTTTTACAGTGTAGATAGAACCCTTCCATATTGGTGCCCAGGAGTGTATAGTGATTCATTTGGTGATAGTGATGATATTAATGGTGATAATCGTGATAGTGACATCAATATGTCTTGGTCTTATCTTGCAGATGCTTGTGGAGGATACCTGGACACTGCCAATGGAACCATCCAGAGTCCCTCTTTTCCTGACTTATATCCATCCAACAAAAACTGCGTCTGGCAGATAGTCGCACCTGAACAATACCGCATTACCATCAACTTCACCCACTTCGACCTTGAGGGGAATAATGTGAGTCAGTTTCAAATTTCTCCGATCGCTGTTTCCCTATTAAATCCGCGGTGCACAGCGCGCGCCTTCGGGCAATGTCAACCGAACTTCCCTACATTGAATTCTAATGATGTCTGAGGCGACTGGTAATTTGATCATTATCGGAGTGATAAAAAAATCTGCTGCCAGTTGTTAGTGCAATTATATGGTATTCCATACCCGGCAATGAGATTGGTGATTTTCCTTGTATGCTGTTAGTTGAACTCATTTGTATGAAGGATAGCTCGAGCTCTCAATCGTGTTTTGCAGTTTAATTCAATCTTTTCAATACACCTGAGGGTATTAACTGGTGTTACTGCTGGGCCAATTAACCCATCTGATTCCATCTCTTTGGTTAGTATGGTGATCAGCCAGATGGACTACTGGCTAAGGCGCGACTCAGCTCCTCAAAGGGTCTATGGTCAAAATTCCAAACCTAGGCACCAGTTTAGAGGTAAATCTCAGGTATCTTTTTTTAGAATCAGATATTAGTTTGTCTCATGGTATAGACTTGATGCCCAGTGAGAGAAAGAAATATTCAGCCTAAGAGGCGTGACAAGCAAGAAAGCTGACCGTCTGACTGACCAACCAACTAGCCAACCACATGAAGACCACAATAGATGAGAGCTGATGGGCTTCATGCCATTTTCTGAAACATGCCTTTTTATCAACAGAGATGAACCATGGATTTAGTTAACCAACTAACGCCGCTTAGTCCGCGAATTGGAACAGCATAGATTCAACATGATTTAGAAGGAAAATCGATTGGAAAGGCTAAGCAATTGAGAAGAGTTTGGCAGTTAGCTCTTGGCATTGCATCCCCAATGGCTTTCGGTGACACGTGTTTGCTGACTGCGCCTTTTGTGCCCAATTCCAGGTTCAGGCTTCGACAGCCTTTGTCTAACACAATCCAATGGCAGCGATTCAAGTCGATTCAAGTTGATTCAAGTCGAATCGTTTGATCGAAGACAGCCTTGACTTATCCACCGTCTCAAATGAAGTGCGCATTGATTTCAGCTCACTTTCCTTCAATGGAGATTTTTAAATCCCATTTTGCTTTGAACAAGGTTCTGCAAATTCGGTTGATGAATTGTGCTCTGAGGATGGCAGACAGCTGCTTCAAAGCCCTTTTAATAATAATTCCACTTCCAATGAGGGTCGGTTGATATGCGTTTGAAGTTTTCGCTTATTGTAAATTCCTCTCTCTCATTCACATCACTCCGGACAGCCTCTAAGCGCTGGAATAATAAATTTTCCATCTGAATGAAGCGTTAATGAAATGTTGGTGGAAAATTTACTACTCTGGTGACAGTTAGTCAAAGTCTAAAGACAATCAGCAGAATATGTTTTGCTGGCATCCCCACATAGAGCTACTATTCTCCATGCTTAAACCTAGAAAATTCTTTTCTCACTTTTGTTCGATTTGTTAATCTACTTTTTCTATATTCGACTTTCATTTTACACGCCCATAGGACGTATGTTTTACAAATGCATTTTATTCTCAAAATGGTGAATGAAGTGTGGCATATTACATGACAGTAAATTTGTCCTTCCATCCACCAGGGGCGCTCTTTCACAATAAACATAGCAGGCAGCCACCTGGTGTCCATAGCTCCAACTTGAACATCATATTAAAATTTCCTCAAAATAAGCTTTAAAGAGGCCAGTTTTAATGTGAAATTATATAAGTATAAGCCAGATTTAAAAGGACCCCCTAGCTTATTCTAGTCTGCCCCTTTTGCTTAATGAAATATACTGGAGTAGTAAACATGGTAAAGGAGTAGTAAAAGCAAGCCATAGCCCTTGAAGTATGGGAAAACCAGTCAATGACAATTGAGGTTGAAATGGTGCTGCTATAAGGCAATTTCTTGTTAACCCTATAAACAAATTAATGTGCAGAATGGACTGGACCTTTCAGCATATTTTGATCTTTGCATTTCTTTTTTTCTTTTTGTCATTTTTAATTATTACCTTTTATATATTATTGTAACCAATAGGCCAGCAAACCGTAACTTTATCTCCAGGAAAGCATCAATTTCCTGTGGCAATGTAAATGCACCAAATAATGTTCAGGTATAACAAAACCTGGTTACATATGGAATCAGCCTGGCAGGTTTTGTTACCCGAATTTTATTTGTTAATATTATATTGCTTAAATTCTTGGAAGAATTCGGATGCTTTCCTGCAGAAGGTAATCCTAGCATTACTGTTTAATATTGGAGTACCTATAACATTGGCATAACCTATCTTGAAATATTCGCATAACCTTCTCGTAATAGTATACGTGATACAACCTTGTTTTCTGGGAGGTCTCTTTCTTATCTACAGTTAGTTTCATTAAAAATGGCCTGTCAAATTGAAGCTGGACAAAGCTGTCATAGCTGGCTGCTCAAAACCGGATCTTAAGTACATATTTATGATACATTAGTTTAATTTCTTACATTTACCAAGTTTTATATTTATCTGGTGATAGGTGTAAGCTGATTATTAGCTATAGAAGTGCACAGAAGCAGCTGGCTTTAGCATGTTTAGACCACAGCCAGGTACAGGTCGCTACAGACAGCTAGAGTCGACCGTATTTTATGAAACTAACTGTATATGTAGTGTGTGGTCTGACTAACCGGTACATACTATGCCAATAAAAGCCTTTACTTACTTTAAGTTAAATGGTATACTCCATCCAGGATAAAAGAAATTGCATCTTTGGACACTTTGCTGGTGTTCTACACAGAGGTCATGATCGTGGGTTCGAACCCCAACTACATAAAGTCTCTGTGTCATTCTTTCCAATAGTAGGCAATCATGATGGCACTAGTGTGAACTCTAATTAGGCTCTTATGGCTACCCGGCTCAAAGACAATCAAGATGTTCAAAAAGACTTGACTTGAAGTTTCAAACAGGTTATTGAGAAGTGTTTATGCGCTCATTGCGTTGTATACATTTTACTTACTAGTCTGGTAAATCTTGCTTCTACAAAAATTTGCCTTAATTTCAGCAAGACTGTGAGTATGACAACATCGAAGTTCGCAGCGGTCTCGACGCGGAATCCAAACTGCACGGGACTTTCTGCGGATCTCAGATTCCACAACCGATAACATCAGAGGGCAACATGCTGCGAATAACTTTTGGGACTGACAACACCGTCCAAAAGACTGGCTTTTCTGCTGTCTACTTCATGGGTATGGGTATATATAAGAAAGTCTCAAGATTGGCCTTATAGCCTTTGCAGATGGTCATCCATCTACTGGATGTTAAGATGTAGACTGAAATTTTACGTCCATGATATTATTGTTGCATCTATACAACAGAAAATGCAAGCAGAAGTGTTGTAGTCTACTGATTACACCTTCCACATTTTAGATGTTTGTATTTTGGCTTTGAATATTTTGATGAATAGATTTTGCAGCTGGAAAGATTGTCACAGACAATGGTGATTTGAAATGCTAGCCATAATACAATGTAGAGAAAGGAAGAAATGTAGTGATGGTTAGAGAATGTACATTAGTCTATTATTAAGCAAACGTGTTGGTGGTAATTTATATGCCTTGATTATCAATTTTACATCTTTACCTCTATCTAACCAGACATGGATGAATGTGCCATTGACAATGGAGGATGCCAGCATATTTGCAAGAACACCGTTGGAAGTTACCAATGCGCTTGTCACAATGGATTCACCCTCCATGATAACAAACATGACTGCAAAGAAGGAGGATGTCAGTATGATCTGAAGAGCCCTTTGGGCGAAGTGAGCAGCCCTAACTGGCCAAACTTCTATCCGAGCAGAAAGGACTGCACGTGGCATTTCACCTCCACCGCAGGACACAGGGTCAAGCTGGTATGGCTGTTTGCTGTAGCATTTCTATATAAATAATTGGATTTATAATTGAAAATTGCAATATCATTTCTAGATGTTAAAGTCATATTTTAGTCTCCATGACAACCACATACTTTATTCTTCATAAACTTGCTATGTTTTATGAACATGATTAAGTACTGACCATAATTACAAGGTGCTACTCTGGCTGCCAGATCATCACTATAATTTACTATGTACATGTATTTCAAAGTGCTATGTATCATGTAATTCATGGTGACATTGATGACACATCCTTCTTATAATAGAGTAAAAATAACAGACGTATGCCACCAATAATGCTTTCAATTCATGGTTTTGCTTACGTTGATAACATATTATGGCTCATGCCCCGTGATATAAATATTTATACAACTTTACTATTCAGGTATTCAACGACTTTGACCTTGAACCCCACCATGAGTGCACTTACGACCACATCGAGGTGTTTGATGGTGATAGTGCCGATTCTCGCAGTCTTGGAAAGTTCTGTGGACCGAAACCTCCGGACACCATCATCGCATCAGCCAGTCGCATGTTTATGACATTTTATTCCGATGCATCAGTACAGAGGAAAGGGTTCCATGCCACCCATAGCACAGGTATGTAACCATAATCATATATGATAATGCTACTTCAGTAAATGACAATGAACTGCAGCATATTGAGCATAATAGCCAGTAATTCATTCAGGAGAGCTGACATCAGCTGGTGTCATGCCAACATGTCAAATTGCTAAAGTTTATACCTAGAATGACCTAAGAGGTTGTAATAAACACACAGCCTGTAACCATATGCTAGTGTGGTATCTTTGGTGATGCAGAAAACTATTTAAGTTTGTTATACTGATGATCATATCATTTTTAATGTTACAACTTTGAGGACATTAGACAGTGTCACCAGTAACAACCTTAAGTGCTTTACTAACACACTTTTCCTTGTTTTCCTTGTTTTAGCTTGTGGAGGAAAACTTTCCGCATCGAGTGGGGCAAAGTACCTTTATTCGCATGCCAAATATGGGGACCACAATTACGACAACAAGGAGGAATGCGATTGGTTGATTGAAGCTGAGGAACCTGACCACCGAGTCCGCTTCAAGTTCATC
The DNA here is from genome assembly GCA_932294295.1 of Alitta virens. Classification (NCBI taxonomy): domain Eukaryota; kingdom Metazoa; phylum Annelida; class Polychaeta; order Phyllodocida; family Nereididae; genus Alitta; species Alitta virens. The sequence continues at coordinate 10,861,206 of OW028575.1, read as the reverse complement.
ACATTTGAGATTGAGGATGAAACTGACTGTGGGTAAGTTCAAGAAGGAATCAATAAAAGTAAATAATCTCAGACGAAGAAAGTCTGAATGGACCAGTCACCTTACCATGAATACTTACGTTTTCGCAAAGTCAACCAATGAATCTGTATCCATCTAAAAAATTTGCCTTGCTTTTCTATTTGATTTTACCATTTTCTTTGATTATACTTTTCTAATTGCAGATATGACTATGTGGAACTGTACGATGGCAGAGATTCTTCTGCTCCAAAGATGGGACGGTTCTGTGGAAGTCAGGTCAGTTTAGTGTTTTGCTGGAAATTTTTTGGAAATTGAAGCTCTCATTGATAGACAGCATACATTTTGTTCTACTGATCTTGACCTTGGTTACTTTTTATGACCACTAGCCAAAGGTAACCCCAAGCACTAAGTAACTTCAGAGGAGGGGTCTGTGCCTTAGCTAGATCACCTGCTGGTAGTAGAAGGTTCAAGGCCGTAGCCAACATGAGTATGAGGCAGAGGAGGCCACGCCTTGTCTGGTGTTGGTCAATTTTCCTTTTTTGCCATGTCAAGACATTAACACAGTCCTGGGAAACTCTAACACAAACTACTATCATGGAGTTCTCCTCATCTGATTTCAGCCTCTGGCTACAGCCCTGTCTTCCAAAAGACTTTGGACATGACAAATGGAAATAATGTAATTCATAAAGATACTTATCTCTTTACAGGTTCCAAGGCTTGATTTCATCTCCTCAGGAATGTACTTGATGGTTCGGTTCAAGACAGATGACACAATCAACTGGAAAGGTTTCTCTGCGGCATTTGTTCTGGCCAGTCCAGATGCTCAACCCATCACCATGGAGCACACGATTAGCCCTCGACGGTACGACCCAGAATTCATCCACAAACCAAAAGGAAAAAAGTACACGGGGAAAGAGGACCCTGGATCAATTCCCATTGATACCCAATGATAGCATGAGATGGGACTTTGTCTTGTCTTAATGTACAGTTAATATCAACTAATTTGTAGTAAAAAGCGCATATACCTGAAAGATCAAGTGATTGACATTTGGTCGACTAAGGAACACATGTGAATAATGCACAAGCCATCACTCCAAAGTACTATTGACAAATTATATAAGATTAATTATACTAAACAATCATTATTGAACAATCCTTTTGGGATAGTACTATTGAAAAATCCTGTTGGACTCAATGACTAGTCAAATAGTACACAGATTTCCACATTATCACTCCAGACTCTAAGGTGCTAGCTGGACTAGAGTTTATCATATCCGGTTCCGGCATCTCCACGGCAGATCTGAGGAAGGGTATGCGTGTAAGATACCTAATCCTTCAGAACATTTTAAAAGTTGAATCAAGTCCCATGGCTTATCTGGGGCTGTAGACAGCTGTATGTGTTCTCACATCTAGTCCACCCATGGATCTGCATTAGAAGAAGAATCATGAATCAAATAAGTAGAAATTGATACATATGTGATTGGAGGTAAACGTGTGGTTTTGATTAGTGACAATGTTACAGAATGTGGCACAGAATTTTCTAAATAACTTGTACTGGTATTATATGTAAAAATTCTGTGCTTAAAATTTTTCAGAGTACTGCATTTGCTCGATTATAATTTAAAAAAACTATGTCTCACACATCGGTGTTATTTAGACATAGGTTGTGCTGTAACCTAAAAAATTTGATGTTGCAAAATCATCTAAATTAACAAACGCCTGATCTTATAATAGAGCAAATACGGTACTAATTTTGTCAGTTTCCTTTACTCAGATGAGTGATTGTAAATCCCTCTTGCAAGGGAATACTCTTGTAGAGAAGTAATAATTAAATTTAACGTTTGTAGATCTCATAAGTTTCCAAGTCATTTTGTAGCAGTTGAATGTCACGTTAGTCCATAGAAAACCAGTATTCCTGTAGAGTGCTGAGGTGTGTGAATATGCTTGTTAACCAAATACCCTTCACCTTGTGTGCACCGATACCAAATAGTTTTAATGCACAATTTGAATGTTTATACATTGATGCTGTTCTCATTATTTAATGCGTTAAATTTTAAAGGATTTAAGAAAATTTTATTCCAACCAATGTCTTAGCCAGCTTTGAGGTACTATTATATCTGCAATTTAACAAATTCTAATTAATATTTAGCTTTCTTAACAATTTGTCGTCAAATAGTTGAATATTTGAATGTGTGGCTGAATACAGATTATGCCAGATCGGGTTGACCTCGTGCCAACATTGGTCATCATCGGCCAATGTTGTGTCAGTGTTGCGCCAATGTTGTGCCAATATTGTGCCAATTTTGCACCAATGTTGTACCAATGTTGTGCGAATGTTGCACCAATGTTGCTCAGATTATGTCAAGCCGATGTAGCATGTTATCTGCGTATGACGCAAAAATTCCCAAGAAACACTGTATTTTATTTGAATATTATTCAAATTATAAACTTATGGTAACTTATATTTTAATTTTGTGTATAATATTAACTTTGAAATAATGAATGGCTATTTTTATTTTGTGTGTTGGGTGGTCCTGACATCTGATTTTTTTTAATATTTTTTTTGCTGAATGGTAGGTTCACTGTGTAACTGGCCATCATATGTATATTGTATATTACATAGTGTGTATAATCTCATTTAACAGTGATGCCATTTTCGAAGTGTCACTAATTTATTATGAATGAAAATTTCATGTATGAATTATTAATCATGCTGTGTATGACAATATCCAAATACCTCATAATGACAATGTATTTTGAATATTTGTATTAGGTTGCCATGGTTTTAATGTTGCATATAACAAATGCATTATCATTATGCATAACATTAATTGGTTAACCTGCATAAATACATATGAAAAACCTGTACTATAAAAATAAGATGTATATTCTGTATATGTATTACAATAAGTGTGTATTTATGTATAGTATGCCATAAGCATTTTGAGTTAACTCATATTATAGCTTGTGTTTACATTGATTTTATTATTTATGCAAAATATTCATATCTTAAATTGAATGCGTAAATATCAAACCTGTCTCAATGTCATTATGTCGTTATATATATAAGACATTTTTATAAGTGTATATTATAATAAAAATGTACAACAAGAGATATCAGAAGTGTTTAATTAATATGTTATTTAATATATATAACCAAAATATGTCTGCCTCATGAATAGTCTAAAAACATTTAAAACAAAGGCGTATAAAACAGAAATATATAAAAATAAGGTTCATAAAATAGTTCAACTAAAATGTGGCGTTTCAAGGCATATTTAAAACCAATCAGGTTGTTTACATCCTTTAAACTTGATGGCAACAAATTTCATAAGATAGCACCAACATAACCAAACATGTGGCACATATACATTCATGGGGTGGCTTCTGGTATTGATACCATTGACATCAATAGGTAGGGGCCAGCCCATGTATGCACTTAAACATTAGAGTGGTAGTGAAATACTGACATCTTTGTTTGACATTCATCCATTTTAAGCTTTTTAAAATATCAAGACCTCTTGAGTTTACATAATCAAAGTTATTAGTAACCAACCTTGCAGCATAATTCTGTAACCTCTGTATCTTATTAATATTATAATTACTCGTTTGACCCCAAACACTTATTGCATAATCAATACATGGCTGAACTGCTGTTGAATATATTTTACACATCACTTGAGATGACACAGTACCTTTCAGTCTGCGTAATCTATTCAATTTGGCTGCAACATTACTATAACGTTTGTTAACATAAACAATCAGAAACATTTTTCCTCCTAGACGATAATAGCATGACTTCTCTTTTGGAGATATTAACACGCAGTTTGTTGTTTTTGTGCCAATCGTTGAGTTACACACATTTGTAACTTTCCTTCAACTTCCTTCGCAGAGGTACCATGACAATAAACAATTGTGTCATCAGCATATAGATTGCATACTCCCACATTTGAATTTTGGTTGATATCATTAACAAATAACATAAACAATATTGGCCCGAGCACTGATCCCTGGGGGACACCAATAGTAACATTATTCTTTTGTGACAGTTCTTGATTATGAAAAACAACTTGAGATCTGTCATCCAGATAGTCTGAAAACCACTCATACTCAATATCAGAGATACCATAATAACCAAATTATGATTTGATTATAGATGTCTGAACTCAGTTCCTAGGTTCCAGTTCCTAGTTAGTTCCTAGATAGTTCCTAGTTAGTTCCTACATGTTTTTTACCTAGTTCCTATAGTTCCTAGATAGTTCCTAGATAGTTCCTACATAGTTTCTATGTAGTTCCTACGTAGTTCCTAGAAGTTTAGAACCTAGTTCCTAGATAGTTCCTATTTATTATTGTGGAAATTGAGAATTGTCGACCAATTTTTTTTTCTAGCAAACAAGACCCATGGTCTCTATTAATTTTTTATTGCTATTTATGTCATATCTTCCCTAGTAAAATAGTCTCTGATCTAAAATTGTATGCAGCAAACAATGCCAATGGTCTATATTTTTCTGAGATACAAATGTCTAGGAACTGGATAGTTATCTTTGCAGTAAGCACCAATGTTTTGGTGAGACTCAATAACTAAGGGAATAGGTTATCCAATGAATAAACTATCTTCTATATGCTACTATTCTATATACCCAGTTCCTAGACATTTATGTTATATTTTAGCTAATGGAAAAATAATCTCTGTCACAAAAATGTAACTGGATAGTTATCTAGTATGCAGAAACAACCAATGTTTGGTAGGACTCAATAGATAAGATAATAGGAACTAATTAGGAACTGTCTAGGAACTAATTAGGAACTATGTAAGAACTATCTAGGAGCTATGTAGGAACTGTGTAGGAAAAATCTAGGAACTATCATAGGAATTATCTAGGAACTGTAGGAACTGTCTAGGAACTATTTAGGAATTACCTAGGAACTATCTTGGAACTATCTAGGAACTATCTAGGAACTAACTAGGAACTAGGTTCAAAAACTGTAGGAACTATCTAGGAACTATGTAGGAATTACCTAGGAACTATCTAGGAACTAACTAGGAACTATCTAGGAACTAACTAGGAACTAGGTTCAAAAACTGTAGGGGGAACTAACTAGGGAACTATCTAGGAACTGGAACCTAGGAACTGAGTTCAGATATCTTTTAAAAATGTTTTTTTATTTATTTTTTATTTGTAGTAAATATACAATACTACTCAAAAGAACCCAGTCGTGATATTGTTTGGCCTTAGGCATTGAATTGGATGAGCTAACCAACATCGTTGTTTGAACTATACAACCATTGTCGAAAAACAAACATTATCTTGGCGGATTTAAAAAGTTTTGGATAGACACCAGCTAAACAATCATTTCTCTGAAACAGAAAATCTATGATTGTACCCAGAATATATATAGAAGTATGACTTCACAAACATTTAATATGGTGGTCTTAATGGAGTTCTAATATACTTTGTAGTTTATACACTCCTGGGGAAAAAAATGGACCAAGTCCATTTAGCATTCAAAATCGGCCCAGCAATGTGCGAAAAGGGCTTTTGCACACCCCTTGAAATACTGTTTCCATATTTATAAAAATGTAGCAATCCAGGAAGATGCTTTTATTAGCTGAATAGCAAAAGGTGACAATAAAGGGTTTTAGACAGACTCCACTGTGTCTCCACAACTCAGTTTATCTTGGCTTGGACAGAGGGCAAATCTAAACTGCTTAGGATGTTAAAGGGCACACGACTAAGACAGGCTAGTAAAGGGAAAGAAATTCGGGTGTGAAATTTCACAAAAAAAGTGCGTAATTTAATTACGCAAAGATAGTGTGAAATTTCACAACGTGCGTAACTTTACACTTAAAGGCTTAAAATTACTTTCACAAAGCTTTAAAACAAAATGGAGGACGAGCACCGTAGTGACATACTCATCTCAATATATTTTGCGCTTGGAATAAAATCCTACAGTTTTTGGCTGACCATGGTTTCATATTTAGAGAATTTTGAAGCGAAAACTAGCAAAGATGAATCTATATGGGAGGAAGAACTATTCTAATATCACTGATGTAGCCATGTTTATGAAAAGGTCTCACAGCCTGGCTTTTGCAGTGGCTATACAGAAAATGTATAAATAACGGATTTGTAATTGCCAGGAAACGACATTTTTGGAATTTAGCTGTTCACAACTGAGTGGGAGGAACAGTATTTCAAGGTTGGCCAAAATCCCTTATCGCAAAACCTTCAAGCATTCTGTTGCACTTACAGACTTGAACATACTGATAAATATATATTTCTAGCTGTCTGTCTAGCTGTCTGTCCTTTCAAATATCTTGTCAGGAAAAAAAAAAGAAATTTCCGGTCAAAATTAAAGACTTTTGTTTTGTGTCATTAATTTCAACATTTCGATGGACTATGGTTAGTTTTGATTAGTTTGAATTTCTTTGGCTTCAGATGAATTGGACATAACAAACACTCATTTAACGAATGAGTGAATATAACCAATTTAAGCTTTTATTTTATTTCTCATAAATAGGCCTATTAAAAAATATTAGACAATGAGACATTTCAATCAAACAATTGGTTGTTAAAAGAAGTCAATTGTATGAATTAACCAAATGTAGACAGAAGACACACCTGCAAGACTTCGAGAATTTTATTTTAAACAGTCCCCAAGTCACGAACCACACGTGCTGGCTTTCTTTGCATGATGTGCGTCATTACGTAGGTTACGGCGTCGCTGGAAGAATAGCCTGGAAGAAGGGAGTGGGTAACCAACTCAAGCATAAAGCCAGCGACCTCTTTTCCATAATATCTATACAGGAAACATTTCATTGGACAACTGGAAAAAGGTTAGAAATTGTTTTACCTTCATTATATCCATATTTAAAATTTAGTCATAAACTTAAGGGGTACCCACTGACTCACAAGTGTGTTTAGTGGTAATACTGACTACTCTGTAGAACGTCTGTCATTATGGTAATTTAGACGAATGTGACCAATATATATAGTTAGCTGTAAACAAACGTTTGGCAAAGAACTAACACATCCTAAGAGGTAGGACCCCATTAAATGCACGTGATCATACTGACTATATAGTTGTACCTTAGCCATGTATATGACGGTGATAATGATTAGTCATTTTGACGAAGAATTACTACATATACATATAATTTTAATTTTTGACTGTATTATTTCAAATATGACATATTTGTCTCAATCATCAATACATTATTCAACAGAAAATTTCGCAAAACATGAGATATAGGGTTTTTAGAGATGTATATTGAATTAGAAAGTAATAAATTTGACATATACTTCACGTAATTTTCAGCTGTCCTATATTATTAATTTATGATAATTTCCCTGTTTTCTATGTATTGCTCTTGGTAAAGGCATATACATCATCATGATCTCATCATGATGTCGCCCTCCAGTAAGCTAGGAGTAGACAGAATTAGCTAGCTTTAGCTTCAGCCAGGAATTGGTGGCTACATCAATTCAATTTACATTCAAATTCTTTCATTTAACAAAATAGCTATGGCAGCCATATGGCATATAAGTTTTTTATAACATGATTATAAAAAAAATGCATTGTCAAAGATTATATTAATTACAGGTCAGTACTGTTAGATAATCCGTTTTCCATTACTAAAAAGTAGGCTAATACTACAAACATCTGTCAAGTGTCGGCCATATTTTACGAAACTAATTGTAATGCTTTTATTGTGATGTATTCCTGATGTATTCCTGTGTTCATCTTTTGCAATTTGGAACTTGTGGTCTAAATGAATAATTAAATTAATAGTTAAATAGTTTAAATCTATAGTTACTTGCCTGGATTTAAATAACTGACTTAGTCTATCAGGCATGGAACTTTAGAAGATTTTGTATACTCAATGAAACAGTTTGTGCAGCACTTGATTGCAAGATTTTTACTCTGAAACACAAGATGTTGCCTAAATAATTATGTCAGTGGACCTTCAATAATAGTTAAAGAAGGATTTTATATTTGATTTTAAAAAGAGCACTACAATATGAAAATAATTGTCTTTATTGACTATTTGTATTTTCCTTGGCAGATTCAATTATTAAAAATTTTAAAGAGTTCAAGAATTGTGCCTGATCGTGGTGCAGCTGCATTTTAAGCTTTTCCAAGGGGGAAAAAAAAGTACAGCGAAAATTTAAAAGCAATGCAGAATTTATAAAATTATCCATTACTATTATAATAGTATTTATTGACCATCAAATGCGTCATTCTTAACATCCGGGATAACCAAGGCAACCACAAACCCACATTACGTAATTAACCAATCCCATAATGCTTGTCTTTGGGGTGTTGAAGTTAATGACTCACAAACAATCGTGTCCTCTTGTGTAATATAGATGGCGCTGGAATGCCGCGCAATATTTTCCTTATTTGCATGAACATGATTTTTCTGAATGGCATGAGACATGATAAGTGAAGAAAGTAGGTGCATGATGCTGTCATTTTAATCTACATAGCCCCTTCCTCCTTCAAATATTGACCCCCCCCCCCCCCATGTCAGCAAATAATCTCGTTTTGGTCATGTGAGCAGTTGAGCGAGGCTAAAATAGGACGCAAAACTCACCCCAAAGACCACACACTTAAGATCTGCTCACACTTGAAAATACTTTATTTTGAGAGGAAAGGATTGCAGGTAAGGATGAAAAATTCACATTAATTAGACTTTAAACATTTCAAAACGGTCGATGTATATCTTTTTAAAGGAAGATTCTTATGTTTTTTAAATATCTTCAGATTTGTGGCCAGATATTATTGCATCATCACTTGTAAGCGACTAGGCATAATATAGTTATTCAAAAGGCCATTTTCGTTCTTGTTCCCCATCATATTGATACTGCCTGTAAAATTAATCTCCATATGGACTTACTGAATAAGGAATATATTGCGTACAACATGTACTGTTCCGCATTCATACGCTGGTAAAAAAAGAAACTTATTATTGCATGATAATTAAAGAGAATAGACATTAAAATCAATTACAAAAAAAAAAAAACTTGCAAATTAAAGACGCAAGAAAAGCCATTTCTTTGCAGATACATAGATCTTATATTTTTGCAGCTATACTTGATTTCACAATGTTAGATCATGGAAGGATTTGGGTCAGATATTGCACATGATATGATCTACAAATGTAGGCTATATAATGTCAAGGACTAGATTGGGACATGGGGCCTGACGTTGGTCATCAAACCAATGTGCAAGCTACAGCCGTGACCAAAAGTTTCAGACACTTTAAAACACTTAAATTTTGGAGATCTGTGAAGTCAGCTACCTGGCGCTGGCTACTTGGCGTTTACTTGAACTTGTCATATGTTAAGAAATTATAAAGCAGCCACAGTAAATTTCATTTCACTTCATTAATGCATTAAACCCTATCTACTTGAGAAAAATTGGCTGAAAGTTGGTTTTCGGCCAACCAACAAAACATCCTTCCAAAACTAGTTCTAAGGACCCCAGAAACAATATTCAAGCATTAGAACTAAGTTTCATTGCTTAATTTTTGCATACAAGCCCATTTACTTGAAAAAAAATTCCATTTACTTGACCGTAAGCCAACTTTCTGTCAAGTAAATGGAATTTTTCTCAAGTAAATGGGCTTGTATACAAAAATGAAGCAATGAAACTTGAATATTGTTTCTGGGGTCCTTAGAATTAGTTTTGGAAGGATGGTTGGTTGGTTGGCTGTTGGCCGAAAACCAACTTTTGGTCAAGTAAATGGAATTCTTTCTCAAGTAAATGGGCTTGTATGCAAAAAGAAAGCAATGAAACTTAGTTCTAATGCTTGAATATTGTTTCTGGGGTCCTTAGAACTAGTTTTGGAAGGATGTTTTGTTGGTTGGCTGTTGGCCGAAAACCAACTTTCAGCCAATTTTTCTCAAGTAGATAGGGTTTAATGCATTAATGAATTGAAATGAAATTTACTGTGGCTGCTTTATAATTTCTTAACATATGACAAGTTCAAGTAAACGCCAGGTAGCCAGCGCCAAGTAGCTATCTTCAAGGCCACTCAAGTAAATGCCAAGTAGCCAGCGCCAGGTAGCTGACTTCACAGATCTAAATTTTGGTATTGTTTCATACTTTACAGGACTTTTTCTTGAATTACTTTATTTTGGGATCACTTTATTGTCTTGAAAATACAATTGCACAATAACCACGTCAAGATATAAATAAAGTTACAGATGGCTGGTCAGAGGGAAGAGCCTCATTTTTCACATTTTGCTGGCAGGAGTTGAGTGAAGAGCCACAAGGTTCTGGATGAGTTAGTCCCTTGTGACCTAAAAATAGTCAAAGTCATCCATTTTTGAACTCATTCATGGTCTTTCTCTAAGTTATATTACCAGCAGTTCCATGATAGCATCAATAGTCCTGAAGTTATCATGTCTATAAGTGTGGTTGACAGATAGGCAGAATGACTAAAGGAAGGGACAAACTGACTGAAATGCAGACCATCGCAATACCCTAGGTCATATACAGCTGTGATTTAAGATTTTAAAAAGTGCCATAGTCACCATCTATAGTAAGTGTCTGAAAACTTATGGCCACCACTGAAGGAGTAGGCAGAAGTGACTGGCTTAAGCCAGTTATAGTTACAGCCAGGAATAGGTTGCTACAGTTGTCTAGAGTCGACCATATTTTATGAAACTAACCGTATCTCACACCTATGGAAAATCTTGGATGAACTCCAACGTCTGATCCTCCGAACCTGGTAAATGGTAGACGTAGTTTTGGTGCTGGGCTTTACGAGTATTTCTGCACCTGATGGGCTAATTAGTTCAGGCAGGGACAATGGCAATGAGATGAAGGATGAAACAGCCATCCTAGGCTCAACCAGGAATTAAACCTGGGGCCAAGTGGTTGGAAGCCCAGCGCTACCACCGTGCAACGCGGTAAATGACAGGTGGTGGTGGATTAGGGCTTTACGTCCTGTATTTCTGCACCTGATGGGCTGATTAGTTTAGGCAGGGACAATGGCAATGAGATGAAGGATGAAACAGCCATCCTAGGCTCAACCAGGAATTGAACTGGGGCCCAGTGGTTGGAAGCCCAGCGCTACCACCGTGCTAGGCGGTAAATGACAGGTGGTGGTGGATTAGGGCTTTACGTCCTGTATTTCTGCACCTGATGGGCTGATTAGTTTAGGCAGGGACAATGGCAATGAGATGAAGGATGAAACCACCATCCTAGGCTCAACCAGGAATTAAACCTGGGGCCCAGTGGTTGGAAGCCCAGCGCTACCACCATGCTAGGCCCCTCTCCTGGTAAATGACAGGAACTTATCATGAAGTGCTGCACCGCAATGCTCATTATCCTTGTTTGTTATATTTTTCAGTTTGTCCTCACGATGACTTTGATCCAAGTGCTGGCGGTAGTGTCTCTATTGCTATGTCTTGCCACAGGGCAGAACATTCTGGGCAAAGCAGGGGTTGTATCTACATATAAAGGAACTGTCGGCGGGGGCAAGCCATGCTACTTCCCATTTATGTTCAAAGGCAAGATTTACAGCTCTTGCATCATGGCTGAACACGACAAACCTTGGTGTGCAACAACAAGCAATTATGACGTAGACAAGTTGTGGGGAAATTGTGTTGACATTTTACAAACTGCAGGTCAATATTTTGAACTATTTTCTACTTTCAAATTATCAATTACTCTATAATTTTTGTAAATATTATACAATGAGAAAATCACTTTATTCTTTTATTCATATATTTAAGAACATATTTTGTAAGGGTGAATCACTCAGTAAATGTACTGTTTTTAGTAAGAACATTAAAAAGAACATAATTTATGCCAGTTAAGTCCTTTCATAATACCTCAAGGAACAGTTCTGTTATTCTAGGGAATGCTTGTAGATTCTAAAATCGAAACAGAACATATCCATACTGCAACCACCTTGCCTACATGGAACTTCTCTTTAGCTCAATTGGTTAGAATAAGATATGTTGTACTGTACTTGAGTATATCTTTCTTTTACCAGTGATAGCAGCCAAGAGCAATGGCGGATCCAGCCACTGCATCTTCCCCTTTATTTACAATGGAGTCAACCATACTGAATGCATCTATAGGGCCGACGCCAGACCCTGGTGTGCTACAACTGCCAATTATGACACAGATCAGATGAGGGGTGATTGCCAGATCTACACTGTCAAAGGTGAATGTTCATTTGACTTAGTTAATGTCCATTAAGTTTTATGACTGACAGCTGACAGCTTTAAAAAGCGTTAATGTGTGGAAGTCTTAACTAAATATCAATAAGTGACCCAGCAAAATAGATTTGATGTTCATATTCTTGCGCTGAAACATTATTTTGGTTAAGAAGTAACATTGACCATGGCTGGCTTATTTTTCTAGTCAAAAAAATGTCGGGACTAAATGTAGCTTGCAATAGAATCTTTTCACTGAACAGCCCTGAATTCAGCAAGACATAAGTCTTTCCTCTCCTCTTATTACACATTTTGCTTTTCAGACACAGTAGGTAATAACTAACTGATTCCATAAATGTAACTTTCTCAGAAAAATACCAAAAATCAACTAAAGGATAAAGTGTCAAATATACATTAAAAATACTGCTGCTTTGATGCACTTTGCCTCAGCCAATCACAGCCAATGGCGGGAATGTTTTCAGCCAATAGAATTGCAGTATTCTGTTTTAGCCACCTGGTGGAAATACAGAGAACCTTACGTGAAAATCCACTATATACGTTTTGGTATAATCTCCATATTTCAGACATACAAACTTTTGGAGGCACCGCAGCTGGTCAATCTTGTGCCTTGCCCTACTTATATAACGGTGCCTACAAGTATGGCTGCATAATGAACGATTTCAATCGTCTATGGTGTTCAACAACTGAAAATTATGACAGCGACAGAAAATGGGGAATCTGTGTGGAGGACAGTCAAGTGGGTGAGGCAACAAGTTCAGATTTACTCTCAATTTAACCTTATTAATCACATAATAACATGTAAGCTCATTTATCACCCATTTAAGGCTCATTTATCACTCATTTAGGCATCAGGTGGCTCATACTTATCACCCATTTCAGGCACATTTATCATACATTTTAAGCTTATCTATCATCAGATTTTATGTCATTTACCATAATTTTAGGCTTAAAATCACCTTTTGTTTCTCATTTGACATACCACCCGTTTTGCTCTAATTTATCAGCCATTTCAGCTGCAGTTGCCACTAATTTTAGGCTCATTTATCAGTTTTAGCTTGCTTTTTAATGATGTCACCCATTTCAGCACATTTACCATCCATTTTCAGCCCATTTATCATTCATTAGAAGTTCAATTATCACCATTTGATGCTTTATTTATCACATTTGAGGTTAATTTATCACCTATTCTGGGCTCATTTATCACTAATTTCAGGTTCATTTATCAACCACTTTACTTTGTATTTCAGTGGGTACAAAATTGGGAAATGCCAATGGCGCGAATTGTGTTTTTCCATTCATCTACGAGGGAGTTCTTCGATCGGGCTGTATCCCCGATGACAACCCCAAGCTCTGGTGTGCCACCACCGATAATTATGACGTAAGCAAACAATGGGGAAGGTGTATATTGTACAGCCCTGTAGGTCAGTACATTTTTTTATTTATAGATAAATAAACCTAAAATTAATAAATAATATGTATCTGTAAATGCCATCGAGTGGCTCGCGCGAGCATGATCGATTCAATTTTTATATATGTAATAAACATTGATAATCATCAGTATATAATTATTCCCCCCCCCCCCCCCCCCAATCACACAGACTTCCAATTCATTCTCCAATCTTCATCATCACCATGTTTATATAGTTTGCACAGACTTATACATGCATACAATATTTTACTACTACTACTACTTTTACTACTACAATTAGTATCCAATGCTTTTTTATTAAAAAAAAAATTTCCCTCCCTTTTTTTTCCTTAATTCCCTATTTTCCTATATTATAACGCTTGTCTTTTCGTCATTATTCTATTACTATCATTATTATTAGTAGTATTAGTATTTTAATTTTTTGTTTTGTATGTGCTCACGACAAGCATTTGCTTCCTGGCACATGCAGATTGATTAGTAAATTGTATATTCTTGATCAATGTGAAAAATAAACTCAAACTCAAAGATCATTTGTCATGGTGGGTTCCACTTTAACATAAACACTATTTCTAGGCACCGTTAGTATTGTTACAGTCAGGCAAACAAGTTTTCGCCAAGTTTGAAGCTGGATCTGTACCCGTTACGAAATTATGGAGAGCATTATTTTGGAAGGGACGATGTAAAGAGGTGATGATGTAATCTCGTTCTGGTCCATTTGTCAAAAGGGCGATGTTAGAACCATTTGCCAAAGGGTTACATGTATTTTTGAAATTTTGGGACACTTCCGGTTCGGCATGACCACTGTGTAGACTCGTTCCTGTCTATGGGAAGTGAGGTCCGCTCATATGATCATATTAAATGTTGTTCTGAACAAACCAAATGGCAGCAATTAGCTGAATAACTAAGTGACAATGTGCAGTTATAATACAAATGGGGAGTGGGAGGCTGACACCAATGATGGTTAATGGGCCCTTTATCAATTATAATTAGTTTGACTTACCTGAGTTATTCATTACCCACGAGACTAAACAAATTATAGGTGGCAAACAGATTTGAAATGAAATACGTGGCCAAATGTGCCACGTGCGTTTTCCATCAGAAAGATAATTGCACGGAAAACGCATGGTTTTTAGCTAATTATAATGAAGCAAAAACCATGCGTTTATCCAAACGCATGGAAAACGCACATGGCACAAATGGCCATGTAGGCTTAAAGGAAAACGTGAGTATTCTTCATACAGATTTTGTAAGCTGTCAGGGCTTTTATTACAAGGAGAATTAATGTACATGAATAAAATATGGGACATGAAGTCATTTTGCACCACCATCGTGTGGGCAACGTTCATTGCCTTTAATTCATCACTCTTGGTCAAAATGATGGAATATTTTGAGTTTTCAGGGACTTTAAACTTATGGCTATATATTTTGCCTTTAAATAGCGAGAAAAGCTATGAAATTTTTATGAATATGACTCACAAACATTGTACATCAGAGCATTGATTGAGGGCATTGTTTTCTATTATTTTAAGTGAAATTTCAAATATAGTGTAGTTTGGAGGAAATAACAGTCTGATTCTGTTCGGCTTTAACAGCGTATGTTATATTACTTTTATATGAAGAGTTTATAAGGAAAGCATTTCGATATGAATGGAAAACACACATCCTTATTAATTCTTAGCACACATTATAATTAAAACACTTCATTTGGCAAATATAAAGGGAGTGGTCACTGTCTCAGATTTCGAGAGCAAATATTTTGCAACGAATTTTGCAATTTTTATAGGTCTGATTTCGGAAAAAAATCAGTAGTGCCATTATGTGGAAAATGCTGCTGAGTTGTGATGTGTTTGCCAGGAGGAAATATGCCAAATTATAAACGTGTTTGTCAGAGATGTGGTGGAGTCAAGAACTAAATTGAACGACAGATCTATAATTGCAGCTGTATTCCAAATGTTTTTTGTATTTAAAATATTTTTTCTCACCCATGGCATAATTGTATTTTGACATATTTTTCATCATCACATGTCATAATTTTTGTCGATATTATATCACCAACATTAAATTTCCTTAATCTTGGACTCGTTGGTATTCCCTTGAAATTGTGACTTTTTTAAGCATTTTTTTAGTTACAGCTCTGGGTTGAATATTTGCATGGGGACCTTTTGTATTGACAAATATGCCATACCTAGTCCCTTTCTTGAATACGATTATTTGTTAAAAAGATTTATGGCATGACTTGGCATTCTTCAACTCGAAATTTTTTAAAAAGGGGAGAGAAAAAGGTAGCAAGCTTGTTTTTTATGTCAAGAAATCAGGTAAGCAAATATTGGGAACTGGAATAGTAGGGTCGAAACCCACTCTTATGCTACAAAATTCAACAACAAAACAATAAATAAATGAAAGAAATGCAAATAAGAAATTAACAGCATTAAGAACAAATGCTTGGGACCTCAGAAAATGTTGAGCATGTCAGCATTATTTCAATTTCGGTCCTACTCAAGTGGCCTTATGTTAATGGAATTATAAAGTACGTAGTATGTGTAAACATTTTTTAAATTAGTATATCCTCAGTGAGCATGTACTTTTCAAAAGTAAATATTCATGATATTTAAAACTGCGCACTTAAACAGTGAGGATTCTTATGGGGAAAAAACCTAACGTAAGTTAGGTAAACAAAACAATCATGTCAGTACAACTATTCTTATATTTTCCATTTGCTGTAAATGCATTTACTCGTATGTCAGCTCAATATGAATAATAATTCTTATTTTCCATTTATGGTAAATTAAGATATTTACAATGCCAGAAACGATCTTATATACACCAGAGTTCCATTGTATCATAACTTTCATAAACGCTATCAGTCGAATTAATTATTTATTATTTACTCAAATGCATTTGTATGAGTAAAACGTCAGCACAACTGAAACAAAAGTAGGAACAATATATGCCTTACAATAGGTATGTACAAGTCTGTCTGTCGTACACATTGAAGTGACCTCTCAGTGTTTGCCAAGTTTGAAAATACCATGCAAAACCACGCAAACTAAATGGTAACATTATCCAAGCAAACAGCAATTCGAGTAACAGTGTGCAGTTGGAAGGTCATTCTTAAGCTCAGTGCCAGTGGTTCTTCATTGGTCAAACATTGATGACACTGGCTTGTGCACAGTTTGCATTTTGTGTTGACAAAGAGAAGCATTGAGGCTTCTTTTGTTGGTGCAAAGACATTCGACCTTCAATGTCATTCAAGGTCATACAATAACCAAACAAAAAGGCACAGTCGTGACACCTATGACTGTATGTGGAACCACTTCACTCTCAGAGAAATGCAAACAAGAAAGTAGGTATATGACATGGTTATGAAAAAAAATCAAATCTGTTTTTCTTTTGGTTGTTTTTGTAGTCTTAAAGCGAAATCATAAAAACGTACAGGAGCGGGGGGGGGGGGGGGGGGTGTATCCTTAAATATAACTTTGTCAGAATGAATCTTGTTGAAGCAAGTATAAATATTGTCATTATATATAAATTGACGAACACTGGTTTTCTCAGCCAATTGATCATAATGTCAATTGCTTACTTTGTACGTTTTGTCATTTGCCACCTAAATAACTTTTCAGAGAATAGTTTTTTGGTGGCATGTTCCTATCAAATTTCTCATTAATCGAATTTTTGGTCGTTTTAAAGATTTTATCATATGGGAATTTCGATCCTGGTACGATGAGGCACAGCGTCTCATGCTGACTATGCAAAATCTTTTCAACACGTTTTGACTTTTCGTGTGCAAACCTCATTTTGTGGAGGAGCCAGGGCACACTATTTTGACTTCGCAAATATCCCAACATGAATAAAAGCAAATACAACTTTATTCTGGGATATTTATATATAATATAATAAAATTATATATAAGCTGCCAGGCTAGTGGCTGTGGTCAGTGACCGCTGTCCACAAGAATTCTGCTTTGTACTTGGTTGTCTTTTTTTTAAAGTTTGGTCTTGACTAAAAGTAACAAACATACAAAATTGATTTGGTTTGATTTGACAGGGATCAAATCTACTATAATTTCGTGTAACAAGCTCCATGTCCATGATGAAATGTCAGTTACAAAGAAATAAATAGAAAAAGCTAAGCCTGGAATTCAAAACAGTGTAAATTCGACAAAATAATCAATTTAAAAAACAGTCTATGAAAATGTGTTATATCTTTTCTATCAACTTTTTAGGACTATGAAATCAATAATTTATGTTTATGAATTATATTGAAATGGGGAAATAATGTATACAATTTTTATTTTAATCCGGCGAGGACATTCATAAGCCTATAATATAGATATCTGTGAGTTGAATAAACGTCTGGTGGATACAAATGACATTTGTGCTCAATTATTTCAATGCTATTGTCATATGTTTACCAAGCTCCACCAATGGTTGACATGCAGTATGATTCCTAGCTTCCTTAATTCTGTCTGG
Source organism: Alitta virens (assembly GCA_932294295.1). Taxonomy (NCBI): domain Eukaryota; kingdom Metazoa; phylum Annelida; class Polychaeta; order Phyllodocida; family Nereididae; genus Alitta; species Alitta virens. The sequence goes on along the minus strand of OW028575.1, from coordinate 10,843,093 downwards.
CTGGTGTTTGATGTTTGATAATGAATTTATGACCCCTCGCTTGCATGGTACTAGATTTAAGTGGCTAATTCAAATTTGAAATTATTCGTATGAGGCAATGGCTTGGTCTGAATAGTGAGATATAGCGAGGGATAGACGTCCTTGTCTATGGATATGAATGTGGCGAGGGCGGGGGCCTAGCTCAGAGGTAGTGCTTGGGGCTTCCATCGCTGGGTCCCAGGTTCGATTCCTGGTCGAGCCTAAGTTGGATGGCTGTTTTATCCTTTGTCTCATTGTCGTGGTCTCTGCCTGTCCTAATTAGCCCAACTGGTGCAGAAATACAGGACGTATTTCTGCGCCTGATGGACTAATTATAGGGCAGGCAGGAAGCATGACAATGACGATGAAACAGCTATTCAACTTAGGCTCCACCGGGAATTGGACCCGGGACCCAGAGGTTGGCAGCCCAGCACGCTCTCACTGAGCTAGGACCCCAAGGACCCCATCCCTTCCTAGTCTATCTAAACTGCAGACCCAGTAGCATTGAGACATAGAAAATGGAAAATAGGCCTATAATCTCACGTGGTAATATGAATGAAGAATCTAATTTCTCTACCTTGTCATCACTGTTTTATTTTTTCGCAATGTTCAATTTCCCCGATAGCATTTCACATCCGCTAGATGTCGGCCCAATGTGGACATCGGGCTGACGTAGCACGTTATCAGGGTTTGTTTGTAGATAAATAGATAGACAGACAGATAGATAGATAAATAGATAGATATATAGATAGATAGATAGATAGATAGATATGAAAAATGCAGCCATCTAAGGCAAATACACAATGGTGTCAGTGGACACGATGATCTTGTTGTATCAGTGTACATTTAGTTCATGTGGCCAATAAATGAATTGAATTGAATTGCAGTGGCAACAAGGAATGGAAACAGTTTTGGCCGACAGTGCAACTTCCCTTTCAAGTTCGAGGGAACTGATTACTATGGTTGCATAACATCCAGCGGCAGAGGCAACCCCTGGTGTGGAACTCTCAGAGACTATGACGCAACTTTGGCTTGGGGAGAGTGTATCATCCCTAGTACAAGTGCGACTGGTAAGTACTTTTACATTTAATAAATTTTTACGCTCCAACTGTAATACTAGCGTAAAGGTAGGCAGTGTGCACTTGGTCACTTGAATTTGGCACCATATAACAACATCGAACAAAACCATCCCCTTATTTATGATATATACTTATAAATGATCAGTTCTGTTCCTGCCATGGGCTCGAATCCTGGTGGTGTGGGTGGATCAGGGTTTTACGTCCGTTATTTCTGCACCTAGCTGATGGGCTAATTAGGACAGGCAGGGACCATGGCAATGAGATGATGCTTGAAACAGCCATCCAACTTTGGCTCAACCGGGAATTGAAGAAGTGACCCAGTCCTTGGCCACTAGATAGTGGTATCTTTATAAGTTGGAAACAGTAACATTTTCTTACAAGTTCCTTAAAATAAGATTATATAGATTCATATACGACGTATACGTAGCTACATTAACTGATTAGATTACCACATTGCTTTACACTTTATCTAGTCTTCCTTTAGTTCCTTTTTCCATATGAAAGATTGGCCTATGAAAGATAAAAACGAATTTAAATCTTGAATTGAGTGCAAAAACCACACAATGAAATGTGCTCTCACTAGATTTAGGCGATCCCGGAGTTGACATGTCCTGGAATTTAAAAAAATCTTGATTCTCAACAAAATTTGCTGTGTTCACAAGTACAAGGTTTGCACTGTGGTTTTGATCTAATAAAAAAGCAAGATTCAAGAAGAAAAGTTTGTATGAGGAAGCCATGCATTTCACAGTTTGATTATGTAGATCTTCTGCCTACGTTTTCAAAGAGGACTACTTTTTGATTGTATATTTAAAGGAATTTTTAAATAGTTTTTATCATGCTGGAATTTATTTTGAGTTGAAAATACAGAACGAATGTGAGATGAATGTTTCGGGGAAAATCTAGAATAATATATGCTTGATTTTTGTTCACTGCCAAGTACGAAATTATTATATAATGTATTATATCCTCAAAAAAGTTTTTAAAAAATCCTTCATTTATACAGCAGGTATACACAGGTGAAATATGTCAACAATTCATGTCCAATGATGTTTTACATTTGGCCAAGTTGCCATTTAATTTAGAAATCTTCATTCTCAACAAAATTTGCTGTGTTCACAAGTACAAGGCTTGCACTGTGGTTTTGATCTAATAAAAAAGCAAGATTCAAGAAGAAAAGTTTGTATGAGGAAGCCATGCATTTCACAGTTTGATTATGTAGATCTTCTGCCTATAATCATATGATAAGCACACACGAAGTGTATGTCTGCCCTCCTGCCACTTCGAGTTATAACTGTTTCTGTTGACTTTAAAACGTCATATTAATTTTTTTGGAAAGGATACGATAAAACATTTATTATACATCTTTGACTGATTCCACCTCTTCAATCTGTTGAGCACTTCATGTGCATACGTGGGAACTTGGAAGATGGTCTTTAAAGAGCTCTGTATTTTCGAGTCTTTTAATTGACAGTTTCTGTTACGTTACTAAATTACTGCAGTTTGCATAAAAAGTATTGCATAAGTTGTGGAAAAAAAACCAGAGTCAATCTAGTTGAAGTTTCAAGGAAATGACCAAACCGGTTTTCAGAAAAGTATAAAATAATTTTATCTTTTATTTCTTGATCTTATGATAGGCAGATAGGTAGATATTTTATTGTTATAAATGTATGCATGTTTAATTTATGATCAATGTTAGTGGCCCTGCAACAATTTATGTGGCTGGCTCTTCAGTGACTACTACTACAACTTCAAAAAAAGCTGGCCTAATAATATTTCACATATGTTTCAAAAATGAAAAATTACAGTCATTCTAAATTCTTGTCTTTTTGCAGTTTACACATTCAGGGGCACCGCCAACGGAGCGAAGTGTAAATTTCCTTTTATTTTCAACGGTAAGACTTACTACAATTGCATAAGTGAGGATACAGAAGACCCCTGGTGTTCTACAACTACAAACTATGCTACAGACAAGCTGTGGGGATTCTGTATTAGCTACTAGCGGATTTTACGAGAACTAAATTGTGATATTTATGGACATTTAGCGCCACCTCCCGATAGATGGCTTATCTCCTTCACTGCTGAGTGCTCAATAGTCTTTCATGTAATAATATTTCGTTGCTGTATGTCTCAGTGTGAACAACAAAATTTTATTTAATAAAATCATCTGTGTTTTGTATGTGCGTTGTTTATATGCATTAATGCGAGCTAGCTATAGCTCTAATATCAGATTCAGATATTATTATCAAACGAGGCTTGTCAAATATATTTCTGCACTAGTGATGGTTAAAGAGCATATTAAATTTGGAATATTTTGTGCCTCATGGTATGACTTCGATTAAGCTCTACCAGTTTAATAAAGCTCACTGGAATCTACCAATTTTTGAAAACTTGCGTGTTGGGGTTTAAATTTTTTTGCACTAGATAGGACAGGCAGGTGCCAGGGCAATGAGGCGAATGGTGAAGCAACCTTCCAACATGGGCGGCTGGATTTGAACGCTGGACCCAGTGGTTGGCAACCCAGTGTGCTACCACTGAGCTGGACCCCTGCTTATGTATGAAAGTGCAGAACCCTCAGGCGACTGTGCTGCTTTGATTGTCATGGAAATACTTAATTCATGCAAGTGTACATTTTTGCCATGCATTTGTGAATTATGTCAAAAACGTACCTAAAGATTAGTAAAGAATCAATGTAAATTTTACTCATTTTAGTATCATTTTTGTCATTATAACAGAGTGGTATTCCTCTGTGGATGACACTGAAAAATCATTAGTTAGTGACCGAAATAAAACGGATCCGGAAAAGGAAAATGTCACTATCGTTCCAGTGCGGATTACTACCACGTGGTTGTGCAGCATCTTCCAACTCCACCTGGTGTTAAATGCACGTAAACCATCAGGTTTTGCTCTTGTCTATTGCAGACATTCTGGAATTGTCCACATCTATTAGTCACACATGGCACTCTGCATGATAATTATGCATCCATCTGACCGTGTCAATAGCAGCCATTTTTTAAATATGAGTTACCAAGACAGTGTGTATCAGTATGATAGCAGCATTGGCCCCTCGTCTGCCTAGTTGCATTGCAATCCCTCACAAGATTGATAATGTTTGCAGAGCTAGGTGCACAGCATGACGGTGGAGAAATTGTAAATAGTTTGGTAATGATTACTATCCATTTTAAATACATCATACTGAAATATATGTGAAAAGGGCTCTTATACAGCTTTCAATTACTGTTTATTATTAAATCAGTCAATATTGGGCAGTGCAGGATGAGGCTGTCCTGTCATTAGCCAAATTGCAAAAGTCTCGAAAATGGGTTTCAGTCTGACTTGACAAAGTTCATATTGATGAGGGCAGATCTAGTTAGGATGTCAGCTGATGTCATTGGCACATTCTGGTAGAGAGAAAAAATTGAACTGGAAGACAACATGAAAGCTCTACACTAATGTGCTAGACCTATTAGCAACTCAACTGCAGGCTCCCTGAGCCCATGCATCAGAGACCAAGATGGTTGGTATATTTGGTACTTTTTCAGTTCCAAAAGCATGGGAAGCTCAGGGGCGGATCCAAAAAATAGTTCACGGGGGAAGGGGGTGGTTGACAAATTTAATATATTTCGAGAACTACTGAAATTTTAATATTTTAATTAAAATGTACAAGGCCAAGGGGGGGGGGGGAGTTTCATCCTCTAAAGTCTGCTACTGTAGCTGTTACACAGTAACACACAAAATAAAATAAAGTGGTTGAATTTTGAATATGACTACTAGTGAGCAAACAAAAATATTTGCTGGACAATTTATTTTTTCGTGAATTCGAATGCGCTCTAATTTCTACATGAAACAAACTATCCAATAAACCTTAACAGAGTCTTATTTCAAAAAAAGAATAAGAAAAGTTAAACTTTTCTTCCTGTAGTGTTTCAGTTATAGATTAGTTCTAAATGAAGCAGCACTCCTCAACAGTCTTCTCTTTACTGAGAATGTCTGAGATGTTCGCATTTTCATTTCAGACTTAAAATGCCTTCCAAATGTCTTGGCCTACCTGAAAAATTACTCCTCGCTAGACTTTCCTTGTTATGAGTACCCTGATACTGTTGTAACATAGGCATACCATTCCGAAATATACCTACGGTGTGATTTGTTAATCAGTGAAGACGTATGGTAAAAAATGTAATGACATTTCATTACATTTAAGTAAAATCCCATATTACGTGCCTTTTGTTTCTAATTAAAATATGGCATTGAGACAATGTTACCAAATAAGCCATGGCACACCTATGTTATTGAGACAATTTATTGGAAAGTAGAAGTTTTCCAATTCGATGGTTGAAATATAACACCTGAAAATTTATGGATAAATGTTTTTCCTCCAATTTATCCTTGTAAAATGTAGGTGCCTTATGTAAAATGTGCTTATATGCATATCATGAATTGTGTGCTTGTTTTTATGAAAATAACATATTTTACATGAGAAATAATGCCTTATATGACAATGTATACCATCGATTTAAAATTAATAATGCATCTGTTCATCGGATGTATTGCATTGTTCAACTTAAATGCTTCAATTTGTATGAACTACAGCTTTTTAAACACTGGTAGAATATACGGATTCAATGCAAAACCTTATTCATGTCAATGTACGTGACCATGACATTGTACTGCTGTCCCCTCATTGTAGCTAAAGAGAACCATAGTGGCATCAGCAAAAAGCTATTTATATAATGACGAGTGTTACTCTTATGAAGGTTTGCAGGTCAAATACATCACTACATTCGTTCATCTTTATTAAATTCTACCAAAATATAACTCTGTCTATTTTCAATTACCACGTAAAATGTCCCTTGTATTTGTTCAGGTACATCATGCAAGTGTCTCATGATAATTGAGCGCAGTAGGGCAAGCCTGATATTGCAAAAAAATACATATGTAATTCCAATTTCGATGTTCATATTAAAATGTGTTAAGAACCGTTTACAACCTAGCTATCTAACGTGATGCAAATGGGAATTAATCAATTGGGTAGAGTTAACAAAACTGTGCTCCTTTGACAGACCTGCTCAGTCAGTAGCCTTTCTCAAGTCCCTATCTATGCATAGAGGGCATAAGTTCTTCCATTCGACAGTTCTCTTATGCAGTTTCTGAAACATTGAGTCCAGAACTTCAGTTTCCTGTTATATACTTAAGATTTGCCCTTCATGACATTATTCCACCAGAGAAAGACATAACCATTCTCTTTAGATGTAGCCTAGACCTGGACGTAATGTACTGAGTCAGATCAATGCCTTCTTTCGTTTAAAGAGACATAAAGGACAGAGTGGCATTTGTTTTTTCCATTGATTCGTAGTAAACAGCCTCTGGGAAAGAATGAAGAAGCTCACGCTGGTTTCGGCTGATCAAATGACTTCCAGCATATTCTGTTGTACCCTCTCAGGTTGCATGTCCGGCTGAACTATGTGCTGAAGCTCATTCGGTGAGCTAGCTAGCCCTCTGGCTTCGTGGGCATCGTGGCAACCCCGTCATGCAATCCTAAACGACACACAGAGTGGCTATCTCCACTGTACCCTAGCTGCCAGTTGCCATCAGTTTCCAATTTCTGTGCGTTCACTGCAGAGTAGATATATGTGGCGCCATCTATAGTTATAACGATCACGCACAAGAGGTCGCTGTTGTTGTACTACGTGTTGGCGCGCAATGGCCGCAAGGCATTGTAGTCTTATGAAATAATAATAAGGTGAAACAGAAAGCTGTGGTGTCATGAAATGGAAGGGCTCAGGTTGCATTTCTAACTAAATCCTGTTCACTAATGCTCCGGCGTAATGCACTAGTATAATGCACTGGCGCTTGTGTGTAAAGTGAGCATTTACTAGCACCCATTATGGCGTCATCTTCCGGGGATTTTCAGTCCTCTGTAAATTCTGCAGTGATAGCACCTGAGGTCAAGCAGTCTGAAAGAACAAGTTCACTTGCAGCAAGAAAAATGCGCATTTAACTGCCCTCTAACAATCCATAAAAACAACTCCTTTACATATTTCATGTGCTGAATTTGTTTTACAGGACATTTTAGCTTTTAGACACAGAAATATGGAAAGTGCTGTACACCTGCTCATTCAATGAAATTTTGGAAAAATGTCTCTGTTTAAGACTAGCTGTCATCATTCTTTAAAAGCACAGATAGCTAAGCATAATAAATGTACTTTCCTGTGTAATTCCTTTTCTGAAACCAAGCTGTCACACTGACCTTTTCATAATTCAACAAAACGATTTGATGAAACTGACAAAAAAACTGTCTTTTCTAAATCTTGCAAGAATGGGCAAAGACAATTTCCAATATTAATTTGTTTCTTGGCTATTTTAGCACCTTCTAAAGAAGTGAGATTTCACCAGTAGTATTTTCATTTTGGTAACATACCCCATATTATGACTACCTCAACATTGAGGGGGCCTAGCTCAAGGATAGTGCAGTGGGCTTCCAGCCACTGGGTCCTGGGTTCAATTCCTTGTCAAGCCTAAGTTGGATGGCTGTTTCATCCATAATCTCATTACCATGGTTCCTGCCTGTCCTAATTAGCTCATCAGGTGCAGAAATACAGGACGTAAAGCCCTAATCTAACCTCCCACCAGCTCACATTAAGAGTAAATGTCTTCAAAAAGTGGTCTTAATGGTGAGGTTTGGCTGCATTTATGAGTCCATTGCTAGGTGAAAAAGGACATAAGTTAACATCAGAGCTCTCGCTTCCAACTTTGTGCACTTAGGCCGTGCACTGGTTAATTAAGTTACAAGAACCCTGGGAGGCCTTGTCTGGCTTTTAGGACGGAGCACATCGATGCATAGCTTGTTCTGTGCACTTCGTTACTGCCAGGAGGTAAACGGAGGTCTGTATCATTAGTTAAACGTTGGCCATTAGAAAACTAGTGTCCAGATATCCTCAGTGACATAGGGCCTCAATGGGAGGAACATTTAGCTCATGCGACAAGTATCGGAGTGGCTAACGTAATACTGAGATGATAAGGTTTGTGTGACTGAGTCACAGAGGAGTTGAAATCAACAGGATTATCAATAGAAATGACCGAAAAAAAAAGATGCAATGAGGTTTTTAAGGGTACCCTATGTTGCCTCAATGAACCCAAAGGCTCCTCAGAAGGAAAACAGCTGGTCATTAAAGGGTGCTTCATAGGTGCAATGCAATTGTTGCTATAGATAGAGTGTCATATATTGCTCTGTTTAGTGTAGTAGAAAAGCTCTCACTTTGCAAACGAGTAGTCTTGATTTCAATTCCTAGGTGGGGCAATCTTTTTTCTCATGTATTGACATTTTTATTTGGCACATATCCTTTAAACTGTATATAATACTGTTGAATTTTCTCATGATTATGACACTGTGTTGTTTGGAATTACATATACAGGAGACTAGATCAGTTTTACAGATTAAGTATTATTATGTTTATAGTTTGATACAGAGAAAGGATAGCTCAGTTGGTTAGACATGTCTTCTGATTCAGAGGAGTGGTAGCTAGTTCAAATCCCTTTTGGAAAGCTTTTAAGAGCTAATAATTGTTTAAGAAAACATTTCATCCTTCACCACAATCTAGCGTATTAGATGGTTTATTTATTTTAGAGATTTAAATCCTGTTCACAGCCCCAGCATTTCAGTGCATGAATATCTTTTACATTGTGAGATGTTAACAAAAATGATAAAGATAGTAAGCACCTTTGCTATTGTCATTTGCTGATATACATGATTTCCTGGTGTAGGTGTTAGGGCAGTTTTTCAGGGATGCATATGGACATTAAGTTCAATCAAATGTGATCTCATCGATTTTTATCAATTTACATTTACATTATATACATATATTTTCATTTATTCCGTTGTAAAACGCCTTTGAATTTAAAACCTCTTTAATTGATGCTGGCGCTATATAAATTTAATATTTAATACAAATAATAATATACGACTGTTAGGGTTAGGTGATGTAGATTGTTAGGAAGGCCCTGGCTTCAAAGCCCGATGGGGCACACCTGGATTGAACCAAATTGTCACTGAAGTTTTGTCATTTTGGTTTTGGGCATTCACCTCTTATATTCGTTGTGATACTTACTAGCTGGATTTCATTTTACCTGACATGTTGAGAATAACGGCACTCAGTGTACTTTACTCTAGAGAACCTTACATGTGCACCTTACTGGTACCCCAAAGAATCAATTAAGGTGTTGTGTTATTGGTGAGGAGCCAAGGTACCTTTCAAGGGGCTTCGAAGCTCTTTTTTCTTATAGTGCAAGGTGAGATGCGGACCCTGGGTAATCTAGCAGCAACATTAGTGGACCACACATAATATGTGTATAAATGTAAGCGTAGAAGAGAGTGTGACATCCTTGTTTGCAGTCACATATATGTATAAGACAAGATTATAACGATCTCATTCTTCAAGTTATGCTGTGGCACTATATGCTTTATTATATTTAAAACTCTACAAACACCTCCCTGTATATTTTTGCAATCCTTTGCTTTAAGGCAGACACTTTTGAAGAATTATTCGGTGCTCGTCAGACATCCGTTTCAGCACACAATAAAACAGCACATAAAATGACAGAACATCGCATTTGGGAACACAGACGATTAAATAAGAAGACGTCATGACAAGATAAATGAGGAAAATATGGTGGAGAAAATGTGCTGGGAATACCACTTGGCCTGTGTTGAAGATGAATAAAAAGAAGAAACATACATTGAGTACAGAGAGTGATTAGGTACATAATAACTTAGGATGTAAGATAGCATGCACTGTTAAGGTATGTTCAATAGATGGACACTTTGTATAGTGAGTGTAATTGGGCTTGGATAGGAGACACACATATGCTATGTCATTATACTCCCTATCAAGATGAATGTTGAATGATATAATCAGAATATCGTATAAAGTTTTCTTTGTGAGGCCCATGTGTATTAGTACTGCACTATTACTAGGGCCAGTCCTATTTACTAAACCATTACAAATACACATTTAAATGTATCTATAAAATCAATTATGACTGGTAACATTAGATGAACGCATTACATTAGAGAGGGACTTACACAGGTTGTTTCCAATTTATTTCCCAATACGTTGATTAAAAAGGTTAGTGTTGCCATTTAAAGCTAAATGGCATCAGGGCACCAGTAAGTTTTCAAAAGATCGCTGCGCCAATCATTCTATTTTTTATCAACATGCCAAAATCATTCATCAGTCTATCAACACTATAAAGTTGCTACTGCACAGCTTTAGACAATTATTTTCTCCATATTTCTTCCACGAAATGTGTCAATACCAGCCTTTCTTCATTTGGACTGGTGACACGTTACTTTTCAATTTGACACGCGCCATTTTCTTCATTTTTCCTGGGAATGTGGCCCACTGGAACAGCTGCTATGGCGTGATTTGCTCTGGAATTCGTTTATTCTGGAAAGGTCGGGGAGACAAATCGATGAAAATCAAAAACCGATGATGCGTAGTTTAGGAATTCCTGAATGATGGGTGTCTATCTTTAGATGTAGGGAAAAGTTTTAGACTTTCCGTCTACTGCAACACATACAAAGCCATGGCACCCCTCCCTATGACACAAATAATGTTGACCTGTGTGATTACCAATGTGATTACGACAATTTCTTGTTCTAAGCAATTTCATTTAAATGAGTTTGTGTCTAAAAATGCAGACTGCACAAGAAAATTAGACATATAGTTGTATAATCACCCACAGTCAAGATCTAAACTTGTGCATGCAATTAATGATATGTCTTATGAGGAAAAACTCAACTAAGAGGAGTTTATTAAATAACACAACCCTCTAATTGCCAGTCATTAGGGTAGGTGAGATGAGAGAGAGAGAAGGAGGAGTCCACACCATGTTACACATTTACCCCAAGCGTGCAATCTTTCACTTGCCTCAGCATAGACCCCCTTAAGGCACTACCAATTCCATACCGCATGCACACGACACTCAGCTGAGATGTAGCTCATGAAGTGTGCTTAGGCTTGGAATCTAGGAGTTTACCAATGCATTAACTGACCATTTAATACGCACCAACCTCGCACCCACAGCCTTCCTCATGATTCAGGATGGTTTGGTACGGATGCAGAAATATGTAACACATATAATTGTTGCAGAATCCAGTGTCATTGGTGCAGCCAGCCTGGTCATATGCGTCACTTTTGTGGTCATGTCAGTGGTAAAGTTAATTGCTTTGGCTAACCGTTTTAAAGGCCTGACTTTCATAGAAAAAAACACACATCATATTAGAGCCGTTGCAGTATATAGTCCATTCAAGCACTGTGCTCAGACAAACATTAGTTCAACTTGTATATTCCACAAATCTCTTCAACAAAAAGTACAAAATACTGAATAAGAAAATAAAAATAAATATTGGATGGGGGAACGAGATGTAATCTGACTCACACTGAAGTGCGGTGCATGACCCCGGAGATCTCTACTAGATTTAGTCCGGAAAACATTCACCCCTCAATCCCTTTGAGGTCACTTGATGTCTGCATGCAAGGCTTGTGTGCCACTATTCTCAATGATTCTAAAGGTTAAAGTGTAGTACGGCACTCTAACTTTTGTTCAGTTTGAGAATGAGATATTTAACACAGTGTCGCATAATGTAATAGAATCGACTGTGTGCATACTGGACCCAAAGTACCATTATCGATGTCTCATGGCTGGGAAAAAGTTCATGCCCGCATAGTACTCTAATTGGAAATCGAAGCATAATTTGTACAAAAGGCAGAATAATTAATTGCGATATAAGGCATAGGTGGAAGTCTTAAAATTGGGGCATTTCCATATCTATATACATGTATATATCATATGCCCATACTTATGACAATAAAGGATTATCCGATCATACCAAAGGACTCTTCAATTCAATTCAATTCAAAACATAAAACCCATCTTCCGAACTGCATAATCAACAATAGAGGACATAAACTTACTCGATGCCTGCTGGCGTATCTACCTTTTACAGTAGCTATGTAGACTCACTATTCACAATGCTCATTGCATTCACCTCTAGACTAAAAATGGTGTCACAATCTTCGCAGCTGTAGTGTCAGGAGTCCATATTATGCTTTGATTGACATAAACACTGAAAGAACATTTCACCTCATATAATGTAATTATGATGTTTTGTGCTGTCTCCTTTCTCATACTCCATGTTATAAGAAAGTCCAATATCTGGTTATGCCCAACAACGAGCACAATATTTTCCATTTACAGTGCACCAAGAATGAGGTTCCTTTCCCTACTCCATAAACTGCTTATGATATTAAGTCGACAGGAAGCCACTTGTATTAGCTGGGATGGTAGTATGTACTTTGTATTCAGTGTCTATGCTGAGGCAAGTCAAAGACCCCACCAACGGATAAATACTTAACATGATATGATGTCTTCTTGAATCCTCATCATCTCATCATTGTGTCTGCCTCTGTTAGCTCTTTAAGTGTCCAGAAATTTACTTCATGCCAGTAGCAATGTCAATGAGTACACACTACTGTACTTCGCATGCTGAAGAGCAAACTAAACGAGCAATTATTCCCGGTATATGACATATTTCATTTTACCTGCCTTCCAAGTTCTTTACGTATATTCATCTTCATACAGACCTAGTGGTATTCAAAGCACATCGTATTTTCCTCATTAATCTTGATGTCTTCTTATTTAATCGTCTGTGTTCCCAAATGCGATGTTCTGTCATTTTATGTGCTGTTTTTATTGTGTGCTGAAATGGATGTCTGACTTGAAGCAATTCTTCAGAAGTCTGTCATAAGCAAAGGTTTGCACAAAAAACACGTCATAGTTGTCTGTGGTGTTTGTAAAGAATGCAGAGTTTTAAAAGCCTGAATGTAATCACAGAAACTAGTTTTAGAACTAATACCATAATATCTGACAAAAACGCACAGACATATAAAAGATGGATCTGAGTGCAAACCTGTCCTTAGTAATATTCTATATTTCTTTCACTACATTACAGCTGTATTTCACAGTACTGTATTGTATATAGGTTTGATAGCTTGCTGCAAATTTACAGATATACTTTACATAAGATCAGAAAGATATAGACACGATTCTTGCACTGGAACACCATACTATACAATTCTCCATTAAATTTTCAAGTGAGACCGCACGTTTCGTGTGAGTATTATTATTTGCACAAATATTGATCTAAATAGAATTGTTGGGTTCTAAGGAAAGTTGTAATTATGAGATGAATTCAGCAGATACTATACAAGTCATGCACCACGAGCGAATCTACAGCTTAAACACTCATCCACCTTTCTTGATATCTTCTTTAAGCTACAACTAATTTTGCATACTGATTAATTTGTAAATTTTTAAGCCCACACAAGAAGTTGCCTTATTAAATAGTCAACAACATTTTGTATTGCAATGTGGGATATCAGCTGTTGAGTCGTATTTCCAGCTAGGTATGGCTTGTTTTGGCCTGTTGTAGCTATTGGTAAGTTCGGAACAGCTACGTATGGTTTTCACCTCATTTTGATTAGACAAAAACCATGCATTTGGCCATGTAGTTAAACGTTACTTGTGAGCAATATGGCACAAAAGGAACCTATTAGGCCCATCTCAATTACTTTTCATTTTCGCCAGGAGTGTATTGCCTTGACCAATTACAAGCATTGTGAAATTCATTTTATTTCATTTTTTATTGTTTTCCTTAAATTGAAAACAAAACAGTCCGAATCAACATGACATTTTCTTAAATTGTAACATTTCAGTAAACGACCAATAGGAAAAGGTTCGATTGCAGTGCTCTTCAACGCAGAGTTGATTTCTCTGGTTCAGGGCTTTCTGTAAAAGAACCTACCAAGAAAATCTATACCATCATGTTGACAAATTGCTAAGACATGTACAATATACCTGGAAAGATGAAATACAGCTATTGCATTAAATTACTTTGAGGAAAATCGTCAGTAAGATAGAGTGAAAACAGTGTATTTCTATATAAATGGATACACCAACATGTAATATATGGGTGAATTTCGAAGACTTTTCTAGAGATAGCTGGATTTTATATCGGTGTTGCTGCAAGCCAACTCCTTTGAGAATGGGGTACCTTACCACATCAGAAAACTCCCGATAAGCTAACCATATGATGATATCGCTGGAGTTCTGCTAAAGAATGGGACTAAGGAAATATTGAGAACTGTCAGAAACCTCTTTATTCTAATATATACAGTTAGTTTCATAGAATATCAGTGGTCGACTCCAGACAGCTGAAGCAACCTATTCCTGGCTGTAGCTATAACTGGCTAAAGCAAGCCACTTCTGTCTAATCCTAGCTTATAAAGAATATAAACCTTGGTAATGTAAGAAATTTATCTAAGATATCATAAATTTGTATGTGCAATAGACATGCATCTTTTTCAACAAGAAATTACAAATATTCGCAAATCTCGATTTATGCACCAAATGGTGCTGCATGTACTTTTAGATTCGGCTTTGAGTAGCAAGCTATAGCCAGACAGTTCCGTTTAGTGGCAAGTAGAATCGTGCAGCAGAAGTTATCTGGCTTTGTCTAGGTCTAATTTGACTGACGGTTTTTAATTAAACTAACTGTATATTTATTTCATACTCATTGTTAAAAGTTTACAATGGTATAGTGACAATTACTGATACACAACAACAGAACCTACAGAGGAGCTCTCGGCATTTTAACCCCTCAGATGCTGCAGCCCTTTGTAGCAATTTGGTATCCACATTCTAGTTTTGCAATTATGATCTCATATTGATGATAAATAGCAACTGCAAAGGCATCAAACGAACTTAAATCGCCATTAAACACCCTCCTCCAGAAGAGCGTGAAGATCATGTAAATTGATGCGTCCATTAAAAATTCAAAAGGAGTGACAAATGGATCTGCAGCCTCTCTAATTCGCCTCAGTTGTTTTAATGGCAGTCCAAGAGGCAAATGGAAGATTGCATAGTGTCTTTTACAAGAAATTTAATCGGATTGCTCTGGTGATAAATAAAAGAGCATAGCGCCCTCTTACGATAAATGTTTTTGGACGTTTAATTGGCCAAGTGGCATTTACGAGGGTGCAGCCAGGGAGAACAAATAGGGACACAACCAAAGAGTCAGTGGACCGGGGAGCCAGGCTGCTGCAGCAACAGAGGATGATGGCATGGGGGTAATTGTGAAGGATGCAGGGAGATAGTTGCAGCTGCAGACCTGCTAGAGGACGCAGTCAGTGAGCCCACAAAACGTGTCAGCAAGATAGTTAGCTCCTGGACGCCGATGCAGAATATGTATGGCAGCGTCATAGGGCGCGTGCACAGCCATGCTATAGCCACAGCTACCACACTTAGCATCACTCTGGTGATGGGACAACAGCCTTCCATCCTCTCCTGCTGCCTCAGCAACTGCATCAATGTACACAGTGCATGAGATGCTTGTATGAGTGGCCCGCATTGCTCTGCTCGCTCTGCCAGGAGTTGGTCATATTCACAGCAACCTCTGCATCAGAACTTGCCCTACCATCAGAATGTGGTGTACAATCAGAGTCTTATCCCTTGCTTCACTTCTGTTCGGCTTAGCAGCCACGGGGACTCTTTCTCTGGCTGTGGCAGTGGATTTCTGGCTCTTCACAAGCGAACCCATTGAGATTATCTTCAATGGAACTTCCTACCCAAGCACAGCAACGTTTCATTCTGGTCTATGGAGGGCTTGTCCATACTATGGAGGTGAGTCCATTTACTTACTTCTTCTATCTTCACAATATCGTCACAGTATCTCCACAGTATCATCACAGTATCTGCACAGCATGCACAGTATAATCACAGTAGCATAGCAGTATCTTCATAGTACCTGGGCAGTATCTCAACAATAGCTTCACAGTGTCTTAACTGTATCTTCACTGTATCTTCACAGTACATACAAAGGCTTGCAATGTGCTTGTACAATGAATGATTCATCTCAGCATATTTGACCCACCAGTAAAACTGCTTATTCATTCATTGCCTTTTCACACAAGCAGGCTTTAGGGGACAGGTTTAAACCTTTGGTCCAGCAGAGCAAGGCGACCAGGCATTAAGGGCTGTTGGTCCCCTGTCAGAGAATGGACATCAATGGCATTCTTCTAATACAGGCTGGATCCCATAGAGAACAGGGTTAAAACGAACGGAGGAGCACTTTGTAGCCCAGTCTGTCACTGATATCACCGATTACCAGATAAATGACTTTGCTCTTGCAGGTCGGTAGAGGGATTAGCGTTTGTGTGAGAGGCTTTTAATTCCTCCATGATTTACAGCTTGTTTCATTCAATACCTTCTAATGTGTATGCTCTGCTTGCTTCATTTTACACCCATTACCATATTCGCTTGAAACCCCCCCCCCCCTCCCCCCCAGCCTCGATTAGATATTGGTGGCCTTCAATTGAGTAGTTGCGGTGACCTTTAAAATATATTTTATGTATGTTTTAATCTTGAATATACATATATATACAAGTCCTGTGTTGACGCTTGAGTTAAAAAGCCTCCTAAAATATTAACACGCATGCTTGTGATCTGAAAAATACTGTACCAAAAAAAAAAAATTCGTGGATTGTAATAGAAACACTGTATGCCATAAAAAGGACATAAAAAAAGGGCATTGGGGGAACCAGCGAGCTACTTTTGACCATAAACTGGCCATACATGAACGTGCGGTGCTTTTTGGAAGGTTGATCCAGCCACTAGCATAGTGCTTTCAACAGAGATGGAAACTGCAGGCAGAATTTCACCCTCATACCAAAGACAGCATTAACAGGGGACTAGCCAATGGGGTCAGTTGTGCAGAATACTTTCACCGAGCCATCACGGCCATCAGGCTACTGGTCTAATGTTTGCTGGCAACAATGCCACACCCTGCTTCACTTGCTGTTTAGCCTAAATCAATGGCCAGTGGTGACACTTTATTTGCAAGGTGAGACACAAAATCCATTCCCTTGAATTTGGCTCTATCAGGGCTAACACGTGGCAAGCACAGAACATCCACATAAACAAGTGGAGAAACAGGCTGTTGGTGCCTTTTTAACTGATCGAAAGAGCACATTTACATGGAACAAATCACAAGATTTGAAACAGAACTGAAGCAAACCCACATCTGGTTAACTTCGCAACCGAACTAGAATAATTCATCTGTCCACAACAGATTGTGTGGTGCTTTTCATGTGAGATCAATGAGCTATTATGGACATTCTAAGGAAATTGTGTAGCTTTGCTTTTCGCTTGGAAGTAAGATAATTTCAAGTCGCTGTTTTGGTTCTAGGGTGAAAAGCTATACTTGATCTGTCTCCTAAATGACAAATTGTGTGTGTATTTGGAAATACTGTTTTTTGCCCACAGGCTTGATATATTCAACTAATCGAAAGATCACATGTGTGACAAGGATCAGATCCCAAGATTTTTAAACGAACTAACGAACTGAAACAAAAACGAGTCTGGTTTACACTGCCAAACTACAGTAGTTCATCTGATTGTGTGCTGCTTTCCATATGAGATCAATGAGCCATTATGGAAATTCTTGCCATAGACAATGATAATGCCTAGATAGGCCAGCTCAGACAATGAAGCAAGAAGAAACACGTTTATTGCGAGTCAATATCTCATCCCCCCCCCCCCCCACAGATCCAGGATGTCACATCTCAGGCCATTTCCATTCTGCAAAGTGATACCTTATTACTGACTTCTAAGAAAATGGCATAGCTTGCAATTAAGACATTTCAAAGAAGCAAGGGTATATTTGTTCTGTCTCTGAAATGACAAATTGTGTAGTTTGAAATATACTGCTGTATGTTCATAAGCTTAATTGTAGATTTGCATTGGAAGTATAAGAATATGTGTTCAAAAAAGTTACATCAATCATCCAATGCTAGCATGTATGAAATTACGGTAGGTTTTGGTGATTTAGTGCTCATGTATTTTTTATAGTCTGTTACACTGCTCAAGCAGTCTCAACCGACTTTAAAATTAAACCCTTGGCAGGCCCATTCAAGCATGAGCCTTTCTTCTCAACTCCCCGGGAAGTATAGAGCCGGGCAGCCGTCACCAGGAAACGCAGACTAAACTCTACAATCGTCATCTCTGCCTATAGCCAAGTACCCATTTGCACGTGGGTGGAGTGAAGCAGTGGTTTAAAGACGATCTGCTCAGTTCTTCCATGCTGTGGCTGAGCTTGAACCAATGACTATGCGCGTACGAGTCCAGCACCTTGTCCACTAGGCCATGGCAATTTCAGGTACACTGAAGGTTCTGGATTGGTTTCCTGACACCTTTATGAGCTACTTCTCTGATAGAAATTTGTCGTACAAGAATCTAAACTGGTAGACCAAGGGTCCACTTTATTGTGAAGTCACAGATCCTGCACATGGGGAAACTGTATGAACAATGTGGACCCTCAACTTTGAATGGTCCATAAAAGCTGACTAAGCATGAGAGCAGGATATCATGAGGGTAGCAAAACCAAATACAGATCAGAGGTCCCATGCCACTATGTTGGAAGTCACCTCACGAACATCTTCTTGCCATACGTGAAAATGACTCACCATAGAAACACGGAAATACAGGTTGTTGCTGACAAGGGTTAAGTAATAGGATGATAGGGAAAATGTAATATTTGTTATTCCTTCACTGAGGTGAGGTCATATATACAGTATAAAGAATGGAACCTGGCCACCAAGACTACCCTTGGTGCAAATATTAGTGAGGTAGTCTCAATAGAGGAGTACTAAGCCTCTGGGGTTAACCCCAGGGGCTTAAGTACTCACACCAGTGCCATTATTGTGGGTGCCTCATTCCAAGTACCCAGGGCACCTGGTTGTGGTGAGGCAATGGTTGAAGAGGATCTGCCTAACCATTTGATGCCATGGCAGGGGTTCGAACAACCTTGTGTATAGCAAACCTACACCTTAACCAATAGTCAATAGTCAATAGACCACAACATCCCAGATGTAGCACCATAACCACTATGCTACAATCTCATCCAACAGACATCTGATAGAGAGTGGTGTATCATCTTGTAGAACATGCTGTTTACTACCACGCTGAAAGAATATATGTTGAATGTATGTCAGAGTATAGATAAGCCCAGTATTGTTAGTCTCTCATAGCCTTACCAGCCATAAAGGCGGACATCATTCTGCTGCAGCTTCAAAGATAATGAGTCTCTGCCTTTGATCCCTTCATATGAGCTCATATAATTATTTTTGGGACAGTATTTTTAATCAAAGTGTCATTCCAACAATCTGCTGTTGCAAGACCTGGCAGCGGGTGACAAGATTACGTAACAAACTGCTCATTATTCCTTCGATTCGCAAAATCCAGCTGCTCTTGAAGTTTATCATCATCATTAATGCATAGTTACATTGTTTAGCCACTTGCTGGTAATTACATAAAGCAGTCCTGAAACTGTGTTAAATTAAAACATGTGCTAGTGCATAAAAAATTACAGAATGAGGGTGGTCTGATTTCGTAGTCTGTCAGTACGTGGTCCAAACAATCTGCCAACTTTACAAGTACACCCCTGTAGGCAGGCCAATCCAGTGTCTACCTCAACTTCCTGGGTTGTGCCTTCTAATTGTGTTTAACTGCGATTACTTTTGAGCTCACACCAGTGCCATTATCGTGGTTGCCTGTTACCAAGTAGAGAGTAAGCATTACATCTGGGTGCAGTGGGGTGAGGCAGCCGTTGCATTAGTATGATACTATCTACTGCTACAGAACCTCATTTGAACGACTAGACCATAGATTTATTCCTAAAGGCTGAAGTGTTACACAATTCCTTTATGAGTGGAAGGCTTTGCATGGCTCCAATAGATACTGGTCAATTATTGTATCGTCTTTGTAATAATAATAATTTAATAATTTATTTATTTATAAAACGCAAATATCACAGTATAAGTTTCAGCTGCGCTGTACAATTGAAATAAGAATGTATATAATAGAAATGAGATTTAAAAAGATATTAAAGTGACTGGAATTATTCAAGTAAAAGTCATTTAAAATTAATGTCCACAGGAAAGTTTAAAAAGTATGTCTTTAAGCGAGATTTAAAAGTAATCTCTCAGTGCTAGTGGACTGAAGCATACATGTATTTGGCTTAAATGACCAGCTTAAATGACCAACTGCAATGGGTATAGGTAATGGTGCTATGAAGTCCAATCCATGCCTACTTGCCCCTGCATAGGTACAGAGTGCAAGCACCATTTGTCTCAGGCGAATGACTACCAGCTGTAGTTCAAGCTCACACAGCTGAGCATTTCAACCATGCTGACACTCCATTTGGATTGGTTTGTCATTTCTTCATTAGGCCTTTGTCTGCTCATCAAACCAGCCTAAGAAACTATATGGGACATCATAGTAAGACAAGAATGAAGGGAGCCTGGCAGTAAAATGCTTCCTTTAGTTCTGAATGCACTTGGCCAGCTTCCATTAAGTCTAAAAAACTTTGTGGAGAACATGGACGTTTGTTGAAATGCTGGAGGCTTAAGAGGGGCATAAACTGAGAGAGTGAAAACACGATGCGAAAAGAAGAAGAATGAATGAGGATGTTTATTGGCTTCAGAATTTATTGTCAATGTCACTTTAGTGTACTTTAAAATGCTTGCAGTATCTTTGAGAGTCTCTTTAGGACTAGTGTGTTGTATGGCCTTGTATTTCATGATATTGTATTTCATGATATAGTATAGTATAGTATAGTATAGTATAGTGTAGTGTAGTGTAGTGTAGTATAGTATAGTATAGTAAAGTATAGTATAGTATAGTACAGTACAGTACAGTACAGTACAGTACAGTACAGTATAGTATAGTACAGTACAGTACAGTACAGTATAGTATAGTATAGTATTGTACTGTACAGTATAGTGTAGTGTAGTGTAGTATAGTATAGTATAGTATAGTATAGTATAGTATAGTATAGTATAGTATGGTATGGTATGGTATGGTATGGTATGGTATAGTATTGTATTGTATCAGGGCTAATATTATGAAATTAGTTTACAACCAAATACTCGAGACAGACGTAATGATGAGCTTACTAGGCTTGGCATCTACAATCAAACCTGTCATTACAGCCGCCTGTATGGAGCGACCACCTAATGTAAACTGTCGCTATATTCAAACTCACCCAGGCTGAATTACCATTGCTCTATCCCTCTTTGTAAACAGTCGCCAGTCCTGTCTCAAACAGTCAAATTTTTCCATTGCCTTTGGTGTTTTTGGATACAGCTTTGTATATTTGCTAAGAAATTTGGACATTTACGTGCCTATTTGAAGAGTTTCGTTATATTAGCCAATAAATCCAAGAACAGATGGCCCACACTGCACATGAAACACGAATAGAACCCATGATTGCCAAAAGAGCTGGTTTGCACTATAACCATTGGGCTACTGGTGCTGGTTACTGTAATAACCAACTCTTTATAAATATTGTAGAGATTTCATAACTTTTATTGTTAAATCTAAAGACCTTCATAAAAATTATGGTAAATATGAATTCGGTGTATCCTATATTTAGATTAGCCAAGGAAGCATGGCCCTCATTTGCAGAATGAGGGCCATGCAGCAGTTTTGTATTTTTTCGTGGGATTATATGTGCACGCTATTTTACAGCCTTCCTTTATACTGATAAAAAATGAGTGCACTCTATTAGTAAAATTGACACGCTGTTATTTTTACACAATCATCACTTTCATGCAGTGAATCGGCAATTTCAACTTCTGCTTCTTAAAAATTGTTAATATAATCGCCAAAAATTCCTAATTCCTAATTTTCAATGATATGAACTGATGATAGTTGGCACTGATGCGTATATACTGTCCAGTCATTACTTATTCAACCTGTGGCAAAATACCACGGAAAATGACAGGACGGCTGCCAGGCTATATCTAGACTGCCCTGTCAGTTATATTATCAGTAAACTGTGTAGTGGGGAATTAAAAGACATCAAACAATATATCAAATGAAATTGACATTTCAACTGTGTGCTTTTTCACGATAATCCACTGCATCACTGAATTGTTTTCATGTCAAATATGTACCTTCAAATATATAGAGCATATAGGATTTTTTATTAATAAAATAAATAAATAAGGTGAATGTTATTAAAATTGACATATAAACTGATCTCTAGTTTATAGCATAAACCATTTGAGACATATAGTCATAAAAACCTATAATAGTCGTATAAATGGCATATATGAATTAGATGTAAATGGACACAATGACCATATACGTCTTAATGATATTTCAAACAGGAAGGTGATCTTTTTTAAAGAAGCAAGGCACCCGGGTGGCCTTATGGATTGGTGCTGACCAGGTCTTGGGTTGGAATTCTAGACCTGTGTTGTGTATTGTTCAAAAGAGATATTATACTATACCATTTCATAGTCGACTCAACCATTATTACTATGCAAGTGAAAATCATAATCCAGTGTGTGGTATTTGTACCATTGTGACCTTTTTAGCCTTGTAACATCATTACGTTTGCCTGTGGCAGCGTGTAGATAGATAGATAGATTTTGAAAGTGCAGTCCTCTCAGGCAAGTTCTTGCTGTTATTGAAGGTTGATTGATGAGGTGAGAGAGAGGAGGAGTCCACCCACGTTACACATTTACTCCATGGGTGGGATCTTTTACTTGCCTCAGCATAGACACCGAGTACAAGGGACCGCCAAATTGACGTCCAACCCAACAACATCCAGCTGGGATGATGCTCCTGAAGGGTGCCCGGGAGTGGGATTGAACCCGCGTCCTTCAGAGGAGCAGTCAAGCGTCTTACCACTAGACCACCTAGTGAGTGTTCAGCATGGCAAGTAAAGACCCCTGGGATAATGTTTTAACAAGTTATGGACTCTAAGCCTTATCACCTCATCATTACGTCTGCCACTTGCAACTAATGATATAAACTAACCTCAATGCTGATGCAATACAACATAATCACTATAATGAATAACTACTATGAATGTATTAGCACATTCATTTTACGGTAGTGCTCTCTGTGTTTTGATGTACTTGCACTCCCTTATGCATGTAATGTTCAGTACTTTCTCTGAGCCATAAAACAAATGCGGTCATCACCCTAGCGCAGTTGTAATCAACATGGGTGTCATACTGCATGAGCAAAGCAATGTTGCAGCGCATCTGTCAAACTCAGCACCTCCCAAAATTTCCCCCATATAAAGTAGTGACACATTTAGTGCACAGCTACTGTCAGATGCGTGCTGAACACTCACTAAGTTTAGCTGTATGTATGATATGTCATTAACCCTTACTCGAGCAGATAATAACCTACATTTGACCAATGCAGCTTGCAAGCTATGCAAGAAGGTGCAGCAAATACTATTGTTATTTATTTTAATTTTTTCTCGCTGTGGATGTATGTTAAATATCAAAGTCTCAGTCATTGCGCTACTGAGTCTTGTAGTCCACATCATGTTACACATTTACCCCATGGGTGGAGTCTTTTAAGGCACCTCTAATTTAACGTTTTATGCGATCGAGTGCCCGGGCCGGGGATCGAACCCGGGACCTTCAGCAAAGCTGGCCAATGTGAAATTAGCTGATGCATTACAAAATGCATTAAGCGACACTGTTTTTTTTTAGTTAACACTGTGATATTCTGACTATATGCCACGGCAGATGTAGTGATGATATGCCATGATTAAGTGGTGTTCTGAAAATGTTATGAACTCTGGAATGCATGACAAGCTGACAACCACTGAGATCATTTCACCTTTTAATTCAGAATGTCACGAATTGCAGACAATCATGATGCTCAATTACCATTTATAGAGAGATAATCCTGCACAAAAGAAATTAGGCACGTTCATTGAGCATAAACAGGAGATATATGAGTGAATCATAGTCATAATGTCAATCAGAAACACTTTAGTTGGTTTTGGATATCAACTGAAGCCTTCATACAGGCAATTTAAGTGTATTCTGTAGTCTTCAACAAGTAACACAAAGCTCATAATAGAAAGAAAGGCCTTGTTTCTCTGATGAAAGGGTAAGTTGACTTTAGTGTTGCAACCATTCCATGTCAAAGGAATGGGCCATTGGATAGGTGTAGTATCGAAGCATTCAATTACACTAGCGTCGAGTTTGACTTTTTCTACCATTCAATGGAAGATCCTTGCTATTTTGCACTTTATTCTCACGAGATGGGCGAGATAGGCGAGAATCTCGTCTCCTACGAGAGCTTGTTTATCCAAATCTGCTGACTGGATGAAGAGGGGCTGGCCAGTTCTGCAGTGTGAGCACTGGGGATTTGAAAAGTATCTAGGGATCACATTGCTTGTATCCATCACCCTGGGATGTGCCTAGTTGCAGCATAAAATCTAAGGAGTGCTGCAGCAGGACCAATCCATCTGCTCTGATGTGCCATATCAATTGCAAATTTCACGGATGGCCTCCAAGAACCAGTCCCTATCTTAATGCCAGTGTCTCTCAAGCAGCACATTGCTCCTGCATGATAGATTCTTGTCAAGCCATACCCTTGTGCGGTTGTTTTGGTTGTTTTCCTATCTTTTATACGTTGACCATTCCCTTATGAAGCTCCATATCAACAACAAGGTCCATTTACCCCAGTGTCTCAGCTTCATATGAGAATCATTTCACCATCCATCATCTCGGGTCTCTAAGATTGTCAGATACATTTAGAAGATATTAATGTCCAAGGACAATATTTTGCTCTGCAGTGTAAATTGATGTATAATACTGTATATTGGTTATGTCATTGTTTTGTTTTCAATCTAAAATGTTGTTAGTCTCAATCTCAGTCTAGTCATTTGACTAGCTTCTTGAGGCAGAAGTGATGATGAGATGATAAGATGAGGGAGGTTGGAGATGACACCATTTCACGGATTAAATCAACGAACGGGGATGTTGTTGAACAATGGAAATTCAACACAAAGAAACTATAATCTAGTAAGAACCGCACTATAGCACTCTCCTCGATCTCCAGATAAGGATCGATATAGATGTGTCCTGTCTTTTGCGGCCATCGGGTTAATGACCCATCCATCTCATGAACCATCGAGATTTGCAGGGGAAGTTCCACAATCACATCTGCAGGTTGCAGCCTCATGCTGTGAGGATCAACCCCAATATTGTGTGGCATACCGGCTCAATTGAGGGTGAGTGAGGTTGACCTAGCATTTGCCCTTCTTGACATGTTTGTCGAAGGTAAACATTGCACCAGAAGAATTTGATCTTCGTGAGTGGTATGTTACCATTCCATTCAGAAATGCTGCTGGAGAATGTGATGTTGTGAAAACTCATCAGTAAAACTGAATGAACCAGACACACTCAATATGGAAAACATGAAATTGACATCATGTTCATGTCCGAAGTATATGTAACTTTAGTATAGTCTCACTTGTCAGACGATTTGTTTTTCCTTATGCCGCCTATGCATGGAATAACAAAGAGACAGTTTAGATAAGCGGTCCCAAATATGATATTTAAAACTGACGTTTTGATTCAGCTTGTGGCAAAAAAATCAGGGTTAGATATATATATATATATACATATATGCATAGCAATGTAGAGTATTGTAGACTGTTCAGTTGAAGCTATTGGATTTTATGTGTAGGAAGACGTTGGCTGCAGAACTAAAACTGTACAAGAGCTACGAAGTGGCATTCTACTGAAGACCTATGTTACTTATCTTGAGTACTTCTATGAAGATAAACTGGCGTGGATATCAGACCTGAATTTCTAAACAAGAAACTTCACAGATAATTGTGTAACGGATTGGGTAAATTTCCTTCCAAGTAATTTCACAGACATATTTATATCCTTTTTTCCAAGTATGGCCAATTTTAAGGTAACCTGGCCTGTTTAAGGCCAAGGAAACAAGCAGTTGATCTCAATGTGCATTATCTGGTAGATTAATCCTGGGCATATTTATAAGAGTGAACAAAAGGAACTGCTATGTTTTGCAAGACAAAAAGAGCTCTTTGAAGGTTTTCTGTTGTCACCAGTTGCATTAGCTTCTAAATCTTATTTCTCGTAACGGTGGGACCTGCACAAATATTTATGTGACACTTTCACACTGGTACATACGTGACTGTATTGCAAGTTAGATGAAACAGCCAGTGAAACATGGCTGGTGTTCTGTACCAACGAGACGGCTGAGTCGTCTGGTGTTTAAGGTCCTGGCTAGCTCAGCAGAGGGTCCCGGGTTCGAATCCGAGTACTAGCAGCTCAAACTGGTGGTACGTGTCAATGCTGGTACAAGTAAAAGACCACCATGGATAATTGTGTAACATATTGTGGACTCCCACACTTATCATCTCATCATTACGTATGCCTCTGGCAGCTTATCGTGTAAGCTGACGAAGTTTCAGACCATGATAACAGTAGCAATGAGACAATAACTGCATTACTACAAAACAGTGAGGACATTCAGTCTTGGCTGACTGAATTCAGGCCATGGGATAATCAGAGCTGATTGACTGAATGCTTGAGGCACCTTTCACAAGAAACACAGAATGATTAGTTCAGTGCTCCAACAATAAAACTCTTTTGTAGTTATGCTGCTTTAAATAAATTAAGGATTTAACTATTCAAATAACAAAACAAAAAAGTTGAAATTACTGTCTGTGCTGATAACTGGTAGGGAAAGTCCCACAATCACACCTGCAGATTGCAAAGAGGCTAAACTCTGCAAGTACTGTTTAAATATTCTAGATAGGCCCTTTGCTTTTCCTGCTTTTGTCTGTTGTCTATTAGTAAACATGCAATGTGCTTTTTTCTTTCCTTTATGATGCAAAATATATAATGCTGTATGCTCCATTGTTACAGATGGTCACGTGTGATCAAAACAAGGAACTGGGTCTAAAAACAGCATTAGTGGCTAAATAATAATAATAATATGAATTTATTTAATTATTTAATTATAAATACAAGTACATATAGTCGCAGCAGACTGTTCCAGTCGTAGCCAATTCAGTGTAAAAACGTAAGGAGAGAACAGTTGCCTGAATGTTCACGGGATTCTAGAATTGTGATTAGTTAGATTAATATGACGTCAGAGAAAACCCCGAAATCCCGACGTCGTGCATACATTTTTCTTTACGCGGGAAGTCTCGCGTCACGCACGAACGTAAGATCGGACGCCATTACTTCAACTTCTCCTTCTACTTTATCTGCAACTGAAATCCAATCATGCAAATACTGCTGTGCATGCGTCAACCCGTGGATAAAATCACTGCTGGATAAAATATGGTTAAAATCTTGATAAAAGCTGGTTGCAACATTCAGACCCAGAAAGCATTCCAATGGCCCGATTTGGAATGCTATCTGGGTAGCAGTTTCTGCAGGGCTGTCGTGAAGCTGTCTAATGTTGGGGTTTGGGGGACTTCAGGTGCCATGACAATATCATAGGAGGGCAACTTTCGAGGGCTGCAATTACACTATCACGGATTTGTCATTCATTTCAACCAAAGAAACACCAACTGTCACTCAATGTTTTGGTGGTTTTCAGTCTTGAACAAATCTGTGTCCAGTTCCCTACGTTTTTGCATGCATGTCGCTATGACTGCTACTACAGTCTACTGTGAAGTACAAGTACCAGTCATACAAGTACAAGTACCATCCATACCGTATGCATTGTATTCCTCATACTGGTTTCATGAGGCAGATATCGATGCATATATGAATTGAATCTCTCCATTAAGACCACACTGGTATCGAGCAAAATGATTATACTGGTACATGGTCAAATGTGCCACGTGTGTCTTCCATGAGAAGGATAAACGCATTGAAAACACATGGTTTTTAGCTTACTAATGAGGTTAGTGATTCTGAAAATATTTCCTTATTGAGCTGTAATTATGTAATAATGTGGTTTTAAAGTTATATTTCTGTAAGTATCCTAATGGTAATGTTATTCTGCTTATGTGGAGTGGGGACCTAGCTCAGTGGGTCACAGGTTCAATTCCCGGTTGAGCCTATGTTGGATGGCTGTTTCATCCTTCATCTCATTGCCGTGGTCCCTGCCTGTCTTAATTAGCCCATCAGGTGCAGAAATACAGGATGTGAAGCCCTTATCCACACACCCGCCTTTCTAAAATATTCCTCATGAATAAAGAAAAACCAGACAATAATAGAAGTGTCCAACCAACATGTGGAAAAATATATCGAATATTATTTACTATGCTGTGAACTTGAGTGAAGCCAATTTCAGAATTTGAGAATTCACTTGAAAATCACAAACAATTTCATGGGAATATGCAGTAAAATATGTCATACAATATGATGTTACGAAATGGTGTGAATCTTATTGATATAAATAAAATCATGTAAGTGTGACATGTGAGGCGAAACGAATTTGTCAAATTATAACAATTTTCTCCATTATCCGATTTAATGCGTTATCCTTCACATTCTATAGATATGGATATTAGCAATTTCTGCTCATGTTGATGTTTTAAATGTGCTAATTGTAAAATCCATGTTGTCCATGATAAAAATGTAATTTACTGCATGTTAAGGCCTTGTTTGTGCATGTGAGATCGGCAACTGGATGGCATAATGGCTTAAGTATTTGTCAGTTCCTCTGAAAAGCCTGGTTCAAGTGCTCTTTTATTTCAATTGATATAGTTACCAGGGCATGTTTAATTGACGATGTCCAAAGTAATTTATTATCAGTGAATGTAGTTTCTTTTTTTCTTTTTTTGTGAACTGATGAGAACAGCAACTAATTATCCCTGGCACTCCTCGCACCAAAAATGATTTGGACACTTATGACTTTTCGCAAGTATATATACTTTCCATAACGTGTAAATTACTTTGCTAAATACATTGAAATCACAGCCACAGCCAGCTGATGGCATACACTTAAGGATGATCCCATAGAATTCCATGCCACTTTAAGCTAATTTTACTGAAGTCTGAATTTGCATGAGATTCTGAAATTGAATAATTTTTGGCGTGACTGTAGAACTCCATACTTCAGCTTCCATTAAGCACATCGTGTTTGCTGTCCAGAAATGCCCCACGAGAGAACCACACGTTTCTCATACACATCTTTTATCGATCTCAGAAAGAGGAGTCTCAAAACTGTCTGAGATACGATATTGCTCTCCACTAAAAGGCCAAGGGGTCAGCTAATGCAAAAATATATATATGGTCAGAGATCCATTTAGTTGTTTTTATTCTTAGTGGGGTCACCAGTAGGTCAGAATCACCTCAAGCTATTTTTGTTATATGACTGTAACTGGACTTTCAAGATGTGATGTTATTGATATAATTCTTGTAAAATCTTCAATTTCCACGAGATAACCATTCATTAGATTGGGATATCCAATTTCCTATTATTCACAGAGGTTTATTTATTTATTTATGAGATGAGAAGTTATTCATATCAAACTGCTGCAACCTTTCCATTTCAATAAAATTATTATATATAATTATTAGGATTGATATAGTGAAAATTCCTACTGATCAGATGAGATGAGATGGTGTTACACAGTTTGATACAATGTGGCCTGTATGTTGGATCTTAAATTGACCTCAGTATGAACAAGTTACCTTCACTCCTCTGAACATAATGTTGTTAATTTTAAGATTGTCTAGAACCCGTAGAAAACTTTCGTTGAGCCAAGAATACTGGCGGCGCATGTTGTCAACAAATTGCCCATGGTGTCATTCAAAACTGAATTCTAGATGCTGATTGCAAATGCACTGCCAAAGCAAATTTGCAACATGTCTGACAAGCAGAGCACATGTAAAATCTGTTATCGCCATGGAAACAATTAACATAATGTTAACAAATAACCCCCATTTCGCTTTGAACTTAAAAATTTTTCTGAAAACTGTGACTCTGTGACGTTCCTTTTAGGTTATGTTTACCACCAGAAATATCTTTGGACAGGGAAAAATTCGTTTGTCATGTATAGTAAATACAAGGCATTCATACAGACGTGGCGAAATTTAATCTATATATATAGGTGTCAATGCACGCTGCCATTTGGACCTCGATCGTGCGGTGACCTACCTCATTCTCTGTGTCTTTTCCAGGTCTAACTAACTATCCTCCCTTTTCCTCCAATTTTCCACTGAAGTGAGCACATGTTTGCTACCTATATGGCCGCCATCACTTTTAGAAAGGTCACATGACCCTCCCTAACAACAATGCTTGCAGATGCAAAAATGTTTTTAATTTTTTCCCCGGCTAGGGGGGGGGGGGGGTTGGTTGATAACTTAAAGTCCATGTACTATAGTGGGCTTTCTAGTATATATATGTGACGCACCGTGTAAAAAGGGGGCTAATGGGTGGATTTTTCAAAAATTAGTTTTTGATGGCAAGTAATTGTCTAACATGTGTAGTTTATGGAAATGTAAAAAAATTCCAGATATCTCAATTTTTAGTGGTCATATGTGGTATTTAAAAATGTAATGTTTTCGTGCATATAACCACTGCAGACGTAATGAGGAGCAACACAGGCACTTGTGAAACTATGCATTACATTTCATGACATATCTTCATTATCCGTTGTTCAAAATCTACGAGTTTTGGATATGTGATCGTGAGGTAACTGTTCTATACTGAACTAAAATAAAGAGCTGCTACAATAATTACTTTTTGTAAAATTCAACATTAAAATTGGCGTGTTAAAAACCCAGTTTCCGACATAAAAACAACCTTTGTATTTGGCTTTTTATCTCGGTTGGTCATTCACCAACAATCTGGCATTGTGTTTGTCATGACATTTTCTAAATTTTTCTGAAATTTCATTATTATATGTGCAAAATTTTTAACACAATTGAGCCTCAAACATGGGCTACCAGCTGAGGTTCATATTCTTACTACGGAAGCCTTCTAGTGCCACAAACAACTTCTTTTGTTTTTTTTGCGTCTTTTTTTCCACATTATTGTTTTAAGAGTTGTGTTTTTTGATAAAAAAAATTTTAAATTTAAGGTTTTTTGCTGCATAATTTGTTTATACATATCTTTTTGGATTTGTGATTTTTGATACAGAATTTTTTTTATTTACGTTTTTTGCATCATTTTTTTAATTTGCGTTTTTTGATACAGAATTTTTTTCATTTGCGTTTTTTCTACATACTTTTTTTTTATGGTGTTTTTATTATACAATTGTTTTTTCATTTGCGTTTTTTGCAACATATTTTTTTTCATCTGTGTTTTAAGCTATATAATTTTTTGCTAAAAAAAAAAAAATACATAATTCGTTACAATGTGTTCTTTGCTACATGATTTTTCGTCATTTTGTGTTTTTTGCTACATAAGGTTTTTTCACTTTGTTTTATCCAACATAATTTTTTTCAGTGTGCATTTTTTGCTACACAATGTTTTTGAGT
The DNA here is from genome assembly GCA_932294295.1 of Alitta virens. Classification (NCBI taxonomy): domain Eukaryota; kingdom Metazoa; phylum Annelida; class Polychaeta; order Phyllodocida; family Nereididae; genus Alitta; species Alitta virens. The sequence continues at coordinate 10,811,637 of OW028575.1, read as the reverse complement.
TTGTGTTTTTCATTACATAATTTTTTTTTAAATACATTTTTTTACATTATAGTTGAATCTTTTTGCTATTATTCACAAACATTTGTGAATTAACGCAAAATTATTTTACTCCTTCTAGAACCAATTGAGCAGAACAAAAAAATTATGTAGCAAAAAACACAAATTCGCAAAAATTATGTGGCAAAAAACTCAAATATTTGCGAATAAATGCAAATATTTGCGGATAAATGCAACATTATTTAACTCCTTCTTGAACCAATTGAGCGAAAACAAAAAAAAATAAAGTGGCCAGAAACGCCAAAAAAAGTTGTATGTGGCACTAAAAGGCTTCCGTATATGAGAGTAAGAACGAACAGTCGGGTACCGTGTTATATTAAATTCATATGGCTGGACATTTTTTAATTGCAAGATTTGTAAAGAAGTTCCCTTTAAAAAAATCAGACTTTTTGAATTGGCTTGCTTTTTCTTCGGATCCCCTGAAATTATTGTTCTCTTTAGTATATAGATGATAAGAATGTTGCAAATGAACTAATTAGAAAAAAACTGCATTGTTCTATCATGCATAGAAGCCAAGTAATTGCAAGTTGAAGTTTTGCACTGTCAAACATCTTCAGGTGAGTTAAAGATCAACGTCTTTAGTTAAAGAAAGTCAGGTGAGAAGGCCAAGAAAATGTGTAGAATTTATATAATAGATAAGATGAGGAAAATCAATAAGGTATACTGGGCAAAATAAATTTTCAAATTATTTTGCTTTTTCTTTAGCAGTGCTCGGATACTGTCTAAAATATTTTATGTGCCTTTTGGTGTCATTCTGGCCATAAATACTATAGAATATTGTGAAAAATTCATGTTTTCTAAAACCTGTATCAACTGGGTCTCACCTACTAGTGTACCTAAACACATGTTATTTGTCTTTTAAAATGTCTATATGTAATACTTTCAAAGCTTCATTTTGACATATATTTCCCTTTTTTTTTTATAATTTAGCAGTCTTTTTTTTAAAGCTGTGACCTAGCATTGACTACAAGGCATATAGGCTTTCATCCCTAAAACTGAAATGAACTAGCCCATTTCCCAAAAATGGGACTAACATGGGTGAGTCCATTCAATGTTGGAGGGAGAGAGCAGTAGGATTAATAGATAAATTAACTTCTGGGACAAAACTGATCGGCCCCTGTTTTGCAGTTGTTGCCCTTCAATTTGCCTCACATATCAAGTCAACTATATAAGGATAAACTGTCGGATAAATATCTAATTAAGTGTCATTACCACTCATTAAGCAGTGGAGAAACGTGCTTGACCAGTGGTCATTGTGGCAAGTGCAAGTGCAGTGCATGACACAGTGGACAAGTACATGACAGGTCCTGTGATGTATATAATTTTAGCGAATGATTTGACAAAAAGTTTGAAATTTTGCTGTGGTGTAACTTTTGCAGATGACACAACAATATATGCTTCTGGAAATAATTTAAAATTTTTGTACAAAAAGGTTATTGAAGATTTAAGATCATTAAGTAGTTCGTTTAATGGTAATTCACTTACATTGAATATAGAAAAGTCAAGATATATCATTTTTCGATCAAAAAGGAACCAAGTTAATTACAATGGAAAACTAGATCTAAATGGGCAAACAATACCCCAAGTCAAAAGTATTAAATTTTTAGGTATCATGTTGGACGAATTTTTAGAATGGACGCTACAAGTAAAACATATGTTAACTAAAGTTATTGCAGGAAATTATAGTTTAAATATGATAAAAAACATTATACCTACTAGATCGAAATTACAAGTATATTATTATAATGTACAAAGTCATCTGGCGTATGCCATAAGTGCCTGGGGACCTATGTTGAAAAGCAAGGATTTACAAAGTATAAGGAAACAACAAAATAAGTCAATCAGGTTAATATATAATGTCAAAAGAAGGACCAGACTAGAACCATACTATAAAAAGGGTAAAATATTAAAATTTGATAATCTAGTTAAAGCTCACTGTTGAATATATCCAATAAGTATATAAGTGAAATATTACCATTACAAATTACGAACTTGTTTAGCCTAACAAACCATAACTACAACACAAGAAACAGAAACAATTTAAGGACACCACATCATACAACAAACATTATACAATAAAAGTTATCTGGGACAAGCACCAAGTCTATGGTTAAATACGAATATAACATTGAAAAGCAAAACTAGTGTCAAAGCCTTTAATAAAGCATTAAAAAAGCAACTTTGTAATTAGTATTAGTGTGGAATAATGCAATATATGTCAATTCATTTTTATTTTTATTATTTTTATTTATTTATAATTTTTTTAAATTATGTGTCACTATATGAATTTAATTTCAATTTAATTCAATTAGCGTCTTTTTCCTTTTATTTATAATGTAAGGGGTGTGCAAAATTTTACAGCTTAGTAAGCTAGTGCACACACCCCACAGTATGCTAATGTAATTTTTTGTTTATGTAATGTACTAACCATATTGAAATACTACATACTGTGAACAAATAAAATAAACATCTACGCACGCGTGGCTTGCTTGCATTTTCCCGCCAGTTTTGCAGTTATGACATCACCACCCGTAAGCCCCCTTTTCCCGTGGTGCGTCACATATCTATAATTATATTTATAATTCAAAATCAGCAATATACTACCTAGATCGAAATATGGCTGGCATTTGCAAGCGCGTCGATAAACAGAACACATTGCGCTGATAGACAGAACACATTGCGCTGATAGACAGAACACATTGCGCTGATAGACAGAACACATTGCATTGGGTCTTTCTAGCAGGGTGTGCACTCAATTTGTCGCACCTAATAAATCAATTTAATTGCATGTCCACTGCACCTGTTACTCTACCTGTTACTCTGAATAAACAAGATACTTATTGCTTAGGGTCTTTTGACTTTTTTGACCATTAAAACATCTGAGAAGGCACAAAGAGTTACAGAGGGTCTGCTCCGTTACTCCATGCAGATAGGGGTGGGGGCCTAGCTCAGTGGTAGCGCGCTGGGCTTCTAACCACTGGGTCCCAGGTTCAATTCCCGGTTGAGCCTATGTTGGATGGCTGTTTCATCCTTCGTCTCATTGCCATGGTCACTACCTGTCCTAATTAGCCCGTCAGGTGCAGAAATACAGATATAAATGGAGTATCTTAAACACTAGGCCATGACACCTCTTGCATGTGCATAATAGTTCACCAAATCTAAAGATATACATTGAAACCTGTTTATAAAATAGTTGAAAGCCGTTTTATCAAACTCAAATTCTCATTAAACTCAATCCATTTCTTTGGATGGGTGTCCGTTTTCAAAGTAACTAATAAGCCCTAATTCCCATGGCAGTTCTTGTGATAGTAATTGTGAAAAAGGACATGCTTTAATGGAATTGATAATAGGTCTCATATTTCATACATAATGTCTCTTAGTTGCTTTGTTTTGAGCCTGTTGTCAGTGAGAAATGTCAGCCCCATTAACTCCCATAATGAGCTGATTTATTTTCTTGCAAAACTAGCTATTATCTTTGTTGTTCTATCAACAGACAAAATTGGAGGATGGGGTTATATCTGGTGATCAAGTTTATGGTTTTAACGAAACTCTGAAGAATCCTAATGGCTTCGGGTTAGTTTATAATTCCTAAAACTATTAGATGCAATTTTTACCAAATGATGGGTTCACATTCTTAATGACACACATTAGGAACATTGTTCTATGTTAACATCCACTTCATGGTAGCAATCATACCACAGTTCTAAAATTTCTTGAGTGCCTGAGGCTACTTATTTAAAGTTGACATTAAATGGAGATAGGGAACTTAGTATTAGCTTATTAGCTATGACTCAGTGTTTCCAAGTTTTCATAATCGTAGATACCATAAAACACCTATTCTATTGTATTTTATTTATATTTATTTTATTGTATTCTATTCTATTGGACTGCATGGAGTCAACTTGTGTGACCAGCTGTTAGAGGCAGACATAATATTGGTATAATACAATCTGGGGTTTAAACCACATCAAACATGCATTTACCTTATCAGAGGAGTTTTTATTCACTCCACCCTAGACACCAGTTGGGATTTAGCTCATAAACTGCCCAGATTGGGAATGTAACCCAGAACCCTCAAAGGACATGACTTGTGGCTTGTTAACCTAGCAATCTGGGCAGCAAATTCAGGACAGTGATGCACCAAATTGTGTGTTCAGTGCAGAAATTCCTAGGAGGGAAGTTCAACAATAGAAAGAGCTGACATTCAGTGGAGAGTGCATATGAAATTACTGAGGTGGGGATAAAACATTTGACTTGCAGAAACTGATCATTTTCTATATTACACCTATGCGCTGGCCAATAACAGCAGATTTGCGATTTATTGATTTGTGATTCAGGTGCATATATTCCTTGGAGAAAAGTTTCCTAATGCAACGAGTCTTAGTGTTCAATAGTGGGTGTGTAGTAAGCATGGGAAAATTCCACAATAGGGGAATAACTTTTGCCCTGGCTGTCATTATTGCAGGTATAACATGTTGGACAAGTGCATAAAATGGCTGTAACCATTGTCAATCACTGAGATTGGTGGGGAAAGTTCCATAATCACATCCGCAGATTACATGATGAGATTTGAAGCCAGAATACAAATTGACTAAAAGTTTTTTGTGCTCATTTTCTTATCAAACTCACCCAATTTCACTGGGATAGGCTTCCATTTTCAAACTAACTTTTTATTGATAGCAACTGTGAAATGGACATGCTTTAATGTAATTGATAAAAGATCGCATATTTCAGACATAATGTCTTGCATGCTCTCAAGTGGCACGTAAATGCTCAAGTAAAGTTTAGAGAAACGCCCGGGCGTGGCGGCACTATCATTCCAGATAATGATGCCATATCCTCCCTTGTTTGCGCTTTTAGACAATTTGTTTTGTGCCTATTGTCAGTGAGAAATGTCAGCCCTATAAACTTCCATAATGAGCTGATATATTTTCTCGCGAAAGTGGCTATTATGATCCTGTCTGGTCTATCAACAGACGAAGTTGGAGGATGGCGTTATATCTGGCTTTAGGTTAGATTATAGTTTCTGAAGCTACCCTTCAAAGATGTACTTTTTACCAATTGAAGGGTTACCATTCCTAATGACACACATTATATGAGGAGTATGCTTTGCATATTGATATTCACGGCATCAGTTATACCAAAGTTATATCTAAAGTTGTGCATTGATTTTGAATGCCTGAGGCTATTTTGATAAAGCTGACATTTAGTGAAAATAGCATATCAATTCTCTTAGAATTGGCTTATTAGCTACGGCTCTGTTTTACCAAGTTTTTACAGAAAAAGATACTATAAAATTATATTATATTCTATTCTACTTATGTAACCAGCTGTCACGGAGTAGGGTCAAAACGGCCACAAATCATAACGGCCACAGTACTAAACGGCCACGTTTCTGAAACGGCCAAAATGTTGATGGCCACAGACCGAAACGGCCACATGGTTTGTGTAGCCGGATCTTACTGTTATTTTCTGAATATCTTCTAGAGCGTGTGCTCCTTGTCTTTTCAATACAAATCTGACATTATTATGATATCATCAGCAATTCAATCCAACTGGAATACAGTATCCAGGCAATTACCCTAATGGCAATTGAATAGGCAGGCTTTTTTTAGCAGCTTAAAGAAGTATCTGGTAATTGCTGTTGACAGAGTAAGTAATATATGTAGGCCTATGATAAAAAAAATTAAGATAATTGTAATAACGGCAGTGAATTAAAGCAAAATGTATCTTGGGGGATGGAGACCCAATACGAAGTTCATATGACCGTTGGAAGTTCATCTTACAGCACGGTGATGCCCGACAGGTGTGGCAAGTCATTGGCTGGATAGTCATTTCGAAGTTTTACCATCTAGTACCATCCGACAAAGACTTTTGTGACCATTGCTGAAACCCGTACCACACCCTGAACCTCAATATAAGTACATCAGCTTAATTTTGGATGACCCCATAAAACCAGGTGAAGTTTTTGAAATGCTTGAACTCACTGAAAGTCCACAAAGTTGCAGGAGCAGATGGTGTACCTCCTGGTTTGTTGAAACTCGATGAATGGATCATCCTGCTCACACACATCTTCAACCTGGTGTTCAACAATTCGGAATAAGTGCAGTTTATAGCGGACCCAGATTTATGACCATATTTAGCTAACTTTATTGCCAGATCTATGACGTAGAAATACTGAATTCAATGAATGACGTCACAAATAAACGACGGCTGTGATCATTTTCAAGGCAAGAAAGTTGTTTATTATTATTTTTTTATCGGGGGCTTCCGTCCTTAAACCCCCGCTACAGGATACAAAAACGTTTTGTTTTGTTTTCCAAAACTAAATTCGGTAAACAATTCTGATTATGTATATATTTAATGGACGCAAAATATGGGTATAAATTTGGGTCCGCTATACTGCACTAAACCCAACAATTCATATCCAGTATAGTGGGCATTCTCCAAAGTGTTCAATATATTCAAGAAAGGTGACTGGCTGTGCACTGACAATTACCGAGGTATGAGCATCCTAGTAGCTGTGTAAGATATCATTTTCAGCAACATATTCAGATTCTGGTACCCACGAACAAGCAGGAGCCCAAAGTGGACGTGGATGTGAAGAGCACATTTTTGCTTTCAGGTTATGGATAGACATTACTGTGAAAACCAAACGCATTCTTTGTATATTGTTCATTGACTGCTCCAAAGCTTATGACAGAGTAGACAGTAGGAGATGTGGTTCCAAGTTCCTCCGTGTACTTAAAGCCTCTTATCAAGGCTCAGCTGGGAAAATTGGCTTTGTTTACGGCCTTTATAGAACCCAACATTTCTGCAATCAACAGTATAGTGGCCCTGATGATTGTTTGCAGACAACATGTTGTTGATGGAAAAAGTTTTCATTTCTGCTCAATAGTGCCAGTGCCGATATGTCGGTGAACTCCTCCAAATCAAATTATATTTCTGTAAAAACCAACGATAGGGATCCCTTCATTGTTGACAACATTTCCGTTGAGTATATGGAATCACTTATTTGGGAACTCCATTGAGTACAACATCCATAGCTAAGCAGCACAGGTGAATCAACATGTTGACTCCAAAGCAGCACATGTGATGCAGTTTCATTCATTCCTCTACAACAACTTTGAAGCTCCATACCTTGTAAAGACGAAAGTGTGGCAGTCAGCATTACAGAGTTCGGTATGGGTGTGAAGCATGACTGACAAACAATGTCAAGGCTGTGAAGAGAGCGTGTGCAAAAACCTTAAAACACCTGCTTGGAATCAGACTGACTTCGCGCACAGACATTATATGTATTTAGGCCGGTGTTAGTGAAATTTCATATCTGGATAAAAAGTATATAAAATCATCAACCTAGCCATGACTGTTCGCTCACCCGGTGGAATAGCTCTCCAGACCTTAATAAACAGTCACATAAACTACAGTGAAGTCAGTCTGGAATCAATGAAACAAAAAGTAAGGGAAGCAACCACTACCAGAAAACAGATATATCGGCTACTGAGCCCTGATCTTTCCATCAGTCAAGTTTATTTGAAATCAGATATACCTGAAAAAAATTGCATTAGCTTATCTAGGATCAGGACAGGATCTCACAGACTGTGCATCAAAATCGGCCGTTGGGCTCTGGCCAAATACAAGATGAAAAACATGTTTTGATTCTGTACCCGCAAATGGAACATATGAGGTTCCCCTGTGCATGCCTAAATGATCTTTTCCCAAATACTGACTATCATACTATGGCTAAGAACTGTTATACGTTTTAATTGTGTTCCAATACTAACTTTATAATATTGTAAACATCCATAAATTTCCCTTTAATTTTCAACTTAATTTAATTTATTTATGTATTGAAACTGATATAATGTAATAAAAGTACTACAAAGGTTTTGGACCCTTTGCTATGTTGATTGCATGGTCAGCTTGATTGTAATTAATGTTATTTGCAGAATTTCTCCAAACGTAATTAAAGATTCATGTCAGGTGCTTTTTATGACAACACTAGATACAGCTGTAACATGTTTTTCTAGAAATAAGTAGAATAGTGTCAATAGTCATTAAAAATTCCAAACCTTTTATATTAAATTGATCTAGATAGACTGACTATCTATATACTGTATATATATTGTATCGATATATTGTACTACCGTTAATGGCTCCGCGGGCATTTACTATGTGGTCGTTCCAGTATGTGGCCATTCTTACCAAACCCCGCTGTCACAGGCAGACATAATATTGATATAATACAACCTGGGGTTTACACCCTGTCACACATTTACTCGGAGTGGGGTCGTTATTTAATTCACCCTTGACACTAACTGAGATTCAGCTCAGACACTGCCCAGATTAGGAATATAACCCAGAACCCTCAAAGGACATCACTGGTGTCTTGTTATCCTAATGATCTTGGCAGCAAATCAGGGCAGTGATGCACCAAATTGTGTGCTCAGTGCAGAAATTCCTTTGAGGAAATATCAACAACAGAAAGAGCTGATATTTAATGGTGAGTGTAACTGAATTTACCGAATTCATGGATGAAACAGAGGAATCTCAGAAACTGAGTACTTTCTATATTAGCCTCCTGCACTGGCTAACAACAGCAGTTTAGCGATTTATTGAAATGTGATTCAGGTGCATATTTTCCTTGGAGAAAACTTTCCTTATGCTACGAGTCTTGGTGTTCAATAGTGGGTGTGTAGTTAGCATGGAAAAATTCCACAATAGGGCAATAAATTTTGCCCTGGCTGTCATTATTGCAGGTATACAATGTTGGACAAGTGCATAAAATGGCTGTAACCATTGTCAATCACTAAGATTGGTGGTGAAGTTGTTCCACAATCACATCTGCAGATTACAACCTTATGCTGTGAGGATATCAACCCCAATATTTTGCAGTAAATAGGAATCAAGGACTCAACATAGCACCAGATGAATTTGATCTTGGTGAATGGGTTGTGTAGTACTAGGTAGCCTATAAAGTATGATATTTTCCAGCTTTGTTATTTAGTATTTTAGGATCATACAGATTCAGATTAATTTATCATGCCCATTATTATAACAAAAACATCTTAAAAAATACAGAGATTTCCATGTAATAAAATATTGAGCAGGGTGACTCCTCTGAGAAGATCATGTCATCGCTGCCGAGGGGTCACCCACAAAGCAACACTAACTATAGAAAATTACAATGATGTCAGCGCCTATAAAGGAGGGTATATTCCATCTTTGTGTGTGGGTAGACTAAGTGTAGTACTATGAATCCCTTAAAGTTTGATATTTTGATATTTTTGTGAGAAGCTGTTATTGACAGAAGCAATATGATGCTCACATTCAGATTAGCAAAGGAAGCCTGACACCACTGGATGCATCTCAGTTTTCAAATGCATAATTGAAAAGAGTGGGCAGTTCACGCTCTGAAGCTCCAATATCACTCGGACTCTCACCCCGGAGTGCCACCTTGTAATAGAAAAAGGTAAAATAAAACCAAACACTGAAGTAACAAACAGTAAAAACATGTGAAAGATCATATTAAAATTAAGCCAGGGACTTGAGTGTTTATGGTTGCAAATTTCCAATGTATTTACAGAAAAATTGGATAATATGGTAATTGCCACAGTAGTGATATGAAGATTATTAACAGACAGTTTAGTAAAATATAGTCGACCCCAGACAGCTGTAGCCGCTTGTTCCTGTATAAATGTACAATAGTCATGCATCTTTTCAACAAAAAATTACAAATATGCATAACTCAATTTATGCACCAAATGGTGCTGCATATACTTATAGTTATAGATCTGGCTTTTGGTAGCAATATATTTGGCACGGTATAGCGCGGTTCCATTCATCTGAACCATGAAGATTCTATTACACACGCACGCACGCACACACACACACACACAAGAGAACATTTTTGAAATTTTGATTTATGAATTGCAATGCAACTTTCAATATCTTGGTGTCTAGAGCAAATGTTTGTGACTTTGATGAGGAAAGATGAGAAATTCCATATGACATAGTCTTGAGATGAAAAAAACCGAAAACAAACAAAAAAACAACCAGCTTCACATATTAATGTTTGCTAATTAGGTCAATAAACAATGCTACGGTGACTTTTTTCACACCTCAAAATCCTCAGTCTCCCCCCCCCCCCCCCCACCCTTAGCCTCCCTGAAACTTATTAATTTGAACCGAAACATTGTCCTTCAGAGTGCAGAACTGCAATCGAAGTAAGTTCTACGATTGTTCAATTTCGAAATCAAACCCAACAATACATGCAATCTATAAAGTCAAGATCTTGTTTGTGTCATTTTAATTGGATCATATTTCAACAGAAATTGTGAGAATCTTGTTACTACAACAATTGTGTCTGTGACCACGTGCTTCATCATATCAGCACAAATGCCTAATCATAATGTACTTGGCGGATATGATATTGCACACATGTGATGTCTTTAAGAACCATTACATGCAGACTCATGCATAGTGCCAAACTCAGGTTTCTGCTGAAGCAGCTTTTCAAAATTCAAATTCAATTCTATTCCTCCTTGCATAATATGCAGAACAATATATACATACAAATTATCATGAAGTTCAGAGGGGCAGACACCCGAAGTTGTACAGTTACTATAATTAAAAATGGCCCATCAAATTGAAACTAGACAAAGCTGTCATAGCTGGCTACTCAAAACCGGATCTAAAAGTACGATATATTACATTAATTTCTTACATTTACCAAGTTTTATATTTATCTGGTGATAATGTAAGCCGATTATTAGCAATAGAAGTGGACAGAAGCAGCTGGCTTTAGCATGTTTAGACCACAGCCAAGTACATGTCGCTACAGACAGCTAGAGTCGACTTTATTTTATGAAACTAACTGTATTTGCCATAGGATTAAACTATTATGAAGAAGATAAATGATTATAGCAGCATTTATACAGAGAAAAAGAAAAGAGAAAAAATAAAGATGTACAGTACGAAGAAAAGAACAGAACAATGAAAAGGAACAATATGCTCAATCCTTTGCAAAGGAACTTTGACTGAAACAATTTGGAAACAACTGTCCAATATGCCCTTGTAGCAGACCATTGTTTGACCACTGGGCAGCAACGGTCAACCAACACTGGACAGTTACTGTAAGAATATGCAGGGATGAAGACAATTTTGTCTCTGAAGTTTGTTATTAGCGATGATGACAGTTGTCCCAGAATCAAATAAACAGTAAACTAAAAGGGAATCCGGTTGTAAATTATAGTAACACTGTAATTTCATGTAATAACCAACAACTATAGTGAATTATAAATCGTGAATATCGTCCGTGGGAATGCATGTAACTTGCCAGGAATTTCCACATTATCATCACAGACATTTCATCCCAGGTAATTGGCTATTATTCTGGAAAGCCATCATTGAAAATATGATGATGGCAATTACTTCTATATTGGTGGTATGCAGCAGAAATCTGGAACCTCTTGGTTTCAAGTTCATGGAAAATTATGTTGGATATCATGCTGATTATAAATGCATATACACTCCTGGGCAAAAAAAAAGAGCCAAGTCAGAATTTCATGTCATTTTAATGTTGCTTGATTTCTACATGAAATACAGAACCATGTTGCATTATATTGTTATGTATCACACAGAAATAGCTTAAATTTAATAGGGAATGGCTTTTCCTTTGGCTTTTTAAAAAAGAGTTAGTCTTTTCGCCACACTTTTAGTGAGCCTTAAATGCCTGGGACTGTCTACATTTTGCCACTCAAATTTCACTGCTTTCCAAAGCTCCTCTGTGTTTGCAAACTTCTGTCCAGTTAGTTTGCCCTCCATGTAGGCCCACAGGTTCTCTATTGGATTTAAATCCAGACTTTGTTTCAGCCAAAACATGGAAGTAATAGCCTTGCGTTCTAATATTGTTTTGTCACTTTTGCTGTTTGAGCAGGGGCATTATCATGCTGGAATACTACACTTTCATTGTTTTCACCAGGGAAAAGTTTCCTTATACTAGGGATAAGGCCTTTCTTAAAAATTTCAAGTATTCGGCTGCATTTACAGACTTATCACATCTGATAAGCTCGCCAACACCAGAACTTGAGAAGGCCGCTCAGACCACGATTCCACCTCCACCATGCTTGACTGTAGTGGAAATACAGTCAGGGTGAAATCTTTCATTGGGACCGTCTTATGCAATGTTTGGGAGCATCAAAGAACAATATGAACAGAGATTCATCACTCCAGATGACCTTATCAAATCACTCTTCATCAAGATTACCATACTCTGAGTGGAAACGCAGCCTATCCCTGATGTTCTTTTGGGATAGGATTGGCTTGTTGGCACACTTTTTTTAAGAAAAAACTATATTGTGATTGCCTTCTGCTTATCATTGCTAATGGTCCATCTTGAAACCTTGTTACCACCGGCAGTGACGACCTCCTGTGCCAAGTTTTGATGGACTTTATCCTGTCCTTTAACACAGCAAATTGAGACGCCTGTCATCTTTTTTGGTGGTCACCTTTGGTCTTCCAGACCCCCTTTGCCATTGAATGGGCCCTGTGATCTTGAATTGCAGACCAATTTTCTTTATTGTCGTCAGTGACACTGGTATTTTCTCACTTCTCAGCAACTTATGGATGTTTCCATATGTCATGCCACCCTGGCACAGACCAATGATGCAGCTTTTGATCTCAGCGTTGCAGTGATACTTGAATTTCACCTTGGCCATATTGCATTTGTATTGATAGGATGGATGAACTATTAAGTTTTCCATCCATTACTAACAATCTAATTGGCTAACGATTGGGTACAAAGTGATATTTAAAGGCTTTAAGGACTAAAGGATGAACAGATTGGCTTGTCTCATTTTTTTTGTCCAGGAGCGTATGAGAAATTTTCTAAAACAAGTGTTAATATCTAGACAGCTAAAATATGAACAGATATCCGGCGTTTTATTGGTGAATTGAACCCTCATTAAATTATGTGAGGGAAAGATCCACAATCATATATCTGCAGATATATGAAGGAGGGTGAGAGAGAGTGAGGGAGGGTGAGAGAGAGTGAGGGAGGGTGAGAGAGAGTGAGGGAGTGTGAGGGAGGGTGAGAGAGAGAGAGTGAGGGAGTGTGAGGGAGGGTGAGGGAGGGTGAGGGAGGTGGACTCTAGGCAGTTCTTTAACTTGTTTTCTAAAGCAAACAACACCAGAATTTGCTGATATGTTATAGTACTCATATTTTATAAAACACACATAAGTTCAAGTTCAACCTAGTGGGAGTGTCTACGTTTTGAAAATAAATGACTTAACACAACATTAGATGCAGAAAGATGAAACAGCAAGAAACAAGCATAAATTAAAGAAAATAACAAATTTAAGCCAAATAGCAGACAAAATTAGGAGAAATGAAAACGATTGTGAGTGACAGTGAATATAACATGGAAAATTGGTATAACCTATATATGTACATGTCTATAAAGGCAAGTAAATGATGCTATCAACTGTGTAGTTATCAGAGAATAATTATTTCATCAGAATTTCAATGAAAGGTTGGTGTTTAGTTTATCAGACTCAGTGTGTAGGGAGCAACGAGTGAAACTTCGTGTTAGTAACCCTACTCCGGATACGTTTAATGTGTCCACATTGATGGCACTAATGTGAGCTATTAAGCCCCTGCGGTTAACTTCGTGTTCAAGGCTGAATACTCCCGATAAAGCTGAGAAAGACTCTAGATTGGCCTGCCAAGGATGTAATTGTAAGGTCGGTTGAGCCTCTTTTGAGGGATAAAAGACTGTAAAGCCTGAATTACATTTACATCAACGTGTGTCACTTCAATCTGTGATCACTTACATTGAGCACATGAATGCACAGAGCAGTGTTTGACATCAACATCAGTTCTGGATGTTTTTAAACAAGCAACTATAACATTCCAAGAACGATTGTAAGGGTTATTGGGATATTTCTTAAACCATTTTCACAAGGGACTTTTTGACCGTGGAAAGTTGTCTTTTCAAATCTGGCAAATTTTTATGTCGTTAAAAGCAAGGCCTTCTCAGAAGGACAAATGAATTCACCAGGGACCAGAACTTTGGCAATTGTCCTTGGAAGTAAAGTAAGGCAATAGATATAAAGTTTATTTGAATCTGGGCATTGCTCTTGTTTAGAAAAAAAAAAAAAAGACAAAAAGAGGCAAAGTTCTATCATTCTTGCTGAATCCATCAGTCACGAAAATTGAAAAGTCACAAATTTTTGCATTTTCTCATTTACCAGTGGTTACTGACCCTTGCTGTCCCGTATGCAATTTGAAAAGTTTGAAACCAATAGATTCACGTGCTTTACAAAGTTCAGATTTTGTTGCTGTCTCAATTTACAATCCTATTATGATTGCTATAATTGTATATTTTTGCTGAATTGTATGTTTCATCACATCTATGAAATTATTCCTATCACAAAATGCATTTAGAAGAGAAAAGCTGACGAAAAGCTAACCTTGCTTAAAATCAATAAAATTTTATATTTTGATCAGCACAACTGCAACTTGCAATAGAACAACTGACTTTTATTTCTTTTTGTATTTGCCTATGTCAATCCCTTTGCTCTCTGTGGAAAGATGGAACAGTCTCCATATGTTACTTTTTATATTGGCCCCAAAAGAGGAATGTGGAAACGGTCCCACATGTCACTTATCTGACCACTGGACAGCAAGGGTCAGCAACTACTGGTCAATAAGAAAACGCAGGGGTGGCCAAAAATGGGTGACTTTTCAATTTTCGCGGATGATGGATTCAGCAAGAATGATGGAACTAGACTTCTCTTTTCTTTGCCTCTTTTTGTCTTTTTTGTTTTTTCAAACAAGATCAATGCCCAGATTTTCCTGGTCAAATGCTCTCATTTTTTTAATCAATAATTTTAAGTATTAAACCTGTTTGCTATTTTTTTTCTAAACTGTTGAAAATGTAAGCCATGATGGCCAGTACATAATTTGAATAAATTTGATGACGTACCAAGAAAGAAGTTTATATTTACCATGGATAGTTAAAAAGCAATCACAGAAATGATTCTTCATAGCAACCAATAGAATTTTCACTCTAAACTCAGACCTTGAGATTGGTGAAACATTGACTTTTAACATGAAAATCGTTGACAGATCTTAGAACTGTGATCACTTTAATTCATAACTGAGAAACGGATGTTGTTTCCTATTAGGTCTTCATAAACCGAAATTCCAGGATATCTCTATTTGTGGCATGTAATGAGTATTGCCAGGTTAATGTTTTAATTTCCGGTGAGAAATGTGGGAGTTTTATGTTTTTGTTTTTTACAAATACTCTGAATTTGAATTATTCTCCATGCAGAATCTTTTTTCTGAAGTAATTGACCACAGTCTACTGAAGCATTGCTTCACAAACGCCTATTTCTTGAGATAGTCTGTTCAGATTACTTTCCAGATATCCAGATATTACTCTCATCAAATTTCCCATTCTCATCCTACCAAATAAGCATTTTGAAGCATAAGGATTCCTCTTAAATGTAATGGCATAACATGGTTAGAGGATATCTGGGCTCTCAATAGGGAGTATGAATAAAATACTATTTGTACTTGTGTTCCTTTGTAAGTAATTATATATTCCTCGGTGGCAGTTTTAACACATTTGTTCTCTAATTAACAATTAAAGTGTTGTTTGCTTATAATTGTGGCTCAATAGCTTTGACTGGAATTACATTTGTAAATAGACTCACTTCAATTGGATCTAATTGCTATTAATTACATGTGTTCAGGAATAAAATTATAGTAAACGACCCAATTAGCAAAATCAGTATAAATACACCTAGTTGGACAGAGTCTTAAATGTCAAATTCAACAATAACAACACGAAGGAGTGGCAGCAAGAAGTATTGGTTCCCTTGAGTCTGGAAAAATGAGATTTTAAAACTCGAGCAAACGCATGTTCTTTGATGATTTGTATTCAAACTATGGATACAAAATTTGACAGACAATAAATTAGTGCTAGACATGGAATTCGTGTACTATGGCATATGTTGATTACAGCATGGAATGACAGGTCTCATGCACGTTTGAAAATTTGGATGTGGGGTCGCACAAAGGCCTTAAAATCATGCCAAAAAACATAGGAGGTTGTAATATACTTCTAATGTGTGATTTATTTCCAACTACAACGTAATTCACCATCTTAGTACGATATGTAAATTTGATGTTTTTAATTCATCAGCAGACAACATCAAAGCAGGCAAGTCCCCTCAGCAACACTAATTGTAAGGGTGGGGGCCAAGCTCAGTGTTAGCGCATTTGGCTTCCAACCACTGGTTCCGGGTTGAATTCCCTGTGGAGCCTAAGTTGGACGGCTGCTTCATCCTTCATCTCATTGCCATGATCCCTGCCTGTCCTAATTAGCCCATCAGGTGCAGAAATACAGGACGTAAAACCCTAATCACACACACATGCCACATTAGGTGTACAAGTTTAGTTTCCATGAGTCAGTTTACTTTGGCCAAATACCTGATAAGCCATGGCTGTGCACCCAGGGGAAAGCAGTTATTGGGTTATTGAAAATGTTATGACACGTTGGCGGTCTTTAATTAAAAAAAATACATTTTTGTTTCACAAAGATTATTCAATACGTGTAAATTTCCACTTAAAACATCTATTCGATATCATGAATGATTTTAGGTTAGTTATGACTGGCTGACATTTTACACCAACGAACCTGCATGTGCCATTTAATTGCACTGCTTTTTTATCAGAATATCTGGAAAAAGTTAATAATGTTTCAGACAATTTAAAGGTATATACAGATAAATAATAAAATAATGTTTAAATTTGTAAATTCTACTGGTTCTGAAGGTTAGTCAGCTTATATGATCAGCTGCCTGAAGCAGATGTAAGAATCCGAGACACCTCTATTTTAAAATGTCTCGTGCGATTGATATTCAGCTGGGATGTAGCTCATGAAGAGTCCGCGGGCCAAAGTGGGGACCTTCAGCAGAGCTGGCCTAAATGGAATTGGCTGATGCCTAAACTATTTAATTGGGCCACTTAGCTGTTTCTTAGATAAAGTAACCATGGGGATGCATGAATTCGTAAGCAGCTGGGTAGCCTAATAGTTAACACATCCGCCAATTCCATATTGGCCAGCTGTGCTGTAGGTCATCTCATCATGACGTCTGCCTCTGACAGCTGGTCATGTAAGCTGACTTAGTTTCAGACCCAGTAGCATGGAGACATTGGCCATTCAAGAATAGCTATACCCAACGTAGTTCTTTATCTGACATGACAGGTTGGTCAGACTTAGTGTCATATATGAAATTACTTGTGACAAGTATCCTACTTCTTAGCTAAAGAATATCCTCTAAAATGGTCTCCAGAGGACTAGATACAGCCATACGCACGTAGGATTACAGTATCACCCATACTGTTAATGGACAAATTGGTCACGACCACAGATATCCACCTAAAAAACCAAAACTGTAGGGCTTCATATTGAAAATAGATGGTGCATTAGGCCTACGGTTTCGGATTTTCATTCTAGCGAAAATAAACTTTGTCCTGCCTAAATTTAATATATATCCTACATTTAGTTGGAAAATTGAGTAAACGGCAATATTGCTCGTGAACCACTGAGATTTGTGCAGGAAGTTCCACAATCACATCTGCAGATTGCAGCCTCATGCTGTGAGGATCAACCCCAATATTGTGTGGCATACCGGCTCAAGAGAGGTTGACCGAGGCTGACCTTTCATTAGTTGCTTGACAAGTTTGTCTGTGGTAAACATTGCACCTAAGGAATTTGATCTTTGTGAGAGGGTAATTACTTTGCTACTGCACAAGAGGCCTGCACTATACACCAGTGATGTTGGTCTATGTTGGATGTGTGTGTATCAATGGGGAGAGGAGACATAAGATGAATTGAAATGATGACTTTTATTCACGCGACGAAGTTCATGGTTATTGGTGAATAAGCGATGAATCTGTCAATTTAACAAGAAATAAGTAAATTGATTCTTCAATAAAAATGATTTTATTTCAAAGCCACAACACATTTAAGTGAATCAATCAAATATCATCAGTCGATCCAATCAAATCAGTAATCTAATAAAAATGAGACAATAAAAAATATAAATCGATAAATAGACAAATGCACGGCATCTTCCAGCAACACACAATTCAAAATTGACTTAAACACTTAACCATCTGCTGATTCCACATGGAACCATGGCTTCATTCATTTAGTGGTGACATGAAAATGCAGGAATTTGAAATGATTGCATGCATGAATAACTAGGACAAATAATTGCAATTGAACATGTTCAATAGGTCAGGTAATTACCACTCCATTTGGTAAGTAAGTAAGTAAGTAAAATTTTATTTCAAGTCAGATAATAGCATCAACAATAAAACAGAAGCGCACAGCACTTGTGTCCGACAATAACAAATACGAACAATGAGTATTTACAGATGAAAGATGAATGAAATAAAACTATAAGGTACATAAAAGGCACGTGCCACATTGACACTAAGGTTGCCACTTAAGAACATAACTTTTAAAACCATTAAAATCCAAAGCCTTAACAGTATCAGGAATCTTGTTCCATAACATAGCACCTTGGTAACGCATCGAATGAAATCCATGTTTTAGAGTCTTATACATTGGTTGTCTTAGCATATTGACATTTCTAAAATTGTATGAAATATCTTGTACTGCGAAAAAATCTTTTGACATTGGTGGAAATTTGTTTTGCAAAATCTTGTAAACAGTTAATATCATTATTCTTTGTCTTAACACATACAGAGGTGATCTTTTTGCTTTATCTAATAGTTCTTTATAGGTTGAGGAAAAATCTAAGTACACAAATCTTAGAGCACGTTTAAATAAATTTTCTAACTTCCGCGCATCTGCTACTTTACAATGATGGTATACAATGCCACAGTAACCTAAGTTTGATAAAATAAATGCATCTAGGATTTTGATCTTACATGGCAAAGTAAGTACCCGAGACAAACGAGATAATACATTGATTTGCTTAGCTGCTTGAATAGATATATTCTTAATATGATTAGTAAAATTTAAATCATTGTCAATGGTGACACCTAATAGTTTAATATTATTTGTTGGACTCATTATAATTCCATTTACAGTCAGTGTAAGATTTTCATGTTTTCTACCGAGGATCATAAATTGAAACTTTTCAGCATTAACTTTCATGTTATTCTTTTTAAACCAGTCAATGGCAAGTACACAAGTTCTATCTAAATTAAATTGAACAACATTAATATCATCATGACAAAAAGACAACGTATTATCATCAGCATAATTATATAACTGACAAAAATTTTGCAATAATGATATGAGATCATTTACATAGATGTTGAATAGTACGGGTCCCATAAGACTACCTTGTGGGACACCTCTATGAATATTTGACCATTCACTGTAACAGCCATTTAGCTTGACTCTTTGTTTCCTAGATGACAAATAACTACTAATAAAGTGACTTTAAAATTGGTGGGAACTGACTATATAGGACACCTGGTGTTAATGTATGATAACAGCACTGACAATAGCATGAGGCTGTTGCAGTCTACATTGTGGCTTTACCAAGGTGTATTTTCAATTATGGTTAATGTAATGTTTTTTTATGCCAATATACTATTACCTTGATATTAAATTCAAGTGTATCTTTGTGGTTTCAAAGCAGGGATGTACAAATTTAATTACTCCAATGTAAGCATATTGTTCTCTGTGGTCGGGCAACTCTTAAATGGGAAAAGAATTCATGTATTTCAATCTTCAAGATTAGAGTCTGATAGTATTACCAGCTAGGGCGTCATTGAAATTGAAAAACAGATTTCTTTTGAATGGTCCACGCTGGATTAAAAAATATGTTGCATCTTTGATTCAAAATTCCTGGTAGTGGCTAGGCTACAATTAAGGTGCGTCCCCATACAGTGGAACCTAGTGATTCGGACAACCCTTGGTACATATTTCACTTGTTTTAATGACGAGGTGGTCTTAATAAAGAGGTTAAATATAATACAAAGGCGAGTACATATACTCTGGTCCAAAATGAGTGGCCGTAAAGGTGAATTGGCCTGAATAGTAAGGTGATCTGAATGCAAAGTTCCAATGTTGTTTTGAATAATGGTGTGCCTGGAAATGTTGGGTCCTAATATTGAGCTTGTCTTGACGGTGGAGTGATTTTATGTGAATGCTTTGCCTCATAAGGAATGTTATGCATTTTATGGGAGTCTCCATCACATGTAGAGATGAACTCATAAAGCAGGACCCTTGAGACGAAAATGATGCATGGGTAAAAATAGAAGAAGCTATATGGTTGAGACGAATCTCTTATATCTTTGCTTTTTATGTCTGAGATTTGCTGATGTGAGGGCTGCTGATAGTCGAACGACTGGGGATGCTGGTGTGATTATGAGATAAGAATTCACAATGGTAACATCTGCTATTATGATGTTATGATCGTGTGTACAAATATGTATTCTGTCAATATTGTTTTGTGTGATCACAAACTAGCTTCTCTTCTGGTTGTTGTACTGTTTATTAATCAGATAAGATTTACAGGTATTCATTTTGTTTACTATCACAGTTATTTACAAGTATAGTGTGGCCTCACAAGCCCTATCATCTCATCATTACGTCTGCTTCTAGCAGCTGCTCATACATAAGCTGGCTAAGATTCAGACCAGTAGCGTTGAGACATTGAGAATTAATTTGAGACATTGAAACACTAAAACTTTATGTCCGGTTTTCTTGAAACCTCAGATAATTAGTTTTTAGGTATACTGCAGTTAATCAGCACTTATTATTCACAAATGTTATAAATTCAGTACCTTTTCGCGTCTTTGAAAATCTAAATTTTCTGGGCAATAGGAAACCTTTACTTCACTAAATTCAACAACATTGAGAGTCAGTTTCTACGACCAACGAATGGTCCTGGCTAGCAACCTGAATCTGCAAGTTCAGCACAGATCACTGAGTGATTGATACTGTAAATCCTATCCCCTGGTACTTTCCAAACTTCTGAAGTCAGCTCTGCAAAACCGACCAATTTGTCTGTAGCTAGGGGGACCGATAAATTCACCTTAACTTGATGATTTATAGAAAAGAGTGCTGCATTGTAATCTACACGCCAGCTGTTATATGTGTGTAAGTCAACATGACATATTCTTGTCCCTTGAATAATTATGGAATTTAAACCAGAAAGACATGCAGTTTATTAATATGATAATTCATCAGTGAGTACATTAAGGTATGTGAAAGGTTAGAACTCCCATTTTGTGTGAATTCCAAAATGTGAAAATTTTAATGCATGAGGTTTTGACTTACAAAGGATACGATTGATAGATACAGTGAACTGCAATTATTCCCACTCAATATTAAGACCACTTCATTTTTAAGACCACTTTGTGACTAAGATCCAGAATGATGACCACCTCCTTATTAAGACCACTTCAAGGATTCCCAAGGTGGTCGCTATTGTATGGTTTATCTGTAGTTATTATCAAAAGGCATTTCATAAAGTGGTGACTTTGGAAGCCAATGTTTCAGCACTATATACTGGTATATCAGAGGCAGGCGTAATGATGAGAAGATACTAGTGTTCCATTTAGATTGAATAGAATTCCGATTGCATAAAATACATTACAGGTTAGATCCATTCTGTGTATATCACATTCCACAGTGTATACATATATATATATATATATATATATATATATATATATGTGTGTGTGTGTGTGTGTGTGTGTGTGTGTGTGTGTGTGTGTGTGTGTGTGTGTAGTGATTGGCTTATCAATGTCAATAGAGCACTTGCAGCCACTAAAAAACAAAAAATAACTTCTATATTGTCCAAAATTGATAATGTATAATACATGTACATACATATTCAATTTTCTTCAGATAAATTGTATATATCTAATTTGTCATGATTATTTTCACAAATTGTGCACCACACTTTGCCATGCTTATTGAGCTGGACATACATGTTATCATAAACCTGCGCCCACAATTAACAAGATTAAATTATGCTATACTCATCTCCAATGAAACGATAGAACTTTTTAACCTATTGCAGTAATTAAGAATATATGAGTTTCCAGGTTATTTCATACTTAGGTGCTTTAATCCTACTGTTTTCTTGATATGGGATTGTCTATTGGATCATATACACTGCATGCTGCCTCAGCCTACCGCACTCATATCATATGCACAATATGTAGGAGCAATAATTGCGCAGCTAATTGAGCTTTATGCACTCGTTGCAACCTTCAATAAACAATGCAGAAGCTAATGTTCATGGCCAAAGGGAATCTTATGATGAGCAGATTGCACAACTTAGTGGTAGTGTTGTTCATCTTCGTAACTCCTAAAAGAATTATCATGGAATGCAGACTTTTTTCAAGGTTGAAAGGCAAATGATGTTGATAAAACAGTTCTTGAATGCCAAAGATTAACATATTTCATGTAGTTTTTTATGCACTCTTCGGGAAACTTTCAGTATGGATCTAACAAAGAGTTTGCATTCAGAGCAATAGTTATAATTTACAGTAAAATAGCATATGTGATGCATGGATTAAAAAGACGAATCAAAATTCAATGTCATACATTAACATTTTCAAGAAAACAATACCCAGAGTATGTACTGTTTTCAAGAACATGACATCTCAGAATGTCAAAATTGAATCATTTGCACTTGAACAATGCTTATCTCAAGCATGAAATCAGTCATTCCACCTACATCATGGAACCTCTTTTCACACATCAAATGAAATGAAACAAATTACATTTTGCAATTCATATTACATTACAGTAGATTCCATTGACCTGGAAACAAGTTATTATGCATGGGCTAAGACAGTCCATGGATTCGCATGACGTCATCTGCAGTTGAATTTAATTGTTATTTTTACCTCTGTTATTTTTGTCGTCATTTTTACTGTTTTTAGTTATTGTGTAACGTGGCCATTTTAAATAAGAGCTTTTACTAAAAAATTAAATGTTAAAATTTCAAAATATATTAGTTCTACTGTGGATGCCCTAGGCAGCTGGGTGGTCTAGTGGTAAAGGTATTAATCGTGTCCCTAGGTCTGATTCCCAGCCTGGCCATTCTCATTGGCTTAAATATAAGCTAGATACTATTTGGACACAGTTACATTGGTTGTTCGCCGCAGACGAGTAGTATATGCTGAAAAGAGTGGTATAACAATGTAGCATGGTGTGGACTCCAACTGTATCATCATTTCATCATTACATCAACCTGTGACAGTTGGCGGAATAAGGATTGAGACAATACAAATACACCAACCACAATAGCTAATGAATATTCTAACCTTGGAATGAATTCTTAGCATTCTGTTCTTGCAAGGCTTTAAACATTTTTTGGTTGTTAAAGTACATTGTCAAAAGCTCTCCTTGACGAGGATTGTGATTCCAAGAGGCGTCAAATGCTGCGCATAAAATGCTTTTCTTCCTTTGGCTTTGTTTTGTAGGAAACACCTAGGCTGAAGCACATTTTCTGTAGCCTTATGTTATTGGCGTATTCATTGTGGCGGACTCAAGCATGCAGCACACCATAGCAGTGGCCACAAAAATGATGTTAAAGAGAGAGCCGAGACAGCTATGCACTTATTTTGTGCAAGAACTGTATGTGTTTGAATTATCTGCATGACAGTAGCTATTTTCAGCTAATAGTGTGTTGCAGTCACCTATTTAGGATTATAAATGATTCAATGTAATGTATATTTGTTCACGTGGCATCGTTTTGGAAATGGCACTATTTACGTATGCTGTCACCACACATTTCACAGATCTGACAACAGCGTCATTCCGAGAATATCCCGAGAATGATATCTAGTGTGATAAAGAATGTATAACAAACTGAAGTATTTTTAGCATGCATTACGGATATTAATTTTAGTGTGACAAATATGGATGAAAATCCTCTCCGTGGTGTGTAAAAAAATGGATTTAAAAAAAGGCAAAACAACACGGAATACTCTTGGTAGCCAAAAAGTGTCACTCGAATAAGTCAGCTTTGTGGCCCAGCGGTTGGGTGACCTGTAGTGCTTAAATTTGTCAATGAAGAATAACAATCCTGTGTCAGAAACACATGGTGATAATATACTAACTGGCTGAGTTTACCAAGATTTGAACGATCAAAATTGGCACCCATATGTTTCACTGTGTTTGATTTGTGTTTGTCAGTGTCATGCAAGTTCTATGAAATCACGTACACCAGCAAGGTACAGAAAACCAACAAGGTTAAAGGATCCGCTAAAGGTGGATTTTCATGAAAGCTTCTCAATATTTCCGCTAGGTTGCTACGACGGGACACTGCAAATCTATTGGCTCACAAGTTCCCGCCCTTGACTGTGATTGGCTGAAGCAAAGTGCATCCTAGCAACAGTATTTCGAGTGAGAAAATTATATTTATTGATTAAGTTAGTTTTGATCTACTATTCGTGAAAAGCAAAATGAGAAATAAGAGGAGAAGCTGGAATTATGTCTGACCTCAGGCCAGTCTGCTGCTCTGTGAAAAGACTCTATTCCACATCGGCAGTTCTGCGGAAGGTCCCAGGTTCGAAACCCGGCCTGAGCACTCTTCATGAGTTTCCCCCACCCTGATTCCCAGATGAACATTGATTGCGTGAGATGTCAAATTGAAGGTACCTTGTACTCATTGTCTATTCTGAGGCAAGTAAAAGACTTTGCCCACGGGGTAAATGTGTAACATGGTGTGGACTCCAAGGCTTATCATCTCATAACTTGATTGGCCATATATATGTTGTCTGAACTTCGGACCAGCAGCATTGAGACATACAACATTAAGACATTGAACAACTCCAAAAGAGGACAGTGATTTTGGCCTGAGTTATCTATAGTAACAAGGGAAATGGTCCATTCATCAGCTTTTGTGCGAAGACCTTGCAACACAACTTAGAAAGGCAGTGGA
Source organism: Alitta virens (assembly GCA_932294295.1). NCBI lineage: Eukaryota > Metazoa > Annelida > Polychaeta > Phyllodocida > Nereididae > Alitta > Alitta virens. The sequence continues at coordinate 10,786,611 of OW028575.1, read as the reverse complement.
TTGTCGCCTTAAAGCCATGTTGGCTGCTGGTCCTGAGGTTTATTGCGTGAAAGAGACATAAACCTCTCACCCCCTGTAATGAGCTTGTTTATTCCAGCCACAGAAATGGGGTGTGAGGGGGTAAGGGTCTTGTTGTGCAAGTGTAGAAGACTGATAAATTACCCCAGAGTGGTGAGAGACCTAAGTCTTAGTGAACAATGCCAATCACTTGATTCTACACAATTTTTTTTTGTATAGAGATCTACGCGCAAATCTATAGGTATTCTTTTTCTATATACAGATACCTCAGGGTAATATTATGAAAGGACCTTAACGGCATATGGTTGTGTAGGGTGTACGACATTGTCGTTTTGTGGGGGAACTGGTGGGTTTTTTGTTGCACAATTTTGCAAGGGATCCTGAAGGGATTTACTATACAAGTTCTAAAAGATTATTCTTGCTTTTGACATTAATTTCCAGTGAAGACAAAACTGTCATATAAGATGGATTTACAGCTGTGTGCCAATAGGAATTTATTCATTAAACAATCAGAGAATGAATGACTGTCAATAAACATGTACTGTCAAAGAAAACATTTTATCACACCAAGATTTTGAAAATAATTTGCCCTTTTTTGTCGTGCAGAAAACAACACATGGCCACGTTTTGACAGATACCAGTTTCATTTTACCATCTTGTATCTTTTTAAAGAAATCTTTCTTGTAATAACAGTTTCCATCTATTGATACACCTCTTTAGACTTATTTGAAGTTGAAAGTGATACTTAAAAGATATTTATTGATCCTAAATATTCTGCAAGGTTTAAGTACTTAATGGTGATTTACAGCCATGGCTGTCACTACAGGTCTATTCATAGCCTCTGTCTCATAATTAAGAGTTTCTGGTTTACAACCCAGAGTCAACCTTGTTATAAATGAGGCTGGTGGAGCAATAGCCATAAAACTCAGTGGGTGAGCTTCATTAAAGTCCTTGTATATTCTATGGGGATTAACTAACGATATGATTAAGACAGGATATTAAGTTGATAGAATCAAATCTACTGATATCAACTAGCATGATATAGAAGTTTGGATGTAAACAGCAATCAGCCCTAGACGAATGTTTAAGTTATAAATTTTGGATAAATCTGTTGATGATAAGGCACGTAGAACATGGTTTTTTTTTTAAATAATTACATGCTCATGACCACTAACTCCATAATTATGTCGAAGCTGGTAACTAATGAACACTACTCCTGCAGATTGACTCCACTTTTAGCCTTTCGGCGTGCTTGCGAATAACCGTATAATGTTTAAGGACTGAGTTGTGCTGTGGAGTTGGACTTAATTTGCAAACACTGACTTAATTCAGTAAAACCCCACAATAAGATAACTTCGTTATTAAGACCACCTCACCACCGAGGCCTCAATGCCTAACCACACAATAAGTTCCCTCAGTGTACCCCAACATTAACTACAGTAAAACACATGTATAAGATCACCTCACTATTATGACCACTCACCCATCATTTAAGAACAACTGCATCCATACAATTGAACTTAACCTGTATTAAGACCACCTTGTTATGACCAGTATATTTTGCTATTTAGCAGACAGGTTAGTCTTAAAGGCGAGTTTCATTCTGCATTCTTTAAGTATCTAGTAGTTTTAAAATCTGAGAATGTTAAGAATACTCAATATATATTCCAGTTTATTTTCATTTTTCATCTGGTCGTAGTACAGAAGTTTTTCTTATTTATTTTTTCTGGGAGTCTGTTCAAACACAGTTCGTCATTGTGAATTTCTTTGGACACATCTGATGTCAAATGAAGCGTCCCTGGATTGAGCCAACCATTTCCTGCCGGGGGTTTCCCCAATCGTATCTGCAGATTGCAACGGTGCAGCCTGTATCTGGCCCAATATTGTGCAATGTATTGATCTGTGGAGAAGCTACCCTCCCATTATTTTGCTTGACATGTTTGCATGATGAGGATGTATGCGCAGAGAAGATTGAGCATTGAATGGTACTGTATTTCTTGGAAGGGTTACTGGTTTTTAAAGTGCTGGATATATCTTCTACAATTCCAAATTTACTGATGGGCATGTAACTATCAAATGTTTGCATTTAGTAAGCATGTTCTGTAGCTTAGGTTGTGGGTCATAGGTTCGATTCACTGTGTTGTGTAGGGTGTACAGTACCCTCTAAAAGTATTGAGCAACTCTCAAAATGCTGAACTGTTCATGTTAGTGATATCGATAGCCAATAGTGTTTGTATTATACCAGAGTGGTGGTGGTGGATTAGGGCACCTGTGGGCTAATTAGGACAGGCAGGGACCATGGCAATGAGACTAAGGAGGTAACAGTCATCCAACTTGGGCTCGAACAGGAATTGAACCCAGGACCCAGTGGTTGGAAGCCCACTGAGCCAGGCCCCCACCCCTGTAGTATACCAGAGTCATACATGATTCTGGAGACTGGCATGGTTATAATTTGCAAAAGCATGCATGGAGTGTGAGGTTGAATCACTGATGCCCAGTACATATGTACTCGGTTTCCATTCTGGGGTAGATAGAACCACCCAAACTTTTAATAACATGGCTCCCCAACTCATGCTCGTATCATCTCATCATTACGTCTGCCTGGCGCCCTTATTTTACAGCAAAGCACTTTCTGGTCAGAATCACGCAGATAAAACCTAGCCGAGCAGATAACTAGATTGATGATTTGATGTCACGGGGGATGCATAGTGCATACAGCCAAGGTTGTTTCTGCAGATATTACCGATGCAGCCGACTTAATATATTGCGTGCGTATAGCTATGACCATCTTTCACAATGCAGCAGCAGCAACAGCAGCAACAGCAGCAGCAGCAGCCAAATGTATAAGAAATGAAAGATGCATGTGAGCAGAGACCCTCACTGCCCCCTGTCCAGGACTGGACAGATAGAATACCAGGCCCTGGGGACTGGCCACTGCCATTACAGAATATGAGGCAATTATCGCCCATGTTTGCTATGTTTATGCATTAAACGTGCAGGCCATGACGTATGAGTTGGCTGTTGTTATATTAGGTATAAAATGGAAATCACCGTTGTATAGATAGATAGATAGATAGATAGATAGATAGATAGATATGGAAAGTGCAGCCCTTTAAGGCAAGGTCTTGCTCCTATCGAGGGTTGATTGCTGAGGTGAGAGAGGAGGAGTCAAAACCATGTTACACATTTACCCCATGGGTGGGATCGTTTACTTGCCACAGCATATACACCGAGTACAAGTGACCGCCAATTTAACGTCTCATCCGAATGACATCCATCTGGGATGCTGAAGTGTGCCCGGGCCTGGGATTGAACCCGGGTCCTTCAGAGGAGCACGCGAGTGACTTACCACTAGACAACCCAGCTGCTTATCGACTACAGAATCAGCAAAGAAATCTCGTATAAAAGTATTTTGTTTACTACATGTATATTCTATTATAACATATACAAGTTTACAATAAAAATTTATTTCTGAGTCCGATTGTAAGCTGTTGTCAGGAGAGTTTCTGACTGATCATTCTTAGTTTTAAACGGTCAAATTCAGGCTGATTCACACATTTATGTCAATAATTTATTGATAATTTATATGGCACTAGTTCTAATAAATTGCTCACTGGCAAGTCAGAAGTTTAATCAGAAGCTCTGCTGAGGGTCCTGGACTCAAACCGCGGCCCGGGCACCCTTGAGACGTTAAATTGAAGGTGCATAGAACTTCGTGTCGTGCTGGGGTAGGTAAAAGACCACACCCATGGGGTTAATGTGTAACATGGTGTGGACTGCAAGCCTTATCATCTCATCGTTACGTCTGCCTCTGGAAGCTGGTCATATAAGCTGACTAAGCTTCAGACCATATTGAAACAATGATGAAATGATAGAGTAAGGTACCCTGTCGATACGCACCTTACAAATCACACTATTTAATGCTTGTCCTAGGACCTCTCATTTGTCTCAGCATAGACACAGTACACAGAGCAGCCTACCAAAGCAACATTTCATGCAAATAAATCAGGCCAAATGAACCACCGGCGACTTACGATAAAGCAAGTGCTATGTTAGGACATATAAACTATTTAAAACTGATTGTAGAATAGAACCTTATCTTGAATTGCAACAAATTCGCAAAGTGTTAACTAAAATAGCTAGATTTAGGACAAGTTCACATAGCCTGAAGATTGAAACAGGTCGACACCATAAACCAATAATTCCTGCTCCAAATAGAATATGTGAAAAGTGTACGTTAAACTTTGTAGAAGACGAAATTCACTGTTTGATTGTCTGTCCTGGTAATGAGCAACACCGTGTTAACCTTTTTTTGAATGCAACTAAATTTATTAACAACTTCTTGTCTCTAGATGATATAACTAAGTTTACAGCAATAATGACAAACAAGGAACCTGAGTTATTAATTAGTTTAGGAAAGTTTCTCCTTCAAGCTGATGTGTAGAGAAAACCATCTCCTGTATCCACACAGTTATTAATTTAGTTTATTAGTTTATTAGTTATGATGTGCTTGTCATGTTTTGGACTTTGAGAGTGAAATGTTTTTATTAGCGGCTTGTATTTTTTTCTATTGTGTATGTGGATTTTAAACACGTATTATAAGTTAACTTGGTGGCTGGAACCTTGATTATTGAAATTTTATTGCTTTCTGTACTTACATTAATGTCTCTTTCATGTTATCTTTTAACTGAATGACATATGTATCATTTATGATATTTTACATGTCAATAAAATCTATATATATATATGTAAATTGCTTTAGGACTGTCAGAACAGCTTAATATTTCATAGATATATCCAGGCTGACTAGTGTTGGGTTCATATAATTGATACTCCAGGGACCATTTTGCTTCTGGGAATTTTTTCAGACCACATCAAAGGGAACCAAAAGATAAGCAAACAAGCTTAAAGATGGAGCTCGTGAATACTTAATGTCTGCAAAGATAAGTCAATGTAGATGACAGGGTTTTAAAAAAAATCCCCAAGTTAAAAACAAACTAGTTCTTAAAAGAAAACAGCAATGACAGAACTATTATATATATACTATAGGCACCCCATGGCACCTGCTACCAGAGGCAGATATAATGACTGAATGCTAAAATTGGGATTTATGCCACATGCATCAGCTACAGGGGGGGGGGGAATCTGATCTCAGTAATGAGTTCCATAGGTTCCAGATCAAATTGACCAGTAAAGTGACATAACCTTATTGCTATTTTTTTTTAAATTCACAATGGGAAATATTGTTTAAATGTTTTAAAGAGTTATTCATTTTTCTTTTTCAAGGAAAGTACCTGAATTATTGCCAGAAAACTGGTGAGTTAGCAAAACGCCAAAACTAAAGCAGCAGAAAAAAAAACCAAAAAAAAAAACCTGTTTATAAAGCAGCAGTATTTAAAAAGTGCTCATATAAATAGGACCTGTGTCTTATCTACATTTTGTGATATTAATAACTTATTAATGATTGCTTGGGGGATCACCCAACCAGCTCACCTTTCAGACCATTTGTCATCTATTACAACCCCTGCATCTTTGCCTGGCAGTATCTACATCTTTCATCACCGCATCCCAGTTGCAGAGCTTGCAGAATCACTTCATGTGGACACAAAGCTTTGATAAGTTTTTGAAGTCTCGCCTATAATATTAATGACAGGCTTCGGAAACGTTCCATATTGTTCGAGATTGAAGCTACTTTTATGAGCTTCTATAACTCCCTGTCGAATCTGGTATGTCACGAAATAATTGTCAAGTAACGATTTGTGAAATACATCAATCACAATGACATGTGGAAATTGCTCTACGTATGATTTTAGCACCGAAAGTGTGGCAAGAAATACTAGTGTTTTGCTAGCATAAGGATTTTGTGCTCAAAATGTGTAGGATTTCTGCACAATTGATGTCATTTTAGCACATATCATGTCATTGTATATTAAACTAAGTTATTAGTGCAATATCTATCTATATAACATCCATATATAATATAATACATTACTTTTAGAATATAGCATGATTTTCCGTATACCCTTTTCGTTTCGTTAAGTGAAATGTGCGTATCATTGTGTGCATGCAACTAGAGTTGTTTGTGCAATATCTATATTTAGAACATAGCATTATTGTCAATACTATAAGTGAATTATGACCAACTGAGTGGAATAAATTCTTGTATTCTCAAAATTAACATGTGGCAACGATTTTATCCTCTGTCTTTCCAAACAATAGACAGAAACTCTCTTGAGACTGCCATGATAATTTTCAAGCTATATGTTGTATCCACAGTGAAAATCGCGGTTAAACAGCAATGTAAAAAATAATTATTTTCTCGGCTCCTATGTGTCACACAAATATACTTTACCTATTAATTGACTTCTTATTTAATTTGGAACGCGTAGACACCAAGTTTTTTAATTTACTCCCCTCCGTTACGGAGAAACAGGCGAAAATGTAACGCAAATTCACTTAAAAAAGAATAAAGAAAGCATTATTTAGTGAATGCGGAAATATATCTAACAGCTCTCCATCAATCAGCGATCTACATTTGATATTGACTGTTAATTGAAATGTGTGTACAACCCTTAGTAATACAGGTTACTTATATTATATACATGGCACTAAAAAATGCTATGGTCTGCAAAATGCATATGGAAAGGGTCACAGAAACCCCCGGTGCGGTCATTATTTCATGTTATGTCAGAGAGCTTGGCCTCAGAGTTGCTGCTACTACTGGTGCCAGTGCATGTGGACAGGGGGCGCCACTGTTTGGTCAATGGTGGCCTATTTGCAAATGCCATTTGGTGGCCGTTTGGCTTATGGGTGGTCACAATATTCGGACATCCACAGACATGCCCAACAATCCTCTCAAAAGATGGTTTTTAAATCTTATGTCAAAGACAGCTTGACACGAGTTAGGCTTATTGATTCAAACAGCTGCATATAACCAGGTTTTTCCTTGGACATCTGCAGCTTGGAATCGGTGCCTTTCTTTCAGCTCAAATGATTTCAGCTTATCTTAAATGCATGATAAGATGAAATGCAATATGACAATCTTTAAACAGACCACTTCAATATAAACCCCCACTTAATTCAGATGGAGAGTCTGGTCTCATTCTACTGTCATATTATGATAGCCATCATTTCTGTTCTAGGGTCCCATTCGTCTCATAATTAAGCAATTTAACCAGCCAACATGAAATATAAGGCTTATTTCAATGTCTGGATCGTTGCTTCTGAATAGCCACTTTTAATGGATGGCTTTGTTAGAAGGAAAAATACTTTCAAGTTGTGCTTTCCGATGAAATATTTTCACGATCAAATACTTTAAATAGGCGATTCGACGCTTTTTATTTGTACCAATTCGGAATTGTACCTCAAGGACCTTCAATAAGACCACCACTTCACTCATTCAAAGCAAAGATATACAGGTCACGAAAATTGACTGGCTGTTTCCACTGTGGTCATTTTTGAGTTGTCGTTAACATTGTAAATGAAGGACACATTAATATCTGCCTTGCCAAATTCTGTTTTTAATGCTGTTATATTTGTCAGAAGCAAAATTGGTACAATTGTTGACCTATTTGTCACTATAAAAAAAAAGGCTGATACAGCTGCTTTGTGATTAATTCCACAAAATGCTAATACGACTCTATTTGCCATAAGAGTGACCTTACTATTGGAGCAGTGCTGTCCTATGCAATCAAAAAGTAATGTATCTTGCACCGCTGAGTGTGCCCTCATCATATATAAGCCTTTATGAATGATCTCTTCACTACAGGGTTTCAATGCAGGTTTGGCCCATTGTTTGCACAAAAATGAAGTCACTCAATAGACATGGCCCCCTTTTAAAGGCCCCATCTGGCCCTGTCTCATAATGGAAAAACTTATAAAGGGAATGAATAAGATTAAGGGCCGAATGAAACTCGTAGGTCCTTTGCCAAACCCAGTTAGGTCCCTAGACACAGATTTGCAATGTGTTTTTTGTCAGGAGGCAAGTAGGAGGCCTCAGATAAATGCAGTACTGTTGATCTTTCCTAAATTGCTCAAAATATCAGTCCCTGTAGACCACATGTCACCTTGCAGGAGACAGTGTGGGGAGAACATATGTTCAGCTGAAATGCACCAAACAATAAATGTACACATTGTATGTATACATTGAATGTGTACATATTCACTCGTATGCATTCCGCAAATTAAAGTTCATTTATCAGTGTCAAGGCAATTTGTCTGATAACTCTAGACAAAAATGTTGAAACATGTAAAGTGCAATGATTTTGCAAGAAAAGCAATTGGCTAATAGTTTTCACAGAAATGGTGAGATCATATCATATGCAGTTTATGTTGTTCTGTGTGAACGTTATGTAACGACAATTGATGCTTATTAATACATGTATCATAACTTTAACATGAAATATGTGCACTGGCCCATTCTTAAAGCACTGAGCAACTTCTTTGGACCAAAACACAGAATGGAAATCAATGTTAAATTTATTACAATACCAGTCCATGATTGATATAGGGCAATATTTTCTAAAATATGTTGCAAACATAATTTGCCACTGACATTTTACGAGTCCTATATTTCATATTCAGAATAGTCAGCGCTTATATAGCGGATCCAATTAAATTTTCCTCCATTCAGACTGAAAAGAAAGTCCCCTTTTGAAGGTTAAGTACAAAAAAGACGATTTAGAAGCGAATGTATGTATGATATTGCATCAAGTTTCAATTAAAATTTGTGAATGGTTGAGATACTTATTTGGATTGATATAGACATATCAATATGATAGAATATACCATAAATTAATATAGAAGAGAATATATGGCTGTTAATGATTCCTAAGATTTGCACTGGCTTGAATATCATGCAAGGATATTTGCATGGCATTAATTCCATGTCAATCCCCTAGGTGGCCTCATGTGCTGCATGCAGTGCACGTGGTCCGCTCGTGGTCTGCATAAAATGCCTATGCATCTTGGAATGACTCGAGAACTGAAAGACATGTTTTACGATGATAGATTTTCATGTTATATTGATGAGTTTCGTGAAGCCTTCTGGAGGAAATGGATTCAAATATTTGCATTGCCTCCATGCCGATAGCAATTCGTCTGCATTTGAGGGAGATTGGTGGCGGAGAGTAAGTGACTGATGTGACACTAGAGAGCGCTGTTAATACGCTGCAGACCCCTGGTGGTGATGGTGCATACTAGAGGCTGGCCAGCTAGCAGCTCCTGGCGTGGATGGCTTTTGCAGAGGAGTTGAGCAGGGAGCGTCGATGTTGCATCACGCGATTGTGTCCGGCGCTCTCATGTGAGTGTGTGGATCTGAGGGTGCATCTTTGCATCTTTTATCAGCAGCTGCAGCAGCAGTAGCAGGGACTCCACCCTGGACCTAGAAGGAAACAGCAGCGGGGGTCTGTTCTCCTTCCGACTTGCGCCGGGAGGAGGCGGCCACCCTAGGAACGACTGGGACCTTCCGGCAGCTGCTCACCTAGCCTACGAGGGCCGCACAGACAGGGCTTCCATAGCAATGTGGTGCTCCATGCGGGCCATGGCCCTTACTTCTCTGGCCTTCGGACTAGTAGCCACTGGGACTTTGTCTTTAGCCGTATCTGTAGACTACTGGCTCTTCACCTCTGAACCTGTTGCCCTTCCTCTTAATCTCTCTCAGCCTGTCATCATGATGGCCAAATTTCACTCGGGTTTGTGGAGGGCCTGCCCTTACTACGACTTTGGTAAGTTCAACTTTTATCCTCTAAACTTTTGCAGTACATTACCTGGAATAAGAGAGAGCATTTGATGCGTTTAGCATAATCGCAAACACTTTTTTTAAATGTATTTTGATTGTTCAGTGCATAGGTACTTTTGTCCTACTTTTATTTAGCCCAGTCAATAATCAAATAGATGTATAGGTCATAACTAGTTCATTGGCATTCATTCCATATGTGCCATTATGCGATTTGGTAGTTATGGTCTCATTGCGGTGGTATAATTAGGTGACACACTGACATATGAGAGCACCAAGGTTTTTTTTCTTCGTTGTTATGTATGTCGGGTCAGTGGCAACAATAAAAAAAGCTTGTATCAAATACAAATAATAATCGATCATATGTGTGTAAAGAATACACGAGTCATAGAAAGCAAATGAAATGCTGCTTGCTTCCATAGTTGCTCATAGCATCTCATGTAACAGTTTTCAGGTATGATTCAAAGTTTAATCTTGAATATGTTTTTTACAAGAGAAGATATGGCCTACTCGCATAGAAACATTGACATGTTTTGCATGATTACGTGAGATTAATATATATGTATTCCACTGAAGTACTACAAACATTGATTTCAATCTTATCTTGCCAGATACAATGTTATCTGGTGTATGGTCAAACTGTGTCCAATGTCATTGTTGGTGTAATGGGCAGAGAGTTAGCTAAATCAAAGACTGTATTTGCTCAGGACTCAAGTCAGGGATTCAATTTTTGACAATGCAAATCTTGAATACATAGACTAGGCTGTTTAATTCAAGGCACTTGCTTACATGTAGGTTATAGGTCATAATTTTTTAGGTTAATTTGATGAAAATATTCACTTGGCAGGATTGAAAATGCTGTCATTTAATTTGGAGACCCACCAGAAAATACGAAATAATTAACCAGAATTAATTTTTCATAACCAGCTAGAAACAAAAGATAAAATGCTACACATTTTTCCTTGTAGTTTTCCATTGCAAATGCACGTTGCAAATTCACCCAGGACAAATTGAGATATTTTATTTGATTTTCTCAAGCTGGCCCAATCAATCTTGTGGCGGGGAAGCCATGGAAACTGGTTAATTTGTTCTCATTAGTGCCAGAGAGAGGCTTCGATTGTTTTGGATGCTTCGTGATGGATTGTTTGCGCCCGATGTGTCATTTCTGAGGGATGCTGTTTTCACACAAAGTGCAAAAAAGTTCTTTTGATCTGATTCTAATGATCAATAGGCTATGTGCAAGCCTCTAAGGTGAGCTATTGCCTATTATACCACTTACGAAGAAGGCTGAATTACATACAAAAGCAATGGCTGAAAATCTATCTAGCCTGCCACAAGGCATATGGTACCTCTACATGTCGGATGAAATTATTTCATTCTCAGTACTGCTTTGTCTAAGGCTATGTCCCGATGCTAAAAATATATATATATAAATGTTAAATACTAAACACACCTCTTGGTGTATATATTTTATTTTATGCACCCGTTGGTGTTAGCTAGTGTTAGTAGTGTAATGATTTAGGAAGTTATCATCGCAACTTACTCTGTGCATTAGCGCATGCTTATGTCCTTCTGTTTCCTGTGTAATATGAGAATGATTTGGAGGGGGATATCCTGAAACTGGGGGCACTTCTTTAGCGATATTTCATTATCTTTGAAGTGTCCCACATATTGCATACTTTCATTAAGATATAATATATATATATTAATCGTTGTGTATATGCATATATGAAATAAACTATTCTCAGTCTGAGTCTACTGGACTTAAGCTCAGTCAGCTTAAATGACCAGCTGCAGGCAGATGTAATGGTGTAATGATGAGGCTGCTTGGAGTCTACACTATATTACACATTTACCTTATGGGTGGGGTAGTTTTACTTGCCTCAGCATAGACACTCATAAAGAACTCACACAAGGCTCTTCAGAGCTATAAACAAATAAACATGAAACTAAAATAACCTAAAAATACCTAGCTGGATAAACCTTATATTCAGCTCATAAAAAACCCCACATTATCGCAAACACTGTTAATAACTACTAAATTACAGGAGTGGTGTGAGTTGTAATTGTACACTATTGTACTAAAATACAAGCCTTTTAGTAGCATTAGAAGTGATAAAAAACTGTAATGCATACATGTAATACAGGTAGGGCACTTTACTTATGGTTTCAAAAAGACACACATATGTTAGATAGAATATTTATTGAAATATATGATAGAAAATAATATTTAAGTACATTTGGGAGTGGCCCTCTTAGACACAAATGCCGCTGCTATCGAGTGTCACAAACCAAAGATAGAATTCTTGAACAAATTTCAAAATATTGAAGAAAGAGTTTTTAAGGTAATTTGAGGGATTGTTTTAAATATGATGTGGTTTTATGACTAGGTGTTAAAGTATAAACAACAGATTGGCTCAGAAATCAGACTCCTGACTGCAGAAAAGATTGGAAAATAGCTTTACCACTGGGCTACCTCGCAGTCATTGTGTTGTATGGGGGATTTGTGCTAGCCAAGCAGGAATGGCCTTCATTCAGAATGAGGGCCATGCAGCAGTCTTTATATTTCTCGTGGGATTATATTTGCACGCGGGTTAACAGCCTTCTTACCTATCTGAATCTATTTTATACTGAAAAAATAATGAGTGCACACACTATTACTAATCTTGACATGCTGTTATTTTTCCATAATCATCATTTTGATTCAGTGAATCGAAAATTTCAAGTTCTGCTTCTTAAATTTTTTTTTTATGTTATCACTATATGACTTAGTCACCGCCGATAAAAACGAATTACTCATTTTTAATTATGTGAAATGTGTAACATGTTGTTGACTCCAAGCAGATGCGTGTAAACAGTCCAGACAATATTTATTCAATCCGTTGCAAAACGCCCCGAAAAAATGACAGGACTGCTGCCAGGCAAGATTTGTGCAAACCATTCTATACATGTGTTGTCTTTCCAATCCAAGGGCGACTAGCTTTGCAATCTAAAGCTGCCCTTTAAGTTTAAACCTTTGAAGGGTAAAAAAAAGTCTGCAAGCAAGGTTTTCGCGGGACTATTGATTCCATGTATGCTAGAGACATTGTCCTTTCCTCATGAAGGATTTAAAGGTTGGAGGCTTTCAAAGAACTTGGCTGATGTGTTAGTCAGCTTTTGTATGTTCTATTTAGTCATGAAGTTTTAAAGACTCTTTTTCGTGTCTATATTGTGTATGTGAATGGAGAAAATTGTCTGAGTCTACTGGACTTAAGCTCAGTCAGCTTAAATGACCAGCTGCAGGCAGATGTAATGGTGTAATGATGAGGCTGCTTGGAGTCCACACTATATTACACATTTACCTCATGGGTGGGGTAGTTTTACTTGCCTCAGCATAGACACTCATAAAGAACTCACACAAGGCTCTTCAGAGCTATAAACAAATAAACATGAAACTAAAATAACCTAAAAATACCTAGCTGGATAAACCTTATATTCAGCTCATAAAAAACCCCACATTATCGCAAACACTGTTAATAACTACTAAATTACAGGAGTGGTGTGAGTTGTAATTGTACACTATTGTACTAAAATACAAGCCTTTTAGTAGCATTAGAAGTGATAAAAAACTGTAATGCATACATGTAATACAGGTAGGGCACTTTACTTATGGTTTCAAAAAGACACACATATGTTAGATAGAATATTTATTGAAATATATGATAGAAAATAATATTTAAGTACATTTGGGAGTGGCCCTCTTAGACACAAATGCCGCTGCTATCGAGTGTCACAAACCAAAGATAGAATTCTTGAACAAATTTCAAAATATTGAAGAAAGAGTTTTTAAGGTAATTTGAGTGATTGTTTTAAATATGATGTGGTTTTATGACTAGGTGTTAAAGTATAAACAACAGATTGGCTCAGAAATCAGACTCCTGACTGCAGAAAAGATTGGAAAATAGCTTTACCACTGGGCTACCTCGCAGTCATTGTGTTGTATGGGGGATTTGTGCTAGCCAAGCAGGAATGGCCTTCATTCAGAATGAGGGCCATGCAGCAGTCTTTATATTTCTCGTGGGATTATATTTGCACGCGGGTTAACAGCCTTCTTACCTATCTGAATCTATTTTATACTGAAAAAATAATGAGTGCACACACTATTACTAATCTTGACATGCTGTTATTTTTCCATAATCATCATTTTGATTCAGTGAATCGAAAATTTCAAGTTCTGCTTCTTAAATTTTTTTTTTATGTTATCACTATATGACTTAGTCACCGCCGATAAAAACGAATTACTCATTTTTAATGATGTGAAATGTGTAACATGTTGTTGACTCCAAGCAGATGCGTGTAAACAGTCCAGACAATATTTATTCAATCCGTTGCAAAATGCCCCGAAAAAATGACAGGACTGCTGCCAGGCAAGATTTGTGCAAACCATTCTATACATGTGTTGTCTTTCCAATCCAAGGGCGACTAGCTTTGCAATCTAACGCTGCCCTTTAAGTTTAAACCTTTGAAGGGTAAAAAAAAGTCTGCAAGCAAGGTTTTCGCGGGACTATTGATTCCATGTATGCTAGAGACATTGTCCTTTCCTCATGAAGGATTTAAAGGTTGGAGGCTTTCAAAGAACTTGGCTGATGTGTTAGTCAGCTTTTGTATGTTCTATTTAGTCATGAAGTTTTAAAGACTCTTTTTCGTGTCTATATTGTGTATGTGAATGGAGAAAATTGTCTGTAAAAATGACAGGTCGTAATTGTTTCAGTTCCTTGTATCAAAAGCAGACTGTCTCCTCACGAAAGGACCTTGGGTTGATCATAAAAGACCGTTTCTTTACTCGCGGACCCCCCTGCGTTTCCAACCAGTCTGCCTCCCATTAATAGAAGCACCGGAAACGGAAATGCACGTGACTGCCGTGTCCCGTGTCCCCCACCGGAAGTTCCACATTGGGGGGAAATGCGACAATGCGTCGTGACGGCCGTTCGGTGACGCTCTGTGACGCGCTGTGACGCTCCCCTCCGCGTTGTGACGCGCCCAGATTAAGCGGAAGTGGCGTTTCCATTTGCTTCGTGATCATTGACACCAGGAGGCGCCCCCTCATCTCATCACCCCCTCATCCGCCATCCCCAGCATCCCACTGTTGCAGCAGTCCTCATTTGCACTTGTCATGTTAGTTTTAGTCTCGCCCCATCACGACTCATCTCAGGTCCCCCTCCCTAGCTCATTAGCATCACCCCCGACCTACAGGGCTACCAGTAAAAAAAGCAAGCCATATCCAGCTGTAGAATGCTGGTGATCTAAAATCCCACACAGGCATAGACAAGTGCTGCTAACTACCCGCTGAACTTTATGTACTAGTAATTACAAATGTGACTTGTTTTTAACCTATACAAGTCTATTCCTTGCAATTGAATGCCAGTCATTATATGCAGTCTCAGAATTTGCAATAATCAATCGTTAGACAATAGTTTGGTTATCGTTTTAGTAATAACTGGATGACACCAGCCAAACAGTGTCAATAACTTGTCCTATTAATTTTGTTGGTGCATTACTGTCCAGATGATGCAGACACTACCCAGTTATTGACAGAGTAATGTCAGAGGGTTCCTTGTTACCTGACACAGTATGTGGTAGCAGTCATTGCTTTATAATATAGTTGCTGATAATATTTGTGTACATAAAACAGTTGCAGTGCCTTTAGGGGGATTTAATGTATGTGATTCTATACATTTTCCCCCCTTATTTCCTATCACTAATGTACTTCCCCGTAGAGACCTGGAACTGTTTTCAAATTTCAGTGCACAATCTCCAGTGACCTGTGATTACTAGAAGGCCTCTGGTCTGTGGTTAGAATTGACAATTCTCCATTGTGGCCAGGAGCGAGTGACCCTTTATATGTGGCAGTCCAACACAATCAGTGCCTCTGTTACCAAGCACACAATTGAAGGCCTCACAAGTTCTATTGAATTAGGCTTCTGAACCAAACTTGGTCAACCTATGGCTTTCGCAATCGATAAAGTCTTAATGCCCTTTTTTGTTTAGTGTCTCCTTTTTCTGTGTATTCTTAGTTCGTTTTGTCACACATTCACAGACGCAGGTCTTGCTCTGCTAAAGCAATCGGCAAAAAGCCTGTTGGCAATGTTTATGCGCATTATATAGCGGATCATATCGCAGGCTTGTGTTTATGCTGGCACACACAACAGCCGCTGTTCCTAGGGGACTGGTTTCTGTATCTTCAGAGATTGCTAATATGTGAACATATCTTACAATTCTCACTGAAGCTCATAAGAAACCTGTATTATGCTAGCCTTTGTTCATGGGCTGTGTCATTCTAAATGAATGCATTGATTGTTTTTCTCTGGCACTGTCATAATGCTTTCTTTTATTGTCTATAACTTGGCTTCCTTTTTCCAAGCCAAATTTGTGTCTGCCAGCCTCTGTCTGTCCAGTGTCTATATGGAACAGTCTGCCTGTCTGTCTGTTGGCTGTGGAACTAGATTACGTCTGTTGTGTCTGGCTCAAATGTCTGGTCTTTGACTCTGTCTGTGACTCTGTCAGTCACTATAAAGAACTGGCGCTGACATAGCAGCGTGTTGGAGGATTGTGTGGGAGTGTTGTGTGGTCTGTGCAGTCTGGTGTTTGATGTATGAGGTTTCTAACTTGTTGCGTAAAGCCCTCCCTCGACCGTCATTGTATTAAACTACCTAAAAAGTATAGTAGTCCATTTGTCTTGTGGGGTGAAAATTATTGGATCTACTGGAGTTACCATCTTATGAATCATTACGTCGGCCTATAACATCTTATCATATGGGCTTTTTATGCCAATACCACTGGGACAAATAATATACAATATTTAAATGTTCATCATGATCTCCTCCTCCCCACCTCCTCCTGCTCACCCTCCTCCTCCCCACCTTCTCCTTCTTCTCCACATCCTCCTCCTTCTTCTCCTTCTCCTCCTTTTCCTCATCCTCCTCATACTCCTCCCCACCTTCCCTACCTTCCAAACCTCCCTCCTCTTTCTGCACCTCCTTCTCCTCCACCTTCTCCTCCTTCTCCTTCTCCTTCTTCTCCACATCCTCCTCCTTCTCATCCTCCTTCTTCTCCTTCTCCTCCTCCTTCTCCTCCACCTTCTCCTCCTTCTCCTCCTCTTTCTCCTTCTTCTCCTTCTCCTTCTTCTCCACATCCTCCTCCTTCTCATCCTCCTTCTTCTCCACATCCTCCTTCTTCTCCTTCTCCTCCTCCTTCTCCTCCACCTTCTCCTCCTTCTCCTCCTCTTTCTCCTTCTTCTCCACATCCTCCTCCTTCTCATCCTCCTTCTTCTCCACATCCTCCTTCTTCTCCTTCTCCTCCTCCTTCTCCTCCACCTTCTCCTCCTCCTTCTCCTCCACCTTCTCCTCCTTCTCCTCCTCTTTCTCCTTCTTCTCCACATCCTCCTTCTTCTCCTTCTCCTCCTCCTTCTCCTCCACCTTCTCCTCCTCCTTCTCCTCCACCTTCTCCTCCTCCTTCTCCTCCACCTTCTCCTCCTTCTCCTCCTCTTTCTCCTTCTTCTCCACATCCTCCTTCTTCTCCTTCTCCTCCTCCTTCTCCTCCTCCTTCTCCTCCTCCTTCTCCTCCACCTTCTCCTCCTTCTCCTCCTCCACCTTCTCCTCCTTCTCCTCCTCCTTCTTCTCCACATCCTCCTTCTTCTCCTTCTCCTCCTCCTTCTCCTCCACCTTCTCCTCCTCCTTCTCCTCCACCTTCTCCTCCTCCTTCTCCTCCACCTTCTCCTCCTTCTCCTCCTCTTTCTCCTTCTTCTCCACATCCTCCTTCTTCTCCTTCTCCTCCTCCTTCTCCTCCTCCTTCTCCTCCTCCTTCTCCTCCACCTTCTCCTCCTTCTCCTCCTCTTTCTCCTTCTTCTCCACATCCTCCTTCTTCTCCTTCTCCTCCTCCTTCTCCTCCTCCTTCTCCTCCTCCTTCTCCTCCACCTTCTCCTCCTTCTCATCCTCCTTCTTCTCCACATCCTCCTTCTTCTCCTTCTCCTCCTCCTTCTCCTCCACCTTCTCCTCCTCCTTCTCCTCCACCTTCTCCTCCTTCTCCTCCTCTTTCTCCTTCTTCTCCACATCCTCCTTCTTCTCCTTCTCCTCCTCCTTCTCCTCCTCCTTCTCCTCCTCCTTCTCCTCCACCTTCTCCTCCTTCTCCTCCTCTTTCTCCTTCTTCTCCACATCCTCCTTCTTCTCCTTCTCCTCCTCCTTCTCCTCCTCCTTCTCCTCCTCCTTCTCCTCCACCTTCTCCTCCTTCTCATCCTCCTTCTTCTCCACATCCTCCTTCTTCTCCTTCTCCTCCTCCTTCTCCTCCTCCTTCTCCTCCTCCTTCTTCTCCACATCCTCCTCCTTCTCATCCTCCTTCTTCTCCACATCCTCCTTCTTCTCCTTCTCCTCCTCCTTCTCCTCCACCTTCTCCTCCTCCTTCTCCTCCACCTTCTCCTCCTCCTTCTCCTCCACCTTCTCCTCCTTCTCCTCCTCTTTCTCCTTCTTCTCCACATCCTCCTTCTTCTCCTTCTCCTCCTCCTTCTCCTCCTCCTTCTCCTCCTCCTTCTCCTCCACCTTCTCCTCCTTCTCCTCCTCTTTCTCCTTCTTCTCCACATCCTCCTTCTTCTCCTTCTCCTCCTCCTTCTCCTCCACCTTCTCCTCCTTCTCCTCCTCTTTCTCCTCCCCACCTTCTCCTTCTTCTCCACATCCTCCTCCTTCTCATCCTCCTTCTTCTCCACATCCTCCTCCTTCTCCTTCTTCTCCTTCTCCTTCTCCTCCACCTTCTCCTCCTTCTCCTCCTTCTTCTCCTTCTTCTCCTTCTCCTTCTTCTCCACATCCTCCTCCTTCTCATCCTCCTTCTTCTCCTTCTCCTCCTTCTCCCCCTCATTCTCCTCCTTCTCCTCCTCCTCGCCAATTGTTGAGTGGGTGAATGTGTTACTTTTAGCCTAACAAATTCCTCTCAGGTCTAGGGCTTCTGCTGAGTGTATCTGTTTCTGGGGTGGGGCACCTTGAGCCTGGGACCTTCTTAGGTGCTGCTTCACATGCACGGGCTGTCCCAACTGGGGCCTGCCATTGCTTAGGGCCTTCTGGGAATTGCTTCCACGTGGGGCCTCAAATGTCGACAAGGTTTGCAAATGGGCTGTCTGTATATACCAAGGAACTAAAGGTTTTGGGATACACAGCTCTTGACTGAGTGAAAAAAATGGGCATAATATATTAGGGACTTATAATGGAGGGGAAATTTGATACCATTATGAGAGCATAACTTATTCCACACGCACTATGGCTAGCTTGGACAAGTCGACCTTAGGATCTCACAACAATCGCCAACAACTATACATTATACAGGCAGCAAATATTCTTCTGTTAAAGCAATCACAATTGTGTGTAGTTTGATCGAATTGTATCGACTGACTTATGTGGTACTGCAGCCAGACTATGAATTCTTGATACAGTCAACAATACAATGAGATCTTGTCTGAAGACCAGAACGTTATTGCATAAGTCTGTTAGCGGGTTCCTCTGAAAGTCCTGAGTTCAGCCTCTGCCCGCACTCTACGTGAGCCTCTTCCCAGCTAGATGTTGTTCACATGAGGAGATAATAATTATTGGAGGTTTCCTTTTTGCTCAGTGCCGATGCTGAGCAAGTTAAAGACCCCGCCCATGGGGTAAATCCCAGATAGCATATCGAAATGACGCTGGTCCGATTTGTAATGCTATCTGGGATTATTAACGGGGTGGACTCCAGGCCTCATCATCACATCATGACGTCTTATCTGCTTCTAGCAGCTGGTCATAAGACTGGCTTGGTGTCAGAACAGTAGCATTGAGACAGTGAGAATTGATTTGAGATTTTAAAATGTATCTTCAAAAAGTCGGCCAGACATGGAACGATAGCTGGCAATTACCAGTAAGTTGATTGTCAAAATCACTCAGCAAATTATATTTTCAAAAACAGACGGTTATAAGTGTCCTGGATTTGAGAAATATTTCTTTCCAGGTAAACGATTTGTTTAAAGGCAAAACAACTTGATGGTCCTGAGATTATGGCTGAAGTCTAGGTCTTTGGCTTTTTGGATTCGAATCCTAGACTAGTCAGTGGAACAACCCTCTTAATTGAACTACAATTGATGGACTGTTGGGCATTAGCTCGTGAAGATATCTCCTGACAAACAATCCATAACATTTCTAATTATAGTGCCTTGAGCTGATTTTAACAATGAAATATTGTCAAATTAAATGCGGTTTAGAAATTGCAAATATTAAAATTACATTAACTAAGCTGTCAATCAACTTTAACTGCGCCCACAATAATTAAGTGAGAAAATGATTGACACTTGTTTTCAATAAAGTTAAGTACATTATGCAATTGTTATGCAAGTCCTTTAAATCGTTGATCGTCAACAATTAAGCGTAATTAATTTTTTACTGAAGTTAAGGATTTGGCTGTCAAGAAAACCATAACAGCACTAGAAGTGAAAAAAGTTTCTTTATATTTTAATTTGTAAATCATTTTTGGCACGTGTCACTCAAATAAACATTAAAACAATCGACGAATACAGTAAAAAGCAATAAGTTTATTTATACTTTTAGAGCACACTCTCATTGAAGTCACTCGATGGCGCTTTACAAAATATGTAAATGTAAAATAAAGTAAAGTATAAACTTGAAAATATAACTGTTATTAACCTAATCATCATCATTAGGCCAAAGCTGGTCATGGAATAGAATGAATTTAAATCACACAATACAATACAATGCAATAAAATCCAATACAATACAAGTACAACCAATACAATATAGTACAATACAATACAATGCAATGCAATAAAATACAATACAAGTGCCATACAATACATGCAATGCAATGCAATAAAATACAATACAAGTGCAATACATATACTTTACTTTACAATAAAACGCTAGAATTAAGGCGAAATAACTGTGAGTAGGGCTTGTGATCAAAACAGAGTGAAATTGAATATTGCATTCTGTTAATACTTCTGTAGCTGATATTGGACTTGGTCGCTATAGCCCATGTTATTAAGCAGATAGCATTGCTTAGATGGAAGCTAGCCTGCCTAAAGGTCATTTGAGGATATTAATGTTTTGATAGAATGACAGATCAGATCCTATCCCATCTAAAGGTTATGGAAACATTCGCCATATCTCTGCAATAAATGGCTACTAAAATGTTCATGAAATCAAAACAGCCGTTTATGACACACGCTTCTACTCGCTGTCCCCAATCACATGAAAATTGTAGGGATGATGAAGACAAAACAAACGCCAAATGGCCGAATATTATTCAACAATAAAGATCAGAAAGAATGTCATTAACCTTTTCATAGTGTGACATTGTTCTAATAGGATCCTGAATAAATATCAAAATGTTGTTGGGACATTTTTTATTGCATTTCATACTTATCTTGGGGCTGCATCAAAATCTAGGTAACAATTCACTTTGTGTTTCCTTTCTTTCCAATCAAATTATTTTTGTCTTTTTGTTTTCATTATGTCATGTGCCTTGGTCACAGAGAAACAACAGAAGAAGGGCCATTTCAATGCCTCAGGCAGACCACTCCCGTATGAGATTGGGCTCATGTGGTGAGTACCACATGGCCAATTGTGCCACGTGCGTTTTCCATGCGTTTGGATAAATGCATGGAAAACGCATGGTTTTTGCCTCATTATAATTAGCAAAAAAACAATGAATTTTTCAGGCCTTTATCCTTCTCATGGAAAACGCACGTGGCACATTTGGCCATGTACTATGCCACCTAAAAATTGTGTTTTGCTAATATTGTTAAAACGCTGTGGAAGCTCTAAAAAGTCACCAGTTTATGTTGAGCAATAATCCAATGCAATGCTGTTGAATTAAGAGCTCATACCGGTTGGGCAGCACTGGAACACTTCAGACAATAACATTGGCGAATTTCAGATCCATTAAAACTTTCAATTGCAAACGACTACCTAGAAATGCTGGGTAGTGATTAATTCAACTTTTTAATCCGTGAAAGAGACACAAACATTTTCATGTTGCTGTGAGGCATTCCGCTATTCCGAAGCACTTAAAGCATAAGTTGAAGCTGATTTGATTTGGCTAGAATCCATTTGCTGACCGTGTTAAGAGTTTCCAAGTGGCTTCTGAAGTTTCTGCTCTACTGCTTTTGCCGCAAATGGCTAATTAGTGGACCATGAATATATTTATCAAGGCAATCTTCAGAATCCTATAAGAAGCATTTGCCAAGACCCGGCAGCTTATTGGCTCATTGCTGCAGTAATCTTCCTAAAGTACTTGGACTGTACAGCATATTTGCAATGTACCAGGGCTTTTAGCCAGCCTTCTTGGCTTAATTTGTATAAGTGTTGGTGATAATTCATTGCACCAGTAGATCGTGCTGCAAACGTTTCCTACATTAAGTAATGGCAATCTATTGATTCATTGTACTTTATTACAGTTGTGTTACTTTAGCACGACTTCCATGAAATATTACCATTATATAATATTGGTAAAACTTAGGCCAGTAAAGCTGTCTGTAGATGTCTTGATATGTATTCATAATGACAAATATACTTATTGCAGTTAGAAATATCTTGGGAATATAATTGATTGATTATCTTATAATTGAGCATCATCCCAAGTCATAATTGAGTCAAGCTATCAGTATTCTATTCTATTCTATTCTATCCTATCCAATTCTATCCTATCCTATCCTATTCTATTCTGTTCTATTCTATCCTATTCTATTCTATCCTATCCAATTCTATCCTATTCTATTGTGTTCTATTCTATTCTATCCTATCTTATCCTATTCTATCCTATCTTATCCTATTCTATCCTATTCTATTCTATTATATTCTATTCTTATTTCAAATCAGAAGCTTGCTTTTATGGTGACCATGGTCTCATAACTACATAAAGTAAACAAAGCAAATTATGTCTCAGAGTACCAACCAAATATTTGCCCTGTTGTATGTGCTGAGCAAATTGTGGATAGCCTTGTTCTCGTGGCACAAGTTGCTGATGTTTTGTTTGTTGTGTAAAAATATGAATTTGTCTGCGGGGAACACAGTTCATGCATTGTTGGCAGCGCCGTGAATAAATAACAGCTCGTGGGTTGTTCAGTCTAGCTTGAATGCCAACCCACATTTAATTTTCATGAACAGTTTGTTGGTACTGAGGGTTCACACTTTATGACCACCACATAATTGCTTTTCTCACAATTAATTTGGTTAAGAGTACCTTAATAATAATGCTACTTCCGCTTCCGCGCACAGCTGACTTTGCCTGGGCCAATAGGAGCCCTTCTCTTAATCTCCTTATCACTCACTATAAATTCAACCCCTCAACTCCCTTCATCATTCGCTTCATTAATTTCCCCCTCCCACCATCCCTTTCTTCTTCTTAAATTCATATCTGTAGTTCTTCATTTTCTTTGAACTTGATCAATGTCACATGTATTATTGACACTGTTTATACCTTATTTCAGTGTTTGTCTATGTAAGTACTTTGATATACATTTTGTAGCTCGTAAGAGTTCCTGTATTTAAGTTACCTTAACTTGTTAATATTGTTAATATTAATTTATTGGTAAGGACAGTTGGTTCGATAACATGCCAGTTTGAGTTACCTGGTATTCTTATTTTCATAAATTAAGATGTTATTATGTTCTAACCTGATAAAGGCTCTTAGTGGTATGGACGTCCACTAGAGCCTGTTTTATGTGTATTTGTCGAAACTCATCTTTGAGTCATCGAGTGTAAGTGTTTGCATTACAGCCAATAAATGGCATTATTAAATTTAGTTAATTAAAAGCCAAACTACTTCGCTATTTGAGATCATAAATTATTATTTTTTATTCTATTCTATCAGCGAAGTTTGCACAACATATGAGCCTAAGGTATACATATATTTATTTTGCATCTCAGAAATTAGTTTATTTCAATTTTCTAAAAGCTGTGTGGTTTTATGAGTACGGATATGATCGTTATGGGTTAAATTTGGGTCATGGTGTGGACTGCAAGCCTTATCGTTTCATCATTACATCTGCCTCTGTCAGCTGACTGAGCTTCAGACCAGTAAACTGGCATGGTGTATATTATACACAAGTTGGCCAAATGGCATATTCTTTAGTGACATTTTAGCATCACAATATAAGCACACAAATTCCAATTTCACACTGCAGACAATACCTACAATGGTGAAGTCTTATACAAATATGTATTATTACCTAACCGTTTTATGCAATGTGTAACAGAATGTAATAAAATAGAATCGTGTATAGAATGTCAATTTATCACACCGCAATAACCCCTAGATTGTATGAAATGCACACTGAGGCTACATAAGGCTGGAGTTATGAGTTCTGCAAGCAATAACACAATATTGAGGCAGGAGCATGCACAGGCAGTTAGGCTTTCCAGAAGCAACTATGCCCCTGCATTTGTGGCCTGTGGAGCAATTGCTGGACTGCTACTGCCTCTAAAAAGGCCACTGCTTGGTAGGGGGCTGTGGATAAGTGATATTTGATGGCATATTATGTCAGGTATATGTCCCCTTTATGACAGACTCCGTCAATACATTCTCATAAAACTGCAAGGAGTTGATTGGCATCTAATAACATTGAGCTAAATGCGAGTGAGGAGGAGTAATAAAGTGACAAACAATCTCTCTGCACGCAACTATTAATATGCCTATAAATGTTTACAGGTGTAAATTTGCTATTGAACCTTGCAAGAAATACACAATAACAGTAGCTTACTGGTCTAACATTTGTGTATTTGTGCAGCTGGGTGGCCTAATGGTTAAGGCATCCGCCAATTCTACATTTGCCAGCTCTGCTGAAGGTCCTGGGTTTGATCCCCAGCCTGGGCGCTCTTCGTGAGCTACATCCCAGCTGGATGTCGTTCCGATGAGACGTTAAATTGGCGGTCCCTTCTACTCAGTGTCTATGCTGAGGCAAGTGAAAGATCCCACCCACGGGGTAAATGTATAACATGGGTGGACTCCTCTCTCTCACCACATCAATCAACCCTCACTAGTGGCAAGAACTTGTCTTAGCGGGCTGCACTTCCCTTGTCTATCTGTACTGGATAGCTTTTTCAGTGAAATATACAAGGTTAGATTATGATCGTTGCCATGCGGCGAAATGATGGCCAAAATTCGTTTCACCATTATGTCTGCCTATATGAGTTGGTCATAATCCAGTTCATATTGACTACCTAGGATCAGATTGATAACACCGACATATTATGAGATATGTCTTTGCAATTATATATACTTGTGCAATGTATGTAGGCTATATGTGAAAAATTCGGCTTAGCACAGAAGCTTTCAGAATATTAACGTAAGCTGTCATGACCTCCAAGTCGTTGACTAAGCTCAATACAAGATCAGTTAATGAGATGGATTGCATTATGTGGTTGCTGTTAGGGTGGTCCTTGCTGAATGTGTATTGTATTGTATTGTATTGTATTGTATTGTATTTATTGTATTTTACTGTATTTTACAGTATTGTATTTTACTGTACTGTACTGCTCATATTAAGTCTTCCTGGACAGACGTAATGATGAGATAGACTTGGAGTCCACAACATGCTGGACATTTACCCCAAAGGTGGGGTCTTTTCTATTGGCTGTTTTAGCATGACGTTGTATAGGAAACGGTGAGCACTGTGACATCCATTGCAATTCTAGTTCATCCCCAAACAAGGCATGGACTGATTGTGTGAATTAAAGCTCATCCCTTGCGGCTGAGTGTGGGGGCTTAAGTCAGCCTAGGGGGTATAATTGGTAACTTGTGAGGATGCCCTTATAGAGGGTGGTTGGATCTTGGCCTATGGATGGCCCTTCAATGAGTGAGTCCGCCTGATAACAGGGCAGGGTTCTTGGCCCACCCTTTGATGTTGTGATGTTAAGAACACAGATGATGAAGAGATTTCCACTTGCTTTCGATTTATCCCAGTCAACCACTTTGGCGCTCGAAGCAGCAAAAATTATAGGGAAGGGTTCCTCAGTGCGAAGCTACATCAGTTACTGCTGCTGCTGATGCTGCTGCTGATGCTGCTGCTGCTGCTGCTGATGCTGCTGCTGATGCTGATGCTGCTGCAGTGTCAATCAAAGGGCGTGCCAACTGAGGAGGGTCAACCAGTGGGAAAGTTTTTCATGCAAGATTAGAGATGCGAGATTGCTTCATTGTAAGACTTCGAAAGGCCCTTTGATGGATTTATATCCTGGCAGCCACAGAAGCTTATGTCATATGTTTCAGCTTGACACGGGATCTCATACCGATTTGCTTTGGATCAATCTGTCTGCAAAGCTCCCTAACTGATTCGTCTGTAATTGGTCCTCTATATAAAGGTCATCCTCTGTTTTCAGACAAAGTAGACATATAAGCAAGGGTCCTCACATAGTGTGCTTACAAATCACAGATCTGGTTGATCTGAAATGGACAAAAACTGCACCACCTTAATCTGTAGATGGCCTTATAAGGGAAATGGCTTCAAAGGAAATTTAAGGTTCTAATATATATCAATAGCTATTTATCAATAGATGTAGCTGACTCACAGAGGTTAATGTATTTAAGCCTTTCTATCCATCTGCACTATCGAATAAACTTACACTCGAAGAGATGAAGGATTATACATTTAGTATGAAATTTGAAACTGCAATATTTATGTGTTTATTGGCACTCCTTTTAAGGTGTACAGGGTGATGATGATGGGGTGGCCTATTAAGGCTGTAATACCTTTCTACCCTTGCACACTTAATTACATTAGCCGGAAACTAAAACCCCCAGTGGACGGGCACATTTGCTGATTGAGCGACTTCCATAGATCTAATTACTCTATATGAGATAGGTTCAACTTCTTGGGGTCACTCATGGTGCATAAAGGGTGCTAGGGTTAGACTGTTGAATCAACAAGATAACTGCCGTTTGCTGTACTCTTCTGTATGTTACAGTGCACGCGGTAATCACGTGGTATGCACCTGGTCTACACGTGGTTTGCAGGTTTATTTTGTACTTGGTTTTGAAAAGGTTTGTATGTGTTTTCCCACATGATTTTCACTTGATTTACACGTGGTTGATGACTTCGTGCTTGTAACCTGTGTGTGTTTCCACCTGTCATGAAATGTGATAAACTAATGGATAAGCTTAGGAAGGTGGCATGTTGTATGAGCACGTGGAACACATTGATATTACAATTAAATATATGTCTTGTTTTAGCATCAGTTGTTGGGTCTTTTATTGCACAAAACACGAAAATAATATATAAAAAAAAAAAAACAGCCACAAACAGCTGGGTGTTTTACAGCCAGTAATAGCTAAAATATCTGAAGCCCTGGATTTATGGCTTGATCACATTCTGATTTAAATGTGAGCTGATTGTCATTGGCATAAGACATTAAATTGGTGCCCTGTACTTCGTACCCTATGCTGAGGCAAGTGAAGGCCCATACATTGGTAAATGTTTCGCCTGTGGACTCTCCATACTCCCTCTGTTGATTAACTAACCTTTGTGAGTGTAAAAACTTGTCTTACAGGGCTGCCCCATCCTGAGCCAACATAGGCATATGTTTCACTGTCTCAAAGCTACTAGGTCTGAAGTTTAGACAATTCAAATGACCAGCTGCCAGAGGCACATGTAATGATGGGATGAGATGTTAAGACTAGTAGTCCACAGACTCCACACCATGTCACACATTTACCTCATGAGTTGGGTATTTTACTTGCCTCGAGATAGACACAGAGTACAGGGCATCTCTAATTTAACATCTCATGCGATCGACAACCAGAAGCTGGGATGTAGCTCATGAAGAGTGCATGGGCCGGGGATCAAACCCAAAGCAGTCTGATGGGACATAACAATCAAATGGGACATAACAGTCTGATAGGACATAACAGTCTGATGGGACATAACAATCAAATGGGACATAACCGTTTGGTGGGACATAACAATCAAATGGGACATAACAGTCAGGTGGGACATAACAATCAGATGGGACATAACCGTTTGGTGGGACATAACAATCAAATGGGACATAACAGTCAGGTGGGACATAACAATCAGATGGGACATTACAGTCTGATGAGACATAACAATCAAATGGGACATAACCGTTTGGTGGGACATAACAATCAAATGGGACATAACAGTCAGGTGGGACATAACAATCAGATGGGACATAGCAGTCTGATGAGACATAACAATCAAATGGGACATAACCGTTTGGTGGGACATAACAATCAAATGGGACATAACAGTCTGATGGGACATAACAGTCAGGTGGGACATAACAATCAAATGGGACTTAACAGTCTGATGGGACATAACCGTTTGGTGGGACATAACAATCAAATGGGACATAACAGTCAGGTGGGACATAACAATCAGATGGGACATTACAGTCTGATGAGACATAACAATCAAATGGGACATAACCGTTTGGTGGGACATAACAATCAAATGGGACATAACAGTCTGATGGGACATAACAGTCAGGTGGGACCTAACAATCAAATGGGACATAACTATTAGACGGGACACAACAATCAGATGGGAGAACTGCATTGGATGAGAATGTTCTGCAACTCAAGTCATGTCCCTGCAGACGTGTACTTGTGTTTACAAAGCTTTCTTCAAAGCTCACTGAGCAAGTTACACAGTGCATGAGCAATTTCGATTTGGGGGAAGCCACAATGTTTGTTAGGAGCAAACAATGGATGTAATGAGCACATCTATTCATCGTGACACCAATGAATTAACGCCATATCTCATGGTGCCGTTCTGAGGCTAGCTGGTGCTCATAATTAAGATATGCGATTTGCCAGCGTGACATGAGAAACTGAACTGTAAGATAATGCTTTTATTCTTAGTCTAAAAAAATTTGATCACGACGAGTAGGTGATTGTATGATGAGAGCATAATTCAGTCAAAGACAATATCATCCCAATATTAAAGTGATCTTAATTGTACCATGATTAGAATGAAGGAAGGAAGATATGAGAAGATGACGTCATATTAATCGCGATTTGAATATGGAAATTACCTGTCCAGTAGCATATAGCCATGGGGGGCATATTTTGGGGGTCAAAACGCACCTCAACGATGCCCCAGAATTTGTATAGAGTCATGATGATGCAAAATATGATAACTATAAAATTATCTTATTGGGCTGTTTTTTTTTTTGGTGTTTTTTTTCTGCCTTTCAAATTTGAAACCTTCCCTGGCTACGCTTCTGGCTATCAGCATAACTGTCATTTTAGACAGAGGTGACCTCTATAGTAATAACCAGTTTACACTGCAAGTGAAAATAATATCATCACTGGTTATAAATATGCAAATTTAGCTTTATGTGAAGGTAGACTCGGTTGCAGTCCTGAGGCGGTGAGCCACTCTATCCAGGCGCTGTTGTCTGATGTGTTGCTCGCATAAAGTCATCGATTGGATAGTCGTATTGAGATGATCATGAGATAGGCAATTTAGACATACAGCTCTGTAATGGGCCTAGTTTGCTTGCGCTATTAATCTTTGCTTTTGGGGCTTAAGAGCCAGGCTGGATTAATCTTAGCCTTGAGCAGCCCTGTCAAGTTCAAGAGACAAAAGCGGTGGGTGTGACCTTGCAGCTAGCTCCCGTGGCAGATCTGCCTCTGCTTTTCTATGATCTACGCAAGGGGTCGCACCTCTGAGAAAAATACTCGCACCTCTGCACTAAAACACCTATGATCTGTTACCAACGAGGGGTCAAGTCTGGTGCAGACAAATGGGACTAGTCACTGGTGCTGCAGGACTATGATGATGATATATAATGGGAAGATTATAGTAAGTAGAAAAAAGAAAACTGGTCAAAAAACTGAAAAATCAAAATTATTCTATCTTAATTAAGGTTAATTTAACCTTCCAAACTATACAAAGGATGAGATTAAATTTTGATTCATTTCATTTCTACATTGATTTAATTTCCTAACGCAGATTTCCCACTCATATTTTATTTTACTACATAATTACATATAATGTACCAGAAAAAGACTTCATTTATATGTATATATAACAGCATTTATAGCCTAATATTCAATAAGTAAGTGTGACAAATTTCGCACGAGGGTTAATTTAAATTCTAATTTTGAAGTAAAGTTTGAATTGTAATTTGTTTAATGCCAACATGTTGCAATTTGAGAAACGATATGGAATCTTATATATATATATGTATATATGTACATACACAAAAGCATTGGTTGTAAACTCCCAGCTAGTATAGCTGTCTGTAATCATTATAGGAACACGGAAATTGTTTGCCCGATAAGTAGTGGACTGTGCAGTTCATTTCATTTACTGCCAAAATGCTGTTGGTGATCCAATGTCAGTTGTGTTCACATCTGGTGGTCCCATCGGGATTAATTGTTGTGTTATTGGACCCATAACAGCGGGCTTGTTTGATTGTCTTGTATGAGTGTTATCATTGCTGTAGCCTTGGGATTGATCTCCTAATTTTCTCCAGTCAAACATTGAGTCAAGTCATGCAAAGCAATTTGTGCTCAGTACAGCCTTGTTCCTGTGGGCTTCAAGAATCTATTTCCAGCTAAATGAAACCACATATCTGCCACGTCTCAAGAACGTTACTGTAACGCTATGAAGCCACCAGTTACATTTAAAACTGCTACAGTCTAAACACTAGATAAGTACTAAAGACCACCTAGCCATAAAGACCAGTATATTCTGGATAAGAAGTATGGTCTTAATAGTGAGGTTCTGGGCATTGTATTTTGGATTTATTTAATTTTTTCAATCAGATCATACAGAACATAAAAAAATCTCACATTTAGTTGAGTAATTTTGGAATATAATATTTATTAAATTAATAAATATATAATACTTTTTCAAGTTAAGTAAAATTTTTTTATTTAAGTGAGGTTTAACATTACAAAATCAATATATACATAATTGTATAGTTACACTAGTTATACAAGTTATACTTCCTTTTATTGTACATATTATATACGAAATTGGCTGTATCTTTCACAAAATTTTCATTCATAAGTAATCTACACTTTTCGCCAAACTGCACCTATTGAAAAATAAACATTTAACATAAACTTTAAGCATGACATTTTTTCTTACATCATCATAAAAATTACAGTGAAATCAAAAATGTTCTTCAGGTTTGAACACATAAGTGATATTCTTATTCAGTAAACATAAGTGATATTCTGGCAGGGGGGGGGGGGGGCTGGGGTGTTAGTGTAAGTACCTGGCTCTATTTTAAGTGGTAATTTGCTTCAGGGAAATTGTGCTAATACAGATCTATGACTTATGACCCATTTCATGAATAGGGATGGAACTATGATTATTGCTGTGCTATTTTAGTTTTTGTAGCCATTTACCAGCCCACCAGAGATATAAATATGCATGATAACTGGCATTATAGGTAATATTATGTAGCCATGATGGCACTGTATACTTTATGAAATGACCATCACCAGGCTGAATAGAAAAGTACATTATATGTCATTAAATGAATAATTTTGTAGCATAATTTCGTCATGTCATACAGGTATTATAGTTTGGTTCTTTGTAACGTGTAAAGCCTCTGAAGATGATGGAAATACAGCTGCAGTCAAAAGCAGGGAATGAATTCAATCGCTTAAGACAGGACCTTGTGGTCGTTTAATAAAGGTAAAATAATCAAAATTGCATAAAGTGGCTGGTGGTAGCTTGATACAGGTGGTTGTTAAGGCAGGTATCACTGTATTTTTACAGAGTTGTAAATAGGAACATACAACACTGCTCAATTCCTGTTTTTACCAGAGGAAACCATGCAATACAATAATTTATATGAATGTTACCATGGTTATGAGTAAATTTCATACGATGGGGCACATTGTGAAACAGTGCAGGGAGGGCTTTTTACTTCTTTTTTTTTAACCTTTTACCTAATAACCTTGAATTTTCTCGTAAAACTAACCAAATCCAAAATACTGGCCACCCAAACCGCCTGACACATATGGAGCCCAAGGGGTCTAACCTGCACCTTTAGTTTCCTGTGTCAATAAGTACCAGCTGTCTAGTGCTGTTGTTGTGTCCAGATGTGTCCAGTTGTGTCCAGTCTTGTATAGAGTCCGAGGTCCAGCAAGTAACAGACACTTACAGAGCTGGTCAGATGATTCTCTTGTGAATGTAGAGTGCAATGGAAGACTGGCTGGTAGTGTTAGAGCCTTCTAGATTACTCCATTTGCTATAAACACGGAGCACTAGTCTTGGCTGCTTCAGCAAATAGAATTTCCCAGCTGGTTCAGCTAAGAGTCAGAGCGCTAAAAGCCAATGTCTAACGTTGCCCTAAGTAGGATCTGCGTCCAGCATAGCACTTGCATCAAGCTATTAAACCGCAACTGGACATTCTGCTAGTTGACACTGTGACCAGTATTTGATGGTCAGCCTGACCCTTTGATATGCCGCGTAAATTGCCTCAGCTTTTTTGCAGTCATACATCATATTTTGCCATAGTGCTTTACTGCTATGAAAGTAGTTTTTCATGCTGATGCATGGACGACTAGATTAAAGCCATAAGCGTAGGAACATTAGAAAAGTGCGATGCCATTCAGAAGATGAAAAACTCACAGCAGTCCAGCAGCTTATGCCTTGAAATGATCTTGCATCTGAGGTATTTTATATATTCCACTGAAATTAGTTTTCATAAACCTGGGATGCTGGGATGCATCATGAACCTAGACAAATGCTCAGAAACATGATTGAGGCAGCTGAAATAATGTTCACTTTCAATATCTCAATGCTACTGCCCTGAAACTCAGGTTATATGACCAGTTGCCAATGGCAGACGTAATGATGATACGGTAAGCAGTCCCTACCATGTTACACATTTACCTCCTGGTGAAGTATTTTACTTGCTTCAGCATAGACACAGAACATAAGGCACCTCCAATTTAACATATCATAAGATTGAAATCAAGCTGAAGATGTAATGCCAGGCCTGGGAATCGAACCTGGGACCTTCAGCATAATAGATTAACATCACCATTCTGTCAATTTCTATCCCTGTCAAACTGACACAAAAATAAACTAATTGTTGTACTATTGTAGTTTTTTAATATCTATGTTTTTGGGGCTTTTTTTTTTACGAAAAAACAAAAACAAATAATAAGCTCATCCATAATATGGTTGACTGGTCACTGTTCAGCAAGTCTGAGGAAATATGGCTGGTGTGTGCTCAACGGTAAGAGGCAAAACAACATTGTGGCATCACTTTGTAGCATCACTTTGTGGCATCACTTTGTGGCATCACTTTGTAGCATCACTTTGTGGTTGTGCTTCAAGTCTTTGCTGCTGCAGCTGATGTACAATGTACTTTACTATGCTTGATTTGAGCCGGTGATGTACGCTGTGTCTACTTGCTAGAAATACTTGCCACAAAACCCACTAGACAAATTAATGAGGCGGGATGGGATGAAAGCAAAGTGCTGGGGCAAATAGCAGACAAATCTGACTGAACCAACACAAAGGGGCAGGTGTAATAACCCCCTTCTATCTTTAGCCGCAATCAATGAACTTGCTTTACCAAAAGGGCTCCTACTTTGGTCCCAACTGTAGCTTTAGGCAAAATTCATTGGGGCTCACTCTACCGCACCAAAAATGTTTATTACCCCTTCTGAGGGGCAACACGGGCGCCCAAAGGAATCACAAACATGTGATGGACTCAGACCTCGCCCTCTGACTACTAGCTAGCCGATCTATTGTTGTTAACTCCAGCTAGCTCAAGGGGTTGGCTTGAGGCAGACAGTACTGGCAGAATAATGATGAGACTTGCATATATGCAGTATTTCAATATGATAGTGCACACAGTCCTACTATGTTATGGTAAAGTGGTTTAGACTATGAAAATCTGTTCTGCGTGATGGTTATTTTGGTATATTTTAATGGTGTTGACTATGAAAATATGTCATGGTTATTTTGTGATATTGATAAGCTGTAAAATGGAATAGAAATAGCAAAACAATTTATGCTTTTAAAGATGATCTAGAAATTAATGTTGTTAGGAATTTGTTATGCAAGGGACCACATAATTTTGTAGCAAAACAACTATTGTTAACATTGTTTATTTTCTTCTGAGTCTTCATGACATTTTGGTCCCGACAGATAGTGTTACATAAATCATAATTAGATCTGATAAACCTTGAATTTGATATCTCAGAACTCTCAGAGATGATTCATATCTAGATAAACTGCAAATTAAAGCTTTCTAATTCTGTCCTCAAGCTATTATTCTGCCTTAACTGCCTGGGATCTTTCACGTTTCAAAGATAAACATTGCTTAAAGCAATCTAATTAAGCAGTTTTTCTTGACAAATATCTTACTGGCTGTCTTATATTCAGGTTCTGAGTAAGGCCGGTTATTATGGCAGAAGAATTTTAACTTTCTCCCCTGAGCTCACAATCAGGCCGCGTGCCTTTTATGGAAAATAAATTCGGGGAATGGAATAAGGGAAGGAATTAATGTGCTAAAGATGTGCTAGAAATGCACAAAGGGGCTCAGACAGGCGACGTGTGCTTTTCTAATTAGCGTTCATTTGACTTAACACTTTGGGGAACAGAACTCCACTGCAATAAAATGGTTGACTTGATTTAGAGGTGATAAAAGTCGTAGTAGTTTTAAGTAGTAATCATTGTCTTAAAGTACAGATATAATGATACACTTTATAAATTTGAAATTGATATTATTATGCATTAAAACCCCACTGCAAGACCCCCTCACCATACAGGCGACCACATAAACAAGATCACTGAAACGTGGACTTCATTATCTAACACTTTAAAGATATAGGCCTATCAGAATGTCACTATTACGAATATATTTACCCTGGTGTTATTATTTTACTATCATTTACTTATTTAATTGTTTATACCTACTCTCCACTCATTTTACAACATACAATGCAGCCAACTAGGCCTAATGATGATGCAACCGTCCAATGTATAGTGCAGCCATCCAACATATCCTCCAGCCAGCCAACATACACCATGCTTGATGACAATTAAGCATTCTGATTGGCTCACATCAGCTTAGTGGAGAATATAGAGTTTATACTGTGACTTCTGGGCTAAAAAGAGCATCTGGAAATGTTCTAAGTGCCTGAGCATCGATTATTTAAAGTAGCTGCATGAAAACATGTGTCATATTCAGCTTGAGAGATACTTGTGAAACTGACAACTGACCCCATTTTATTGATTAGCTTGAGAAAGGAACAGATTCTGCATTTGGACTTCGTGACTGTCCCAGGACGGCCATAGCAGCTAAATATAGCGCCCCAACTCCCCCCCCCCCCCCCCCCAATTGAGCCGGTAGTCTGGCTAAAGAGACGTGCGCGCATCTTGAAGTTCTTGTCTTTCGTTTTGTCAGGATGTTGCTTGCAAAAAGCTAAATTAAAGAACCAGAATCTGTAAGAAATGCAAGTGTGCTGCTTAATATCATGAATTAAATTGTGTCTGACGTTTGTGCTGGGAAAAGATATTTAAAATATTGCACATGAAGTTAGTTTTAAACAGTTCCATATTTATTAATTTATTCATAAAATATGTTCATTCAGGGTTACACACAGTTAATATATATATGGCTTTGTCAAGGGGAAAACTATAAAACACCAAAAGATTGACGTAAAATGAAGGTAAAAGGATAAGTAAAGTACAATGAAAAAATGCAATCAGATAAGAATTTTAATTAAAATGGCTATTGTCCTACCTTTGAACTTAAAATCATCAATATAAGTGGACTCTTATATACATAGGTTGGCATAAATTGAAGTAGAGAAGTATACAAGTGTACCGACTCAGTTCAGTATGTTTTGGTTTTTTAGGTAGAAGCAATAAATATCCCAATGAATGCAATCTGCCAGAGTATATTGCAGGGCTTAAGAGCTCGCACCAGTGCCGTCATTGTGCATTTTACTAGCAATTCATCTGCATTCGTTTAATCGTCTAGGGTACTGCCTCATTAAGAACCATACTCATAGACCCGTAAAGCAGAAATTCACCCCTCAAACTAATTGCATAAGCCAATAGGTACAGGGCAAGATATCCCATAATCTCAGATTACTAATCATGCCCCCCCCCCTACTCTCGTTTAACGATCAATGTCCAGCATTTATGGTGATTACTACCATCAAAGAAAGGTCAAAAGACTAAAAATATAAGGTCATGCTCTCTACATTAAAGCTTTTCTTTCCTTCTTTCGTCTGTTCCTTTTCCTCTGCCCTTTATGCATTTTTTATTTTATTTTTTATTTTCCTCTATTGTTATTCTTCGCTGTTATCTTAGCTTTCCTGTCATTTCCTTTATTCATCTTTGACAAATTATAACCTTCCAATTTTCCTTCATCTCCTCCTTCATTTTCTTCTTCCTTATTCTTCTTTCTTTTGTTTCCTTACTTCCTTTTTTTTTTCTTCTCCTTCATTTTCTTCTTTCTTCTTTTTCTTTCTATTTCTTCTTCTTCCCTTTATTTCTTTCTTCTTCTATCTATTTCTTTTTCTTTATAGATGTTCTTCTTTCTATTTCTTCTTTTCTCTTCTTCTTTCAACCCTTTTTACTTTCTTCTTTTTTTTATTTTTACTTTCTTCTTCTTTATATTTTTCTGCTTCTTTTTTTCCCCTTCTCATTTCATTATGTCAATACTCAATAGCAAGACCGAATGTGCTGACAGTCATGTAGCTCTGTCTGTTCATAGCTGAGTCAAATGTCATTGAAGCTTAAACCGATTTTTTATCTGCCATCTAATCCCATTGGAGGTGTTACCTTTAAAAGAACACAGAGTGACCTTTTACTAAATTTAAATAGGTCTACAGGTAGGTGTCTATATATATTGAGTGGGCCTCCAGAGGCTGAATTTTAGACCAAGTGCTTCACTTCGGCCATGTGCAGTATTTTGGCCCAGCCTTAGGTAAGCCTTACATTTTGTGACTGGTAGCAAGGGCTTGCACATAGACTATCATAACCTAATATAAACACCTTTAATTTGAATTCTTTAAATTTATAGGCCGCAGGAGCGGCCCCGTAGGGGCCGCCCGTAGGGCTTTTATGACTAGAGATTGGCCAAAAACAAAATCTACTGTCATGCTATTCTCAGATGACCGGATCGAACTATGTTGTCCTAATTAATCTGCGCGGCCATGATGCGCACAAAATAATAATGACCTACTTACACAAAAATCGTTCTTAACTTAAGATGATACAGATCTACCCAACAAATTTGAAGAAACTCACGTTATAACACTGTTAATCATCAGTTCTATGAGATTCAAGACAAGACAAGCAGCAGAACTATGGTTTTGAATGTTCCATGGGAGCTACGTCCATTGCCGTGATTTTCCATAAAGCTAGCCAACTAAATGAACGTTTGACCAATCAGAGCAGAGCTTATTTAATTACTAGGTCATTTGCTAGGCAACGAACTCTAGCAAACTCCGTGATTGGCCGTGGCGCTTAGGTGAGAAATCAATGCGCCGTCATCAGCTGGTCATGATCCGCGCTGACAAAAAATAAGCCAAAACTTTTATTGATGACGTCACAGAAAATGCCTTTGGCGCCAAAATGGCATCAAACTTCAAAGTATCATTTTAGTACTATTCTACAACTCCTGCGGCCTCTCATGCACATTGCATAATCATATTAAATATTAAATATGTATGCAAAATATTATTTCACAAAAGGCTAGTCAAGGCTTTGTTCCCTGGGCTCTGCTGCAGCCCTGGCCAGCTAATGACGTCACAATACAGATATCTATAGCTGATCAATGACGTCACATATGGTGACGTCACAATGGCTTGGCATCTCCACTCATCCAACTGTCGTAACGGTGGCCTGAAAACAAATGTTTTGGGAATTATGACATTTTGCCGTTATGGGGCAATCCTCGCGATTGTTATGATAATCATAGACATAGTCTCGGGACAAGCAGAAGAGTCTTTGCCAGGCATAGGATGGTGTCCAAAGGCCAAAGCACACGGTCAACGGATCGTGGGTGGCCACGATGCCAGAAGAAATGAATTCCCATGGCTGGTGTCAGTGAGAAGAAGCCAGCATCACATTTGTGGGGGGAGTATCCTGAATTCTCGCTATGTTTTGACGGCTGCTCATTGTGTGTTCGACCAAAGGGGCCAGAGATATCCAGCCGACAAATTCCAGCTCATAGCAGGAGCTCACGAAAAGGACTGGCATGTCGAAGAAGTTTCAAGACAAGTTAGACAAGTGGATCAAATTGAACTTCCTGATAAGTACACTGAAATTCAGACAGACGTAGACCTGGCTCTTATGAGGACAGACCGTCCTTTTGAATTCAATACCAAAGTGTTTCCTATCTGTATTACGAAGGAGAGACCGGAATCTAACACAAGGTGTACGGTAGCCGGATGGGGTGCAACTAAAGGAACCGCATCCGGAGAGATTTTACAAATGGTGCAACTCCCAATCATTGCGGAAGAAACTTGCAAAAAACCGGATTGGTACAGCTACCAAATGAAGCCATTTGAAATGTGTGCGGGGTTCGCAGAAGGTGGTCAGGACTCGTGTCAAGGCGACTCTGGAGGACCTCTGATGTGCAAAACTCACAAACACTGGGTTCAAGCCGGAGCGGTCAGTTGGGGTGTCGATTGTGCCCAAGCAAAGAAACCGGGTGTCTACACGGACTTGTCACATTCAAGAGCTCGATCCTGGATTTTGGAGTTTACAAAGTTAGACACTAACCCACCGAAACCTGTGCTGGAAGAACCAAGCCAAGAACCAGAAGAATCTGGAGATGATGATGAGGATGAGGATGGTGAGGACGGTGAAGGTTATCATGAAGCACGTTCTTCATCTCAGAAATTGCATTCAAATAACTATATCATCCTCATTGCTTTGACTTATTTTCTGGGACAGTATCACATCATCCGATTTAAATATGCGTAGATATATCTAGGCCTAAATAGTAAAACAAAGCAATGTTTGAAAAACAGCAGATACTAGAAATGATACTATATAATATATATATATACAAGATTATGTTTTGTTCCTCTGACTAGTGAGCACTATAGATCTGATCATTGTATGTGAATAAAATTCCCTCTTACAAATCAGCCATGTAAAAAACATCGCCTAAGATTTGAAATTGCATAGATTGTCGATTAGATTTCTGCAGCTGTGAAGCTTTTGTGTATCATCATGTTATACATTAATTTTTTTCTTCATTTGTATTCATACAACAAAGTGATATTATCATGATAAAGTGATACCGCAAAGGGACCGTGTTGACATTCTCTTTACCATTGTAAAATTTACTGTTTTCAATGAATATGACTCCATCAAAATATTGGCATATATAGGACCTACTACATCACTTGGAAATATATTAGGCCTATAGATGCTATCAGCAAATCAGCAAAAATGGGAGATAGTCATCTGCACATGTACAGATGTAGCAATAGGCCAGACTGAAGCCACTAAGCAGTCACCCATTGTAGACGTTGATGGATTGTTGGCGGCCATGTTGGCTTATATGGCGTCTGGAGAAGTAGGTCGGAGGTCAAGGTCACGTGTCACGTGGTCAGGTCAACCTCTCTGCCAGCGGCAAGGGATCAAGGGACGTAGCAATTTCAGATGTTCAGATACCAGAGGGGAGGAGGCGGGTTCGTGATGGGTTGATGTAAGGCTGATTGCGTAATTCATCCGAAAGGAGGTCACAGGGGGTGGAAAAAGTCAGAGAGAGGCAGGCAAGCTGTGAGAAATGGGGGTGAAAATAGCAGGTGCAGTAACAACCACTGAGGGGGAATTCCCTGATGAAAATCCAACTCTTTAGATGATGGGGGAAAAACATGCCAAGATTAGGTCTTCGTGTCAGCGAGGTCTATCTCTATGCCTAATAATACAGGATATATCACTTCTGTCACGTTTCACATTAAAGACATTTTGAGGGTTCTAGCTGAACTGACTGGCAAATATTTCGGCAATATCATAGAAGGCCAGTTTTTAGTAAACTTTATCATATCATCATCATGTCATTTAGGTGTCTTTCACTGAATGAATGGGTTTACTAAGTTGCTCATTACTTAATTCTTCAGGCAGTCTTGTATTCTATCCAAAAGTTAATTGTACAGTGACTTACTTCCTTGAGTTGTTCTTTCTATCTTTCTAATTTACCCCTTTCTTCTCCTTTACATCTAGGCCTCTACATCTTGTGTCCATGTAAATGCAAATTCCTGCCTGCTGGGTGCCTTGTTAGGCGTGTAAATAGCTGGCTGCTGTATTGGGGAATACCCTTTATCCAGCTCCTTAATCCAAGTGTACCGAATTTACTTGATAAAAATTCTATTTTTCACTTGGCAATGGTCTCGTTTGTAAAATGAAATCTGGGAAATAAATAAGATAAATATTTATAGTGGCAACATTATACGAAGAATGTTGAAATGTAAATACATTAGCAAAATTAGTATTATATAGTTATTTTTTGATATAGATAAAAAATTAAGACAATTCTAAACATTAAGACAATTAAAAGTAAAAACAATTTGTAGACAGATTCAAATCAGAGATATATGGCACGACTTGAATTTCTGTAATTTTCTTAAACAATATAGGGGTGCAAAAAATCACCCAGTTAGTAATCGTGCAAATATGGCACAACATCTAAGCTAACAAGCACCCTGTACTGGGGTAGCTAAAGAGGGTGTTTGAGAAAGGAATTAATCCGGTCGTTTCCAATCCCAGCATGACTGCCAGCAGTTTTATCACTCAGTTTAATCAGTGATCAATCAAGTCGGAGATGAGATGCCTGCTGCATCATGCTGGTCATCTCTTAAAGCAGGGTAAGTCCAGACAGGGTTTTATTGCCCCTTCCAGGGTGTCATTGACGAGATCAGGGTGAAATGGATGTCCCAGGGACGTCTTCATGGATAAACAGGACAGCCCTGAATCACGCCTGCTTTAAATGTGTCAATTAGTAATGTAAGGTGGATAATACCAAAGACCTACAGATGCAGTGTACTCAGTAATGAGGGACTGGGAATGTAAGAAAACTCCAAATGCACAGAACAGAAGTAGTGCACTAGATCTCGACCCCAGCATTTCTGCCAATTGATACCAAAAACTCACGACTTGGTGATCTTGTTATTCTTCAACATTTATTCAAATGCCCATTACACAAAAAAGCTATGTTTTTAAACTTATCTTGGGACTGTATCTTAGTGCAGTCACAAATTTCTGGTAGTTTAAGAAAGGTGACCGCTGAATAGAGGGTTTCTGTTCAGGGGAGTTGCAATGCAGTGGCCGTTTACAGGAGACGAAGAGAACTCCAGTAAGGCACATTGTGATTTTTCATTAAAACATATATATTTGACAGTCACCTTGTGTTTCAATCTTGTTTACACATCCGTGGTGCTCACAATCACCAGCTAATGTAATTTACACACATTTGCAGAAAGAAAAAGTACTCAATTTTGTTTACATTTGCATGTGTCTACAGCTCAAACGACCTTTGTAAAATACAGGCCTGTAACGTTGTAGCGGTGTACAGGGAATGGCTGCTGTAAACATTGCCCATATTGTCTGTATTGTTCGGTTATTGCCTGCTAACAATTGTGGAATGCATAAAACTGTCGTGTCTCCCTACTGGCCCTGCCGTGCCTGTAGGACATTTATTGCGTCAGTTGGATCGCAGGGGCAAGCTAGTAGACAGCATTTATACAAGCAAAAAATGCCATTGTTTATATCTATATGCCAGAAAATAAACAAGTTGCAAGGCAGCCAGGCGTTAAATTGTGCTCTTCTTTTTCTTTATATTTTTCTCTTCCTTTGACAAACATAATGCATTGTATTAGAAAGACGCTTGTAAGGCAGTTGCATGGTTGGTTTACAAACGTATTTGAAGAATACCAATGTGTAGGACCTCGTGACAGTTGTCAGATGTAGAAAAGATCTACAGTTAGTTTCATAAGATACGGTCGACTCTAGACAGCTGTAGCAACCTATTCCTGGCTGTAGCTATAACTGGCTAAAACCAGCTGCTTCTGTCTACTCCTAGCCTATAGTCATCTTATACCTACCACCACTGCAATAGGCATGCATCTTTTCAACAACAACAAAAAAGAAGACAAATAACTTTTAGATCCGGCTTTGAGTAGTCAGCTATAGCCATACAGTTCCGTTTAGTGGCAGGTAGCATCTCACAGCAGAAATTGTCTAGCTTTGTCTGGGTTTAATTTGACAGGCCGTTTTTAATGAAACTAACTGTACATAAGTAGTTTTCTTTGCTCCAAAAACATTCGTCAGTCAGCTTATGACCTGTAGGTTGGTCAACAAAATATATAATTATGGACTTTTATTTTTTAGGCAATATAATCTGACCCAAATTATAATGCCATTTTCTACCCTGCAAACAGTTGTCTGGAAAGTGAAGTCCAAGTGAATTATTTGTCTGCCTTAAACATTAAATCATTCAAAAGTCCTGGTGAATTTAAGAACTGCAGCACATCAACGACCAAAGAATATGACCCATGATTTTTGCAATGAATCCATTCCCCCAGGGCTGGACAAATGCTCAATGCAATTTATTCCAGGCTGTCACGAATGGAATTCCTAATCTGCATTAGTCTCTTTACATATGTAGCTTTGTGTGTGAGCCACATTGTTAGTTGTTTGATGTGGGTCTGTGTGATGTGACTGTTGTCAAAGTGCAGTACATAAGCGTACAACCAAGCTTTCAAGCTTTTTCACTGTACATTGTAATGGAGTTTTTGAAAAGAAACATTGCTCTGAAAATACGCTTGTGTTTTAAACCAGTGACCTTGACTGTTTTAATGTATATATGTGTACATATATCATGCACAACATGAAGATGGGGCATGTGTTAATTGTATGATTTTATTATTAACCTAGCCATGGGCCTTAACAAATATTTAAATGTACAATGTCATGTTACCTGTACCAATAACCCATTCTAGCATACATTAATTTAGCTTTTCTGTCAATTTTTATAATGAAAACAGCTGACATCTTATATAATATACACTGACACCAATTGATGTCAGTTTCTAAATACTGCACAAAAAGTATTAAATAAGTTAAAGGAAGCCATGGCAACGTAAGAAAAAAACAACGTTTTACTACCAAGTGAAGTAAACATTTCCTTTGCAAGATGGCACACAATTTCAGGCTGCTTTGTCATGCATGTGTTTGCAAATTATGTCGGGAAGCAAGAATATTTTTTCTGGGTGTTGAACATCATTTGTTATGCGCACGCCACCACATACACCTTGGCCAGCTAGCTCTGTGAAAAAGCAATTATAAGGAGTATCATTCTTAGGAGGGAGTTCTTCAGGGAGGGATTCTTTGAGTTATTCTAGCTAGCTTGCTTTGGTAGATGGTTTGAAGTCCCACAATGCCTCAACCAGCCACTGGTGAGAATATGAGATTAAGCGGTTTAAGCTTATTTTCTGGTCAAGCCCAAAGTAGCAAGTTTATGAGATTTAGAGTCCACCCAAGACCTGCGCATAGCAAGCTCTTTGGAGTACCCTCCTTGCTTTAATGGTCAATTACAGACTGCGAGGAAAAAACCCTGTGTGAGTTGTAGTATGAAATCACTTGTTACATCTTAATGACTTT
The DNA here is from genome assembly GCA_932294295.1 of Alitta virens. Classification (NCBI taxonomy): domain Eukaryota; kingdom Metazoa; phylum Annelida; class Polychaeta; order Phyllodocida; family Nereididae; genus Alitta; species Alitta virens. The sequence goes on along the minus strand of OW028575.1, from coordinate 10,743,223 downwards.
GCCCAATGGCGTTTTAACTACATAGAATGGCTTGTAGAAGGAATATGGCAGAGAATTACATAGAGCTTCTCTGTATATTTGCTCCACTCAGGTTTTTGGACTTTATTTGTGTCTGCTCATCATTATATTTGCCTCCGATTTGCATGACACAAACTAAACAAAACTGTTGGGTTATCATTGATATTAGTATTGCGGCAACAATTCTGTAACATATTAACTTTTGTCTTTAACAGAATGTTTTTCTTTATTATTATTTTTTATACATTATAATCTGTTCAGATGTACAGAGCCAATATGGATTTCTTTTGAGTTGTAAGATAACGCTAGGTGCATTTAAACTTCCTCTAAATACTGTGTTTGTGGGAGATCAAATTCATATACATGTGAAAATTATACATCTACTTTGCAGAGACTGGCTTTACACAATAAATGCGTGTTTATTGCCACTCCTCGTTGTATGCCTATTGGAAATGATGTCATAACCACAAATACATACAGTATAACCTGATAAAAATGGCTCATTCTATGTTGAGATTTATCCCATGCCTTGGTGCATTTTCTCCCTTATACAAGGCTTTTCCCATTCAAATGCAGGGGGCAAATTAGGGACTGGAAGAGTATACCAGGGATATCAGTTCTGGGGAGTATACCAGAGACATCAGGTCTGGTGGAGTATACCAGAGATATCAGGTCTGGTGGAGTATACCAGGGATATCAGGTCTGGTGGAGTATACCAGGGATATCAGGTCTGGGGGAGTATACCAGAGATATCAGGTCTGGGGGAGTATACCAGGGATATCAGGTCTGGGGGAATATTCCAGGGATATCAGGTCTGGGGGAGTATACCAGGGATATCAGGTCTGGAAGAGTATACCAGAGATATCAGGTCTGGGGGAGTATACCAGGGATATCAGGTCTGGAGAAGTATACCAGAGATATCAGGTCTGGAGGAGTATACCAGAGATATCAGGTCTGGGGGAGTATTCCAGGGATATCAGGTCTGGGGGAGTATTCCAGGGATATCAGGTCTTGAGGAGTATACCAGAGATATCAGGTCTGGGGGAGTATACCAGGGATATCAGGTCTGGAAGAGTATACCAGAGATATCAGGTCTGGGGGAGTATACCAGGGATATCAGTTCTGGGGAGTATACCAGAGATATCAGGTCTGGGGGAGTATACCAGGGATATCAGGTCTGGAAGAGTATACCAGGGATATCAGTTTTGGGGAGTATACCAGAGATATCAGGTCTGGGGGAGTATACCAGGGATATCAGGTCTGGAGGAGTATACCAGAGATATCAGGTCTGGGGGAATATTCCAGGGATATCAGGTCTGGGGGAGTATACCAGGGATATCAGGTCTGGAGGAGTATACCAGAGATATCAGGTCTGGGTGAGTATTCCAGGGATATCAGGTCTGGGGGAGTATACCAGGGATATCAGGTCTGGAGGAGTATACCAGGGATATCAGGTCTGGAGGAGTATACCAGAGATATCAGGTCTGGGGGAGTATTCCAGGGATATCAGGTCTGAGGGAGTATACCAGGGATATCAGGTCTGGAGGAGTATACCAGAGATATCAGGTCTGGGGGAGTATTCCAGGGATATCAGGTCTGGGGGAGTATTCCAGGGATATCAGGTCTTGAGGAGTATACCAGAGATATCAGGTCTGGGGGAGTATTCCAGGGATATCAGGTCTGGGGGGAGTATACCAGGGATATCAGGTCTGGAGGAGTATACCAGAGATATCAGGTCTGGGGAAGTATTCCAGGGATATCAGGTCTGGGGGAGTATACCAAGGATATCAGATCTGGAGGAGTATACCAGAGATATCAGGTCTGGGGGAGTATTCCAGAGATATCAGGTCTGGGGGAGTATTCCAGGGATATCAGGTCTGGGGGGAGTATTCCAGGGATATCAGGTCTGGAGGAGTATACCAGAGATATCAGGTCTGGGGGAGTATTCCAGGGATATCAGGTCTGGTGGAGTATACCAGAGATATCAGGTCTGGTGGAGTATACCAGGGATATCAGGTCTGGTGGAGTATACCAGGGATATCAGTTCTGGGGAGTATACCAGAGATATCAGGTCTGGAGGAGTATACCAGAGATATCAGGTCTGGAGGAGTATACCAGAGATATCAGGTCTGGTGGAGTATACCAGAGATATCAGGTCTGGAGGAGTATACCAGAGATATACTGCATCAACCCATGATGTAAACTAACTACTCTGCAGCCATCCAACATACTCTGCTGCTGTACAACATACATTCATGCCGGATGATTATTATTGTTCCTTTTTGGAGTATACCAGAGATATCAGGTCTGGGGGAGTATTCCAGGGATATCAGGTCTGGGGGAGTATACCAGGGATATCAGGTCTGGGGGGAGTATTCCAGGGATATCAGGTCTGGAGGAGTATACCAGAGATATCAGGTCTGGGGGAGTATTCCAGGGATATCAGGTCTGGTGGAGTATACCAGAGATATCAGGTCTGGTGGAGTATACCAGGGATATCAGGTCTGGTGGAGTATACCAGGGATATCAGTTCTGGGGAGTATACCAGAGATATCAGGTCTGGAGGAGTATACCAGAGATATCAGGTCTGGAGGAGTATACCAGAGATATCAGGTCTGGTGGAGTATACCAGAGATATCAGGTCTGGAGGAGTATACCAGAGATATACTGCATCAACCCATGATGTAAACTAACTACTCTGCAGCCATCCAACATACTCTGCTGCTGTACAACATACATTCATGCCGGATGATTATTATTGTTCCTTTTTGTCTACTACAACTGATTGCTGAGAAATTTGATCTGACAAATGGACACATTTTGACTGAGAGAAAACCCAATTAGAGTAGGCTACTAAGTGACAGCCAGACTGAAAGCACTAAGACAGCCAGACACCCTCTGCAGTGCCATGGTAACTGATGTTGATTCATACAAATGAATATCATCGCAATCATTAATTGCTGCTGCTTACTGACATCTCTGATTTGTCTTCTTATTTTGGCGGACATCGTTTATGGTTACTTGTGACAACAATATTGGGCAATGCCATGGTCTAATACTGATACATCTAATTGATAAAGCAGAATACATGAATCGTCATCTGTGGATTAATTCTTGTGATTTAATCATCATCAATGAATGACAGGAGAATGTGATACATTATGAGAAATGCCACCATAACCAGCTGATTTTTAGAGAATTCAGTATAAGTTATTGTAGCTCATTATATTGGTTACAATTAGTCGTCAAAATGACTAGCCTTACAGTAGTCGTACATGGATACCATTTTGTGTGAAATTAATACATGTCATATGGATGCAATATTACATTTTAGTAGATTTGATCTCCTATTTCCATTCCACTTAGGCTATGCAACAGACACTCCTAGCTATATATTCAGCGAATAAAATCCAATATTATATGAGTCATTCTTGGAATCTAAACTTTATTTGCCATGAAATAAATAGCCTTATTTCCAGAAACGGATATTTCCGCCCAGCCTGTAGGCTGTAGCTCATTCAATCATTTACAATAATTTACAACGAATAAATCAGATTTCTCAATTAGGTTAATTCTAATTTTGCACCGCAATTGTCAAAATTATTTCCTTTGAACTGGTGTTATTGCTTAAATTATCGCTTAAATGCCACCAATAAAGGAATGAAGTTTAATCAATGATAGAATCAGTGATGAAAGAAATAGTCGCATTTTTGTATAGTTAAGTTTTTTGCTAATTTTATTTTATTTTTTAAATTTAATAGATTAGCAAATAGAAACAAAAGGCCAATATCACTGTTTTACATTTAATAATTATATTATTAGAAAAACAAGATTGTAATTATATTATTTATTATCTTACACACCTGTGATATGGCTTTTTATACTATTATACTGTTAAGAACAATTTATTTTGGCTTTTTATGCTATTTTTAACAAAATGATTTTACCTTTTAATTTACCTACAATTTTATTGTAATTTTTGACATTGTACATTTAGCACAAAAATAAATAAAGTTTATATAGAGAGTTTTAATGGCTATACTATAAGTTTTCATTGGAAATGACTTTTGTATTTTGACGTTTTTCAGTGTGCTTTCCTAAATGTAATTGTATCTAATGACAGTAGGCTTAATGCACTAAATGTCTCATAATTACAGAATATTAGTTTGTTGTTCAGACATGTAAAAAGGCTCGCATTATATAATGTGCACTTGATTTTCGTGTGACACCATGTGACATCCCTAATTCATTGTCAGCGGGTGCACTGTTTGCTGCAGAATGCACAATTTCACAAACCATCGCTTGCCTATGCTTGTATCATAACATAGGACCCGTGCTGTCAAATTTTAAAAGGTTCTTTTGTCACGTCTGACATGAATTACAAGTGCTGTCAACAAGGGGTTGTCCTTTGTATTTCCAAAATGGATGCAGCAACAGTGAAAGTCACTGTATTTTACCTAGGTAGGAAAACATGTTCTGAAGGTTTGTATAAAGATAATATTTTTCATATATACAATGGATCTCGATTTAAGACCACCTCACCATTAAGACCACCACATAGTTAAGAACACCTTATTTTGGATCCAAATGTATTCTTACACATTTTACCTGGCTATTAAGACAGCCTCCGCATGAAGTTCTTAATGCTTTACTATGGGTGGAATCTTTTACTTGCCTCAGCATAGGCACCGAATACAAGGTTCTCCAATTTAAGGTTATTTTGGTGTCTTGTATCTTGTGACTAAGGCGAGGCAAGGAAACTGCCCCAATCTAGTTAAATGTGTAACATACCATGGATCCTTTTGAAAGTCAAACTCCTGTCAGTGGCATGAATATTTCTTGGTAGCTGTGCTGTTCTAATCTGAAGCAAGATAACATCGAACCATTTCTGCAGCATTCAAGACCTAGAAGCATGACCTGGTGAACAGCCAGGCTTCAGTTAGGCCCAGCAGGACGAGTAATAAGACAACTGGCACAAAAGATTGTGTCAGAGCCTAGTGTGGATCTGAACTGAGCAGTGCAGTTTACAATGCAGAATTCAATTGCCTGTCAGGGTATTGGACATCGCATCGCACTCTGGTTTTATATTATGGTCAGGGAAGCACTCTGTTTTTGTAATACTGCAGCCTGAAACAGCATGATGTAGATAGATATATTTATAAATTTCAACATATTTAAGGGCATTTCACTGTCAATACCACCGTTTGGCGAAGTGTTTTTATAATGAGAAGGGTGCAAAATGGAAGGTATGCACGTGGCCTTCTAAGGTAAAAGATAGCTTTTATAAGGTTCCTTTGTACCCCTGATATGACTAATGTAGTAAATGTACATTGTACAGTCGGGCACAAAAATGTACCCACCCATGTATGAACAGAATGTAGTTCACTTCCTTTTACAAATATTTTCTCTTATATATGAATTATCACCATTCTTAACATTCAAAGTAACAATTCTTATCATTTCCTTAATTTCTATCAAAGGTTTCAGCAACCCGTTTACTTGAATGAAATAAATCGTACTTCATATTGAGAGACTTCACTGATATGGAGCTGGCGATCAACATCTTTGCCTGTATCTAATATGGCTTATAATTAGTCGGCAGGTTGGGCAGTATGTTGCTAAGGGAGTTTTTGTACGTCCTGGCTAGTGGCCATGATGTTCTCATTATCATCAGCAAATGGCCTTTTTATGTCTTGACCTTTTATACCATTAACATATTTCCAATACAAGTTTGTATGCTCGCCTCGTCTTTGCCATGACATTGTCATGTTTTTGGTTCAGGTCAATTGCCATCATGTTATTTTAGATTGATTGCAATTGCCCTTGGATAGCAGTTGATGGGTCAAGGACAGAGATTGTGTTCACATGAGCAGTTACATTATAGTCTGAAAGCCAGCAGTAGTTTATTTAAAGTGTAGCTACAAGGATAACCATTAGCAAAATCCTGTAGTCTCTCCCTGTCAGACAATTGTCAAGAGACCTAGTTCAGAAACTGAATCTTTTAAAATCAGGGTTGGTGGCATAGGTCCTTATTCAACTTAAATATCTGATACTGTGTTTTTAGCAACTTATAAAGTTTAAAGTTTGAAAATAACACGTGCAATATACGTATACATTAACAGAATAAAGTTAATTTCCATTACCGTATCTTTCTCTCAAATTAATTATCATTGTTACATTCAAATTAACATTCAACCATTTTCCTTAATCTCTGTCTAATGATATAGCAACTTCTTTCGATTTTAATAATTCATTAACGGTATGACATCTTGCTTATTTGTATGTAAACGTGCGAACCCCACTGCAAGTGTCCTGATCCATGGAGTCTCTAGTGACTCCATGGCTGATCACAGAATCATATTTCAGAGTCCCAGCCTGTGTCCTGACTAGAACGCTATCCATAGTCACATTCAGAGTCACAGCTACTAGAGTCCCAACTCCTGTTAGGCATTAGTATGGTGGAGAGTCTAACACAGCCCTGCGTGGCAGGCAGAGGTATTTCTGTCGGCTGAAATACTAGATCAGCAGGTCAGCTGTAAATCCATTTGTCGACTGTGCTGGCACCGAATAAAGTCATAGAGAGACCTGTAGCTCTCTTTCTCTCTCTTTCTAGTCTCTTATTCTAGTCTCATGGCTCTCATTCTAGATTCTCGTCTCATTAGACGCTCTCCAAACAGTTTTTACTGAGCCAGTCTTTAGATGGACTTGCCAAAGTCATTAAAGAGTCTAGTTGTCTTTTCTCGGCTTTTACTTGCCTAACTTGAGTTAACGAACTACACACCTAGGCTTATCTATCTATCTACCTATCTACCTATCATTCATTCATTCATTATCTATATACAGGGCTTAAATAATCACGGACCTTTTCTTTACAGTTGTCTTTAATACGGTTAAGTACATATTATGCAATTGTACAGTTGTCCTTAAATCGTTGATTATCAACAATTAAACACAATCGCCTTTACGTAACAGCCTGTTAAGAAGACATAACACTGCTTCAAGTGACTTACAATTATTTTAATCTAGCCAATGTATTTTAATCTAGCCACTGCAATTATTAAAAAAAAAAAAAAAAAAACTTAAAAATCTCACTTTTAAGAACATGTACAGTCGTTATAAATGTATTGGTCTCGAATATGAGGTGACCTAAATAACAAGGTGGCTTAATAATGAGGTGGTCTATAGTGGGGTCCTTTTTGTATCTATACATATATCTATCTATCTATTGTCTCTTCTTTTCCTTTCTGCTGTGTCTCCTTTAGCCCATTATTCCAGGGAGGTCTTGTGTCCTCTTAAACAACCGAGTGTCCCTCTCATCCAATATGCCTCATCACGCCACTGTAGCAGGACATGTGGTCACTCTGCTGGTCAAGCTAGTGGTCAGCAAATGGACATTGGCCATCAGCCACCTCACCACAACATCCTGGCCACCAAGAAGATCTAAGCTGATCTATTGCTCTACCGTCCTTCCCAAGATATTCTCTTACTTTTTTTTTTCTCTCAATGAAATTTTCTTGTCCGGGCTACAGTTCAATTCATTCAAGTATCGAGTTCCGTGACACGATTTAAGAGTAAAAGGAATTCTCCGAAATATTTTTTTTTCTTTCCATCCAATGCCAACACGGGTGTGGCTAAGGTTATGTGTCTCAGCAGACCTTACGTAACTGCCATTCCAAGTCAAAGATCCCAGACAAAACGATGTAGAAACGATGCTGGCATGCGGGATCGATATATAGATAGACAAAGATAGATAGATAGACAGATAGATAGACAGATCGATAGATAGACAGATATTCATACAGATAGTCATACAGATAGACAGACAGACAGATAGACAGATAGATAGATAGATAGCTTGATTGATTGATTGGGGAACATGCTTTTAGGATATCACACGAAAGTTCAGAAACTTATTTACTATTGTGTAGTTTATGAACATGAAAACCACTAGAATACTCACAATAATTATAGTTTTTTCAGAATTCAAAGAATTGTGCATATTTGATAGTGAGTGATTGGAGGCTTTATTGCACAGCTTTCAAATACATTTCACCTCATATTTACAAATTTCCATGTGAAAGTCTAGATAAGCATTGCAAGAGCAGAGAGATAGAGCCCATGTGTTGTTATTTTGATAAATGAGAAATCCATGATGCTCCGAACAGTGATACATCTATCACGTCCTCATTGTACCGTATATCATCCTCTATACAATAGCTCCTTGGAATTAAGAGCATCCTTACATAACTGTCTATCCATCTAACTATCTAACTATCTATCTATCTATCAAATCTATCTATCTATCTATCTATCTATCTATCTATCTATCTATCTATCTATCTAATTATCTAACCACCTAACTAGCTAACTTTATAACTAGCTATCTATATATCCAGCTATCTATCTATCTTTCTATCTATCTATCTATCTAATTATCTATCTATCTATCTGTCGATCTATCTATCGATCTAACTATCTATCTAACTATCTATCTATCTATCTATCTATCCTTCCTTCTATCTATCTATCTATCCTTCTATCTATCCTTCCTTCTATCTATCTATCTATCTATCCTTCCTTCTATCTATCCTTCCTTCTATCTACCATGGGTTGCAATACAGTGTACTATGGGTTGTGTAATTTTAGTGGTCTTAACTGCAAAAACGACTCAATTATTATAGTGACGTGGTCATAAGACTGGTTTCTACTGTTATAAAGCCATACTGGGTGTACATTTTCTGGCTGTGGCCGTCTATTTGTGGCCCTGCTTTTCTGGGTATCTATCACACTCCTGTTTACCCTCATACGCATCTCTTTTGCAGTGAAGGGCCTATGTTAGATCACTCGACCTATACCCTTGTTGCTGCTATATTTCCAGGAAGTGCCTAACAGCCTGAGCAGTTGACAGGGAACATGGCGTTTGCAACCCCCTGGAGGCATCATAAACCATATAATGGGGAGCATGAATTGTCCCAGGACCTCCAAACACTGTTTGGTGTGACAAACTAATTTGCTGCGACTAGTGATGGAGTGTGTGGGCAAATTTCATAAACCGTATATGCAACAGATGATCATGCAGAATAAATAAGTCAAGATATAAATGCATGTTATTTTAACAATCAACGAATTCCTATAATGTTTCAAAGTAGCAAACTGTATCAGTATTTTCCATTTCTAAATCATAGCAGTTGACTGATCTTAATAGACCGTTTATTTAAGATGGCGCAGTTTGTTGAAAAATAGCACAACTTCGCCATTTAGACCACTTTGAATGGGAAGTTTTATTGGTCTTTAGATTGAAATAACTAGTTATTTCGTCCACATTTAGTGGTTTTAATGGTAAGGTTTTCGCAAGAAGTTATCCACTATTTTCAACTTGAAGACAGCCAGTTAAACTCACACTCAAGGGAAATCAGTTAAATTAATCAATTTCTCTCCATCGAGCAACTTTTGGGTTAAAATAAGAAAGTATAAAAAAAAACAGTTGTCTGTGTTCTGTGGACGCTGCCTGTTTGGCTGCCAGTGGTTTTAATATGGTGCAGCGAATCAGTCGTGATGTGAAGTTAAGATCAGTCTCACTCCTGGGAAAAGGCAGTTATATATAGGAGCTAAGCTGGTCTCCCTCATCCAGCCCAACTCATAACCATCCGACATCCTCAAATGGCCATAAAAGTAAGTGAAGAGCTGAAATATTTCCCCTGAAGACATAGTTAGTGGAGTTCAGGCTACACGTCAAAAGTTGCCTACAGTGTTCACACGGTCCTGTGCCTGGAGACTGAAACTGCAATGTGTTACAGAAAGATTAGATACTTTCCTGATGCCGTTACTGGCCCTAACTGCAGAAAAGTTTTCTATTTAAATGGCGGCAACACAGAATAAACTACATTTTTCTGTCTATAATGGTTTCGTTGAAGAGTAATCAGAATAAAATTGAATTTGTCTCATGCACTGGAAAGTTAGTAAAAATAGCTGCTTTCTTAGACATTTTGACAGGTCACAGGATGACTAGGAATAGCCAAAAAGGTCTACCTAGTTAGACCATAGAGACAAGAGTAGATAGCTTGCACTCATGACTAACAATTTAGTTCTCAAGCGACTAAATAAATGAGGTTTCTTTTTGAAAATTAAATGAGTGACTCCTAAGTTCTTATATATATATTTTTTTGTTTTGCTAACTGGGTGGCCACATAACAATTGTCTAAGATAAGTTAGCTTGCAAGTGATTAACTTCGATCCCCCAGAGGTATTCAGATGCAGACTTGCAGTGGTGAGGTTTTGCTGTTTGACAAGCAGACTGAAGCTGTCTGTCAGCTTGATGCCTTCAAATCGAATGCTTTCCACAGATTAGACATGGCTGAATAGAGTCTAAAACTTTCACTCAAGCTTCCTAGACTGAAAATGAAGCCTGACAAAATGCTGTTGAAACTTTGTGACTGGTGGATGAGATGATTATTTAAAAGTTGTGAATCAAAGTTGAGTTTGGAGTTGGGAGTTAACTCGAACTAAGAAAACAATAGCTGTCTACGTTTTTCCGTCTGCGTGTGTGTTTCAACTGAGCATTCCGTGACTGTGGGGCTACAACAGATTCTGGGAGGCCTGGCATTTTTTTGTGTTGGGCAAACAAGATGAGTCTGATCCTAATAGCAGTTGACAGCAGCATGATAGTCTGATTACAGAGCTGGCGAGTGCAAATGAATCCGTCCAAACCAAATCAACAACTGCCTTGCAACACCCCCTCCCCCCCCCCCCTCCACTCTTGGATTACTCCACTCAACAATAGGAAACAGATTGAGCATCACCACGTCACCTTTGTGACGTCACACAGACCCTAGGCAAATTGGAACGTGCCCCCTGGTGTCAGGTCGTCTAAGCTATGCCTGGCTCAGGACTATAAAACCATTCATCAAGTCAATTGTATTGGGCTAGCCTCAGATAGTCAGCTCCGATTATTCCGATTCTGGGATGGTACTTTTAGCATTACTGCTGCTGACTATAACCAAATACAGGGCATTGTTAGCATTGCTTGTTACAATAGCAACGAACTAAATGCACGTTCCCTGTGCATGGATTCTATGCTGGGGCAACTATAACACCCTGTCAATACATGGCCAAATGTGCCATGTGCGTTTTCCAGGAGAAGGATAAATGCATGGAAAACGCATGGTTTTTGCCTAATTAAAATGAGGTGAAAACAATGCGTTTATCCAAACGTATGGAAAACGCACGTAGAAAATTTTGCCATGTAGAATCCAGTTATAGCGAATACATTTTGATAGCTTCAAATGGTTCATTCTATGTTCATTCTACAGTCATTGCCAATGCAATCGAGCTCTTGATTTGGGTAATACTCAGGTGGATCTTGGATTGTGGGCACAGTGATTGCTGAATGCTTAACTCTTTTACTGACAAGTGAAGCTGAGGAATTCTTGACCAGACATCTAAAATTTGACCCTTTTACAGTATGTCACACATGATGTACACATTCATTGCATTGGAAACACTGTCATGTGGTTAATAACAATAATTTGTCAATAAATACCATTTCATACTTCTAACTTTTATAGATTAGTAAAATTCATTGGCCAAGCATGAACTTTAATGGTAATGGCTGTGTTAATTGTTTTCACCCAGAATTCAACTGAGTTACATAGACACTGATAAAAGACAAGAAAAAAAAAAACACCTCACTATCAGAGAACATAAGGTTGTAGAACTACTTGGTTACTGGACATCCATCTGCAAGTTTCCAGCAGAAGTTGGTGGTCAGCAGATTAGCATCAGATGGCAGTGGCCAGATGCCCTGATCAGATGTTCCCGTGATGTTCTCTGCAGCAGCATCAGTAGCAGCAGGAGCATCAAATACAGGTGTCTGATCTTCTTGGCGCAAGCTGATTGCTCTTGTGTACATTACAAATGGCGCAACTTGGGTCAGAGGTCACCAGAGGTCATCGAGGCCAGCGCTGACCTCTGACCTACTTCCTCTGCTCGCTGTCATCTTGTTGTGCTCTGCCAAGAATTGTGTTGCAACACTTCGTTGTCAAAGTTTATAATCGATGCGTTTTTTGATGGAAAAACGTGTTCTGGGACAATTATCAATTTGAACACAACATGAGATAAGATTTTATATTTGCATCTATTCAGATCCCTGGGTGGAACACTTGAAGGCATTCTACAGTCTACAGGGCATATAGTAGTCTAGTAGTCGTATTGGTGGCATCTTTTGATTTCAAGTTTGCAAAGGTGATCAGATATGCAAGACGCACTCTACCACCAGATGGCCACAGATGGTGGTAGTCGGGCAGGGAACCTTGTTTAACTGCCAATAAAGTGTGGGCAGATTTTGGTTCCGCTGGGTCTGCATCTTTTGCACCTGTTTCTGGTGGATTTCTAAAGGATTCTACAGGACTTACAAAAAGGATTCTTAGGGAATCTGAAGGGAGGATTGAGTGCCAGGGGGGCTGGGGCCACCTCAGCTGGTTGGTCTACCCATTCAGACGTGTCCAGAATGACAGCAGGGCCCCTCAGTGCCTGTGCATTGCTGTGGAGGGCGACCCTGGCTTTCAGCACATAAAACATTGTTGGTCTGTGAAACACACGAGTGCCCTTCAACATAAACTGCAGAACAACAGTGCAGACACACCGCCACAGGGGATGGGACCTGCAACATCACTCTCTGCATCCTATTGTGCCCTGCATCTCTTTGAAGCAGCTGTTGCTGCTGCTGTTGCTGCTGCTGCTGTTGCTGTTGTTGTTGCTGTTGTTGCTTGTTACACACATATCTGCCTTTCATCTTATTCCTTCATCTATTATTGTTCTTTCTTGTCATAACACTTGTTTTTCACACGATTTGTTGTGCTGCATTAACCACAGTGTTAAACTCATTCTGTCAATAGTTCTGCTCAGTTGATACTCTTAACTATCGTAGAGCATTGTCATAGCATTTTGATTAAAGTAAATGTTAATGTCATTGTCGCTGCATCTTTCTTTTTATGTTATTTATGGAAGACAACAACATACTGTGAAGCCCAAGAACCAACGCAATGCAGGTGCAATATAATTCTGGTATTACAATATTGATATGGAATAGCATAACAATAAGGCAGCGTTTTGTCACGTGTAAGGTTACATGTGTAATTCTATAGTGAGTTAAACACCCAACATCTCACTCAGGTCTTACATTGCTAATGACCAGCATGATTGTTAGAAATTTAAGTTGTGTTGTTACGTAAGACATCACTGGCAGCAAGATAAGGCTTGTCTTAATACTTAAACACTTTGTAAATTTTACTGACCTTAATGGCCAGATGGTCTGTATATTAAAGTAAAATGCAATGACAAGAATAAGATTGGGTAAAAAAATGGCTATCTTAATTGTTCGAAAACTGGATGTTTTTAATGATGGTGTGGTCTTACAGCGGTGTTCTACTGGACTTGCAAATTGTAACAGAGCTTCAATTAATGGAGCTGTGGCCACTTTAAAGCCTTTGGCCCTTACTATTGTGCTGTCTGATGGGCCAGTGACATTGATGGCTCTTTGACCTTGACAGAGGTCAGGGGGGCCATCCGTCTTTGAGGCTGACATTGCCCTTGTCAAATCGCTCACATGTGCACTGGCCTCGCTACCTCCCTAATTTGCTCTTTGTCTGCCAAGAACGGCTTGCCCCCACGCCTCTGCTTCCTCTTAGAGATTCCAAGCTTCAAGACTAGGAGAATAGCTGACTTGGAAATTCTACTGACTTAGCAGAAAGTTAACTTTTGATTCCTATAACTACTAGACTTTGAAAAGAAATACGTAGAACTGCGTTTGGTGCAAAACTAAACTCCAGATAAGAAAAGTTGTCAGTGAGAAGTCACCTACGATTCTCATTTTATGGACAGATTGCCAGGCAGCCTATCCAAGATCTGCATTAATGGCTACAATGCACCTTTTTTTTTGTCTACAAATGGTGCAAGAACCATGTTTCTGGATACTTAATGTTCGAGTGAACGTGATTGCTTTAACTCTCATTATGTGTACAGCTACCAGCTATATTTCCATAACATTTTGTAATTACTAATCCAATTCCCTATTATGAACTGACAGGAACAATGTCGTATGCAGTTATTGGCAACAGATTCCAATAATATGGAGTAAATGGGGTTTTCCATTGTTCCGCAATACAAGACCCTGGATGAGCAAATCTGCATTCCAGCACACATGCACTTCAGCGTTGGATACTCAGTTCTCAGTTTCATTTATTGATAGATCTACGATTTATGAGTTTGATACAATGATATAGGAAAAGAAAGGGCAACGAGCAGTGTATAGATGCAAACAGAAGGCCAAGAGGAGTCACTTCGGTGTGCAGTAAGGAGTCCCTCCTGAGGCAACGGCAACTGAATGAATTCAATTTGACTTGTAGATAAGAGTTTCAAAGCTGGATAACACACAGAGCGCATTCTCCATTTTTGCATAACAAGCAAATACCACAGCAGCAGCAGCAGCAGCAACAGCAGCAGTATGTCAGCATCAGCCCTCTTTGCAATGCTCTGTCCTTTAACACTGCTGACCCTTGTCCAGGTTTGTCCAGCTCTGTCCATTCTTGACCTGGTCATCAGGTCATGTCTGATTTACGACCCAGGGTTCTAAGTTAATCGATTCCACAAATGATGTTCTTCCCTGGTGCGTGTAATCAATGTAGCCCTGAGGGCCATCCTGTGAATTATTTCATTCCCTGGCCCCAAGGCAACGATCAAAAGAGCTTCTGGGTAAATACTGACCACTAGAATGGACATGATGAGCCAATACAGTCCGTATCAAAATTGGCATTAAGATCAGCTACCGCTGGAAAATTGATATCCAAAAGGTCAAACATTGACCATAGATGAAATGACAAAGACAACACTATCAAATGCAAGCTATGGACACACAACTAACATCAAATCTGTTACCCAGTAAGGGACAATATTAAACTCTTCTATAATAGCTCAGAACAGACATGCACTAACCACCTGACAATGAACATGAGTATTAACAATAGCTGACTAATATACATGAAAGTTGACATCAAAATTGGCGAACAACGACATCATAATATGCTCTAGTGTAATCGTCCTGCCAGGTGTGAGCAGAATGTGGCCCTCGCACCATAGAGTGACTATTTGGTACAATGGTTTTCTGGCTTTTAGTCCCCAGGACCAGTGTTCGATTCCCGCTCCGAAGAATTGTTACAATGCAAAGGCTAATCATATAACTGATCTATAATTAATAGCTCAACACAGAAAGACTCTGACCACCTGAGAATGGATATCAAAATTGCCATGAGTGACCATTGACTACTAACCAATGACTTCCAAAATTACATCAAAATAAAACAACAGCAACCACTTCAAAATAAGAAACGATGTCCACAGCGGCACCACATCTTTATGAGTAGGCATTATTGATAACATCACAATTGGCATCATTACAGGCATTCTTGCATTGTGCTCATCCATGCAAAGGCTTGTGTCCATTTGTGCCTCATAAAGAATTCTTCTGTCATTTGTGTGTGGAAGGACAGCAATCATGCAGCTTATATGCTTCTGTCACTCTCAGTTTGTTGTGATGTAGCATTGTTATTTCATTACTCGTGGTGGACTAATGGTTAATGGGCTTGCTGCTCAAAAAGAAGTCCAAGGTTCAGTTCAAAATCAATGCAAGTGAACGAGCAAGATGGTGTCATTGTGTGGCACATATGGCACCTATGCTGTGCATTTATAATGAGTTTGAGTTTAACTCAATATTGTATTCTTACCTTTGTTGTGCACACTTCTACAATAAAAACCAGATACAACTCAACTGAATAAAAACAATACAAGCTGTAAAACGTAGGCTGGTTATAGTGTACTACCTATAGAGTAACACACTCATTCTTTATTACACACAGCTTGATATAGATTTGTTTCGTATGTACTAACTAAACTGACAAAAACCTAATTACAAATAAATAAAATGGAAACGCCACAAAACAGGAACAAATCACAGTAATAATAAAACTGCGTGCAGAGCACTTAGATGTGTCTTTTTGGTAATTTCCCAACAGTTCAAAAGGCTTTAGCATAAAGAATTGCTTTGTGTTGTATGATAGTGGAATCAGTTGCAGTTAAAGAGAGTGTGGCATGATAAGGAGGCATTATTCTCCCTTGCAGTACACCAGCTTGTCTTTCGTGTGTGTGGCAGATCGGTTGCAAATCTCCTGCACTTGATTCTGACAAGTCTATCAAGCCCTATACAAAGTGGATGACACCCTGAGGTACTCCATCTACCCAGATACAAACTGGTGGCGAGGGATAACACCAGCCAAGGTTAGATCCTAAGATGCTGATCATCAACCAAAATGGCTGCCAAATTATATTCCTTTTTGGACAAAACTATGCTGCTTTGCCACACCTTGTAACATGAGCTTCAGTAAGAATCTCCAGAATCTAATATGATTCATGTACTTTAAGAGCTGTTAATGTTTAAGACGTGTACATTGAAATTTTCTTGCTTCTTATAAAATCGATGGGTGGCATTACAAAACATGACAAAGGCCATAATTGCGAGTGAGAATATTTCTGAAAACTTCTCAAATTTCCCCTGAAGCGAAGAAGCATTTCTAATTGGTAGAAGGAATTTTCCTGATGGTTGCTTTATTAATTTAATGGTACTCTGTGAGGTGGGGATGCTGTTTTCTGTGATGTTTATGTGGTTTTGGAAAATTGTGGGATGTGAAATTGCAGAATGATGGCTTGAGGGAGGAGGCTGTCCATCATGAACTGATTGTCTTTTGCCTTTAACAAAACTCTTATCAATCGTTGCAGACTTAATGCAATCAGAGGATAATTCAAGTAGAATGCTTTCATGAAATCAAGTCAACTGTTACGATTATGAAGCAGTTTTTTGTGGATATCTGTCATTTGCTGATTGGGCCCCTTTTCTCAATTTGATTCAAGTGCACACGGCTGAGCATTCTGATTGCTCTTTCATACCTGCTCTGCAAATAATATTTTTCATTCTTGATTTGTTGGTCTGTTTTTTTTATTTATTTTCTGTTTCCTACAGGCTGTGAACAGAATACATTGATTGCAGCAATCCCTGCAATGCCAATTTATTTCACTTTTATTTGCCTGCTCCATGCTCACAAAATGGGCTTTTGATGTGAGGCAGAAACGAATTTGAGCTGTCATCATGGCTGACATGTGGAAGCGTCCTAATCAGAGGTTTGTGTCTCATTAAAGTCTTGTTTGGCAGATTCCTCCAGCCTTCTAACCTCCAATCACTCTCTTGTTTGCCATGTCAGGCAGACCTAATATCCCAGTTTCTTGAAATTACCGCCCTGTCAATTTGAACCTTCGTGTAACTTTTTATGTGACACTCCGAGTATAGGTTCATTGCAACAATAAAGTGGATATCAAATATATGATCAATGACTGGGACCACTATCATAATCCATCCATCAATCCATTCATATGTCTGTCTATCTGTCTATCTGTCTCTCTGTCTCTCAATCTCTCTCTCTCTCTCTCTCTCTCTCTCTCTCTCTCTCTCTCTCTCTCTCTCTCTCTCTCTCTCTCTCTCTCTCTCTCTCTCTCTCTGTCTATCTATCTATCTATCTATCTATCTATCTACGTAACGAAGATTATTATGCTCCATGCTACTGGGTCTGAAGCATAGTAATCTTATGACCAGTCGCCAAAGGCAGATATAATGAAGAAATGATAAGGCTTGGATTCCACGCCACACCTTTAACCATGGATTTCCTTGTACTCGCCTCAGCATAGGCACCAAGTACAAGGATGGCAGGATCTTGTCAATCTCCGCCAGGACCTTCATTAGCTATCGACTGGTGCATGAAAGTCCATTGTGAGCCTGTGGTGGCCATTTAAAGGGCCTGGGTGGCCAATGTAGAGCCCTTGGGGCTCTTTAGTTGGAAGATGTTATCAGATAAATGGGCGGAATTCCCCCCTAAGTCCAAGAGAAGACTAAGGGATGAATGTAAACATATAACAGTTCATACACTCAACTTTCCTCAGAAGAGATGTACATATGATTTAGTGTAGCCTATATTTGATGTTGTTGTTTATGGTTTTAAACTAATGCATTTATCACATATTTTACATAAAATTTGGTTTTTTAGAAACATTGGTTAATTGCAGCAAGATGTGCTGCAGACATCAAGATGAACATTATAGATATGACTAGAAAATATTTTCCTGTCCTATACCATGCACTAAGGATGCTGTCTCGATCCAGCTTGGTTGCCTACTGGCATTAGTTTTGGTCTCAGCTGCAGGTCGTTCGAATGAAGTCCATATTAGTTGAGTGATTTCAAGATCACACACATGTAGACCTTTATCATTGCATCATTATATCTGCCTAATGTAGCTGTTAATGAAGGCTTTTTGAGTATCCTGTAATCGTCTTCTTGAAGTTATGTTATAATCTATAGTATATAATTATATAGATTCAGATTCAGGTTCATTTATTTATTTTGCCCATTATTATTACAAAAACATGTTAAAAATACAGAGATTTACATTTAATAAAATTTTGAGCAGGGTGACTCCTCTAAGATGATCACGTCATCGCTGCCAAGGGGCCACCCACAAACCCACACTAAATATAGAAAATTACAATGATGTCAGCGCCTGGAGTCCATGTTCACAATGAAGTATATGTTAATACAGAAAAATATAGCTTTCTTAAATTAACTAAATAAGTATAAGTTTACAATAAAGACACTATATATAACGTCTAGTGTGTCATTTTTTTTTTTTTAATCTTGTGAATTTCAATGACATCAGAAAGAGGTATTTCATAAGGACTGCAGTTTCAATTTTGACACACGTGTAACACTGTAACAATAAGGTGCTAGTTGGGAGCTTTTTTCAACAAGTGCAGCCCCTTCATTTACATGGTGTTAATGAACTACTGCAATCAGAGCAGTCGCTGCTGGGTTTTCTCTTCCCTGAGCCGCGATAATGGAATAATTTCCTGATAATTTTCTCAGATAATCGTTGCTCTGGGGAGCTGCATTGCAACTCTGTGCAGTCTGATGAATATTGCCTGATAATACCATTATGGAAATGACTTTTTGCCTCCCCACGAAAGAAAAATAGTTTATGTTCTGCCTCAATCAGATTACCCCAGCATGGGCTGGCTTGTAATAAGAAATTAAATCAATGGGTTTGTGGCAGCTTTTAAAAAGTGCAGTGAAATGTAAGCTTTGTGAAGCGAGCTAATTTTATTTTTCCATGGAGTATTTTTCTCTTCACTGCATGTATTTGTGTTTATTCCATGACATAGCATTCTGAAATTGAATTAAATCTTCTTGTCATTAGTGGACTTTTGGAGATTATCAGTTTGTTATTGCCAGGCACTTGAAGCAGCTTAATTGTTTTAAGCGTTTCAACGCTACTTGTCTGAACTCTAGTCAGCTTATATGACAACTGGCAAACCTCATGATGAGATGACAAGGCATGGGAGACACTATGATACTTATTTACCCATGGGTGGAGTCTTTCATTTGTCTCAGCATGGACACCAAGTACAAGGCAACACCAATTATATCTCATCCAGCCGATATGCAGACGCAGCGGAGATGTAGCTCATGAAGAGTGCTCAGGTTCGGGATCGAACCCAAGACTGCTCAGCTGGGCTAGTTAATGTAACTGACCATTGCTTTAACGATTCAGCCACCCAGCTTGTGTACTTGTTAGCTTACCCAAAAATAGACAATATCTGTGAACTTAATTGTTCTGACACCAGACAACTAGACATATATGCAAGAATTTAATTGCAAATTCAGCTTAAAAAGGCAGCATGATATATATGCAAGGGAATCAAACCTTGGACCACCATAGTAGCAGCAGCTGATTAATGCCTTAACCAGAGGGCCACCCAACCGTGTAATGACTTCATAATGTTATATAAGAAGCTATTAGGGCTTTTTTATGCTGGGCTGCTGGAATCTCCAAACTCGCTGATTCAGCTGCTATAGAATAGCATGTTTCCTTCCACTTGGTTCAACACAGGGCTACCCATGTGTTAATTCGACAGACCATCAATCCTCTGGTTCCCTGCATGATTTACATACCCCTACACACATAGATCACAGCCTGGCCTGATGAATGACAACCCTCCCAGCCTCCAGGCTGCTGTGCGAGCTACAGGAGTCACTCGCTACAGGCGTGGACTATCTGTTATATCAGCCACATCACTTTACTCATCACTTACACCTGCATGGTTATTTTTATCACCATCTGTGTTTCATGAGAACATTAGGAATGACATATGCAGATAGTATACCTATTATTTATCAGACAACTTAATGTGCACTGCCCGGTACCAGGGAATGATTTTCTTACTTCAGTGATATTTTCTCCCTTCTTGTTGAAAATATGGTTTTTGAGAAGACAAGTATTCTTTTCGACATCCATTGAAGTAAATGTTATATCTTAAGTTATTGTACTATTAAGAGAAATATTCTGATTAACAGCAAACAAATATTGTTGTTTGCCTTTAGTATGAAACTATTTCTTGGTTTCAGTATATCTTATTTCGAGTACAGTACAGGGTTGTTAAAACAGTGCACAACCATCAATTCATTTCCAAAATTGTATTTTCTGTTCGTTATTTCATCAGTGGTGATCAAAATAGTGTGATATTTCTCCTCTTCATGTTATGTGACTTAGTGGTTAAGAAATATGAGTTGTCCATGAGCTTGGGTCAGATTTTATATCTGTATTAACAAACGCATTCATTCTCTGAGGTTCCATGGTCATACGCCATACGCATGTTAAATGACTTTCGAAACAACCGCTGCGGTTCTTTTAATGAGCTATTTTGCCTCTCGCAGTTAAAATCAATCGTATTAAGCATCTTCGTAGCTACTGTTGAGGAAAAGATTACTAGATTTATTAATATCAATGATATGACTGTTCCAAACGTATCATTTGACTAATACATTAAGAAATTACATTAAGAAATAATTATAAGCAGGGGTATTATCTCATGTCAAAGTAGTTTTTGTGCTTTTCTTCAGAAATTCCATCCTAATAGATTTTCTTCGCATCACAATACTTGATTTTATTCATTACATGAAACTGATTTACCTTTACAAGCTAGGCTGTTTAAATGCCAGAAAAAAAGAAGAAATCTGTGACCCTGGAGCATTGATTTCGGATAATAACGAAGTGACTGTCTATCTTAATTTGCCAGAATAAGGCATATAATTCTCTCGACTTATGAAAGCTAATGACGTTATTGGTAATAGCAACACGTGACAGGTAAGGTTTGCCAGTTACAACGAGTAAGAGCTATTGTCTCACTCCAGTCTCACTCCAGTCTCACTCCAGTCTCACTCCAGTCTCACTCCAGTCTCACTCCAGTCTCACTCCAGTCTCACTCCAGTCTCACTCCAGTCTCACTCCAGTCTCACTCCAGTCTCGCTCTAGTCTTGCTGTAGTCTCGTTGTGTGCGAGAAAACATTAGGTGGAAAACACTCCAGCGGCTCAGGTAAACTGATATGACAGCTGCTGGTGACAGCTGTGCCATTATAGCTGACAACAGCTGGGCTCACCCGATAAGGTGTAGGGTAACAGCTTTCTACCACATTATTGATACACAGCAAAGTCAGGTTACTTGACGCCTCTAATGACTATATATGGTCCATATTGATCCAGGGCAACTGATACATTGAATGGCATCCTAAAATAGGCTTAATGTGTAAAAAGTTAACCTATCCATCGGCTGAGTGCTTCCTAGAAAGCACTGGCCATATATAGGCCTATTTGTCTTTTATGCTTCATTGCATTATATGATATAAAGGTCATCACTGATACTAGTTTAGCTTTCGTGTTTTAATCCATCATTAAGCATGGAGTGAAAACTGATCCTATTTCAGATACTACTGGGTTGAGCTTAGTAAACTTGTATGACCAGCTGCCAGAGGCAGACGTGATGATGAGATGACAAGGCTTGGAATCCACGCTTGTTACAAATTACCTCATGACTGGGGTCTTTTTACTTGCCTCATTGCAAACCAATAGTACAAGACTTCTGCTATTTCTGTTCAGCAGAGTTGGCCAATGTGGAACTGGCGGATGCCTTAACCATTAGACCACCCAGCTGCTATGATCATCATATTATATGATGCTGTCTAAAACTAGTAAGCCTACGGTGTCTTTATCATATCTAAAACTTCTGTATCATTTAACACAGTTTAATGTCGATATTTCTATGGAAAAGATAATCTTTTTGAAATGATGTTTGCCACGGTTGTCTAAATACCATTACATGACAAGCATGAATGACTATATCTTATAAACATTTTCCACAGCAGTCACGAAGGGACATTAAATGTGTTTTAGGTTGATGGAGAGAGTTTTATGTTGAGTCACATGCCATCTTCATCCTATGTCATGTTGGCTGCTGAGGTTAGATTTGTTGAGATGAAAAACAAGCCTTGACGTTAAATCCCCCATGAACAAGATAAATGCCAATTTAATTGAATTGCAGAAGCCAACAAATCCTAAGTGTGCTCGAATGTACACGGAGTTTCGTTTAATTGCCTCAAACGAGCAAATAAAAGTTTAAAAAACTCACTCTACACTTGTCTGTGCTCCAAGAGAAGAAATGTGGGATTAAGTAAACTGCAAATGTTTTGCAGGAAGAAATGGTTTAAGATTAACACTTGGTGCATATATTGAAGATACAATTTCCCCACATTTTACTGGTCTTAATGGCAAAGTTATCTGGATTTGCGAAGTATATTACATTTGTCACAAACAGAGTAAGGCCCTAAGTCCTATTTTTACTTTGACAAAAAGTCTATATATATATCTCAAAGCTTCAGACCCTAAAGCTTAGTCAGCATGTATGACCAGCTTCAAGAGGCAGACAAAATGATGAGATGATATGACTGCTTGGAGTCAGCACCGTGTTACAGATTTACCCCATGGGGGAGGGGTCTCTTACTTGCCTCAGCATAGACACCGATCATTTAAGAGTATTCTTTCAGCGAGGTTTTGCTGCAGTAGACGGAATCCAGACAGTCCGGCAGGTTGCGTGACAGACTAACCAATCAGAGTTGTTCCCTTTCGTCACGTGATGACTCCACCAATCTCCCGTTGCCATGACATCGGGTCACATGACACCCCTCGGCATCCGGTTAACAGGGAATTATGGGAGAAAAGTTTGATTTAGTGGAAAAGGGAATCTGTCATGAAAAGCTGAACTAGATAAAAACCCAGCAAAAATGGCCGATTTTGTGTAATGCTTCGACACAGGGGTTAATCATAGCAGAGTTTATTGGCATTAAATTGGTGTGATTTACTCTCTGTCTCTGTGAAGGCAAGTAAAAGACCCCACCCTTTGGAGTTGAATTATTAGCTTAGTTTTTTAAATTATTTATTTATATTATTCACATAGAACATATTTTAAAAGAGTAATTCAATCAGGCAAGCTGATTTTTAAAGAGACTAACCCTTAGGATTTATATGAATATATACAATTTATACATGAATTAGAGAAATTTATTGCACCAATAGCCTCTCATGCTGCTAAAACCCAAGTTAAAGGGTGGGTGTGTGTCCCAAACTTCGCCAGCTCATCATTACATCTCCCTTTTAAAGCTGGTCTCATAAGCTAACTTAGTATCAGACTAGTCGAATTGGGACAACCCAATATGATTGCAAAGCCTATAAACGAGTTTGGCAATTGACAACATTTAAATTAAAGCCCCAATAGTGTTGACAACGTTAATTGGTTAGTGACACAAATAGTCTTTTGCAGCTAATTAATCCATAATATTGTCAGTGTGTTGATTGACTTAGCAGCAGACAAGAATGAAGCAAAGAGATGAAGAGTTGAGTCAGTAAATCAGCTGTGTTGTCAGATGCTTTAATCATGTTGTGTAAGTCAAAGCAGCTGGTTAATGAAGCACTGGGTACAGGGTTTTCTTTGTAATTCAGAAGCTGCTCTGTGTTGTTGCTGTATGCCCCTGAGGCAGTAATCAACTTCTTGCAACAGACAGGAGGTTCCGTAATGGCCTAATGAAAGATTTGCTTGCACTGTCCCTAATGAGGTCTGTATCTGAGTTATGGTTTATAAGTTTCTTGCCAGCCTTTTGGGTTATTAATCTCTTAGACATGGCCATCGCGTGTGGTGGTTTTCCAATGAATTTCATCCCTGCCGCTATAGCATGCGCACTGCAGGGTGTAGCACAGGGAGCTGTCTTGTTGCCTGCGTATAGAAGAGGCTAAACTAACAGGTCATAACTTCTAACTTATGTTGTGAACCACACTAACTTCTGTGTGTATACAATGTACTAAATTAATTACAGACATGATTCAAAACAAGTTTATTAAATATATTCGAATTTTCATTGTAGTTACCATAGCAACTTAATATTTGCAAATTTCCTGGCCTAATTCCAAAGTTTTGATCTTAATCTTTGAAATCCACAGCATCTGAGGTTCCAAATGATACCAAAAAACCATGGTGACCCACAGAGTTAAAGCAGACGGGGTCTGATTTTTTCAGAGGCCATGCCCCGAAGTTATTGATAACGGAACTATTCGGGATAACAATTGTTTCGAACACTGTACTGCCACGACTAGCTTCTTGCACACCTAACCATTGGTCCACTTAGATATTTTATCAATAAGCCACCTTTATAACGCACCAGTCAAAATATTTGTCCTTAACTTCTCAAACGCAGAAAAAATAAATAAATAAATTCTCTAATAAAGCAAGCTCTCATGAAAAAGGACCACGCTGAGGGAATCCTGTAGTTAAATTGTTAGGACAAATTTGCTGATTCAGCGAATAATCTCTCTCGATCAACGCCAAATTCCGGCCTTATTACAAGACATCCTGACGCTCAGGCAGATTTACTGATTCAGTTCCGATTGATTCGTTAATCAGATTTGTGGCTGCATGGTTAAGGTCCTGGCCATTACTCTGGAAGTCTCAGGTTGGATTCCTGATCAGGCTCTAGTTACATCATCATGCAATGGGGGATTTCATGGGGTGTTCAGTAATTACATTGTACATTACTGCATTAAATCCTGGTTATGTGAAATTGATTGATTGATTGGTTGGTTGATTGATTGATTGATTATATGATTGATTTGGAAGCGATTTTCCCAATTTTGGTGGCAAGCATTTCCAATTCGGTGGCAGCAATCTTGATGGCACAGTGAGAAGTGAGAAGATTCTTGCCAGATTACCAATGGAAGGTTGGATCAATGTGTCTCATTCGATTTGTTCTTCTATTTATCCACAATAGTTCAATAAGGCAAGGGTGCTGGCTAATGTCAGGGGATATCTATGAATTGCTCGATGGTGTCTTCCATCTTAAGGACCATTAGACCTGGACAATTACACTGACTCTCTTCGGATTTCTCCTTCTGTTCTGTGTACTCGTTTCTCTAGTCTCGTCTCGTCTGGTGTCGTCTCTTGTCGTCTCGTGTCGTCTCCTCTCCTATCTGTATTGCTTTGTCCTTCCTTATAATTTTCTCATGTTTATTTTAATTCTGTCTTATTTCTTTTGTTCTCTTATTTTTAATTTGCATGTCATATATTTCTGCCTTTTTATTTTGTCTTATATATTATATTTCTTTTCTGCTCTTGTCCATTCTCTGGCCTTCTGTCCTCTATTGCTCTTGCTTTGGTTTGTTTTATCTTTTATTGTCTTCTCCACTCTCAGTCTTTCCATTTTGGCTTCTTTCTCTCTTTTTCTTCGGGTCCTTTGCCTCAATCTGCTTTCCTTCATAAACTTTCTTTCCTCGCATCTATCTCTTATCTACATATTTGATGGGTCTCTACATCTCCCCATGTAGATCTATCTTTCCCATCTTCACATATTCCTATTTCAAAAGTGACGTCACAATGAAGCCTTATTAGGGAGCTGTGGGTGCTATGATTAGACGCACCTTCAAACAGGAGATGCAATTTGGAGATAATTCATTTTTATCTGAGAAAGTTCAAACAGCCTGGCAGTCAGTCTCATCAGACAATGCTATCATCACTGGCCATCTCCTGCTGCTGGGCCTGGGGAGGCTGAGTCTAAATTCATTCATTCTGCTACATTAGACGGGTAAAAACAGCTACTCCCCCATATACAACGAAATATTACAGTTAGTTTCATAAAATATGGTCGACTATAAACAGCTGTAGCAACCTATTCCTTATCACCACTGAAAAGTATATACCTTGGTGAATGTGAGAAATTGCACACTACTCAATATCTAACAGGCAGTAAATTGAAAGCATTTGTCTTGACTTAATGATACAGCAGAAGTTGTCTCACTTTGTCTAGCTTCAATTTGACAGGCCGTTTTTGATGAAACTAACTGTAGTTATAAGGTAAGCCCTTGGCACAGTATTTAGTAGTGATTATTTGAGGCAAATTACCCTGTCTGATGTGAGGACATATGAGGTACTAAGTTGATAACTATTAGTGGTCGTAGTGATTCGATAGTCTTAGTGTTATCGTCTATAGTGGAGAAGTGGTCCAGTGCAATGCTTTTGTGCATTTAAATTACTTAGCGTTTGTTCTAATAAACAATGCTCAATGTGTCTGCATGAGCATGACAATTTGTGACATGGCTGCTGCACTGAGCTTCTGGACCATTTGGACAGTACTGGAACACTTCGTCGCATCAGACAATAACGAAGAGGTGGTCTTGACTTTAGGCTAGATTTCGCTGCACCAAATGTGCAACGCTGTAGGTCCACTGGGAGACAAAAAGCAGAACTTGTAGATTGTGGTCGAGAAGATTGGATTGTGGTACATATGAAACTGCCTCGGATGCTCTCTACTCCAAGAGCAAATACACATATATTTTCTGTATAAGGACAAAAATGAACCATGGGAATACTAAATGTCCATCCGAGTTTCTTGTACGTATTCACATAGATACACTAGGCTTAGAGAGGCTGGTTCTTTATATAGATAGCTAGACAGACAGTGCTACACACAGACAGACTGACTGACAACCATACAAAAAGACAGCGAGGCTGATAGAGATGCAGATTCTTAAGTTATACATGACCAATGAACATCAAAAATATTCATAAAGTACATTTTATAACATCACCATGTAGACCGCCCTTCATGTTATATACAGTTAGTTTCATAAAATATGGTCAACTCTAGTCAGCTGTAGCCCTATTCCTGGCTGTAACTATGACTGACTAAAGCAAGCTGCTTCTGTCTACTTCTATCTAATATTCAGCTTACACCTACCACCACTGAAAAAAATATACCTTGGTGAATATAAGAAATGTATCTAAGCTATCATAAATATGTATGTGCAATAGACATGCATCTTTTCATCAAAAAATGACAAATATGTTTAACTTTCAACTTGCACCAAATGGTGCATGTACTTTTAGATCTGGCTTTGAGAAGCCAGCTATATCTGGACAGTTCCATTTAGTGGCGGGTAGCTCAAATAGCAGAAGTGGTCAAGCTTTGTCTAGATTCAACTGTATGTATGTTCCAGTAGTAGTGGTGAATACATTTTATAATAAGGTGACCTTTGGAGCGGTACCACCCAGGAAGATATACAGACACATTTGTACTCGGAATGTTCGTATGTAATTTGTTACATAGTATATGCCCATTTGTGCCCATCTACCAATTATTTATGGGGAATATTCGTGTAACTGGCAAAAAGTATCCGGTCAGAAGAACTCCATCAACTGATGTGATTCCGTCATCGGTAACTCCAATAAGGCTCAGCGATTAATGTACATACACGTATGATAAATGATAATTATCTTGTCACTGCACTACATGTTGGGTCACCCGCATATACATAAAGCTATATTAAGACACTGGGGAAGTATGTAGCCTGGCAGCAGTCCTGTCCTTTTTCGTGGTATTTTGCAACGGATTGAATAAATATCATCTGGATAGTATACACGAATCGGTGCCAACTATCATCAGTTCATATCATTGAAAATGAGTAATCAGGTTTTATCGGCGATGACTAGTTCATTCAGTAATAACATCAACAATTTTTAAAGAAAAGTAGAAGTGATATTGCCGATTCACTGCATGAAAATGATGATGGTGGAAAAATAACACCATTGAAGATTAGTAAACTCATTATTTATCAGTATAATATAAATTAAGGTAGATAGGAAGGCTGTAAAACTGTGCATATGCATGAATGTGAATTTTTTGTTTCTCAACATATTGTAAAACACAGCTGAGATATGTCAATGCGACTATTGAAAGGCATAACTAAGCTACATAGAGAAATACCATGTGCAATTTTGTAGGGTAAGTGCATTCATTCTAGAATTTAACTAATTTTAGCATTTTCTCAGATTTTCCTTTAGTATATAAACAGCATGAAATGAATGTCATACTGAAGTTTGATATAATCCCACGAAAATTATAAAGACTGCTGCATGGCCCTCATTCTGCAAACTCGGACGCAAATGAGGGCAATCCTTACTTGGCTAGGAAATATGGTAGATCTGCAGATGGTTACGGCAGATTTCACAGAAACTAACTTCCAGCAGGCGTCATTGAACTGAATCATTGAACTCCCATTGGCTATGGGAGTCCTTCAGCCTACGGAAGTAGTTTCTAAGTCGGTGAGTTCTGCTAGAAAGCATACTTTACCGTATGTGACTGTATGAGGTTATTGTAGGGTATCTCCCAGATAGCATTCCCAATGATATCAATGTGGGCGCAATGTTGGCGATGTTGAAACAATGTTATACCGACGGCGGCTGACTTAGAAACTACACTGGCCCAATTTCGAATGCTATCTAGGCTATAAACTCATATAATACGGTATCATTTTAAAGGTGTCAAATCAACTGACCGAAATGGAGACAACTTCGATTCGATTCACCTAAATCATCTATAGATATTATGCCTTAATCTACGATCCAAAAGTTTAGCCTCGTTAAATTTCATTTTACTCAAAGAATATTTTTGTGTTTCATTGCAGACCTTGGCGAGGAGGAGCAAGTCCCTTCCTGTACAAATATCAATTACTTCCAGAGCTGGGCTCGAATAGAGGAGGCAGACACGACTAACTCAATTCTCAGTGAGTATAAGCTTGCCCTATACAGGGTCCTACTCTTGAGCACTATAAACTTATATTTGGTCAAAAATATGCGCTCTTTAAAATGTGACTTTGCTTTGTACATCCCAGATAGCATTCCAAATTTGGCCAGGGGCATTTCTATATCGGCCACCGGTGGAACAACATTGCATCAACATTTACCGATTTCGAGACGATGTTGTTCCGATTTGGAATGCTATCTGGGATAGTGTATGGGAAAACAGCTCTCTTCAGCTTCTTGCTTTTTTTTTATTCAAAATACTTACTTCCTAGGTTAGTTTCTAATTATGGTGTATCTTGTTACTGGTGGTCTTACAGCACTCGGAAACTTAACTCCAGAGGACGTCATGTGAATGCTGGGGCGGATCCAGAAAATATTTCACAGCGGGGTTGACAGATTAAAATTTATTGCACGGACTGCTGAATTTTTTAATGTTTTTACATTAAAATGTACTAGGCCAAGGGGGGGGGGGGGGGTTTAAACCTCCTTATAATCCGCTACTGGAATCCAGGACTCCCATTGGTTGAGGGACTGTTTTAGTCAATAGGAGTTCTGGATTCACATGACGTCCTCTGGAGTTTAGTTTCCAAGGTTATGATTTCGGTTGTAATGGTAAAGATTTCTCTACTGAGGTAACATCAATGTCAGGTTCAGAGAGAAAGAGGAGTTGATACTTTTTTGTAGTCTATTTTATTGTGTAATGTTAATGCTGCTGGTGTGAAGCTTAGTCATTTCACATGACCAGCTACAAAAGGTAGACGTAATGATGGGTAAGGCTTGGAGTCCTACCCATGTTACATATTTACTCAATGATCAGTACTTGGGAGCTTTTACTTGCCCCATCATGGACACTGAGTACAAGGCAAGTGTTACCAATTATAACATCTATATACGACAATCATCACGGATATAACCCTGGACCTTCAGAGATGCCAGCCATTTTGCCAAAAGACCTATAGATGCTTTACCAGAGATGCCAAGCTCTGGAGTGGTGAATGAGGGAGTTTTGGCCCTTTTCAACCAGTTTAAATATGAAGAAAAGTCTAGAGGAGTGAGACAGCAACCAAATGAGTGAGACTTGGCATGTCTGGCTTTACAGCAGAACTTACAGATTCGAAAACTATTCTCTAGAGGACGTCATGTGAATGCAGGACTCCTATTGGTTGATGGAGTGCCTTAGTCATGACTCATGGGGAGAACCTTCTGGATTTGCATGACATCCTCTACAGTTTAGTTATTGAAAATGACACATAGGCAAAACTATGTGGGATGAGGTAATAGTTTAGTATATGATTACCGTATTTTGAGATTAGTTATCCATGTTGTCAACCGTTTACTCCCCCCCCCCCCCCTCATGTACCCTGAAGTGAGGCAGGCGTTGTTATTCCAAATCCCATTCACGCTGATTTACGTGACGTCACAATGAGGCAATGACGTCATATGTTGCAAATCTGCTTTTCTGGCTGATTGTTGTAAAGTAGGGGACAATGGAGGGGGGTGTAAAGTTTTTGACCGGATTGATGGTCTTGGCTTGGTGAGGCATTGGCATTCATTGGTTCTTTTCCTTGTTCAAGCATTTTCCAAGCAAGCCTTCAGAATGCCTTTCATACCAACTCCCCCAAGTCTGAGTGCTCCCCTTAACATTTCTTGAATGGGCAATTTTTGCTGCTAAGTGTCCCTTTTTGCCATTTTTTTTTCTCCCCTCTTTCTACTGCAATAGAATGACTGTGGCGCCAGAACATAGGTCATGCAGACAAAATGTGACTTTTCTGTTATTCTTCTACAGCCTAAAAATGATGCAGCATCTTGGGAATTTAGATAAAAGGCAAAACCAGACCAAGATGCCAACGGAGTATTTTGCAGTCTTAAAGAGGCAGTTAAGCTCCTTGAGGGTGTAAATTCAGGAATATCATGGTGGATCTGGACACAGCAAGCCTGCAAATGTTTGTAAATTGTTTGCTTTGGATATTAGATCACAATACTAACAACCTCATGTACAGTTACTTTCATAAAATAAGGTTGACTCTAGACAGCTGTAGCAACTTATTCCTAGCTGTAGCTAAAGCCAGCTGCTTCTGTCTACTTCTAGCTATAATAGTCGGCTTACGTCTACCACCATTGAAAAATAGATAAATCTTTGTAAATGTTAGAAATGTATCTAAGATAGCATAAATATCTATTGGTATGTACTTTAGATCCGGCTCTGAATAGACAGCTATAGCCAGACAGCTCCATTTAGAGGCAGGTAGCATCGTATAGCAGAAGTTGTCTGGCTTTGTCTAGGTTCAATTTGACGGGAAGTTTCTAATGAAACGCTGCAGCTACATATAATATGACAGCAGCCATTCAGATGGCTCTACTGTCTGTGTTGGAAGCACGTGGACCTCAAAATTAAATCTTTAAGTCTAATATAACTAATCATTAATAATCAAAAGTAAACAAAGTGAGGAGAGTAGGGTATAATCTCATAAGGCCTGCCAACTGTCAGCACAGTTAAGCTTAAAAATTAACTCAGAAAACTGTTATATGTGGTCATCTTAAGATTAAGATTTGTTTTCGTATTTAACAGTTAAAAGTCATTTGACAAACCAATAATTTCCACAATTTGTCAAATATTCATTGGCTAAAATGAGAATTTGAAAGACGACATTGTTGAATGCTGCTCGTGGATGTTCAATATTGGATTTGGCAGTCTGCGAAAAAATGCTTTAAATGAGGAATTTGTCTAGACCGGTTTCATAGCAGAGAGAGCTGCCTTTCCCTTGGTATGCATACTTGGCTGAGATGTTTCTTGTGTTAACTGGGAAACTATAGTGCCTTGGGATGCTGGGGGATTGGTAGAGGTCTTGCTGATTCAGAAACAAGCGAATGACTCCCATTAGTCGGGAGATTAGTCAGGGCATACAGTAAAGGTTGTGTCAGCGGCAGCCTAGATGGACGTATAATATCACATCCGTCCGCTCCTGGGCACTAGAATTGCAGAACGGATTCAAAATTCCAGAGAGGGCATCTCCTTTACAGACCGGAAGTCAGGGTGGCCAACGAGAGTGGCCCCTGTTAGTAGTATGCGCATGCGCTGACCTGGCTTCCTGTTTAGGCCTTTAGGGCGCTGCCTGTGGGCTGATGATAGGGCTGTTGAGCAGACCTTAAGGGGGACCTGACACTCTTTGTGCTGCACTTAGTGGCTGCTGCATGGGGACATGAGATCAACCCCAGGCCTTAACTGAATGTACCACCATTCTGGAGCAGCAGCCTGGACCATTCTGCAGCTGCTTTTGTTGGATGTGAATGTCAGACCATTGTACTGTCTGCCTTTCATGCAAAAGATGGACCAACAGATTGTGATCAATGACAGCAATGAGTCCAGTGACCTTAGGATGGTCAGTCTTGGGTCAGATGACCATCTCTTTGTTGGTCAACACAACGAGTGATCATTTAGCTTGATACCCAGATAGCATTGCAAATCGTTTCATTGTTGGCGCGATATTGGCGATGTCCAAATGATGTTGTAACGATGGTGGCCGATATAGAAACAGCGCTGGTTCGATTTGGAATGCTATCTGGGTATTAATTTCTGGATTGGGATTGGGATCACAGTTTAGTGAAGTAGTGGTTCAGATATTTGCCAACTGGATTGAAGGTCTTGGGTTAGGTTCCATTTTTATGCGGTTTCTTTCTAATGCCACAACAAATATTACAGTTCTCTGGTCCGAGTAAGATCTCAACCATGTGTTGCCTCTTCTGTATTTGTTAAAACTTCTGTATATTAAGATGACTACACAGTAAACTATGTCATAGTATGGAAAGGATCTTTCGTTACTTCCACAAAGACATAATTATCACGTCCTCCAAATTTGACTTCTTCATGGGATCCATCGAAACTTAAGATGTCAGAAAAAAACACTTTTATTCTGATTTTGGGCTAAGGTTGTGCCTCATCCACCAATATTATATCGTTCAATCCACAAAGAAAGAAATTGGTACTGCAAAAACATAGGCATGTGTCAAAATAGCTGACCAGCACCCTGACCACTGTCCTTGCTGAGTGACCATGGAATATTGGGTCAACCAGATCATGTTCATAGGTCAGTTGTAGCAATATTTGTGGTTCTAGTTTGGGTTGACTGTGAGTTATGACAGAAGTGTCACTGTCATTCACAGAGCTCCTTGCTCTTGTTTTGTGACAATATCAAGATTGCCCCCAGCCCCTTCTCCAAGTTCTGCCATAGCATCTGGTTTGCCTCCTAAAATAGATGGAGATTCTGACAGGAAATTCAGACCAAGAGCTTAGCCTAAACCCAGCACATGTGAATCTGCCAGCAGTTCCACTTTTAAGATGCCTTTTTTGTCATGTTTTGTGGGATAGCTGATGATTAGGATGTTTCAAAACGGCTACAATATTAAGCCATTTTTGGTGTAAAGTGGACTTTAAAGTGAAATAATACCAAATATCTGTCAGTTGCAAGAATTGACTTAAATCTAATTAAGGGGCCACACACTGGATGAGTATCTGGACACATTATCGTTATAATTCTGACACAATTCATATAATATATGTAAAACAAATAAATAAAAATGCAACTATAATTTCTCGTAAAGATATTTTAAAACTATAAACGTTTAGTTTGATTTATTTAAAATATTAAAAAGCATCGTGCTGGCTTATAAATCAGGTGTCAGGTTATTTTCCGGCAAACCACCATGACTACCCCTAGTTGTATGATGACCAATTGTTAGTGACAAGGTCATTCCTGAGAGGGCGACACGTGACAGTCACTTAATAAAGACTTGTCACTGCATCTTAAGGATGCTTCTGGTGCTGCAGCAATGTTGCTAATTGCAGAGGAAGTCCCAAAAGTAAAGTAGGGCCAAATGGAACAAGAATTTTGGGGCACTGGAGCAAACTGCCTGATAAGAATAAGTCTGGCTATTTTGGTTGCCAAGACGGTCCTAATCTCCTGATAGGAAACTGTAAAGTGATTTTGGAACAACGTTTCATTCTGAAATGAGTCAGTGCAAATCACAAAAGGGTACACTGTACAACGAACTTGCTTTTACATTGATAATACAGTCGGCCCTTCCATTTCCCAATCTTTCCTGTTACAGCCGATTTCATAGACTTGTAAACTAACTGTAGCGGACGTCATGTGAATACAGGACTCCCATTGGTTAAGGAAGTCGAACAGCCAATGAGAGTCTTAAATCCACATAATGTCCTCCTCTTGAGTTTAGTATAAATTATCGCCATCTTCACACTGCCATTCCAATGACAATTCTAACCATATTCCTTAATTTTTATCAAAGGTTGACTCCCTCCCCCTGGATGATTTTACCATGATTTATTGATGAAATCTTGCTTGAGTACATGTAAACTTTTGGGTCCAAATGTAATTAATTTCTCACTGCAAAAAGGCATCCTGTGCATAAATTCCACCTACAAGGTTCTGCCTATGTTGTCTGGTCAGGCAATTGAACCCAACATCTTAAGAAGAACTAGCCAGTGATATAACCCTTAGACCACCCAGCTGCTAATTAATCTCGCAAGGCTTTTAGATCCTTACAAATGAGGAAGGTCAACATTCAGCTGTTTCTTGTGAATTATAGCATGAAAAATACAAGAGTCCTTTAAAAGCTAAAAGAACCGGGAAGCTGGGTCACATGAGACTTGGGAGTAGCCTTGAAAGGCCTGTCAGCTGCAATATTCTGCTCCCAGCAAGAAGCTTCCAACTTTCGGCTTCTGTTAAATTGATAGTACAAAAAGGAGGGTGAGGGAGAGACAGACAGAGAGAGGTGAAAAAGGCAGACAGAAATAACTATGAGAAAAAGAATCACATACAGCAAGCTTCAGACAGCCAAGAGCAACAGATAGATAGAACAGACAGAGAAGAGAGACAGAAATGCTGAGTCAAAATATCATTCTAAATAGATTTCCATACATGGCATGGAGCACCCCAAAATGTTAGAAACGTGTCAATCCCCAAATATATATAGCTCATAAAATCGCTATTAAACAACTTATTAATGTTTAATATATATATACATATAACTTAAGGAGAGACTGACAGTTGCTAATTTCTTCTCCTATGTACAGCCATAACAAATGGCCATTATAATGGCAAATTAATATCATTGGGATATGGAAAGCCTAAAATTAATTGGTAAAGAGAGGGTTTTATGGGTAATGAAGTTGGGATTTGATATCTATCAAATTGCCAGTAACATTTATGTCGATTTTGTTACTGTATTACTGCAAAAACATTTGGATATTTACCATGAACCCTACTATATTTAGCAAGAGTAATGCTGCAGCAGAGTTGAGAAAAAAGGACATCACCCAAGGTTACCGAAACAATCATAAAAGAATGACCAAATACAAAGAGAGTCAGCCGACTACGAATCGAATGCATAGGGTATTGTTACAAGAGATCAGATCTACATACTGTGATTTCAGAGGCATGGCTAGTACAGAAAGACCATTAGCCTACCACTTGACTACATCTTGGAATTGCCATCCATTCTCGCTCTTCGTGCCATCTTACTCCCAACCATTTACGTGCGATTATTTTCCTCTTGAACTTTAAACCAGGCCTGCCATTGTGTGCGTGACCAGACTGCCTAACAACCACTCCTGCCTTTCCGTAATTAACTTACTTTACCATTAAAAGAGCTGTGTAGTGCGACGGCCATAGCGTTTAAGAACGAATGAACGAACGATAGATAGATAGACAGATAGATAGATAGATAGACAGACAGACAGATAGATAGATAGATAGATAGATAGATAGAAGATAGGTAGATAGATAGATTGATTAATAGATCGATTGATAGATCGATTAGATAGATCCATTAGATAGATCCATTAGATAGATAGATAGATAGATAGATAGATACGCTTTACTCACAATATATAAAAAGAAAGAAAAGAACATATAAATGATAAAATAAATAAGGATGAAATGTAGAAATATATATAGTAATAT
The DNA here is from genome assembly GCA_932294295.1 of Alitta virens. Classification (NCBI taxonomy): domain Eukaryota; kingdom Metazoa; phylum Annelida; class Polychaeta; order Phyllodocida; family Nereididae; genus Alitta; species Alitta virens. The sequence continues at coordinate 10,707,124 of OW028575.1, read as the reverse complement.
TTCATAATTATATATCTTTAAGCATACTCTTTATTGTTGGGAGATATCCCAAAGGCCCCAGGCCACTATTGGGATACTGAGAGACCGCCCCAAGGGAAAGGTTTGGCTGGATGGAGATCCCTTCTATATTTTACTGATGGTATTTTTTCCAGTGGTTCACGACACTCTCAAGACATACCAGACACTGCTAAGATACTGCATGACAGACTGGTAGTGTGTCTGTGCTATGTATGGTTCATGTCAGTGAGGGTGGAGTCTTTCTTAAACTGACGGATGGCAGGCTTGTCGAATGGCGGAGAATCCAGCTTGGCTGTTATCACATTAGAAGAACAGCAGGCAGCCTCGCCCTCCCAGGTCTGCAATTGATGTGATGCCCAATATTCAGTTGGCCCAGACTTCAGAAAACAGAACACTGTTCACATTCAGGCCTTAGTCCTTGCTTACTTCAAATTGCTCTTTTCAATAGGGCCTGTCTCATGCAACTATCTGCTATCAGAAATCTGATGATGTAATGTATATTAAATGGGGCTCAAAATGTGTCATAACAATGTTTGTGAGCAAGAATATGAAATAGTGTGCAGTTTAAATATATTTTGTGCAATCTAAGTGATATTGGTGTAATGTAAGTGATTTTTCCTTTGAAAAGACAGATTTTCTTTTAGCTGTTTGCTTGCTACGTAACCCAAAGTTAAGTGCAGATTAAATTTCAGAATACCACAATATGTTGGGCGTAAGGTGTGGCATTATATTTTACTAATGTATAATTATCTTTAAATGATATGATATGACAAAAATATATATTTCAAAAAGTTCATGTGGCTGAAAGTACCAATTGCTTCAATACCTGTTTTGTTTTCCCATCAATACTTTCGGAAATATGTTGTCATTGATGCTCTAAGCCTCACAACTATAAAATTTGATTTCATATCTGCACTACTTTGCGTGCAAACTCCTCTCGTACCTAGTAATTATGACATTGGCAACTACAATATGTCTATTACCTTTATATTGGCAATCATCTTAAAATGCTCTTGTAGATGGCATAGAAATGCTCGGCAGCACTCTGGTTTTCTTGATATGCTGAATTTTAGCTCGAATTCAAGCAAAATTGTTCATTCCAAATTGATGCAATTAATTTGCATTGAAAATCCTGCATATAGCATTCAGCGCCATGACTGGGGCTAAATAGAACATGCCCTGTTCATTAGGGGTTTATCAATTAGGAGAGTTGCTCATTATACCATCTTAAATACTGCAAGGGTTGATGAATACATGTAGTGTAAATAGCGCCCGCTCCACCCAGCTGTGTGGTCATGGTATACTGTGCCACACACAGTAATTTGAAAGCGTAATTACTTCGCCTAAAAGGCTATTGCTCCTAAAAGCCAGAGACCAGCTTCTTAAAGAGCTTCTGTTCGCCTGTTACACAGTAATATCCCTCCATTAAAAGTTCACACAGCTTCCAGTATTGGGTCAGTGGTTTTATCAGCTTGGCAATCTTGTAAGTAATATCTTAATTTGCTTCTCAAATTTCTCCATTACAGAATAATATATCACCAAATTATGGGAAGAACGAGGCAGTAGTTACCCAAAGTTTGGGCCAGGCATTTGTAATAAGTTGAGCCTGCAAAATGTGCCTGGCTACATTACAGGTCGTATCAGTAACAATGAAAACTGAAAAACATTATATAGTTACTAATAGGGAATACAAAATAATATCTGAATAAAAAAATATCGCAATATATCAAAGTTTCTTCAATTACAAAATCTATATTTCTATATTTCTGATTTGCCTAAATTAAAGTATTGTGCGTAAAATTTCTCATAACTCAAATATACGAATAAATGCCTGCATGTAATACACCAGTGACATGTAGTAAGTAAAAAAAAAAGTATCATATTGAGCCTTCGGTTCGTTAGTAAAATTAAATAAATATGTTTAAACCAAAGGAAAATTGATGGTTTTTCCTTTTGTCTTTTTCTTTTTAACTACTTAAAGCTATTATTTATTAAATATGTATCTATCTATCTATATCTATCTAAATCTATGTATATCTATGTATATCTATGTATATCTATCTATCTATCTATCAATCTATCTAATACCAGTATGTTCTTGTGGATCATGTTTGTTTTGCTCAGGTTTTTAATAATATGTTTTTTTTTTCAATGTTATTTGCTACTGTGCTTATGTTTATTGTTTTATTTCCTATACCGACGTTAAATAAAGTTTTACCTTAATGGACACCAATCAAGTGTAATTGCTTCTTACGCAAGATTTCGATTGTTTTAATGGCTACCTATCAACATTACGTAATTTTGCCAATGTTGTGACTAGGATCCTGTTGTTCTGAATTTTGGCCAATTGTTTGTTCAAACCGATAGATATATAGTTAATACCTTTTACTTGCTATATTACAAAAATACAATGTTGAAATATGGTTACATTAGCAATATAAGTCGCATTAAATATTAAGACACTGAAAATGAAAAAATTTGCTTACTTCATTTTTGTAAATGTTATGATCATAATTATTATCATAACCTAATAGCATTCCAAATTAGGCCAGCGTCGTTTCTATTTTGACATCGCCGACATCGTGCCTCAATGTTACATTGGGATCTGAAGCTTAGTCAGCTTATATGACCAGCTATCAGAGGCAGATGTAATGAGATAATAAGGCTTTGAGTCCACACCATGTGCAATTATCCCATGGGTTTCTTGCTTGTCCCCAACATAGACACCAACGAGAACCGCTATATTGTAATAAAAATTTTCTTTTTTCTTTTCAACCAATTGTTTGACTCGATACAGTGTAGTATAAAATATAGAATTTAACATAGTTATATAAATGAAAAGTAAATAAGATGTCTGTTTATTTGTATGAGTCTTTAAATGACTTTTACTGAAGTTTATGAATGTCATATCGGATAGTAGGCATATTATTCATAGTCATGAGACCCCCTTCAGACTAAATTATTATATATTTTTTGACGTATATATCACAAGCTTACTTGTCAGTACATTAGTGTTCGAGTTCTGCTCTGGAAACCAAAATTTATACTTTCAATTTTTGCCTATGAAATTACAGTTCTGGAAAATGCAGCTTATTTTGGATGTGATATCTTTAGTCTCTGCTCACCAAAGGACACTGCAGACCTATCACAAATGTCTGCAAGAATTATGTAAAGTGACAGACATTGGAATAACTGTCAGTGCCACTAATCTGTCATATACCGCCCATTCTTCATCCAGATTCCAAAAATTCCACACCATTCATCAAGTGACAGTTCTCTGGCATTTGAAAAATCTCTCTTTGATTTATGAGGCAGGCATTAAGCAATTTTCCCTCCAAGTTTTATGATTTGTGTCTCCTGTTTATGATGATGTGTCTCACACTGGTCCCTCTTTGATTTACAAAACCCATTTGCCAAGAACACAGCAAAAGCTTGTTTGTCTAGGCCATGGAATATTGTACAGTGTACTTGAGTTGTTATGAACAAACTATCTGAAGGTCATTTAGAGGTCACTGATTCGAATTCTGACCTGAAGGTTTTCATGTAATGTCATAAGAAAGATTCAACTTATACAACTTTTCTTTTGCTGTTGCCATTCACAAATAAATTTATTATGAGACAGCCCCTTGAAGGGACATCTAAAGACTTATTCATTCAGCATTGCTACATTTCAACTTTTATCTACAAGACTCTTATTTAATATATAACCTTGTAATTTTAATGAAAGTTAGACTATTATCAATCATGTAAGGGCTCTCAAACCGGAGTGCTGGATGTTGAGGTATTATATATAAATATTATTACAAGTTGCTACATGCCGACAATTTCCTAAAACGCATCTGCAGTAAAATGGTGTCCCACAACAAGGTTGCATGAATCCCCTCTTTTGGGACCAAAAATTGCACAGAAGGTTGACTCATAGCCAAGCTCTCATAAATAGTTAAACAAAAACCATTAACCCACAAGCCATTGTTTTACAGATAGGTCATGTACACAATGAACTTCCACTCAAAAATTACTTAAGCTATTGCTTGTTTTCAACATTTAAGGAGAAAGGCTTTGTATGAGCGTCTTGATCCCGGCTTCTAAGTTTATGATAGTGTCCTCTTTTCACACCTCAGCAATTAGCACAGGACCTTCTGTTTTAATGCAATTGACCAGTATGACGTAATTCTCCGAAAACGATTGTGATGAAAATGACCACGTAAACAAATGGTCATTTAGGGACGTCATAAAAACTGACCATTTGTCAATTGCATTGAAACTGATGTCTTAAGGGATAAGGAAAAATTATATAGTTTTCCCCAATCCCACAAAATTCTATGTTGGACGACACACCATCCATCATTGCTTATATTCCCCATTCAGCTGCATACTTTGAACCAAATATACCGCAGCCGTCCAACATACTTATGAGCTGTCCAATATATTTTGCTGCTGCACAACATTCACCCATGCTGGATGCAGTGAAACAATCTGATTGGCTCACAGCAGCTGAGTGAAGAATATAGTCTATTGTATTTCTAGAACTCTTCCCAGTATGTATAGACTATTCAAGCAAATACGACAAATGTTATTGCAGCAAACTAAATTTTGGCCATGACTCGGCCGCATTTGCCTGTTTACAGCCTCAAGGCATCATCTCCCAAATGAGATTAGCTTTTTTTTCCTCTCGTTCGGGGGTAACAACCCTAAGTGAGTCAGGTAGCTCCGTGTCCATTCTATACCCTCTCCGTGCTGATGATATCAGTAGCAACCCTCTTTGCAACTACTAGTCAAGTAACCAGTGGCAGCAGCATATATTCCCTGTAGAATGGCCATTACATCTTGCTTCTAGCCAGCCACATGAGACGTCGGGCGTGTCATGTTATTTGTGCTCATAAACAGCAGATAAAAGGCCAGCTCTGTGAATTAGGACCTCCCATCTGCACAGTTCTGGTTTCTGTTCCATACTATGGTCTCCAGTCAGCAAGCAGGATGAGTTATATAGCATCCCTCTGGTGCTATCTTGGGCTGAGGAGACCACTCTGTTAGTCCGTCTGTGGCTTGCTCTTTTGTTGTCCACATTTTTGTGTCCCCCATTGCATTTTTGTCATTGCTGCTTTTTCCCAATTTAGCACATTTATTGCCTCTACACTGTTCTGTTATGTTTATACTGAAGCATATAATTAAACTACCTGAAAACCATGTTTGCTGACTGACTAACTGGCTGACTGGCTGACTGACTGACTGAATTAATGACTGACTGAATTAATGACTGACTGAATGACTGTCTTATTGTCTATTAGTGCTTCAAACTTTATATTTCTATCAAGTGCCTTATATGACTTGTTTGTCTATCTGGGTGGCTGTTTGTATGTATCATTCTCAATATGAGTTCCACAAGATAAGCTTCAAATGCTCTGCATCTGTCTCTGCATCTGTCTCTGCGTCTGTCTCTGCATCTGTCTCTGCATCTGTATCTGCACCTGCATCTGTCTCTGCATCTGTCTCTGCATCTGTATCTGCACCTGCATCTGTCTCTGCATCTGTCTCTGCACCTGCATCTGCACCTGCATCTGTCTCTGCATCTATCTCTGCGTCTGTCTCTGCGTCTGTCTCTGCATCTGTCTCTGCGTCTGTCTCTGCATCTGTCTCTGCGTCTGTCTCTGCATCTGTCTCTGCATCTATCTCTGCATCTGTATCTGCACCTGCATCTGTCTCTGCATCTGTATCTGCACCTGCATCTGTCTCTGCATCTGTCTCTGCATCTATCTCTGCGTCTGTCTCTGCGTCTGTCTCTGCATCTGTCTCTGCGTCTGTCTCTGCATCTGTCTCTGCGTCTGTCTCTGCATCTGTATCTGCATCTGTATCTGCGTCTGTCTCTGCGTCAGTATCTGCATCTGTATCTGCGTCTGTCTCTGCGTCAGTATCTGCATCTGTATCTGCGTCTGTCTCTGCGTCTGTCAGTCTGTCCATGCCCTTATCTATGCACCTCATCTCTCAGCATGAGCTGGCTAAGATATATTCCCCTGGTTGGCTACAAACGAGATCTTGAGGGGCAAGCTAGCATCATGGCTGGCTACTGCAGGATCTGCTTGCATTAAGAGGGATTTATGAAGCAAGGCTAATAGAAAACACAACATACAGAGGCCATTAATAGAGCTAGGGCTATTTTATTACCTCCGCCTGTGATGCATGCCAACTCTCATGTCCTAATACTAGCTTTTTGGCACCAAAGACAGAATTTCCTTCTCTACTTCTCTACTTGCTTTCAAGTTAATTGCATTTCCAACTGTTGCTCAGTTACACATTTTCTAACGAATAAATTAGCATATATTATTCTGTAGAATATTTTGTACATTTCTTAGAATACACACTTACATAGTTGTTACACCACAAAAAGGCTATGAAATAATTCATACAATTGTGATAATAAGTTTTGGCACACCAGATGCATTTTTTAATCCTAGTTGTATTAAATTTGCTGAAATGACGAAAATGCGATGGCTAAGACAATTCAAAGGAGTCTTATCAGCATTAAATTAGAAAATATCTTTACCAAAGTTTTGCACAGAATAGCTGTGCAGACAATTTTCCTGTCACTGTACAGAAGTAAAATGTCTAATTATTTACAACTGAACTCATAGACTCAGGGCCGTACCTAAGGGGGGGGGGGGTGTTAGGGGGGTGACGCCCCCCCCCCCCCAATAATTTGGCCCAGCAGTGACCCTCAGTCTCACATTGAATTTTGCGTCTTGTGATTGTTGTGAGTTTACAATGCCCTTTTTGACGAAATATATCAAAAGTATGGTTTTCAAGCCCTGTGGCAGGATGAAATGTGGGCCCCCAACTGAATTTTATGAAAGCCATTGGTCATATGTTTCGGGCCCATCAGTCTAGGCCTAGACCCTCAGGCCGCGTCGTAGAGTAGGGTCTAGTGGATATCAAAAGCATTGCGTATTCTAGTCTTATGATTAATATAGGCCTTTCTACTAGTTAAATTGCTTGGTCACCCACTAGAATTCTTGCTCCTCCTGAATTCCACAAGACCCTCTCCTGAGTTGTGATCGAGGGTCTTGGGGCCCATTGAGTGATCACACCTTGCAAATGCTACAGACTGGTAGGATAAACTGAGGGCCCGTTGATCTTTGTATTGGGGGGGGGGGGGCTACACTACATATGTAGGTAATGTTTTCTGTGAGGGGACCCGATTAGTCCTAAGACCATACACCCCCCCCCCCCCCCCCAATGCAATGGTAGTCTCTACGGTACGGCCCTGCATAGATTTGGATACTTAACTCCAGAGGACGTCATGTAGATTGGCCAGGACTCTCATTAACTGAGGGATTGCATTTACCAATGGGAGTCCTGGATTCACATGGTGTCATCTGGGGTTTAGTTTCCAAGTCTATGGAATCTGCTGTAACATAAGATAACCTATGCGAATATTTGTATATTTGTACACTAGAATACCCACTCTATCCCTACCTCATTACTTATATTATGGATACCCCCAATATTTCCACGTGACGTTACCCAGGGTGGACCCATTCTAATAAACGGGTGAAATTTGATGCATCTACAAACCTATTATTTTCAACAAAGCTTTCAACTTGAATGTGTCAAGTTATAGTTGATGTCGTTTTGCATCCAATCTATTGGCATCCTCTAAAAGTGTAACCCCCTCCCCTCCCCTCAACCTTTGATCCAAGGGCATGTGTTTGATGGACCTGCCAGTTCTGAGGCCACAGTAGTAGTATCCTCTTTCTCCGCCAGGACACTTAAAGCCATTTGCAGCTTCCATCAATGCATTATCCACTTTGGAGGCTAAAATTGAGACAACATCCCCCTAACTACTTTGCTTTTACTAAACACACAGCACAACGAAGTCCAAGGCCCCCGGATGTCCCCAAAATGGCTACTTTGATGGCAGTGATGCAATACACTGCTGTCAACAAATTGCAGAGCCACTGCAGTATTTTGGCCGTTCATTAAATTTCACACTAAAAACAATCCTGTAAGTAAAAGGTTGCAAGACAGATTTCGTCGTAATTGTCCATGGATATCGCACATATTATGTATATATTTGTGGCTTCTTTTTTTTTCTTTCTTTTTTTTCTTTGTGATTACTGGATTTTGCATATGTTGCACAACTGATTCAGGGTTTTGGGCATAGTTATATGATGTAGCAGTTATAACGCATATGAGGTCTTATAAAGTTAGTTTCATAAAAAATGGTCGACTCTAGTCAGCCTTTATGACCTGTTCCTGGCTGTAGCTATAACCATCTGCTTCTGCCTACTCCTAGATAATTGTCGGCTTACACCAAAAAATATACAAACCTTAGTATATGTATGAAGTTTATCTGATATGGTGCTGCATGTACTTTTAGATCTGGCTTTGAGTAGCCAGCTATAGCCAGACAGTATTGGTTAGTGGCAGGTAGAATCGTATAGCAGAAGTTGTCTAGCTATATCCAGGTTTCAATTTGACAGGCGGTTTTTAATTAAACTAACTGTACACGTACGTCCTGCCAGGGAGCACAAAGTGCTTGGTATTTGGCATGCTAGATGTTGGGGGAGTTAGGTATATAGGAAGCACTAGGAATACAGTTAGTTTCATTAAAAACGGCCTGTCAGATTGAACATAGACAAAGCTAGACAAATTCTGCTATAGGCCTTTGATGCCATCTGCCACTAAAACGGAATGTCTGCCTATAGTTGGCAACTCAAAGCCGAACCTAAAAGTACGTATTTATGATATATTAAATAAATTTCTTACATTTACCAAGGTTTATATTTCATCAGCGGTGGTAGGTGTAAGCCGACCATAAGCTAGGAGTAGACAGAAGCAGCTGGCTTTGGCCAGTTATAGCTACAGCCAGGAATAGGACGCTGCAGCCGTCTAGAGTCAACCATATTTTATAAAACTAACTGTAGTTGTGTGGAGAACTACAATAATATAAGTGTAGGGAGTGCTTGCTCATATATCTTCTCTCTCGGCCATGCACAATAATTATGAGCTGATATTAAAGGGGAACTAACCCCTTTTGCACTTTACCTCTCAGATTTTAGCTTGGGTCCATAGAAACAATTCTATGCTATTCATAACTTGTATGTGTGCCCTTGTAATGAAATATCCTGCATTTATTAGCTCCGTGTTGTTAACTACGGAGGCCGCCATTTTTTAAATTCCTGGTGTTTTGCACTGACCGGAAATACGTCACTGTTGTACCAACTCTTAGCATGGAGTCACTAGAGTGGTCTCAGCCAATGAGAGCCAAGTATTCTGGAGGCTTGGCATTGCAATTCAATGGTGAGAACAACAGTTTTAGATACAGGTGTAATTGCACTTTCAGAGCTTTTGTTAGGGGCATGTCAAAGCTAATTGTAATTTCTTGGGAATACATCATAATTATAGCTAATTATTGCATTGATTGCAATAAGCAATTTATATCTAAGAATAGGTATATAGGTATATATATATATATATATGCATTGGCAAATAGGCAATAACCCTGCTACGTACATGTTATGTAAGACGTTTTTCCCAAGCATAGGAGTTTAAATAGCAAAAGTTATTTAATGTAAAATTTAATAACTTTAAGATTACATTTAGCATATATTTTGTATCACTATATTTCTGACCATATTTTTGCAAGAGAACAGAATTGGAATACTGCTTTGCTTTGTAAATAAAATATGTCACATATAATCTTTAGGGGCAATGTGCAGTATTAGTATTATGTATAGTATAAATATATTTCATAGTATTTATATTTGGTGTATATGTTGTGTTAGTGGGGTTGTTTTAAAGGCAGTACCTCCTTCTTTACCAAGATTAATATATATTAATTACCAAATTGTGCTTATTTCAATTGTATGTTGGTTGCATTGCTAGATACATTAAATATACCAGTTTAAAATAAAATATAATATCAAAAACTTATTTTCAACAAAACTTTGTCAATACAATATTTTTTTAAAGCTTCACTAATAAACAGTAGTTGTATTACAAAGCAGGATACTTGATAGTTGTTCTTACTGAGTGTCAAGTAATTGCATTGTCTCAAATAGTTCAATGGCAATTACTTGACACTCAGTAAGAACTTTATGTTGTTGTGATATCTGTTCTTGTCATTATAATTGCAATGAACAATGTAACAGATTGTAATTCACAGGATTGCAATTAATTTGTATTGCTGAATACATATGGCCTAGCTGTGTACATAAGTGACGTCACTGTATTGCGTGCCGTGTGCAATAATGGCGGCCCCCAGCATGTTGATGGTTGGTGCAAATTTCACTTTTAATTGGCTTGAAATCATATCAAACCCGAGTTTAAGACATTTCCTTTCACTGCAATATATTATTTGACAACTAATTGAACTTTTGAAATTAACATGCAAACTTCCATTAGTTCCCCTTTAAATTGATGGTGCTTTATACTTGAAGTCTTTACTGAGGCAAGTGAAAGATCCCACGCATCAGGTGTGACTTCACGTGGATTCCCCTACTCTCTTTCATTCCATCAATCATGCAGACCTCGTTTTTGATAGAGCGTGCTTCAGAAATGCTTTGTTCTCCTAATCCTATACAACAATAAAGACCGACAATGAGGAAAAGAAACAATACGATTCCGACCCTATCGTTGGGGGTGATCTGTAGATCTAAATTTCTTCCTCTCTAGCACCCCTCCTCTGGGGAATGGGGCGCTGTAATTGTCACGTCAGGACGAGTATTATCTGCCTACGTTCGCCAGTTTCATGAGGTCCTTTCACGAGCTCAGCGTGACTCCGTTTGGGAGTTGTCAGCCCATAGCAATAGCCTTCTGACTGCTCCTAGCCTTGGCAGCCAACCTTGATCTCCCATCCTCGACATATCAATGCTTTAACAAGCATGACCTCATGTTTAATGGATCTGGATGTGAGGCTGAATAATGCATCTCTGATTCCGCTTTGTCATTGGACTGGCAATAAGACAGATTAGGTGCATGGTCAGTCTCTCACTGGCTCCCAGCGCCAAACTACACACGTATATAAAGGACTAATAAACAACACATAGGCAGCACACAGATTACTCATAAAGACTCACAGGAAACCCATACAAAGAAGACTCAGGGAACACATAAACCACACATGGAGAACCCATAATAGCACAGTAAAGAACATCTCGAATACACATTAATATAAGGAAAATTCCAGACACATAAAAAACACATACAACCAGATATACTACATAAAACCAAGATAGTATAACCCATATAAAGCCAGATATTATATTTGACAGACACACAAACAAGCTCACCTCATTATGACACCAACCATTCATCCATTATCCATTAATTCACGCTTGACTTATTCATCCACTACTCGTCCTTTCGTTAATCCATCAATCCATCAATTGGGAACTTTGTTGCCAAGTTCCAAACCAATTATGAACCAAAGTTACCAATCATTAATCTATTGCAGCCAGCCAAGCTCACAGGCGTGTGTATTACATGGCTTTTGTGAGTAAATGAGGCATCTAACCAATTTGCAACGTTGTATCCACGTTTATCAGCCTGTATCAAACAACTAACTTGTGAAGAATTGGTATGAATTATTGAATTTGATAAAATTGCCTTGGCTTCTTTGCCCATATAACGAGGACATCATTTATGGATAGGTTTAACGTGGAGGGAATTTAAGTATCTTCATCTCATCATTACGTCTGCCTCTTAATTAGACACAATGAGATAAACAGAACAAGGCAATGTAATATGCAATACCATATAATTAGTCCATTACAATTTGATTGCAATATAATTACAATACAATGTAATGCAATACAGTTTGATTCGTGTAATATACTCAGTTTGAACGATGACCATTTTCTGGAAAGACAATGTACGGAATAAAGGGGATTGATTGAGACAAGTTACAAGTGAACTGTGTCAGGTCAGAGTTCGGCTTTACGAATGCATTCTCAATGACTCATATCAATAAATTTATCAATTTATTTTTATTAAAATTCATCTTTTCTGTTTCTAATTTAATATGTGTGAATTATCACGATATACAATACAATACAATACAATACAATACAATACAATACAACACAACACAATACAATATACAGTACAATTGCTGAGTAGAAGTCACAAGTTCATTCTGTATAAACTGGGGCTTTACAAAGTGGCAGGCTTTGATTGGGACACCTTCGCACCCTGCCAGTCTAACCAGTTGGCATGGTGATATATGACCAGTCAAGACTAATGGACATGTGACATGCTTGATTAATTCCCTGCCTTGTCTGGTAATTTGATATGCTGGACCGGATCAAAGGAGATCCAATTTAGCTCCGCAGCTGGGGGGTTTAGTGTTAAGATGCCCACCTGCTCCTCTGTAGGACCCGGGTTCAATCCCAGGCCAGGTACACTTCATGAGCAATATCCCAGCTGTATGTTATTCGAATGAGACGTTAAATTGGCGGTCACTTGTACTCAGTGTCTATGCTGAGGCAAGTAAAAGATCTCATCCATGGGGTAAATGTGTAACATGGGTGGACTCCTCCTTCCTCTCACCTCATCAATCAACTCTGGAGAGCGGCAAGAACTTACCTTAGAGGGCTACACTCTATCTGTCTATCTATCTATCTATCTATCTATCTATCATCATGACGATGTTTATTTTATGACTGTAACAATAAAAATGTCATTATCGATGACATGAAATTTTTTAAATTCCTTAAATGTGAGTCATGACCCGCACTCTACACATGTGCAAAACACCCATTCAACTAAAATGTTCTGCAAACTACATCACATTACATCGATTACATTACATCATTAACAGGTCAAGGCCGTCGGCAGATTAAAGTACGTACTTAAAACGAGGTACGTCCTTAGATTAAAGGATGGGTGTACTTCAATCTAAGGATGCTAAAAAATGTGGGGAGATTCTTGGCTGTTTTGCTCAAATATTAAGATATTCTCACCTTTTATTGGCTGACATTGAAGAATGATGCCATACCTTCATATTGGTTCAGGGAATACCCTGTACAAATCTATTTCTTTGAAGCACCATAGACTTCTGTGGTATGCATGTCCTTGATTCTTGTACAGTTTGGTGGATTTTTCATTTTTAGTGTAGTGTCCTTTGAGGTAGTCCACTTTTTAAGCAGGAATTACTTAATATGCCCACATGGTATTTTTACCATATTTTTTCTATAGTTTCTGGAGCAGTTTTTCTGAACCTCCAATGCGAATTCATGACTGCCACATCCCAAAATATATGTAAAACCAATTTGGTGAGCATGGTCAGAAATGCTTGAACTTTTCATCTCTGTGGGAAAGATAGAGATCCCTATGACGTCATTAGTATCTCAAAAAGAGGCAAAAACGTCACTAAACAGTTTGGTAATAAGGGGATACCCCAAGAAACCCACTGCCGGATTAATTACAATTTTTAAAAACGATCGATCGAAGTACGTGGCATCCTTCATTTTAGGTACGCCCTTTAATCTGCGGTCGGCCTAGACCTGATTACATAAAATTAGAGTTATTTTTAGTACACCAAATGAAGTATCTCAAATATATGCATATCTCAGAATCTGATAAGGTTTTGCAATCATTTTGGTGTCATTGGTTGAGGTTTTGTAGGCGAGTAAGTTGGGAATGTTGTCAAACTGTGGTGGAGATTGTAAGCTTCTTTTCTTCCCTTTTCGCTTCTGAAGGCCCTTTCCTTTTTACTTCTTTTCATCGTTATTTCAAAGAACTCTGCTGTTCTTCATTTACAGAGCTTTGATATTCTAGCAGACATTTCCATCTGAAGTTTGTGATTGTTCTATCACACATCTCAAATGTTTTTTTCAATTCACACATGGACAAGGAGAAGTTTTAATGAATTGTATGACATTTCAATCTTCTTGTGCAATGCTAGAGATCGTTTTTGTTGTGCGCATTTTGTACTGAAAACAAATGTGTGTGACAACTGAACGTGAATTTTTTACTTTCATTTGTACATGCCAATCATTTCCTCCTACATATGGTCGTACAAGAGTATACACTGTGTAACATGGTGTGGACTTCTAGCACTATCATCACAATCATCATTACGTCTGCCATTGGCAGCTGATCACACATTAAGCTGACTAGCCTCCATGCAAGAAGTTTAGTATTGAGAAAACGTCATTGAAGATTATCTGGCAGTAGTGAAAGCACACTGAAAGGGAATTTATTCATACGATGTATCCAGTCACTCTTGCTCATAATCAACTGACTGTATGGAGAGATACAAAATTTAATAGATCTCATATATATTACCATTGTTGCTTTGTCAGCTTATGCCCCAACTGAAGATGACAAACATAATGATGAGATGATAAAGCTTGGAGTCCACATCATACTAAACATTTACCTCATGGGTGGTTCTTTGACTTGCTCTGGCACAGACACTATGATAAAGCTTGGAGTCATGGACAAGGAAAAGTATATGTATATCATTCGACTAATACCGTTCCACCTCATTTCTGAATGCCCTTGTGCTTGTAACAATGCCATTGTTTTGTTTTTGTCCTGTTTTGTTCACCCATTTCTACTGCCCATTGTTCTGCGTGGGCAGTGTTTGGTATAGGCCACGAGCTGACTCATAAATTGCAGCTTTGCCCAACTGTGCAATATTCGCTCATATTCTGGTCATACTCCGGCCTTGCACCTTCATGGCTACTAACACTTATTGCTGGGCTGACTTTCATCCATGTTTCATGGGTTGTCATGAAGGCTATTCCTAGTATATAAAGCAGGATATTTGTGCAAACCCCCACTGATGCCATGGTGGGGTCTATTCCTTTCTCCAGGCACAATGCTTTATCAAGTCTCCTATTCTGGGTTGGGTATTCACACTAACCTGCAATTATCCTGAATATTTATTGCAGCAGCTACATGACTGTTAGCTATCTATATTTTATGTTTGGCGTTGTCACCATGTGTGTCAGCATAAATAAGTAAATGTGAGACATGATGTGGACAACAAATCATATCATTTCATCATTACATCGCCCTCTGACAGCTGCTCATATACATTAAATGTACTTTAAGCTTCATACCACCAGGGATAACCAATAACACAACATGCAATACCATGGTGTGGACCTCAACCTTTACTACCGTTTCATCTGCCAATATATGATTGTTGTGTGCACGGTGGCCAATATAGAAACGAGGTAGGCCCGATTTAGGATGCTATCAGGGATGTGCTGCCTGATCACCCTCGCACCAGGGAGTGACTCTTTGGCACAATGGTTAACGTTCTGCCATTTAGTCCCAGGGACCAGAGTTCGATTGCCGCTTAGGGAGAAATGTTACAATATTATTTTGATGGTGTGAACTCCAAATCTTTGCATCATTAAGTCTGTCTCTTAGACAGCAGACTAAAGACAGATTTACTAATTAAATTCCTTGATTGTCAAATTAGCTCACAGAGTCAGTGTCACTAAGTTATGACTTCACCACAAGCAGGAAATTAACCTGATGAATTAACTGCATTTGATTCCATGTACTAATATTAGACCCGGTCCTGGCTCCATCAATTGGCTCCTGTCATAGCGGAACTCAAAGACTCGGGACATCACACCAGAAGATGTCATGTCAATCCGGTTCCCATTGGCTTAGGCAGTCTCTCAGCCAATGGGAGTTCAGGAGTCACATGGACAACATACCATCATCTATTGCTTATATTGTCTACTTGATTGTAGAACATACGCTGCAGACATGACATCCTCTGATGTTTCCGTGAAGGAAGTTTTTGTGGGAATTGCATGACAGGTTAACCTTGGTCCTGGGTCTCTGAACATGCTAGTCTAATATACGTTCAAAAATTTGTTCTACAAAAGCCAACTTTGTATCAAACCAGTCCAAGTAGAAACTTCACAGTTAATCTTAACAGATTATGTCAAGTACATGGCCAATTGTGCCACGTGCGTTTTCCATGCGTTTGGATAAACGCATGGAAAACGCACAGTTTTTGCCTCATTATAATTAGCTTAAAACGCACGTGGCACACTTGGCCATGTAGGTTTCACTGTATGACATTGCTACTGTTTTTTTATATATATGACATAGTTTTTTTGTTTTATTTTCCAGGAGCGCTTCGGAAATCTGCACCAGTCATCATTCTTAGTCTGCTGGTGCTCATCACAGCACTTGGGTTTGCTACAAGCGGAAACCATCGAAGAGACACTCGCACGTTGGTTGGAGCCGTCCTTTACATATTTGCAGGTAAACCCATAAGGAATATCCATAACAAACATCCATATAAGAAACTTGAGTAATGGCCTATGTTACAGCAGAACCCATAGACTTGGAAACCACATTCCAGAGGATGTCATGTAAATCCAGGATTCCCAATGGCTTACGCAGTCTCTCAATCAATGGGAGTCCTGGATTCACATGACGTCCTCTGGAGTTTAGTTTACACACCAATGAGTTCTGTAAGAATTGCCCATCTAACTTATTTGTCTTCCAGGCAAATAGGTTATAGAACCGTTATATAAGCTGTGGTAATGTTGGAACAACTTTCTCCAGGAAAGCATCAGATTTATTCTGATATTATAATAGCATAATGTTACCAAATAAATATAAAAAAATAAATAGTAAATAATCCTGTAAACTAGTCATATTGAAATATTTTTTTGTTACCTGAATATTATTCGGTAACATTATAATTAATAACATTTTAGATAAATCTGATGCTTCTACAATATCCTTTGTAATATCACCATGTTAGCTGGGTTGTGAGGACACATTTCTGAAGTAGCTATACAGCTAATCGGGAAGTTTGTATTTAGTAGCTATGTGTTACCTTACATAGTATGGTCGTCAGGATTTTCATTTCTCAACCTAATTCGCAAAATGCTGGTTTAGGTATAGGGTCAGGGGTGACAAGGATACATAGATTCATGTATTCTGATATAATTAGGCATAATAATTGCTTTGGTCCACATATATATTGTATTTCTTCTTTTTTTCTTGTAGCACTGGGCTTAGCCACTGGTGTGATCTTCTACATCTCAGCGGTCAATGACGAAGTCGCTCATCGGAAGAAACCAGAATCCAAAGACGATCCGCAATTCTCGTATCGCTACGGCTGGGCCTTCTTTTTTGCGGGCTCCTCCTTCATGTGTGCCATGATGTCGGCTGTGGCCAATATCAGTCTCTATATCAAAAGGTACCCCACCTTAGATGATATGGTGCTCATAATTCCCGGCTTGGAAAAGAAGGCTGACACCATGAGAAGCTCCGATGACTTTGAGTCAGAAATGGGCAGCCAGAACCCAACCATAATATTGTGATCGAGTAAAGATGGCTGCCCACCTGCCATATAAAGTGACCTTTACAGGATGTTATATGATTCGTCTATACCTGCTGCTCTAGTGTTTATATTGATACTTTTACGTAAATATCAGTCATGTAGCCCGATAAGTCATTCATTCACTTTTTCAACAACATCCATGACTCGCCAAATACAACTTCATTGGATATTGCACTTATGATGCTCCTGGTACTAACCATGAAGATATTAAACCCTGGAGAAATGCTGTATAAAGCTACCACCAAACTCCACACAGCCTTAACTTAAAACCTACTGTGTAGGTATAGAAATGTTGCACTCTGTTATCAAACTATAATCGAACTTAAGCAGAGAGGTACAATGGTACTTGCATAGAGTATCAACACAGCCATCATCCCAGAAAGCTTACATAGTACACATATCTAACTCTTATGTTTTTGGCAGACACAAAAATGCAAGGTTTATCTCTGGTGAAAAAAAGATGCCATGACCTGTAACGACGTCACTAGATGGTAATGAAGTCACACTTAGGAAAAACAAATATATATATATAAAAGAATGAAGATAGATTGCCTGATATCTCCTCAGCTTTCGTTTTGACACTAATACTATGTATTTATACTGCTTCATATCGGCCTACCCATTCTTCAAAGTTGGTCACTGTCTGACATTCAGACAAGTGAATTAATATTTCACAGCCGGAAGTAATCTGTGTAAACCCAGTTCTGCCACCTCTAGTCACCCGAATCCATAGATCTTGGGCTGTGTTGCATCTCTAGTTATCCACCTCTCTGGTTTACAGTTATATAGCAACAGCCTTGTATAAATATATATGTGCTCAGCAATGCTCTGCCATAATGTATGTGTTGGACCAAGAAATGTGCTTGCCGTTTGTTGTTGTCACATCTCTGTGTTTGTCTGATCCTGTCTCTTCTATTTGCAGAACAAGGGCCGCAGCTAAAAAGGAAAATGATTTGGAAAGCATACCGATAGCCTAGCCCATGAGGAGAAATAGCCTTTCACTCTAAACTGACAGTATCTGACAAAATAATTCATATAAGACTTGCTAATGAGACTTGATCTATTCAAAACTCGTAGACCTCACATAGATAGACCATATTACTATCTATCCAGGCTCTATTCAGACGTGTGGACTCCTAAATGGGTCTTTTGAAACGTTTATATGACATCATAAGGAAACCTGTCTCCCTGTCTATTTACACAAGATGCTGTGAATGTTATATAGACGCCCATCGTCCTTTCCCCTATTATCGCCACCCTCTCCATGTGGATTCCATTATGAACTGTGAACTGGAGTATTCTATGCATTAAGAGTGTAGTGTATCGTGACATACACAAGTTGCCTTCATAACCGTCAGTTAATACAGTCCCTGTCTGATGTTTACTAATCCTGAGGACTGTAATGAGGTGGTGATGCTATTGTTTTCATGTGGTTCATTGTTTTCTTTTTGTAAGCATGTGGTTTGTGGCATGATAGAGTTACCCAACTCACGAGCTGAGATTCTTCTTGCCGTATGATTGTGAATAATTATGATTAATAAGTTATGAAAATGGCTACCGTATTTGCTCTATTGCAAGCCTCTAGAGGTATGTTTTAGAGGAAGCCTGTACCAAAATTTTGAAATTACACACAACTAAAAAAAAACTATTTTTGCAAGATTTAGATTTATGCTTCGGGTCATCTAAAACTCAACGGTCTCATCGACACCCGGCTTGTAAGCAAAAGAGTATAGAAGATATCGAGACCTGCCTTGTAATATTTTTTTATGTAATCCGGATATAATTACAATGTAACCTACTACAATATCTATGTCACCAAAGAAGCATTACTTCATTCGATGATAATACTTGGATTTTAACTTCTGAAGTTCCTCCAAATGAATTTGTAAATGCCTTTCCCTGCATATTCTCCACCAAAGTAACAAACGCTTTAGGCTCTATGGTTGTTCGGTTGGCAAGATAATGAAATAAATCGCTGGTTGCTTTTATGAACAAATAACATAAACATGATAAACCCAGTATTGTAGAGTGATGTGTCAAATCAATTTTATAAATTGTTGACTAACCTTGACCACTGCCCCTTATGTATACATTTTCATCGTTTGTCTCATTAGTATTGGTCAGTTTCAGTGACCACCTCAGTGATATCATACTCAACTGTACCAAACTGCTAGTGTATACTGTAGAACCCCTGTTAGTTGCTATTAGCCTTAAGCCAATATAGTGAGCAAAGAATGCTTCAATGTGTTTTTGCTTAACTAGACCCCATTGAACACACCTGAAAATAATACGCCTGAGCTCAATGATGCCTTAGGAGTTAAAAAGCTGTTCCCCAACAGTTTTTACAGCTAGTACTGTGTAAATATGTGTGTAATTTACAGTTGTAATTTGCATTTGTACATAAAGCATGAACTGGAATGTATGTTACTGTACAAGCTTAATGTAAAGACTTATAACTGCCATGTATTGATATTTGTGTTCTGACAGGCTACATGTTTTAATGGCCTGGCAAGTCATCTGTTGAACTCTGTTCTCTAAGGCTATCTGACCACTTTAAATATACAAAATGTATCTCTATTTCGATACCTACCAGTACTGTTTGAGTTGACAAAACAAGATATCAAATTGAAAAAATTATTTTAAAATTAATACCTAATGGAGGTAGTTATTATGAGAAATCAATACCAATAAACTCATAGGTCTGAGATAAAGTTCAGTTTTAAAAAGGCTTTCATAGACTTGGCCAAAAGACGTCAGGACTCCCATTGACCGAGACATATCCTCAGCCAATGGGAATTCTGGATTCACATGACATCCACTTGAGTTAAGAAGCCAAGTCTATTTAAGCTGCTGTGGGACAATGGGTCTTTCATCAGGATCCAGCTGTTAATGTTTCTCTACATTGGTATTGTTGTGACAAACAAAACATTGTCATACTTGTCATACTTGTATTAATGATCATATATTGTTTGCTCAGTGCTGTTTAAAGCTGCTTCATCAACGTTTGTTGGTAAATCAAAATAATACGAATATTTGTGTCCAAAAAACAAAGTGTAAGTATGGTGTCAAATATGTAAAGGAATTGATAATTTGATACATATATATACATATATGACATATAGGTCTTTTGTGACCTCAACATGTCAGTAAAATTAATTAATTCATTAATTTATATAACATGGCTGAGGAATGAATTTATTAGCCATCTTGAAAAGGACATGTGTTGATTATATTGTACTTTAAGATAACTGCTAAAAATAAACATCAAATAATGTTATTATACAAAGTATTATACAACCCAATGAGTGCTTTGTTACAATGACCTGTTTATATTTATAATTATTAGTATTTACATCATATGTTGCATTTATTCCATGTCTATACTTGAAGAAGGTGTGATCCCTCATAAGAGTATGTAGATAGTAACCTGCATACAGTTTATTTGTACATGGTTATAGCCGAGTATTTTCTCTGTTACAGAGACCATTTAGTAGCTCGACCTATGCAGCTTACCCCCAAATCAGGATGAATTTTGTTAAGTAGAGGTCATGCCATTGTTTTTGTACATTTCTTAGTATTGTTTATAAATAAAGCGGGTAGTCATTATTGTTTTGATGTGTTGTTTTTAGAAAACCAAAATTTATGAATATAATGATATGCTAGAAATGTTCATTTATTTCCTTGAATATTATAGATTGACAATACATTTATTGGCTATAACCCGCCATCTAGCGAATGGTACAATTTTTTTGCTTGCCCTCTGGTGTTTATAATAGACATGAGAACCAAATCCCTGTAATATATACTACTGAAATTAAAATTTTCGCTGTTAGGGAAGACATATTTGAGCATTCCAACAGAAAAGATGAATGAGTTTTATTGTGATTAACGTTGATATTAAAGACAAGATGGCTACTCTCACAGTACTGTACCAATTAACAAGATACTTTCTGACAGTACTGTGTCAATAACTGGGTAGCTTCTGTATTATCTGGACAGACAAGATATTGACAACCTGTATTGTCAAATATATATGATCTGAATATTGTTGATCTCTAACAGATGAACTGATTGGCTGATGTCCAAAATAAATTTAAGTAAGCAATACCTGATTATCATCACAGTGCCATGTCAGCGGACATTTTGTTACAGTTGGTTCACATAAAGTGTTTACTTTTGCCAGTTGTTCATACTAAAATGCCCATGAGATGACTCAGCTTAAGCCACTGTCACACGGGCCGGTTGTGCCGTAGTGAACCCGTAGTATTACGTAATAGTTGCGAAAATCGCTACCCGGCTCGAAGCCGGCGGCCCCAATACGGTCACCCGTGGATACCCGTGGATACCCGTCAAGCACCCGTGGGACCCTTGGCCAAGCCGCGAAACCCGGCCCCGGTAGCCGGTTGTGCCATGCTTGCATGGCACAACCGTAGAAATCTCACGGTTGAAAAAAAAAATAAAAATACCCGTGGAAGCCGGCGGGTGACCCGTAGAAGCCGGCGGGTGACCCGTAGAAGCCGGCGGGCGACCCGTAGAAGCCGGCGGGCGACCCGTAGAACCCGCGAATTAACCGTCCCTAATTTCACCCTTTGGTAAAGCCGGCGGCTTGTTGAGGGGTTCTACGGTTAACCCGCCGGCTTTGACGGTTAAGCCGCCGGCTTTGACGGTTAGCCCGGCGGCTTCCACGGTTAACCCGCCGGGTTGCATAGCAAGCAATCGTGTTTGCCCAGTGTCATCCTGTGTGGATCCAATGCGACGCAATGACGCAATGAGCTGGGTTTATTATGTAATCACAGCGGGGTACGTTATCCAGGCAGTATATAAAGATTGACCAGTGGCTATCAGATCATTCAGCATCTTGCTACCAAATTGAGAAGACAAAGAATACACTGCTCCAGAAAATATTTTTTATCATGCCGATGAAGAAAATGACTGCACCTAGGACCAGGACAACTGCAGTTCCTGCTGAGGACACAGAGAAATCGCTTTCTTCACTTCAAGCCAGCGATGATGAAGTATCTTCTGCTTCATCAAAGAAGAAGAGTGCTCTTCCTGTGAAGGAGAAGATGGTGAAGAAGTCTGCACCTGCCAAGCGGACTGTACCTGCCAAGCGGACTGTACCTGCCAAGGGACCTGAGAAGAGACGAAAAATTGCCACGAGGTCATCCTCAGATGCTGCCAGCACGGATGAGTCCCAGAAGTCTGCTCCTGCGCCTGCTCCTGCGCCTGCTCCTGCACCTGCGCCTGCTCCTGCACCTGCGCCTGCTCCTGCACCTGCAACTTCTCCTGACACTTCACCTGCTCGCTCTGCAGGTCCTGTATCACCTGTTTTCTCAGGTAGAGGAAATGAGCCTCGGAAGAAGCAGGATAAGCTCTTCCTGCCACACCAGGATGAACAGGAAGTTGCGGATTGGTACAGGGACCACCCGATATTTTATGACCGGACCCTATCGGATTACAAGGACACCGGGAAGAAGACGGCCCTCCTTAATGCAATGGCTGCCAAGTTGAGTGTTCCCTGCACCGGTTTGCAACTCAGGACTTGGCTTGAATCCATCAGGACTAGTGCCGGAAAACTTATGAGGCAGGGGCCATCCGGAACTGCCAAGAGAAATCCCACGGAGAAAGAACAGTGGATATGTGCCAACTTCGGATTTCTAGTTGACCATATCACTAGAATTCCCAGTCGACAAGGAAGCAATGTTCTTTCAAAAAGACTTGCAAAAGACAACAGCAGCAGTGCTGCAGAAGAATTCGGGCCCCTGGAGATTTCGGATGACCCGGATGTTTCCATGGATATCCCCCCAGCTCCTGCCAAGCGTTCCAAGGGCGGCCCCTACAAGAAACGTAGACAGGAACCCCAGGAGGAACCCCATCAGCAAAGGAGAATGGACGAGCTCATGGAATTGGCCAGGAGCTCAACAGGTGCCCTGCAGGCATCTTTTCATCAAATGGCTGCTGCTGCTCCTCCTCCTCCTCCTCGTCATCCAGTAGATCTCCACGAAAGGAGAATCCGGGCGATGGGAGACTACATCGTTGCGGAGTGCCTGATGATGGACACGGACACATTCGATGACTTTCATACGCAGCTGATGCCTATGATTTTCCAATTAAAAGGAAACCTGATGAGGAACAGAAGGCAGCCACAGCAACCCCAGCACCAGCAGCACCAGCAGCAGCACCAGCAGCAGCACCACCAGCAGCAGCACCAGCAGCAGCACCAGCAGCAGTTCTTCGCTCCTCCTCCTCCTCCTCCTCCTGGGCTTCAGTACACGACCATCCTGAGTCCACAAAAGAATTGGCCACCTGCAACTGCAGCTGGACCATCTTCACTGCCTCCTTCTGGCCCTCCGTCGATGATTTCTGAAATGCCACCTAGTAGCTCAACACCACTCAATATGAGCCAGTATCTCAACTTGTAGACAACCAACTTGTAGACAACCCCGGCCTTTTTCAAGGCCAAACAACCCCGGCCTTTTTCAAGGCCAAACAACCCCGGCCTTTTTCAAGGCCAAACAACCACGGCCTTTTTCGAGGCCAAACAACCCCGGCCTTTTTCAAGGCCACCAAATCCTCCCAAAAGAGCACGCCTTGTACACATATTTGTGTTAACAAGCAATCAAAAAAAAAAGTTCCCAAAACCCTCCAAACTTTTCTCTATCTTTGTCCAAAAAATAATATTTTAGTACAAAATAAACTTGTTCATATTTCCTTTGGATTAGATCACAATATTTCTTTATTATACACTTGAACTATCTTGCAGTAGATTGCATATTATCACACTTTACTGAAGTTTTCATATTTCTTTAGCAAACAAATTTGTTACTAACTTAATAATTTTGAGCAAAGAAGACACCATTTTTTTGGTTCAGAACTGCCGTAGTTGTGTCTTGTTCAGAAGTGCCGTATTATTTTTTTTGCTTCAGAACTGCCGTAGTTTTTTCTATTATACTGCAATGAAAATAATGAAAGTACGGCACTTCTGAACAAAAAAAAAGTACGGCACTTCTGAACAAAAAAAAAGTACGGCACTTCTGAACAAGAAACAACTACGGCACTTCTGAACCAATAAAATATTTGGTGTGGGTCAGACAGGAACTTTTTTTTTATTACACAAGAAGTGTACATGGTCTGCTCTTTTGGGAGGATTTGGTGGCCTTGAAAAAGGCCGGGGTTGTTTTGTGGTTTCTTTATTATACCATGTCATCTTGCCATGGCACACTTCCTTCCTCTGAATTAACATAGTCTACCAGGTACTGCCGTTGACTCTTGGCTACACCAGTCATTGAATGGCCTCTAGTGGGTGGTGGCATTTCATCAATTTCTCCAGCTGCCCTCCAAGTTCCTGGGGTGATTACATGTGTGACTGGATCTTCCTGGTCCACCATTTTGTTCTGGGCAGTTGGATACCTTACTCTCATCAGATTGTGGAGGCAGCAGCATGCAAGGACTATGGATTCCACTGTCTTGGTCCTCTGTGGCATGGTAGTCAGGAGACACCTGAACCTTGCTGAAAGGATACCAAATGCATTTTCCACAATTCTTCTTGCCCGGGAGAGTCGGTAATTGTATATCCTCTGCTCCTTGGTCATGTTTCTTAGGGGCAGTGGCTTCATCAGCCAGGTTTTCAAAGGAAAGGCATCATCTCCGACAATGAAGTAGGGAAGAGGTCTTTCACCAGGAACGATTGGTTCAGGTGGCGGTAACCCAAGGGTCCCTTCTTCAAGTGCTTCCCTCAGGACTGTCGTGCTAAATACTCCTCCGTCCGATCCAGCTCCGTTAGCTCCACAGTCTACATTAAGGAACTTGTAGTCAGCATCCACAAGAGCCATGAGTACAATGGAGTGGTATCCCTTGTAGTTGTAGTACACGGAACCACCTTTGGGAGGACATTTGATGGCCACATGCTTTCCATCAATGGCTCCAACACAATGAGGAAAGTTCCATCTCGAAAAGAATAGTTCAGCGACTTTTCTCCACTCTTCTGGAGTTGAGGGGCAGGTCAGGAGTTCTTCGGAATACTCTGCAATTATGGCTTCACAGACTTCTCGAATTATCAAGCTGATGGTGTTGTGGGCCACTCTAAAGCCATACATGAGGGACTTGTAGCTGTTTCCAGTTGCCAAATAGCGCAGGGTGATGGCAAGTCTGTGTCCTGGGTCCAAAGCTTCCCTCATACAGCTGTTTTGTTTTCTAATCCTATGATCAATTTTGCCAACGATCTCTCGGAAAATGGCTGGTTCCATTCTCATAAAGTTGGTATAACTTGCGGTGTCTTCCTGGAACAGTTCTCTCAGTAGACGTTCATAATATCCCATCTGCGGTCTTCTCAACAGCCAAGGCTTCACCCAAAACCTCCTCCTCCTCCTCCTCCTCCTGGCTGCCAGTTCTCTTTCTTCTTCTCTCTTCCTCTCCTCCTCCTCCTCCTCAGCTAGTGCTTCCATACAAGCAAGTTGTAAAATAAGTGTATAATTGGCCTGAGCAGCTAGTAGTAACAAGGCTCTATTTCGTTGGGGTTGATGCATGTACATGGTCTTTCCTCTTCAGCAGCCGGAGACAGAATGATGGAGAACAACAGATGCAGCCCCTATTTATACATTTTTGGCAAATTCCACGAGATAGCCAGCCGCCAGGTTAACCCGTGGAAGCCGGCGGGTGACCCGTGGAAGCCGCCGGGCAACCCGTGGAAGCCGCCGGGCAACCCGTGGAAGCCGCCGGGCTACCCCTGGAAGCCGTCAACTAATTTGCCGTACCCGGCAGTAACCCGTGAAAGCCGGCGGGTAACCCGGCGGGTTACCCGTAGAACCCGGCGGGTTAACCCGTAGAACCCGGCGGGTTACCCGGCGGGTGCTGCCCCGCCCCTTTTTGCTGCCGCCAAACCGGCGGAAAGAGCTGTTACATAACTATTACGTAATACTACGGGTTCACTACGGCACAACCGGCCCGTGTGACAGTGGCTTAAGGCAACATCGGAAGAGTTACTTTTTTTGCATAGTTCACCGAACCTACAGTTAGTTTCATTAAAAACGGCCTGTCAAATTGAACCTAGACAAAGCTAGACAACTTCTGCTAATTGTCTGGCTATAGCTGGCTACTCAAAGCCGGATCTAAAAGTATATATTTTTGATGTATTAGAAAATTTAAAGCTACAGCCAGGAATAGGTGGCTACAGCCGTCTAGAGTCGACCATATTTTATGTAACTAACTGTAGGACAAAACTGAAAACTAACTGTGGGGATAAGTTCTTTTCCAATTTTGACACAGCTATGATCATGAACCATGGGCAAGCACCATATCCATGATGAGTCAAAACCACCAGGGTAACTGTAATGGAACAGACAGGAACATGAGTCATTATATCCTTATTTTCACAATATAATGTCATTGAATTAAATGAGCTCACTGTAAAGTCAACTGCTGAAGCATATATTCAAATTTTATCTAGACGTTGCTTTCAGCCATATCCCCGCCATTGGATGAATGACGATTGCCATCTTCTGACAGGATGTTCTGGATCCAGGGAAAGAGTATATCTAGAAAGAGAAACAATCATTTGTCTATGGCATTATCTAAGAAAAACTGCTAAGTATGTATAGCAATGCATTTAATCCACTGGCTGACCGCTTCAAGTTACACTGCACATTGTGAACAACTTACCAGAAGAAAAAGAGGTGTTTTTTTTGTGTTTTATGTTTTTTACTATTTGGGCGTGTTGATTCTAAATTGGGAGTCAGAATGTTGTAAACACCTGGACTTGTTTAAGAGTTACAGAAATTGAATCCTTCATTGGTTGCTTAAATGTACATATGTCACTAGTTTTGACGCTATGAGATATATGTATTTGAAATCAATGAGGTACACGCTTGTACATCCCTGACATGGTGTAAGGGAAAAGACAAATAGATGTGGATTGTTGAATCAGCATTATCTAATTAGCCAAGAGCATCCGAAAATCCTCGAGTAACAAAGTCATCATTCGCATACAGTGTTGTTATGATATATTCTTAGGTATGAGTATATGTTGCCGTTCCTGATCTATTAATTTGTAGTCTATATTCTATAATGTCAGACCTCCTCAATATGTGAGCCAGCACCACTTTCATTTCATTCATAGCAAAACTCTGTCCAATGCAATTCCTGGGCCCTGCTGAGAATGGCAGGAAAGCATGGGGATGCCTCTTCTCCATGTTTTCAGATGCGAACCTTGAAGGGTCGAAAAAATTATGGAAATGTATGGCAACCAGCAGCAATTAAAGATCAACAATAAGTTCTGTTGGTCAACATTTACAAATATGCTAAAACAGAAAATATTAGCTAAACCGAAAGCTGACATGTGAATATCATGAAGTGTATCAGGTATCAGCCTGAAGTGACATTAAATTCTTTTTTAGCTTTTAGCTTTGAAGATCCAATTGCTTCAAAAAGATTGGAAATTCTGAATGTATCTTCTGTCATTCTCCACCACAATTTTAACATAACATGCCACATCTATTGCATGGTTCAACATCAGCCCGCTTCGGCTGAAATCGACCAATGTCGGTCTAATGTTTAACTGATCTGTCATACTGTCAAAATGTTCCCCTAACGAAAAAGGAAATTATTAAGATAGCATTCCCAATTGTATCAACGTCGGCAAAATGTTGGCGATGTCAAAACGATGTTGTACCGAGGCGGCCGATATAGAAACAATGCTGGCCCAATTTGGAATGCTATCTGGGTAGAAGATGAAGTTATCACTAACAGTGGTATCTCCTCCCCAGACAGTAGGATTATGGTGGAGACCATAGAGTTGAATGTGGACCACTGTTACTTATGGGAGCATCTTCCCATCAACCTCTGTATCTTTTGTCAGCTGCCTCTCAATGAACCCAGCTGGGGTGTTTAGTCAGGGTTAGAGCTTCCCTTATGCACATAGTCATGCACTTCAATTTTGGCAGATCGTCCCTGAAAATGGTAAAATTTGCAAGAATTCATTGAAAACTTTAGCCAATGGATCCACCGCATTTCTAAATTCTAGCGCTTGTCTCTACATTAACATGAATGTAAAGGTTTATTTAAAGTCGTTGTTTAAAAGCGTAAACACTTCTTTACGACTCTTTAAGTTTACAAAGAAAAAATCGGAAATAACAAAATCGAAAATATCCAAATATGAAAAGTTTAAGTGACTTTTAGTTCATTGCTCTTTTGATCCAATGAAGAAATCTTTTGATGAGTGGGGCGGGATGTATGTCCGGGGGGGGGGGGGAGTACTTCTGGGGGGGGGGGGGGCATGCGTGATTTGCTGCCTTTGTCCACATTGTCCATCTTGTCCATCTGAAATAGACATTAAAAGTTGTAGTCTTTATCAAAAAATGTTTTCTTATCTGCTGCTGAGCAGCCATTTGTGTACGGCCAATTTGAAGGTGTTGAGTGAGGGTTTATTCTTTACTTCCACTGGTATACTATTCCATAGCTTTGCCCCAAGGTACCTAAAACTATTCCTACCAAATCTCACTGTATTAAACTGGGGTAAAAGAAATCTGTTATTGTCTCTCATGTCATAGGCTGAGTGTTGTTCATTAAATAATTCATTCAAATAATGAGGTGCAGTTCCTTCCCTAATTTTGTACATTAACACAGCTGCAGATTTTACACAGCGTTTATATACACTCAGCTGCTTTTCTTGCTCACAAAGCTCTTCATAGCTAAGGTGACCTTTATTTGTAACTACTCGTAGTGCTCTTTTATTTGTCTTCTCAAGCTTTTCTAAATTGGTCTTGTTTGCAAACATCCAAGGTACAGAACAATAGGTAAATTTACATGTTATGTAACTATTGTAGATAATCATCTTAGATTGCTAATCAAGATTGTGCTTAATCCTTTTTATAGCATTTATCTGCTTTCCAGTTTGACTACATATACTATCGATGTACGCATTGTATTTTAATTCTGTGTCTAGTTCTACTCCCAAAATGTTGATTGATTGGGATGCCTTTATTTCACTACCATTTATGGTGATTGATTCCCTATTGATATCACTGTTCCTACTAAGGTACATGACTTGGAATTTACTTGCATTTGCTTTCATGTTGTTAAACTTAAACCATCTCATAGCCTTGATACAGTCTTCTGTCAATTTTTCACGAAGAATTGATCGATCATAATTTGAATAACTTAGCGTATTGTCATCTGCATAATTGTAGATCTTACTGTTAAAGTCTGAGTAGAGAAAATCATTAATGAAAATGTTGAACAAGTGGGGGCCTAGAATGGAACCCTTTGGGACCAATATGACTGAGAATTAAATGAATCTTTGGTGGCACCATGCATAGATAGAATGGCTCGAGTTGACTTTTTAAAATATGCAAGCCTATAGACTATGGTGACTTAATTCAGAATGGTGGTGTTTATATATTAGTGATCAAAGGTTAACTCTGATTTGATTTTGATATATTTTACTTTCCCTTATCAAGGGAGTTCAAAGAAGAAAAAAACCGTTGCAAGTTATTATCAATTTTAGATCATGTAAAATCTCACTTGATAACTTGTCTACATATTTTCTTTGATCTATTTATTCAGTAATCCCACTAACCAGTTGATATAATCACTCCCTCTATCTTTCAACACTTTATCCAGCTCCTCTTGGCATAATCTCTGGTGTTCTGGATTCTCTGCCAGAGAAAATAAAGTCCAGGAGGTAGCGCTGGCTGTAGTGTCATGCCCTGGTGGAAAATATGAATATCATGTCTCTGCCTTTCAAAAGATTAACCTTTTAAATCCTACTTCAAATGATGTTTATGGAAAAACGATAATGTTTAATTTTTAAAGAAGTATTATAAATACAATCCACACCAGCAAACAATGAATTTGTCCACTTCATATCTGATTTCTAGGTCATTCATTCCATTGCCTTGTTCATCATTTGAGGTCAGCAAAATGTCCAAAAAATCAATGTGACGACCTTGCTTCACAGCTGCTTCTCCTTGTTCTGCCTGATATAAGTAAATTTGATGAATTGGGATGCCTAGTGGTTGAAGGACTGCTAACTTCTCAGTGTATCTTGAGTTCTATTCCCAGCCCAAATGATCTTTGCATCTCAATGTATCAATGCTACTGGTCTGTACTCGGTAGCTTAGTCAGCATATAAAAACTAGCTGCCAGAAAGACAAAAAAAAGATAATTGGAGTCCACACACTGATGTTGCACATTCTCCCCGTTGGTGGGGTCTTTTATTTGCCCAAGCATAGACACCAAGGATTTAATGTACATGAAGGACCTTCAGAGGAGCAGGCCAATGAACTTATACAGACTTATGCCTTAACCATTGGGCCACCCAGCTGCAAAGATGAGGCAAAAAACAGGCCCTTTCTACTGTAATAATGAACTCAAACGTTTGCATCGACATAACAATCTTCGTGTATTTGCCTTTAAAACTCACCAACGTTTTTCTTCTTTCTCTAATCACCTCCTCTGCAACTAAATGAACGAACTAACATTTTTCACTGAATTTTCTTCCTGCTTTTGTCAAGAGGTAGGTGAAGTCTGGCTGGCCACAGCCATGGTTTCCTAGTTGAATAAAGTAGACGGTATGACACTTATGATAAATAACTAATTTAATCATGAAACGTTCTTAATCATTGGCGATCTCAATGCACAACTCACGCTGTTCTCTCAGTCCACAGATAGTTCAGTTCATGAGCAGGGTGTTTTTCTCTGTAAAAATTGAGAACTACTATTAATAATACGATCAAACTTTCAGTTCAAGTGAACACAATGGATTACATTATAATGGGATGAATCATAGTTCTCCGCAATTTAAAATTTCAGCTGAATTGACCTGACAAATGAAAATAAAATTGGATGTGGTTTGTACTCAGTGAATATGCTAAGGCAAGTAAAACACCCCACTCATGGCATGGCTAGTTCTGTCACTGATGAGAGTATATTCATGAAATGGGACAAAGAGGAGGATTCTTAAATGTATTTTACTTGCTCCCAGCAAATTAACTTTTTAGACATTGTGTATGATTTAGTTTGTGTCCAATTACTCAAGAGTGTTTCAGTCCAAAGTTTAATGTTAATTTATGTATATAATCACTGTGTGTCGTCACCTCACAGCTCAACGACCTAATTATGTACATGTTTTGCTGGTTTACTCATATAAAGTAAATTAATCAATTTCTCTTATAGTCATTAGCCTGACTTATGGTATTAAAGGTCTAACAGTGAAATTACAGCATAATTAGATGTTTATGGGTTGAGTTTACGCAATTCTTGTTCTGACAAGCAGGCAATTCAGAAAAATTTCCTAAACTCAAACAATGAATCCATTTATCTTGTATTTTTAAGAGAATATTTCTTAAGTCTATACTCAGCCTATCGGCTACATAGCTTAACCAATCATTTAATTTAACTAGGTAAACTGGCAAAGAATGTCCATAATAATGACGACACACATTGGAATACATAAGCCCACCCTTTGATCTGCACCTCGTCATAGGAGAAGGCACATCTGAGAATGATATCCAAAGTGCAAAGACTGATATCATTGAAGTATTCCATGTTTTCTCCTCTTTGGACACATTGGTCCAGTTTTTTTTTTTTAAACAATAAACTAAAATTAATCTCATGAATGGAAAGCTTATTATTGATGGCATATAATAAATTACAAAAAGTATTTATGTTTTCTTAGTCACAATTAAACTAAGCTTAATTTCCAACTCCAACATTGCCAACCTACAGCTAGCTTTGGCTAAAAGACTGACTCTATAGGTGATATATCTAGATGTCGGTGATAAAGATGTCCGTGGCAAGTGCTTGCTATTTTCTATAAATGATGGAATTGATGGGAAAGTCCTCATCCTCAATTAGATCTATAACATTGGTGTTTGAACCCTCAACAACTGATACAATTAGTTAAAACTGTGACCACTACATGGCCAAATGTGCCACGTGCGTTTTCCATGAGAAGGATAAATGCACGGAAAACGCATGTTTTTTGGCTAATTACAATGAGGCAAAAACCATGCGTTTATCCAAACGCATGGAAAACGCACATGGCACAATTGGCAATCCTCTGGCCAAGCAAGCATGCATGGTCCTCATTTGCATCCGATTTCCTGCAAAGAGGGCTATGCAGCGGTTTTTTTTTTTTTTTCGTGGGACTATTTGTTCACGCGGTTTTGCAGCCTTCCTACCTAAATATATTTCACACTGAAAAATAATTTTTGCACACTATTACTAATCGTAATATGCTGTTATTTTTCTACAATCATCATTTTCATGTAGTGAATCGACGATTTCAATTTTCAACTGCTTCTTTAAAATGTTTAACGTTATCACTCAGTGACTTAAGGTCATCGCTGATTAAACATAATTACTCATTTCAATGATGTGAAATGGTAATAGTTGGCATTGATGTGTGTGTACTGTCCAGATAATACTTATTTAACCTGTTGCGAAATACCACAAAAATAACAGCACTGCTGCCATGTAACTTGAATTACATTTCCATGCCGAGTGACATAGCTTACCACCAATATTTTTAGCAGCATCATTCATGACAGCCAGTTGGGGTTTAAGGATCTCAAAATGAAAGGAAGGAGTGAGCAACTTCCGGTTGCGCATGTGCTTTGCCTCATCACTCAAAACCAATCCCTCTCCTAACCAAGGTCGACCAAACTGGTAGGTTCAGAAGTGCAAGGGTTTCGGCTCTGAAAAAAAAAAGACTGAATATGCATTTGAAATCATTACATTAGATGGGTTGCCCAACACCCATGTGTGAATGAAAATGGTTCACCAATCACATAGTAAGATGGTAAGGTCACACAATACCTGAATTGGTTGCTTTAGCCAAAAATATGTAGGTTGGGTAAATCAACCAAAAAAAAAAAGAAGTTTAAAACAACTAATCCGTTTATTGCTTGATGCAAGTATTCTTTAACAAGATTCAAAGACTTCAGGTGTGAAAATAGAATCGCAAAGGTTTTGAGGTTCAGAAGACGGACCCTTCCAAAAATGGACTCCTTGGGGAAACTGGGCCACGTTGTCCCTGGTGAATTTGAGGCCTGCTTCACCGAATCCTAGAAGCTGATATTGCATAAGAGGCATCACAATATCAATATATCGTTTTTAATTATTTGTTAATATGAGACCTTGAACTAAGGCTCTAGTTGTCCAGATCTGGAAAGGCATTTTTTTACTTAACTTTTTTTCAATTTTACAATTTCGTCTTTTATAATATGGACCAATAATGGAACATTGCCATTAAAATCACCCTAGGTGCAAATTATACTGATCTTAACGAGAAGTATAAATTAGGGTCCAAAAATGTATGGTCTTAATGAAGAGGTCCTAATAGAAAGGAGTAATACAATGGTAAGATTGGACCTTGGTCAAACAACGGATCATCAAAATCATGGTGGTCTTATCAAATGATGTGGTCTTTTAAGAATTTCCGGTAAAATTTTAGGAATGCAAAATTTTGTTATAATATATATGCTGAATATATTGATTTGGCAATTTGTTCAAGTGTTGAAAGAATGAAAGACATTATAAGGCCACTTTGTCACCTCTGAAGTTCTGATCCTCAGAATCGAACCAATTGAGATCCAGGACATTTGGAGAGTTCACGAATAATGTCTGACTCATTCCTAAGACCCAGATACATGATATTATGATATTGCATTAGTCTGTCATATGTATGAAAAATAGTTATAAGGCAATAATGTTACATATAGTATAATTATGTAGGTCCTACCAGGGCTTACAACTTATTAGGTCATTGTACATAGGACTTTTGCATAGGCCTACATCTGATCATTTTAATTCGATCAGGACTCCAGCTGTATTTAGTCAGATAAATACATTTCTTGTGAATTCATGAAAACTCACATGTATGAAGAATATAATTTTCTGAAATGTTGACCTAGATTAATTTTACTCACAGAATGCAGATGCCCCCAGAACCATTTTTTCTTCCTTGTGCCAGGGTATTGTTCTGATGCTTTTGCGATTCTTTGGAGGCAAAAAACTCCAGATCAATGACAGGAGAGCCCTGCTTCTTGTTTGAAATACTCAGCTGCAATTATCACACCGTAAAAATGTATGCTAATCATGTTTATCACACTGTATATTTCTGCAAATATCACATGCATTTAGGACCTATTATACAAGAATAGAATAGTTAGGTAATTAATTCAACAATGACGCATTAGTTTTTCTGTATCTTCATATAGGCCTATTTATTACCTAATTATTACCTAAATAGCAATGCCTTATTTCCACTAAATGCACCATGATATAATGACTACCTAATGCAAATTGAATGTAATTAACTCATTTCTTTTGTTTCTTTTTGAACAACTGAAACGACTAACCCTGGATGTGTTTTGGTAGGTCCAAGGCCTAAGGATCTACATTTCCCATGAAAAACTATATTATGAGCCTGACTGGCACATACATGTACACCTATAGGACTATATAGGCTAATTCATGATTAATTAATAAAGATAGGCTTATGATAGGCAGATAGGTAGATATTTTATTGTTATAAATGTATGCATACAGATGTGATGTCGAATGAATCAATCAATAAATTGAATTGAATTGAGGCCACTGACGGCATGATAAACTAGTGTGCAAATTAAGTGACTGGGTACTTCTTGTTATCACAAATTGCATTGAGTAACAACAATAATCCTAATGCAGGTAAAATGATTATTGTACCAATTGATGTAAATTTATGCATGTATATATACATGTACCTTTTTGAGAACTGACGTGAAAAGATAATATTAATAATCCCACTTTCGGAATATAATAGCTCCCGTAGACTATCATGCTAATAAATTCGGAATTTAGACGTCTATCCCTTAAAATTGGGAATAGGCCTATAACCCACAAAAAAACATAAATTCGTAATAGCCCTTTATATTCGGAATATAGGCTATAGCCCTTCCCAAAACATCGGAATATAGCCTTTCGGAATATGGCCCTTCGGGAAATAGAGACAGTGTTATCACAGAGCTCTTCATAGATGTAATTTTTCTAGCATCCTCAGTAGGGCCCCAGGTAATGACGTCATTGCATTGTTAAAAAAGCAATAATAGCATGACGTCACAATTAACACAATGGTGGCGCTACGAATTGTGACATCATTAATAATTAAATCAATCACATGTGACTCATTTGTTTGGTGAAGGATGCTTTTATGAACACGCGAGTGAAACTAATGAACAGTTGGCGGAACATCTGCGAAGTTCTGAGCATGCCTGTGTATTAGACACAGCTCACCTGAAATCCTCCACAATATTGACCATAGATTTGAGGAAAAAGTCAACAACAAACAATGATTGGGATAGTTTATTTGACAGTCTTGACGCTTTGTTTACATTCATTCAACGTCAATGGCGCCAGTAATGAAGGTGAGAAGTGAATTTATGTAACTACATATATATTATTGTCTGATTTTGTCTCCCTGACTTATTAATTCGCCGAATTATTATTATGGACTTGGACACCCAGGAACTGAGAAGTTCATAGTAACGGTTATATATCACTCTAATGAGTTCTCTCAAATTAATGCCTATTATTAGTATTAAACTATTTCCAATTTTGATAAATTTTTGATTTATTGTAGGCCTGCTTGTATTTTAGACCAATCAGTGCACATCGTTTCAGTATTGTTTAGTAAATAATCAATAAATCAATCATTCTGTAAATTGCTTTGTTCACTCCTC
Source organism: Alitta virens (assembly GCA_932294295.1). Taxonomy (NCBI): domain Eukaryota; kingdom Metazoa; phylum Annelida; class Polychaeta; order Phyllodocida; family Nereididae; genus Alitta; species Alitta virens. The sequence continues at coordinate 10,671,055 of OW028575.1, read as the reverse complement.
AATCAATCAATCAATCAATCAATCAATCAATCTGTACTACAATGTTTTGTCTTGTAGGAGCATGCCCTGCAGGCTACTGGGGTCTTTACTGCGCCAGGGAGTGTCACTGCACTGAGGGCATCTGTGACCAAGACACAGGGGTGTGTGCAAATGCCCAGTGTTCTACAGGGTGGGCCCAGCCACCGTCTTGTCAAATCCGTAAGTGCCAAATTAACCTCTGTTCAAGAACCTGAACTGACTTTAAAACCCTATCCCATATATATATATACGAATTTAAAAAAAATAGAATTATCAATCATGTCAAGGAATAAATAAAGGAAAAAATAAACTTAGCCAGCTGCTATGGTGTCATAGGTTTGATTCCTTAGGCATGGCCTGTGAGCTCACTAGAGCTGGAAGTCGTTAGAATAAGACTTGTTGACAGTACCTTGTATTAACCTCCACTGGATTAAATGATGCAGCACATCAAGAGTTATTTTTATTCCAATGTGTTATTTTTATCGATTACTATTTATATTCACAGCTTGTACATCGGGGACCTTCGGCCTGAGGTGTTCACTCGTCTGCCATTGTGCAGAGGGAGACACCTGCAACCACGTGAATGGCATGTGTTCATCTGGCACCTGTCGTTATGGCTGGGATGGAGCCGGATGCCAAACTAGTGAGTTCATCAATTATTCAAAACACTGAACACGTAGCATAAAATCCTAAAAAATGCAACACAGATGGCCTGTAGATACATTGAAAACTGAGAGTTGAAATACTATTAATATCAGTATAAGATTCAGATTCAGATTCTTTTTATTTTGCCAAACAAAAAAATATTTACAATTTATTTTCATTTATAAAAATTTGTTTCGCAAGGAGACCTCACAAAGATAAATATATTTTATCGCTAGCGTGAGGCCACCTGGAGAGATCTATTAATAATACATAGTGAACATTAAATCAAACACAATATGGAAATTACTCTCATCAGTAGTAGTCTCATCTACGTTACTCATCACAAGTTAAAGAATATATTGTTGAAAAGTATTATGCAGAAGCAGTAGGATGAACATTTATACATATATAGCAATTTTCAATACTGCAGTCTGCGGAATAAGATGCTACAGTGCTATTTTTCACATATTTCTTAAATCCATCTAAACTATGTGTTTCAGTTTTTCTCTGTAAGTTATGGACATATTATTAAGGGTTTTGATAAATCTATACTTAATACTCTGTTTTGCAAATTCATGTTTAATTAAGGGAAGTCGTAGTTGACCAGCTATTTGAGTTTCATAGTAATGAGGATCATCTCTAAATAGCAGTAGTAAATCAAGAAAAGACTGTGGCAAGGCATTGTTGAATCATTTATGGCAGAATTTCAGGTCACACAGTGCACAGATATCATGGAATTTTAAAAGATTAGTTTTTTAAATAAACCACTAGTATGACAATTATATTTACTGTTAGTAGGAGCTCTAACAGCTTTTTTTTGTAAAATGAATATATTTTGACATTGCCAACCCCAAAGAAGAGCTCCATAGTTTAAGTATGATAACACAAGGGAATTGTATATATGTAACAAGGCACAGAGAGGCAACATATTTTTTAATCTGTGCATAATGCCTACTGTCTTTGACAATTTCTTTGTAATCATATCACGGTGAGCTTTCCAATTTAGATGTCTATCTAACATTATGCCAAGGAAGTTAAATTCATTGACAAATTCGATAACAGAGTCTTCTATTTTAATAGTAGGAATTTGAACTCTTCTTTGGGGTGCATGGAAAATCATGGCTTTCGTTTTGCTTTTGTTAATAGATAGCTTATTTGCCTTCCTCCAATTGCTCACGCTGACCAACTCATCATTTAGATTTCTTTCACCCTGAAAAGTATTCAGGGAAGTAACAAGAGTTGTATCATCAGCATAAACAATAGGATGAAAGAAAGAAGTAGCGTTGACAAGATCATTGACATAAATGATAAATAAAAGAGGACCAAGAATGGATCCTTGTGGAACACCAAGCTGTAGTGGAACCTGTTTAGACTTGATATTGTCTACAACAACATATTGCACTCTGTTAGTTAAATAGCTACGAAGTAATTTCACTGAAAGAACTTTCACACTATAGTGTTTTAATTTAAACAGAAGTATTTCATGGTCCAGTGTATCATAGGCCTTTGATAAATCAAGATAAATATTAATGGGTACTTTTTTACGTCCATTTCAGTGATGATTAATTCTACCAATTCTAACGCGGCCAATTCTGTCGAGTGAGAATGTCTAAAATCCATATTGACTTTTGTAAAATAATTTCAGAGAACTAAAGTACTCATTAAGTTGATCATGAATAATGCACTCAAAGACCTTTGATACACTGGGAAGCAGAGACACAGGTTTATAGTTTTCGATTTTATTCTTTTAATTTTTTTGTACAATGGAACAACCTTGGCAATTTTCAAAATACCTGCAACAAAAGACTGATTTATCATGACCATAATTATGTCACAAACTTCAATTTTCACGTTTTGAAGTAACTTGGTTGACATCATGTCAAACCCACAACTGTTTTTAATTTTTAGAGACTCTATTACTTTTATTACAGTATTTCTATTTGTAGTATGAAACTCAAAATCTGGGCAACTGGAAGATTCATATAGTTTTGGAAATTTATTCCATCCGGGGTTCTAATTGTCTGTGCTAATTTAGTTCCTGCTTCAGCATAATATTCATTAAATGAATAAAATAAGCAGTTTCATTGCAATTTTTTTAACATAGCAGTATAGCATTATGTGACAATTTTATTATTTTTTTTTACAGAGCTTCCAGTCTTTAAATCAGCTCCAAATGTCACAGTAAATACTGACGGTCCATCTGTTAACGTCACTTGGAGAGCCTGGTCACCCATTCTGGACACTGGAGATCCGCCTGTGGCTCAGTATACTCTCGAATACAGGTTGGACGATAATGACTACTGGCAAGCAGCAGCAAATGTAAATTCTACGATTGAACAAAAGCTTTACTACCATGTGATGAGTGTCACCAAGTTTGATGAGTACAGCTTTCGGCTGTTGGTGTCACGGTTTGATAATGACAAGCTGAGGCCATCCATCCCGGGACCAGCCAGTGTACCCGTGGTGGTCTGCCAAAGTGAGTATCTTATGAAAGGTATAAGAAATAAGGAATATTCATATAGTTATGCACTATCTTTTAAATATGTGATCATTCTTTGTGATTATTACAGAACCCACGAATGCACCACTATTGCTGCAAGTTTCCCCAGTTGCAAAGTCGGAAGATTCTGGTTTGCTCCGAGTATCCTGGCAGGTATGTTATTGCAAATTCCACCGCTTTACCCAAATTGCTCTCGATGCTCGTTGATACTCCAAGTCCAACATGATTTGTACACTTCAGGCACCACCAGATGGGAGTCACAACTGCCATGCTTTTATGCATTACATCGTGAAAACATGGTGCGATGTTCCACAAAAATGTGGTACTCGCGAGTCAACAGTTTCTTCATTTGCAAGGACATCAACTGAGGCAGACCTTCCACTGGAAGCCAAAATATTTGTTCAAGTCATAGCAGTAAATGATGCTGGTCTGCGAAGCTATCCCTCAAATAACATTGTTGTTGTCATCAAGGTAACTATTGATATTTACAAGATTTGGCAACATTTTCCGTCTATGCATACACATACCTGTGTAATTTTACACGTTTTTTGCTACTAAGAATGCAGATTAGAGCTCAGATTCTATGCTGTTTTGTTTCAGTCCAATGAAGAGACATCTGTACGAACAAGTGCAGCCCTGACAAATGCCCACATAACAATGCTGACCGACAAGTCAGGTCTGCTTACTTTTTATGACAGCCAATACAAAGTGGGAGACGAAATTCAGTACAAGGTGAGCATTCAGTAGTTATTTGATATAATTATTGTCTTGCTCGTTATATTAATATTGTAAATGATATTTCACAGATTTCTCGAAAATGTTTGCAGGTGACCTTAACCGCCCTTGAGACTCACCTGATTGGTAGGAGTCCGGCATCAGAGACTATCTTCTCTCAGTTACAGCGCATACCTCTGGAAGGGTTTTCCCTGTCAACTAAGTACGGGGTCATTGTAGAAAAGATGGCAGAAACTGAGCGAGTCATTGCAAATTGTTCAACAGTCTTTTGGACTGCACCTGTCACCCCAGAAATCAAAGATGAATTTGTAGTGGAGAAAATCAACAATAAAGCCATGACACTCAGGATTCCCAAAGTGGATACAAAAGCCAGTAGTTCACTGAGAGGATTAGTTTTGATCCTGGAGGTACGAGATGGACAGATTTGGCATCCAGCTGAGGTTGAGGATTTCATTGCTACCACCAACAGCCAAGCTGTGAGTCATCACAGAATAGTAATCATAGCAAAAGTGATACCACTTCAAGAACTCTCTTATGGCCAAACAATGACTATCAATGGAAACATTGACTCCAGATTAAGAAAAGGGAAACTTTATGACCTTTGGTACTGCATCGAGAGCAGTGCAGGAGATCAATCAAAGTCTGCCTGCAAGTCTGTCCAAAATGCTTCCGCAGTAAAATCATGTGACTCAGTTTTCATATTCAGCAAGAAAGCAGCGGCGGAATGTTCGAATTCAAGATCGAAAGTAGGTCTAGCATTTTTAGGGTTATTTATCATTGCCGCTTTGGTCATCTTAATCCTCCTGTTTGTCTATTGGAAGAGAAGTGAACTACAGAAATTCCGAGACATAATTCGCAAACGTCCACTAAGATTGCCCAATTTTGGTAGTGCATCACATCTTGTATCAGATGAAAGATTGAACACCTCCATTGTTAGCAACGGGAATCCATATCAATACAGTTCATGCATGGGGGTAACCAATGTTGCAGACATTGAGATTTTTCTGAAGCAAAAGCAAATATCTAACATTCTCCTGAAAGATAACTTTAGCCAGCTACCAAAAAACAAATTGTACAGAGCAGAAGAGGGACAGAAGATTGAAAATGCTCACCTAAACAGATCATCTCAGTTTTTGCCATATGACAGGAATAGAGTTCAGCTCCCAGTATCGGACAATTCAGCTACAGATTATGTTAATGCGAGTGTGGTAAAAGTTGTACAAGGAAGGAGTTATATTGTAACAGAGGCCCCAACAACGGTTACTGCTCAGCGTTTCTGGCTAATGATCTGGCACTGCAATGTTGAGAGGATAGTTATGTTAGTCGATGTTAGTGAGAGGATTGAGCCGCCTTGTGAAGTGTATTGGAATGATGAAAAAGGTCATAAATATGGTGGTATTATAGTGTCTGTGCTCAGCTTAAAAAGGTATGCCAATTACACTGTGCGAGTGATGGAACTGACTCAGACTAAGCAGATGGAAGAATCAGTCAGACTGGTCTATCACTACCAATACAAGAACTGGAATAGTGCAGACAACATACCAGCGTCCATCACTACATTCGTGGAGTTTGTCGATGTCTCACGAGCTGACTGCAATCCTGGTGCATTTTGTGCTGTGCATTGTGAGTATGGCACAGGACGCTGTGGGTTATACATGCTGTCTGAGGTCCTGAAGCATGAAGCAATCAATAAGGGTAGCATCAACCTTTTTGCTACCACATCCAAGGTCTGTGCGCAAAGAGGCTCACTCATTGCTAATGTCCATCAGTTCAAATTTATCCACTCATTCCTGGTTGAAAGTGTCTTGCACCACAAAGAAAGCCTATCAGAAAATGCATTCATGAATCACTACAAACATATCATCATCAATGGGGAGAATTCAAAGCTGATGACAGAATTCAATGATTTGGATGTTGTTGATGAAAGATTGGACACTGGTGATGCCAGTTTTATTTCAAACCGATTCATCAGCCCTTATGCTTCACCAAAAGTCAGTCATCCTACACACATGGCTTCTTGGAGAAAGAGGAACTTGGAATTTACTGAGTTGGACAGTTATCTAACTCCTAAGAGCTTGCTTGTAAGCGTTTCCCTGTTTGACAACCATCAGATTCCTAGATTGCTAGAACGCCTTTGGGAATCAGAAACCACGACCGTGGTTACTTTTGGACACAACGATGAATCTACCAAGTTTTGGCCTGGGAATGAATTGGAAAAAACTTATGACAGTGTAAAAATCTCAGTAGCAACCACTCAACTGATGAGACAGAAGGACTTCATGGTCCGCCAACTGGCACTTACAAAGATACAAGGCCACTTGCGACCACAGCGGTTGATCAGACAATTCCACTACACTCCATGGCCATGGGAGAAACCACTGCCAGAACCTCGCAGTTTTGCAAGACTGATAATGGAAGTGGCTGATTGGAGATCTGAGTCGAGTCCCTCCTATGCTCCAGTGTATGTCCAGTGCTCAAATGGATATTCAAGGTAAACTCTTTTTATTGTTGTTATTCCAGTCATCACTGTTTGATTCTTTGTATTGGCTCTTAGTGACTTTGAGTTTACCTCATGTTGCCAGTGGTTGTACTGTCTTGCTAGTATGAGAAGATTTTGGGATAAATCTAACTGAAAATTATCATTGACAATCTCTACCTTCTCAGGTCATAACAAAATCCTCATTCATCTGGATTGTGTAAATTACCTTTGTAGGAGTGGGATGTTCTGTATCCTGTGGTCAGTTTGGGAACGACTCATGACCGAAGGGAGCATCAACATTTATCATGCAGTCAAAGCGGCCCAGGAAGTGAACCCCGAGTTTGTCACAACTATTGTAAGCAATGGAACATTGTCTAATAGTATTTACTTATCCATAAACTGTGATATTGGGCAAGAATAAGACTTTCATCCAATTATTTTCAGGAACAGTACAAAATGTGCTACCGAGTTGCGAAGATGATGATCGAACTTAAAGCAACAGAGGAACAGGAAGTATGAAAACTAGTTCTCTGGAAATTATAACATCGTTTCAGCCATGGTCACAAGATAACTGCTGACCTTACATAACCAACAATTTGGGACATTTTAGATTTGATGAAATTAATTGCATGACAACTCTGTTTTTGGTAGTCTTTATTCTTGTACACATATTACTTACAGGTATTTATTAAAAGTCAGCAGTGTACTTTGTGTTTGGCTGTAAATTCTCAACCACTGGTAAAAGAAACAGATTTAGGGTGAAATTGACAAAATAATGTGAAAAAGGTCTTCTTTGTCAAATTCAGTCAGTACATCAGACTCAGACAAGTTTATTTCCTGTATACAGATCTATATATATATATTATAGACAGGTGGAGACACCACTTAGATAGTTCGCAATTGCTACTGGGGTGCCACCATAATATTTTTCATCCAGATCCCTGCAGACCCTTCCAGACAAATTTCAGCATTTTAGATTGTTTTTGTAAATTGAAATGAAGAATTTGAGTTTTTTTTAGTTTGGAGACCGTAATGAAAGATATATGCACATGCTAAGCAACAGTTAAGGAAGTAACTTTATTTTTAGAAATCCTTTCTTTGAAAGAAGTAGTAGTGACCTTTTTCTTTGTCACATTGTGTTTTAATTTTCTAAATAAGCAGGGAGTATTTTCTTTCTCCTTTGTTAACTGATGCCGCTGAGAGAGTTGGTTTAGAAATGTGGCATACTGGTGGTAATAGTTGAAGTTACTTGCTATTATGGGAATTGGTAAACCGGTGGCAAGCATACCACTAATCGCACATAGGGAACCAACCAAGTAGCCCCAGCCAGTCTTAGGAGTCAGGTCACCATAACCCACTGTTGTCATGGTAACGATTGACCACCAGAATCCGATCGGAATGTTTGGAAATGCTCCCTCTCGTTCAAACTCTGCAAAATATATGAGGGTGGCAAAAACCAGCATGCCCATGATGATGAGAATACATAACAGTATCATCTCCTTGATGCTGGATGTTATTGCCAGTTTCAGCAGCTTTAGGTTCTTGTAATGTCTGGCAAGTTTGAAGAGTCTGAACACCCTCACGACACTCGTCAATGACAAATAGATAATGATCAAGAAAGTGTCGCTGTTGTCCCAAAACCTGGGGTTAAGTTGCTCCAAACAGAAAAAAATCGACCTGGGTAGAACACAAAATAAGTCGATAATGTTAAACACTGACAGGAAAAATCTAACACGAGATGGGCAGGACATAAATCGCAACAATAAATCAACTGTAAAAACCGACACACATATGTAATCCAGATATTCAATTGCAGGGTGAGGTTTGGTCTTCTTGAAGATAAGCTCTTTTGAATTTGTTATGTTTTCCTGATAAGTGTAATTTTGGTGGTTTTCCATTAAGTCCGTGCGAGAAACTCGGAAGTCTGGATGGGTCTGAAGACATACCGCTGCAATGCTGACGACAATCAGGAAAAACATGATTGAAGACCATGTCTGAAAATAGAAAAATTACAATATTTGAGTCTTGCAAAATGTTCCTATGATTATGTGGCTAGATGCTGCATCTATGCCCTTGTGCAAACGATTTTTCCAATTTTGGAAACAAAAGTATCTAGTGGCAAGTCTTCATATTGTGTGCATCTTGTATACTTCACAATTGCTACCAACGGAATGCATCTTATGCCTGTTTTTTTGCGAAATGAATTCTTTTTATCACAATTTAAGTAAGCTCAATAGGTTCTCCTATAACCAGAATTCATGTGACTCAGAACATAAATTGTAAAAGGGGTAAAGAATCACATGTAAATCCAAGTCTATAATCTATTAATAGGCCTATGATTCCATATTTAGTTCATGTAATTAATTTGGCCTATAAATAGCCATGGCTGCTAAATGTGGACATACATTATGTAAGTAGTTTTGTGTTTCTCTTTGTCAGTGGCGTTATGCCCGCGAAGTTTATATATATAACTGGCTTAATTCCCGAGACACGTAATGATGAATTGATGTGAATATGTTAATGCCCTGTTACATGCATGTAGCTCATCCAATATCTATAGAACTAAAGTAGGATCCATATCAAATGTAAACAAAGTAGACAGAAATGTTACTAATAAGTCAAACCCCCACTTTCTAACATAAAAAACCCCTCTCTGGTTAACATCAAGTTTGCTATATTTCCAGTGCCTTCCTCTCCGTTTGGTTTTACAGGAGAGTTTTTATCACCTAAAAAAGTTGGTATTTGACTTTCTGTTAACATGTCTGTGCTGCTCCTAGCCCAGGTGAACATTTATTTTGAATCTTACTATATACTGGTCAAGCTATGACCATATGGTTGCTACTCGTGTGTTGTTTTAAACAAATCTTGACAAATAATTTGGTTCCTAAGTTGACTGATCGAACAGCTACATGTATATATGCATTTTGATAATCAAATTGCATCAGTTTAGAAAATTTATTGGAGCAATTAACTTCTGATTATTGTTTTTGTTTCACCAAGCTAAAGCAAGATTGTATACATGTATGTAACCACAGGCGTTTGCCAACATATATGACAGTGCTCAGTGATGACAGCACTTGTACTTAACTAATACAAAGGCTGATGACTGCCTTAATTGGCTTCTCAGCTCAAGAGGCAGCTATGTCATTTGCAAAGCCAATCAGAATGGGTTTTAGCTGAATACATTAGGAAATGCCCTAAGCAGCTGCAGAATTTAAGGCCGTTTTACCCAACAGTTAGATCACAACTACCTGGATTTGCAGCTCATGATTCTCCAAAACAATAGCAACATCTGTAGTTTGTGAAAGTTAGAAATTTGATGGCAATTCTTTGGCTAGTTTACCAGTTAGTCCTAAATACAAACAAATTTTCCTAATAGCCTATAGGCTGGCTTATTGAATGTCCAACAGTGAAATTGCGTATCAATTAGTTGTTTTTGTATTGAGTACACTCAATTCTTAAACAAAGATCGCTCAGTTAGGTCACATAACTGGCTTGAAGCTGACAGCACACAGTGGTTGGGAGATATTGGCCAATCAGTGTGTAGATGGTGAAATATGCACATTAGCTGCCACTAGAGATGAGAATTGAACATCCCAGGAACAGGCAGTTGTGTCTATTGTATGCTAACTTGCTAAGTGCTGTCAGGATGGCAAACGTCTGTGATATAATATACAAAGATATATGCAAACAGCATCACAGGAATTCCACTGATGATTTCCTGTACTATGTATTATTTGTCAGTGGCTTGACAGATTTACCTGAGCTGCTTTCGATGATTGTGGTTTATCGAGGAACTTCCACAGTTTCTTTATCCACGTTGGCCTTTTACAAACTTGCGATGATCTTGATGATGGTATACCTGGTTCTTCCTTCTCATCATCCGTCACTCCATCGTCCAGGACCGTTTCTAATATCTTCAAAGTCTGGTGTTCGTAATAGTGTCGTTTGTAAGCTCTCCAACAACAATTTGCGAAACTTGATTCCTCAATTCCCCAATACTCCAACTCCTTTTTGATGGTAGGACCGCAGATGCAGTGGGGCATGTGCAGTTCACCTGTCCTGTAAAGATCCATTATGGGTTCAAAGAGTCGAGGACTGCGATCGAAAAAGTACTCTCCCTCGCTAGAATCATAGTGGGGGTCAGTAGTGTCCAAATTGGCAAGACGCGAGTTCGGTACTCTTTTCAGGGTAAACTTGAAGGTTGTGAACTTCTGTCCCCCGACATTAATGACAACTTGTTGGCCAACCTGGTCTTGAGGAAGGCGATCCCCAGATCCTTCTCCTACTGGAGTGTCGATTTTTCCCATCTGTATATCCCGTACAGTTAATGGATCATCTCTCGGTATAAATCCTGGTAACCCAGCAGTTTTGATATCACTAGAATCCACAGATGATGAAGAAACGGTTAATCTTGATGTTGCAGAGGAGGAGCCAGATGATGTTGAGTCCAGATCCTCCAAACCACCATCACTGAACTTATTTAGATCCATGGTTGTCACCACAGGCTTATGTAGCCACCGACAGTTTTATGTTATATCAGTGTCTGTCTTGAATATTGTTGATTCAGTGTCCCAACCTTATTGAACTAAGTCTAAAATTAACTGAACAAAGCATTGCTTCCTGTAGATCTTCATACTCATACATATTCCTGTGGCATACTTCATACAGTGTCAAATCAATGAAGCATGTTATTAGAATTAAGAGATTAGTCTTGCATGACGTCAATAGCATTTTACATTTGGCATTTCATATATATTACTAATATGTAATTGATTTTAGTCTGCAGAGCCACAGATTTACAAATCCAACAAGCTTCCACGCACATATCCTGTGTTTAGGTCACCTAACCAGACAATAATTAACACATTTGTGATTTTTCTTTCCTCATATTTTTTTTTTTGTGGGGGGGGGGGGGGGAGAGATAAATGAAGATTACGAGGGCATCTACTTAGGCTTAGTGAACCCAGGTCCCAGATTCAGTAAGACCTATCATATATCCTGCTTTTGTTTCATTCATTCAGTAGTAAGTGCAATATGAAGACATATGCACGCCTATAACCTTTGTTTGCAACAACTCCAGTAGCAGTAATTGTGTTACCAAAATCCCCCAAATATACAAGTTGGCTTGTGATGTAATTACAGTCTCCACATTTTAGATGATAAAAGGTTTTGTCACCCTTCAGTCACATGATAGTCCTGCTCCAGTCTCAACCAGTGCCACTTGAGTTTTGATAGGTTGGCAGTGCCTTCTAGTGATGTAAGCCACACAACTATTCTTGTACACATATCTACTTCTGTGGTCTAGTGGTAGTGTGCTCAGCTTCAGATCAAGACTTTCCTACTTGAAGTCCCACCAGAGAACATTATATTAATTTTAATGCTGGATTATTCCTGATTTGATAGCTCTGTAGTCCCAGTCTCGATTCAGTCACATAATCACATTATAGTCTCTTTGTCACCTTATAGTCTCCTGGGGGAAAAGCACTAGTTGAAGACCACCTGAAGACTACCTGAGTTCAAGAACCACCTCACCATTAGGTATAATCATGAATGGACCTCCTCATAACCAGACTTTCATTGTATATGTTCTTGTTATAAACTGATTCAATTCATCTTACAGTACTAAAATTTACCTTGCAGCCCACATCCCGCTTCAATTGGGTTCATGCAGTCATATTTTTAACCCTCAGCGAACAAAGTTCGAAAAAGGTTTTTGTTATCATCAATGTCCGTCCGATAGATGGGCGGGCGGGTGAAGGCGGGCGTAACAATTTAGTTTTCGGAGCAACTAATGCACTTACCCAAATGAAATTATGTACAGTAATACTCTATATGTCCTAGTGGTGCCTTTTGATAGTCACACTGACATATGTTAGCTAAGTTTTACAAAGTTTGAAGAAAAAAAAAGTTTTCCGGAGAAGAACTCTGACACTACCTCACCTACATGCTTAAAACTTTGTCATGATATGTCTTAAATAGTGTAGTGGTGCCTTTTGGGGGTCTCATGGCCGTAAAGACTATAGAATTATCAAAATTAGGACAAAATAGGGAAAATTCATACTTTTTTCAGATCTCCATACAAAAGACACTATTTATACCTTACATGAATGAAATTGTAAGAATAACATATCTAAATTATATTATTTTCACTTTTTGAACGAACTTCATTTTGATATCAATTTCATACTGATTACATAATAATGAAAAATCAGAAAGAAATGCTAAAAATTGTGTTAAATTGTGTTTCCAGAGCAGAACTCTAGCATTGATGCACTTACCACAACAAAATTATATATGCTATTACTCTATATAGCTTATTTGTGCATTTTGATAGTCACATTGACATATCTCAGCTGTGTTCTAAAAAATTTCGAGAAAAATTTCCAGAGCAGGCAAACCTTCATATCTATGATCCTTACATCAGCAACATTTTGCCAGTGATGTATCTAGATTAAAGTACTTTAACTTTCAAGCTTCATTTTGACATTTATTTCATCCTTCTTTTTTTTTTTCATAATCATGGAAAATCTGGAAGAAATGATAAAAATTGTGTTGCTTCCTCCATATTCCTTAGTAGCCAGAACCGACCTACATTGCATTAGATGCGATGTAGGGTCGGAATGACTTGTATGAATTCTTGGAATTTGACATTTTTGACATAGTTTTTCAACAAACACATTAGCATACCTTATTTTGTCGTTATGTACAGGAGGACTGCTCTGTTTACTATAGCATCACACTCACATTTTCATGAAAAAGTCATTAGAAACGTCGTTTTAAGAAGCATTTTCATAAATTTACGTTCGCTAGTTCATGCTTTTGCCGTTGCAACGCCCCCCAGCAGTCACATGACGGTGGCGCCACTGTGCCTGTTCAGATTTTGTTGATGTTAAAAATCTGTGAATAATTTGCTCCATTTGCTTGTTATTGAATTGAAATCATGTGGATATAATTATAATGTATTATGAATGCCAAATTGACGGAACTAAGGACTTGGCAGCACTATTCCATGTGAATCTTATTATCCAAATTTTGTAAAACATAGCCGATGTATATGTCAGTGTGGCTATCAGAAGGCACCACTAGGCCATTTAGAGTGTTACTGTTTGAAATTTCATTGGGGTAAGTGCATTAGTGTTAGAGTTCAGCTCTAGAAACGAAAGTGGGTGTTAGAGTTCTGCTCTGGAAATAAAAGTGTAACGCGTCCGACAGGCCTGTGTGCTATGTGGGATTTGCTGAGGGTTTAGCTGCAGCGGAGTCTATGTTTTGTATACAGGAAACCTCAAGTGCATTATCACGACGAAAATCACAAAATTGCAACGTACAGTAATTTGGAAACAGACAACAAGCAGATTAATAGGTCTCTAAAGGTTATCTGACATCAATAACCACTGAAAATCAAAATAAGCTCCCAGAAGGAGATCAAAATTTATCAGTTGACCAGTATCTTGATAACTGGAGGCTTTTGTCAACAATATTATCATCAAACTTTTTGAATACAGTTAATCTATATGAAATATTATGCAAGTTAATCTTTAAATACAAACAAATTTACCTAATACCCTATCAGCTGGCTTATTGAATATCAAAGTTATATTTGCATAGGTCATTTATTAACATTGTGATAATTATGTAGAATAGAACTGATTGGTCAATACTGTAAACTGTGATTCTCAGCAGAAAGTGTGACATCATATGTCCACACCAAGCAAAGCCAGTAGAACTGGGGTGTGATATCACCATGTATTCAACACACTAAGATCCCAAAGATTATTCCTTGTGCACTTGTTTGGGCCACCTGAAGCACTGTTGCTGATCAAAAACTGTAAACATTAATTGATTTTGTCAAACAAACTTAACTGCTAAACTGTTTTGATTAAGTCCTAATTATGTCTTAATGCTCTTACAATGTTCTCTTGTTTGATTCGAGTATTGATTTGTTTCATTAGGAAATGAAGCATGAAATTCAAACACAGGAGAAAACGGTGACATCATGCTCTTAGAATCAAGAGAAAATTTAGGAGTCATTATATGTAGTTATTACAACGACAATAATTGGCTTAAAGCTTACAGCACACAGTGATTGAGTGATAATAGTGAAATGTGCACAGGTAAGTAATTCCCTGAAAATAAGTGGTAATTATCCATAAATAATGGATGTCATCACTTAACATAACAAGGAAAATATTTTTTGTGTATAATATTGCCATTTTTGATGTGTTACATAAGTAAAAGCTGCTCTTGACAAAGTCAGTAGCCTTGATCTCATTGTATGCTCACTTGCTAAGTGCTGTCATGATGGCAAAACATTATCTTTCGAAAAAAGCTACACTATACCTGCTCATTGTCTTCTGAACTACCCAATTACACCACCTACAGTGTAATAATGTCATCTTAATACATGTGAGTGTTTTTTTTTTTGGGGGGGGGGGGGGGGGGCTTGTATCATGTTTTTATTGTTCTTTGCTCCTATATTTCCTCCTTGGGGTCTACATAGTTATCTAATTCACCTTAACTTTTTCTTTTCTTTTTAATCGAATACGCTGTTGTTTTGGAAAGGTTTTTGTTGGAGTCTCTCTGAAGTCCGGGATCACCTCAGCAGCGACACACCGTGTCTTGGAGGTGTGCCCTCATGTTACATATACAATGAATATAATTATTTCTTGCATATATGTTATAATAAAAAGTAGTTGATATATGTAATATGAAATAAATTATTCTGAGTTCTGAATTCTGAAAGATAGTAGTTAAGTGATCCAAGCAGAGATGGGTTTTTTTGTGAGTTAGAAAGTTAGGATTTGATTTCATTGGTAACATTTTGGTTCATTTGGTGCTGCTGGGCATCCAAGGCTTTTACTGATAATATGACTAAAAAAACAAGTGGCAATTTATTATGGATCCTACTATAAGACCATTACATTATTCCCAAGGATGGTCTTAATTGTGCGGTCACGCTGTATGCGTCATGAATAGACTCTGTATGTCCAGGCAATCATTTCCAAATCACACATGTTCCTTGATTTGATCTTCGAAGCATCCATGATCATGATGATAAGGACTGGATTGTAAACATAAAATTGTTTAAAAAAAAAGTTTTCTTAACAACAGCTATGGTAATAGTCGTTAAAATGAAAGCGTCCATAAATTACCTTCTTTATAGTCTATCTGTCGTTGCAGGTGGACATTTTAATTTTTTTTTTAAGGAAAAGAAAAATAAAAGTGTTTAAAATCAGTACAACCAATTGTTTTATATATTTTACACTGCGTTAGTAGTGCTATGTTGAGATGGGCAATCTGATCTTTGCCATTTTCTTCTCAGAACTGGCTTTTATTGATAACTCCATCACGTAATTTTCAGGTGCAAGCTTCTTCGATTAACGTGTCATATTAAGATTACAAAGGACACAATTACAGCCAATGTAATTTGGACCTATGATCTTAGTTGGCCTATGTATGTGCATTGCCTGAAAAGCTATCTATCTATCTATCTATCTATCTATCTATCTGTCTATCTGTCTATCTATCTATCTATCTGTCTATCTATCCATCCATCTATCTATCTATTTGGAATAGACTTATTGATATGGATGCTGACGGATTGACCAAAAGGATATTTTTATGGTAATTGGAACATTGATATTGATAAGTTATTGACCAAAATTGGGGGATTACAATCATCTGTAAATTTTGCTAAAGTTAATATTCATGCAGCTAAAGGCATTTTCATGGAAGAGGAATGTAATAATATACAATCAGTTTCAAAACTCAGAAATTATGAAATATTTAAGACTGAATATTCTCCAGAACCTTATACATTTAAGACAATCGTGCATTGTGGTATTTTACCACTGAAAATTGAATAGTCGTTTAATATACGTAAGTACCCCTACATTTGTAATGAAAAATCCATTGAAGATGAAATGCACTTTCTTTTCAATTGTCCATTCTAGGAAATAAGGTCAAATGTTTTGAGTAAATTTCCCTTTTTACAATGCAACAATAAAATGAAATTAACTTTGATCAAAGTTTGATGATGTCAGACAGTTCAGTTAAAGTAGCCAGTGAATATGATTATGAATGTTATAACAAGAGAAAGAACAACTCGTACAACAGTTGAAATATGGAAAATTTTAGTTTGCCGTTTGAAGTTTTCACGCATTTGATAAACTGTCGTCATTATGTAATTTAATCAGTATTGATCAACACTGTGACAAATAAATCTAGGGCCCTCATTCTGCGAATTCGGACGCAAATAAGGGCATTTTTGCTTGGCTAATATAGCGCTGGGTGCACTTGATTATCTGTCTATCTATCTGTCTATCTATCTATCTATTTATCTGTCTATCTATCTGTCTATATATATCTGTCTATCTATCTATGTTTGTCCTGTGTTCTACGACCTAGCAGAATACAGGTAAATACCAAGTTTACTATCTAACTATGTCACTTCTCGGTTGGTTGCACAAACCACAACCCCTGTGCCGGAAATATTTTAAGGGCTACTCGATCCCCGCTGATAGTCAGATCTGTGGAACCTGCACTCATTGATAACACAGTCTAGTTGTGGCACAGTCACTAGATGTGACCACTAGACTGCTAGATGAGATCAGATCACATGTTTTCATCGACTAAAGAATTAGTGCCGGCGTACGGATTTTATCCAGCAAGGACACCCATTTGGATTAGCTCATAACATCATGCTGCATGCAGTCTGCATGACGCACACATACAGGCTTTATCGTTGTTTATAGGGACTGGTCATTTGTTACATAACATTGGCCAGCATGGCTTCCGATCCAGTCTGGTGGACTCCTGTAGGGCTGTGTGGCAACAGAAGTTTGCAAGATGCTTTTTGGGTAGGGTTTTTTCTTTCTTTTTTAACATACAATATTTGTATTAATATAGTTTTACGGTGATGTTTTTTCTATTTGTATTGATGGACATGCTATGAACCTATGGGTGTACATTAGCCTGTAGATCCCGAACAATAGGCCTAGTTATGATTTTTTTAAGGTCATTTATTACCAACCAGCAATCAACATGTGCAATTAACGCATGGTTGATTTTGATTCACATTTTCAAGTCACGAGCAGCTACGAGCGCTTGAATTTACGTTGTTATATTGCAAATTATGATAAATGGCACTGACAAATAAATTCAAGCGCTCGTGTTTTGTACAGTACATGTAAACAAATGTAAACAACACATTTTGCACTGTACACACATGCACCTTTTGTAGCATTTTTAACCATTTTTAATCAAATTCTATGAAATATCAGTGAACCGTGAAACATTGCACGCAACAATTTTTATTCAACAAAATATTCATGACGGCCAATAAACTAGAATTCAATGTTCTTTTCGCTGCAAGCAATTTATATAGGCCAATAATAATAAAAAAAATATTAAGTTACTGACATAATAATATAAATAAATGTGCACTAACGCGATTTCTGGCAGCATAGAAACAGTAATAGCTACAAATTATTGTTGCAATCAGACATGACATAAATCACATGTTTGCACTTGACTTGACTGAGTCGTAGTAGTTTATTTTCCCTCATCAATACAATCACTTACAAGAAGGATATAATTTTGAGACATATACATATTATAACATCATAATATCATAACAATGACCTTTAATTTAATATAAGGGGGGGGGGATGGATAGGTTGTAAGTTAAAAATTGAGAATCTAAAAAAACATATACACTGCCATAAATGTTTTTATAGTCATTTATACATTAACTATATCTGCCATGTGATAACAAAATTATGACATAACTGTCACACCAGCTAATCCTTAACTCATCAATCATATATGTAAATTAAGTATACATGTACATCTATATGTACATGAAATATATACATGAATATTTACATGGATTGCATGGGACGTGAATGCAATTGGCCTATCTCAATATCCTTTTTGAAACATATTTCCATAAAACTGATTTTGTCGTGTTTACATAATATAATGTTTTGAACTGTATTATATATATAAACTGTTCGATATATATTCATTATTCATTTATTTGACAACTTGATGTCATTCATGACATATGTCACGATTTAAAGTTTAAAAAATTAAAAAAAAATCAAATGAAAATATCAGCATGTAATTGTCCATATCTGGAAAGACTGGTATATGACCCAGTTTCATGTCTGTAGAGTTATCTGTCTACTAGCATTGCGCTGACCTAGTCATTGTCCAAGGACCTTCATCATATAATAGCAGCTTTTTTTAGTAATGTAGTTTTCATTGAAAAGTTTTACCTTGTTATCCGTTTATATCACAGCACTACCCATGACCATGATTTGATATAAGATCACAATATACAAATGCTATGCTTACGGCCCTCAGCCATAGCAACTCTGTGTTCACTCCTAACCTTCACTATGCTAGTAACTTACGTGGTCTCAACACTGCTAATCTGGTGAATTTGGATGTAGCGGAATTATCTCATATAGTGAACAGAGACTGTGAAGCCAATTGCTACACACAAGAAGATACTGTCACAGGAACAGCTATTAGAGACTTAGTTCTTGTCTCACAGGACAGTTGTTTTCAATTATGGACAGACAAGATGCTTCAACTTCTAAATTTTTTATGTACAACTCGATTTTTTTTTCTTTTGGTTGATTTTTCTTTATATTGATGCTTCCATAAACTGTTCGATTTAATTTTTCCATTTATGCTTGTGTAACAAGATATTTATATCCCATAAATAATGCATGACAATGTTTTTTTAACTTGTGTAGTTCAAGGATTTGACCAGAAATGTTACAGTTGTGTGTTACTACCATTACAATTCTACATGCTCATTTTATATAAGTACATTGTGAAATAGTGGGAATTGAAAAAAAAAACAAAAAAAAAAACAAAAAAAAAACACAACCTGTCACTCATATGAAGCTCAAACTGCAATGTAATCTCTGTAGCTATAGTTAAATGGCCATCTATACTATACACTTTATTTGAACAAATTTCTATGGCGTTTTAACAGGGGCGGATCCAGGAAATAATTTAGGTGGGATCCAAATTGAAATATGTATTGCACAAAAGGACCAGATAATATTTAATTAAAACATGCTTGGCCAAGGGGGTTTAAATCCCTCCCATTGGCATAAATCCGCTACTGGGTTTAGTATCATTACAGGAAATATATTATAGTTTGTAGTCCCTGGTCTCAGGCATTACTTTAGAATTTACACTTGGAGATCTGTAATATATTATATCTTAGTGAACCACTTCAAACGATGTTCCATTCATAGAAAACCATTTACTCGATATAAACAAGTGTAGTAAGTTTGTATACAATTATTGCACAGTGGCAATTGCAATATGTGTTTTTATGGAACCGATCGAGACAACTGATATTGCACGAGGCGAAGTCGATTGCAATATCCATATAAACACATATTGCATGAGACACTGTGCAGTATTTGTTATATTATATGGTCTTTCATATTACATAAGAAAATAGGGCTGGGTTTTAATTCAATGAATAGGCCTTTGCAGCCTTGATCTAGTGTGAACCTAAAGCAGTAATATTTCTTTTTCTTTTTTCATAAGTTTACAAAATACGTAAAGGCACATATTTCTTCTTTTTTTCTTTTTTAATTTGAAGAGTTATTGAAAAAATTACAACTGTGACATAGAGTATACACAGCAAACACAATAATCCATGATATTAGCTTGGCAGGGCCTATTTTATTCAATGATTTTATCCATGCATTATTTTCTTAATTTTAATCATTATTTTCACATTTAAATAGTTATAATGGCATTAAATTTTCTTTTGTTGTTTACCTATTTGACATGCAGTTGCCTGTTACGCAAAATGCAGTAAATCTTATTGTATGAGTGCAATTGTCCATATAGCCATGTATAATATTATTCCATTATGTATGCACATCTACTTTAAACTAGACGTGGAATAATGTAATTGAAGTATACATACATATATAACTATCTAGGGTAGTGCTAGTGTCATGTATTCATATTTAGAATTAAATATGTCATGTATTCATATTTATAAGTTAAATGAAACTACAGCTCTCTAAATATGTAAAGAAAGCTTAAAGACCAAGTTTACGGTTAAAGTAATTTAAGAGATGTATTGTTAACAGAAAAAGGGGCTGAACCAGAACACGGGGAAGCCAAGCATAAAGAAAGGGGCTGTGTCCATCTTAAGGGAACCAGCCAATCAGAATGAAGTAAATGACCATTGGTCAAGTTTTATTGTATAAACCAGGAAACAAGCCAGAAGCTGGCAGTTGTAGATGTGAATCTATTTTATATACATCACTTATATATGTACCTGACTACAGATATACTGGATTAAAAAGCCACACTCTCTCAGCAAAGCAAAACCTTGTGTTTGTAATTCTTACCATATCCCACACTAGTTTCTGATACATGACATTTGTCTTGCTTCAGTGATTCATTTTTTATTTATTAATTTTTTTGGATCATTGAATTTTATTGTTGTCTTTTCAGAGTAATGAAATAACAGTGAACACTTCAGAGCCAGACTTCACTCAATGTTTCCAAAAATCTATCCTGGTGTGGACTCCGTTCGTTTACCTTGTGGTGGCAGCATTGTACTACTTTCACTTGCTTAGAGCGCGCCCTGTCGTCAATCGACTGACAACTTTATCCTGCTTGGGGATATTTAAAACTGTGAGTTAAAAAAAAAGTTCTACACTTTTGTTTCAATATATCAATTTTCAAGATTTCATCAAGATTTAAAATATATATGTTATTTGTTTTTGTTTTTATGTCCTGTCTTTCCATTTAATTTGTTTCATTTATTTTCCAGCTGCTCAATGTTTGTTTGTTAATCACTGCCATTATAGTATTAGCCAAAAGATCTCTACAAAATCCTTCCTCGCGTCCTCCAGTAGAATTTATCGAAGCGAGTCTTGAAATAGTTGCGTATGTAAGTAAATAATTTCCGGATCCTCAGTGAGGATAGAAACTTCATTTTAACTAACATTTCCTTGTGTTTTTTCTTCATAGCATTTACTTCATTGCCATATTAATCAGAACAGAAACAAATATTTCTTTTGTTTTTGTTTAGCTCATAACTACAATCTTGGTTCTATATGACCACAAAAAAGGAGAGGTGACCGATTCAGTCTTAATTTTCTTCTGGCTTCAAGAAGTTTTCATCAAAGTTATCCCTTTCAGGACATTCGTCTTATTTTACAAAGGCTACACCCAGGTAAGGTGCACCTAAAATACTAAGAAAAACGTTGCAAATTTGCTTAAATCAATTAAGGTTCAAGGTTTTCACTCAGACTACTGCGGTATGGAGCGTAAATCAAACAGTTTCATGTAGGAAAAATAGAAAAATCTAAATGAAATGAATGAAGCAGCTTGCACTTAAAATTACAGGTTTGCTCAGCAGGTTCAGTTGCTGCCAATAGATGGCACTGTTCATGTCAATTTGCACCTGGTGCCACATGTCGTAATTAATAGTCTCAAGATGACATATATATATTATGATAATATGACAAAAATTCTAAGCTTGTCTCGAGGCCAGAACCAGCCTGTGTGGTTATTCATCTCCTTTGCAACAGAAACTTATTGCCCAATCAGAGAAGGCCTTAGAAAGCACTACCATATTTGGAATATGGTGTCATAGCGTCATAGTATAAGCTGGTGTCTGATTGGTCAATAAGTTTGTTTTTCCACCAGAGGACTGAACTGTTCAAAAAAGAATTCAAATTAGAAAAATACCTGGCAGAACAGATTAGTTATCATAATTTAGCAATAGAAACAGGCAGGTACACTCGACCAAAAACCCCAGTAAATGATTGAATCTGTACACTGCAATTATAATCAGGTTGAAAATGAAGAACATTTCCTGTTGAAATGCCCAAAATTTGTAAACGAGAGAGTAATAATGTATCAAAATATTTCCGAAGCCATACCAACATCATGAATTAGATATACCAAACCGATCCATAGCACTAATGACCAGCCAAAATTTTTTTTTTATTGCAATCCGACACAATTCCAGCCTCAGCAATGCTAAGGGGTTGACTTTGTGAAAATGGAAGGACCCTAGGTTTTTATTCTCTATTGTCCATACTTTGGATCCAAGAGATGCACTTAAAGACTGAAGGTCTTCTTGTGATGTGATTAGGCACTAGTATATACATTTGCCTTTTTTCACAAACTATTTACATTCTACCAGTTTGTGGTATTCGTGTATGGTGTCATCAGCAGGCATCGAGTATTGGCTCATTGGTTTGGATATGACTATAATTTCTGCTTGTAAGAAATTCCTCTATGTCATTAATGAACAGTTAGAAACGGAGGGGGAGAAAGATTTTCGCCTTGTCTGACCCCTCAAAGGGACGTTAAGTATTCAGACTTTTGACCGCTGAGGAGTACACATGATTTTATGTTGGTGTATAGGCTCTTGATAATATTGAACATTTTTCCACATACTCCTACTTTGAGCAATTTGTGCCAAAGCGCTTCATGTAAGAGGGTATCGAAAGTGTCAATGAGATTGTGCGGAAAGAAAATATGGTCAGTTGTGGCATAGCTTGTGCTTCTTTGGGGACATCATTGTCCTTGCAGAAACCATATAATCGTGCATTGAGGCTGACGTAAACAGTTTACCATACAACTGATAAGAGTAATGCCTCTGTAGTTGTTGCAATCGTGTTTATCACCTTTGTTTTTGTATAGCGTTATCATTCCGGGAATTTCTCCTGCCTCCATAATCTTATTGAATAGACATACATGTAGGGGCAGAAGTTGGTCTGCTGAGTGTTTCATATTTGCAATGTTATCAATACCTGTTGCTTTTCCATTCTAGAGTTGCCCGATTCGGACAGAGAGTTCATTATTAAAAGTCAATTTCATTGGGATTGCACTCCTTTTCAGATTCAGGGGTGCTAGGAACTCATCGATTGCAATCGGCAATTCATTCCTGGTATGCTCTGTCTTGTATTTATTATTCAAGTGCTTGGGCCTATGATAGGCTTTGCGGCTGGCTCTAGCTTACTACAGCAACCAACATAATGTCTTTTATTTGGATGTCAGCTCGCTTACTGTAAATGTAGATGCTCTCTCCTAGGGGTCAGTAATGAGCTAAGTGTTGAAACTCACTCTGTTGTCTGCAGCTTTGTCCTGGGACCAAACCCTGGGCTGCAGGTCATCAGACTCAGCCTTGTATGGATGTGGGGCTGCTGCCACAGGTTGGTTCTGGCTATAAAGGTCGGTGATCCGTTGTGGTAGCTCTGCCTGTCCCACGGTCTTCGCCAGGTCTGTGTGCCATTAAAGGTAAACAACATATGATTTTGGCAGTTAAACAAGGGCACTGCCAAATCCGCTACTGTCAGGCTTATATATTGTCGGACCGTTTCTAATGGGGATTTTTAAGATCACTCATAACCTGTTTGGTGTTCAGATTTGTGCAGTACGTAGGCCTACCGCTATCCAATTAAGTCTAATGAGGCAACTGACTCAAATTGTGTACAGAAGGCTTTAATTTCTTAATAAATATTCTTCGTGAAATGAATCAGCTTTGTAGATTGGAAGGGGTTAAGTTAAAAGAATGGATTGATTCAAGTATACTTTTTCACGACTTGATTTCTTCATGCCCAGAAATCAGATCATTCTATTGTGTTTTTAAGTTTGTTGTTACATCTCATATTTCGCTACCCATAAATGATAATAATCAAGTTCGTACAATATGAACAAAGTATGGCTTCAAGGAATTCATTTTGAAGCTAATTGGACAAAGATATTGGATACCGCGAGTACGCGAATGGCGATTTAAAAAAAAAATCTTCAAGGCATAGATATCTATGTACATTGTACAGGAGGGTTGGAATATATCTACACTTGTCTAAAAAAACATAACTAATCTTGATTTTTAGTTTTTCTGAGGTCTCTCCATATTTTCAGGGGTTAGACTTAACATTCACGACTATCACCCTCCCCTAGTGGTATTCATCATGGACTAAGTCAAGTAACACATGTATCAGAGAAAGTTTGGAAGAGCTCCACAAATCATTTATAGATTCACACAAGTAGATCTAAGTCTGAATTACCCCCCAACCATGAAAATTCATATTTATGTATAATGGAAAAATAGAACTTGTAACAAGTGATGGAAATAATGACAACAACAACTATTTAAATATTTTTTTAATGTTTGGTGTACAGACGAAACTTCTACATGCGAAAACATCAATGTACAACAACTCACTCAGAGTCACTTAATTATTAATTGGTAAATCATCACAAAAGCAAGTTAAAGTTCATGGCATAACTGCATTAACTGACTTAATTTAGTCAATTATAATTTTTGTATTTCGTAATTTTTGGCATTTTGTTTGTTGCAGGGTTTGACTTTCAGTACATTTGATGCGTCCCTCTTCTTCATCCAATATGGCATCCTTGTCCTTCAATGTGTCCTTTCACTTTTTATGGATTCATCCGGCCAGCCTCAGAGGGTCAGAAGCGAAAAAACATATTTGCTTATTGACAATGAAGATGAGGAGCAGCCTTCCAGATATGTGAGTTATGATATATATATATATATGTCTAAATTTTATAATTATAACTCGTGCGTTTTTTTTAAATTATTTCGTTATTTATTATAATAATAGGGTATATATATAATATATGACCTGTTTGGACTTGTAATTCTGGTCAGGTTCAGTAAATAGTATATATATACAAATGGAAGTGTTTAAGTTCTGGGCCCAATTGCTGCTATTGCCGCCGAAAGACGGCGCTTGTCCGGTGCGTAGCGCCGCTTTTCAGAGAAACTGACAGCGGTCTATGTAAACATAGTATCAGCCACCTAGCGTATTTGTGGCGAACTAGAGCACGTGGCATCTGGTCAGTCAGCTGAGCAAGCTCACTTCGATGTCAACAGATGCTGAGCAAGGCAGCTGCATCCCATGTGAGCTTGATGTTACGTGACAATAAATTTTAGAATATACTACTCAACATGGTAAGTGTGAATGAATACTTGAAGTGGTTGTAGTGTGGTCATTCGTATTATTTCTAGCAATTCTAGGATGTGAAATGAATGCTAGATCTACACATTCAGTGACATTGTACATTTTCATTGTTTATCACCAGCCCGGCTTCTGCAACAGCAGAGATGCCACGCGTTTTTGCTGATCTTGGTTTATCTTAGGCCGTACGTACATCATATGTACATATTTGCTACAAACACACAGGTAGTGTGTTGCAGTTGTTTGCACTGACCTGCTGACTGAGGACAGCTAGACATGACAGTGTTGTGAAACCAAGGTGTATGTTATAGTTATGAAACACATGAATGGTCAAACCGGCTACAAGCATATTGCCATTATGCAGCAGTGCAATTCTATGATATGCAGTCCGCAGAGCAACAAAATAAAAAAAATGGAAAGGGGGGGGGAACTAAAAAGTAAAATCAAGGAAGTACTAAATACACTAAAATACATAATGTATAAGGAAATAGCACATTCTTACAAAAAATAACTAAGTAGAACAACTTTCAGGTCGACCTGAGTTTAATCCCATGGTAACAGGCAGTGTTCAGTGAGTTGTACACATAACACCTTGATTTCTAGGTATTTCATCATTATAAATGTTTAAGTTTATGTTAGTAGAATCATGTTTACTGTGAAACAAAAACAAATTATTGGGGTTTACAATTTTAACATTTATATAAATATAAACATATATTTATCTTTTTTTTCTAAAGCTGTATATTACCATGGATATTACTCTGTCAGGCCTTTATATACTTTTATGCTTAGTCATGCAAACAAAAATGTAGTACAGGCCAAACAAACTCTGAAATCTGAATTCAAAATTACGTTCACATGTAGAGGAGCTCATTTCAGTTTACACCACAATCTTCACACAGTCATTTTGATTGCCCGTTGGAAGATTTAAAAAAAAAAGATGATTCAGAATAAAAAATGAATAGGATAAAAAGTACAGAACTTAATGCAATGTATTCCTCCAAAAGACCAATTACCTAAACATAAATTGGTTGTAACATGATGCATACAGATTCGGGGAAAACAAGAAATCCTGTTTAGCATGAACTATTAAAAGCTAATTAAGCTGTTAAAATGCAATCAACTACACCACACACAACAGTAAAATTCAGAACAAACACTTCCACTAAACACTCACAAATCTGGATCCATATTTGGAAAAATTCCAGGATATATAATGATAAATTTATACATTGTACAAGAGTCCATCAATTGATATTCATTATGTAATGAATGTTTTTAATTAAATTGATAATTAGAAGATAACGTACAGTACTTAATAGACTAATGCCCAGCTTATATCCTAGCATGATAACGCTAAGAGGATTAACTTCGTTGGAGTATCAACCTCAACTTTAGCGCAAGAGATGAGAACATTGTCAAGATTAACTCAAACCTAAATGAATTATTGTAACAGCCCAATAACTGGAAGAAAATATAATTATTCTAGGTGCATTGAACTGAACATTATTGTTTCTTGAAGTTAAGATTACACACTGGTCTTTTTCTCACGCAAAGGGGTTGTGTTTTAACCCCTTCTGATTATGCGAACTCAGTGTCATGGATTATGGCTATTGTATGAATCCTTTGTAGATTTAATTCTCACTTCAAAGGGACAATTTCATGTGCCGCTCGGTAGTAAAGTGCTAACCGATTTCCTCGGAAATTTTCCACCTTGAGCAATGTGGAGTCTGATGTAATATTTACATCGGTAGACGCTAAATTGCAGTGCGCATGATATCAAGTCCGTGTTTATTTAATCTGAAGTGCAGATGTTTAGATCCTGACAATACGCAGTGTTGTCTGCAAACTGAATCTTTTGTATTTCCTTATTTTTTACAAATTAGATTAAAATTTATTGTCTAGTACTTAAACTTTCTTTTACAGTCAAAGCTGCCCAAAGAGCCGCCTGCTGTCAACAGCCAATATATTCCAAATCCCCCAGACTGAATTTTTCATTATTTACCCCCTGTCCCAAATTGCCGAATTATCAATTGCCTTGTGTGACCACTTGACTGGTTTTAACTGTATTTTCCATTATAGTTAACTCCATTAGCATGATTAGAGAACTTAATAAATGTGTTAAGTATTTATAAAGCAGTGCAAACTCATATTGGAACTGAAAAATAACCAAATAAGTTATGAACTGTTACTAAATTATTATTATGAATATGAATTATTTTATATTAAAATTAATTTAATGTGTCAGCTGGTCAAAACGGAGTCTGCTTTTGAGATTTCACTGTTTTAATTTTGTCATTTCAGAAACCCTGCCCAGAGCAAAAGGTCAATTGCATTTCCCGAATTTTGTTCCTGTGGATTACGAGGTAAGCTGATCAGTCACGGTTTGAATCATGTGAGAAGAATAATCAGTGAACATTTTTATTGGCACATGTTTATTGTTCACAGGGTTGGCAGATTTAATCACATGATTTAAATCAAGGCAAAAAATTTAATATTTTTTTTGTTTTGCTTTTCTGATTGCTTAGCAAGTATATTTGAAAACTTTTTTTTGAAAAACCAAAATTGTTTAATAAGTCGAAGTTCTGTTCATTTTAGAGCACAGTTTAGTAAGTTTCAAAAAGGAATGCTGGAAACATGGGTTACAATTGGCTGATGCTAGACAGTACTTAGGCCCTAATTGCATCATTTAAAAAATAAAAGATTAAAATTGTTATAAATCTAATTTTTTTAATTTAAAAAAAAATCATAAGTTTTACCAACCTTGCAATTGTTCATGGTTTTGAAAGAAAGGTTGTCAATTATGGGTCATTCCACAGAAACGTTGCCATCCCCCCGCCCCCAATCCCTCAACTTTTAAATTATAACATGCAAAATGACTTTAGTAATATGAATGTGGTATAAGGATGGTCACACTAATGTTAAGATATAAATATTTGCAGGAGTTTTTCATAACTGATATTTTGGCTCTTTTATCTTCAAAAGGCAGCTTAAATGACATGTCCCACACCTCATTTTACATATATCTGCAACCTACTCAATGAATGTAAGTTAAAAACCATTTATGATACTGCATAGCTATAATGAGAATAAGTTGAATTTTCAACTGGCGAAGAAAGTTGTGTCAATATCACTCCTGTTACCATGGTATTAAAATGCTGTGCTAGATGAAAAACAAAAATTGTTAGGTTTGTGCACCTCTCAAGAGATGAAAGCACTGATCTGCTGATATGGGGGACTTCAGAATGTCTGTTTATCTTACATAATTGGAAAATTAGTTTCCAGTATTCAAGAAAAGGTTTTGTAATCATATATGGTAATGGCAAAGTGTGACTTTTTGTTTTGCCCTCCTGTTACAAAGTTTATGAGGAAACTATAATTATAGAAAAAGCTTCATTGCTTCTAAGCAATTCTGAATGTACTCCATGTTACAAAATGGAATCTTGTGTGAAATGACATATATATACTACCATTTCCCTTTCAGATATTGCAAAAGTTTTCCTTAAATGTTTATCTTGTTACTGTCCTTCCTGTTACCATAATAGCTGACATAACAGGTCACATGACCAACCAATTTAAATATATTCAAAGGTAAAAGATGAAAAATGTTTTGTTGTCATGTTACGACACTAAAATGAAAATTCATAATTTGGATGGATTTTTGAAAGATTAAAAATTTTAATTTTTTTGCACATATTCTGTGGAAGGACCCGTATATCAAATGTATATGTTTAGAAGTCAACATTTTCATGATGATGGAAATAGTATCAGAAATATTATAAAATTGTTCTAAAAATCATGCGATTGTTTTTAAATTTCATTAATGGCTAAAATTGCAGTTAGGTGACCTAGTGGTTTATGTTATGGTTGAATTAACACCCATGATAGTCGTTCTGCTGTAAACTAAACATTCTATCCTGCAGTATTTTCAACGGAAAGAACCACGCTAATTTTGTTATGAATGGCAAAAACTCTATTCAAAACCAACTACTTAATTAGGTTATTGATCAGTATTGTTTGATTTTCACAGATTATTAATTGAGGGTTACCGACGCCCTCTGGTGTTTGACGATTGCTATGATTTGATGCCAAAGGAAAAATGCCGAGCCGTTGTGCCAAAGTTTGAAGGACAATGGAAGAAAGAGGTGCAAAGAAGACAATGGAGGTTTGTTGGATTTGAAGTCTTTTCGTAAGATTGTCTATAAATTTTTTTATGTGCATGGCTTCAGTGCGATCAGCTAGTGATAATATTATTATTTATTATTATGTTTATTCGTACCTCAATAGTACAAAATTATGGGAAAATTAAAGCGATATATTATTCTGTTGAATTGTTAAGGAGCCCGACTGATTTATCAACACCTGTGTTCTGAAGGTTTCTCACCTTAGCATGAATTAATTATGACTATAATTAAAGTAATGAGAACCAAAGAAAGACTAAAAAAGAAACTATAAAAAGCTGCATTTTGAACCAATTTGTACCTTGTAATTATCATGATTATGTCAAATTTAAAGCATTTAATTCAGACTATCAAAAATATTCTGTCGTTTAATTTGAAATATTCCTAAAATGTAAATTGCAGAGGAACATGGATAGTGTCACCAAATGTAATGTTCTAGGAATGACTTTGTGCTTATCATTCCATCTGACATCTGACTGATAACAACCATGCAATAGTAGGTTTTTACGTTTTTAAAATCATGATATCTTGATCTTGAGTTTGCTGATATCACTTATCACTTCTAGGATGATAAGGAAAAGAAAAAATGGTGCACAGAATGATGAACATGCAGAGGATACTCATGAAAACAGTCTACATGACGAACTTCCAAAACATTCAACAGCAAACAGCTCACCGACAAAGAACGAATACAAAGCAGTGCAAAAAGAGGACAATATCGATGTTGAAATTAAGGGACAAAAGAAGAAGAAAGAGAAACTTCCATCAGTTGCGACATCTTTATTGAAAGCATACGGTCCGTATTATGTACTGGGAGGTTTTTACAAGTTTTTGTATGATATCATCAGCTTCATCAACCCGCAGCTTTTGAGGTCAGTTTTTACGTCATGCACATTAGCTCTTCTCATGTTACCCTGTTCTGTTTTATGTGATGGAAAAGACATGGCTCATTTAGTGACTGAATGTTTTATTTGTACAGGGCTATTTATGGGTGGTTAATGGTTACCTTTTCTAAGAAATAGCAAAGCAAAAATTAGATTGAATTGTATTGAATTGTACCAATTTAATTAGAAGACTCGTTAATTCTTCAAAGTCTGATTAATATTCAGTTCAATCTTTATTGGTCAATTTTGAATAGTACAATGGTAATAACGTGAAGTTTATAATCAATAAAACAATTAGAACATGGCAACATAGATATTAACATTTTACACTAAGTATTTACATGACAAGTATTTCTTTTATTGATAGAATTGCCATTGTCGTGCTATGGACAAGACTATTGGCATTCTATTTGCTTACAGATGCTGCATTTGTGTCGCACTCATGGTTGTAATGGTCAACATTGATGCATTTATTTTCCAGTCTTTTGATTACATTTATCGAGTCTCCAAGTGACCAGCATCAGTGGCATGGGTATGCATTTGTGGCTGCGATGTTTGGTATATCGATGGCTCGGACCATTATATTACAACAATACTGGCATGTGTGTTACAAAGTTGGCCTCAGGATGCGCACTGCTATGGTGGGGGCTGTCTACAAAAAGGTATATTCCTTTTTCACATAAATTATAGTCAGACAGTTTCAAAATTATTTTGATCAAGTAATTAACACATATAAAAGGACAGCCAATGTGAAAATAAAGATTCATTCTATATTATACCTATATATTTCAACTTAAGTGACATACTTTGTTGTTTGATTTGAAACCTTTTTAACCCCATTTTCAGGCCTTGGTGTTGAAC
Organism: Alitta virens; assembly: GCA_932294295.1. Taxonomy (NCBI): domain Eukaryota; kingdom Metazoa; phylum Annelida; class Polychaeta; order Phyllodocida; family Nereididae; genus Alitta; species Alitta virens. The sequence continues at coordinate 10,639,748 of OW028575.1, read as the reverse complement.
AACGACTCTCGGAAAGCAGCTACAGTTGGTGAGATAGTCAATCTAATGTCAGTCGACTCCCAAAAATTTCAAGATGCCCCTGCTTATCTGCACATGCTGTGGTCTGCTCCTCTGATTATCGCCGGGTCTATGTACTTCTTATGGCAACAACTGGGACCTGCAACATTAGCCGGTCTTGCGATTATGATATTGCTGGTACCTGTGAATGCTGGAATAGCACAAAAGACGAGAAAGTTGCAAATTGCCCAGATGAGAAAGAAGGATTCGCGTATCAAGATTATGAATGAAGTCCTCAATGGAATCAAGGTATGATGGATTTTTGATTGGGTCAAGCTCAGGGAGCTGGCGCGGATCATTACAACCAGTTGGGGCAGATATAATAAAGAGTATACATGAACCATCCTCAAAAAAGTGACTTGGGCTATCAGCTGAGCACTAGAGGCTGAGATTGTAAAGGGAAAAAGTGAAAATGAGAATGTGGCAGGCTCCTTTTGAGTGGGTATATCAATTGAATAGATTAAAACCTCAAACCGTTTGACCATCATATTTTGATCTGTGGCGAGGAAGTTGCTGAAAAGAACACCTTTATGGGCCTACCTGCAAGCAGTCTTTACCATGGAAGGCAATGGCAGGGCAGGCACGTGACCATGCCTGCCTCCTTATTAACAGTTTGATTTAACTCCTATAGTTTGTTCTTTATAGTATGGACTAAAAACAAAAGTATATTGGTAAAAATCAAAAAATTAATAAGGCACCAATGCCTTAAACCCAGCAAAAGTCACGGACATCACATGGTGCATAAGAACAAGATGATATCTTTATATTCTACTTGACTTAATATTTTATAATTGGTACAACTGTCTCTTATAGAGCATAATTCTTTAACCTGCTCAGCAGTTCTTGCCAGGTCATTATTATCCATTCCATATAACTCCACATTTCTTTACGTTACTTGTACAAAAACCAAACTTATTTTATAGGTATCGTTTGTTACCACCAATAATTGAATATCTCCCATGGAGACCCATGTTAGAAATTGTCCTGATGACAATATTGTTTGAGTTTCATTTACTGTTCCTGCTAAGTGAATCTCCCAACCCGTGGGTTCTAGTTGTAATAATGGCACCTTTTGGTTTGAAGTAAATATAAAAAATTGTGTTGTTTTAGCCAGAAAACAGTTTATGTAACGTATATATCCATTTCTGTGTAGATTTTCTATTCCAGTTAACACATGCTTGTATTTATTTCAAAACAGGTGCTGAAACTGTATGCATGGGAGAATGCTTTCAAAGGCAGAGTGTCGGGGATCAGAGATGGCGAAATTGACGTGATGACGTCCATGCAGTATTTAAATGCTGGAAGTGCTCTTTCTTGGTTTATGGCTCCTTACTTGGTCAGTATTTCTTTTGTTAATTGTTATAAAGTGTTTGAAATGTAACATAATGCAATACATTATACACTCTGAAATTTGTCTTCATTGAAATTTGCCACCCCTAAAAATATGCCTGATACTTCACTATTTTATGGAATTGTTGTAGCATTGAAACGCCTATAATAAAGTAAATGCTTAGTTGTACAACAAATATTCTGTACATATTGCCAATTATTGGGGATGGCAAATTTCGATGAATGGCCAATTTTGGTGATTCTTAATGTATTTATTGTTTATGTACAGTTATTCTGTTACTGACTCAACAGTTAAACATATTTTTGCAGGTGGCTTTAGCCTCTTTTGCAGTTTATGTATTGTCTTCCCCAGACAATGTTCTTGATGCCCAAAAAGCCTTCGTCTCTTTGTCTTTATTCAATTTGATGAATTACCCACTATCAATTTTGCCAGCTGTTATCTCCTTTGGTGTCCAGGTATGTATCTCATGACTATTTGATTACGAAAGAAGGATTAGTTCTAAAATTTTATTTGGATAGTAATGGAAATTTTTCCTAATATTCTAAATATAGTGACCATATTTATAAACTAAAATTGTCAAAATGTCTTCAAAGGCTAGTGTATCAGTCGGACGAATCGGGAAATTCTTGAGAAGCGAGGAACTCGATCCGGACAATGTACAGACTGACTCAGGAGGTGAGTCTTGCAACAAAACGATGTCTCTACTTGAAATTAGTGAATTTTTGTAAAGAATTTTAGATGTGGGATGTGCTTAATTTTTGTCAATCTTTGCATTTCAGAAAAGGCTATAGTTGTAGAGAATGGCAAATTCACATGGGGAGCTGAAGATCCGATTGTACTCGACAAGTGAGTAATTTGTCTTAAAAGTATAAAGTTCTACTGTAAATATCAATTGCGTTTTTTAAAAGTGCTCCATTTCTTGCCAGTCACGAAGTACTAGTTACACTGTATTTTTAATTTTCCATTCCACAGAATCAATATGCAGGTGGACAGTGGCAAATTAGTAGCAGTGGTAGGACAAGTCGGATCTGGAAAATCTTCGTTGGTGTCTGCCATGCTAGGGGAGTTGGAAGTTCGAAGTGGATCAGTCAAATTGAATGTAAGTCTGAAACAGACTGAATTTATTTTTTGACATAGCCTCATTTATTTAGTTTATTCTTTCATACATGGCCAAATGTGCTAACGTGCGTTTTCCATGAGAAGGATAAACGCATGGTTTTTAGCTAATTACAATGAGGCAAAAACCATGCGTTTTCCATGCGTTTATCCAAACGCATGGAAAACGCACGTGGCACAATTGGCCATGTAAGACAAATACCTTGTACAGATTGCAATTATGTAACGTAAAACAGCATTGAGCCATGTCGTGGCGTTAAAGATTAAAGCTGCTTGTTAATCTCAATGAACAGTTTATCATATTATACAAATGTTCATTTCATCATTGTCATGGTTTGTCAGATGAGGCTGATAGGTTTGAACCCATATTATGCCATGAAGGAGTTAGGAAAAACAGTTTCTTAAGATCCAGCACTAGTCAATACTACCAACATATGCATATGACTCTGAATTCTAACTTACAGGGCAGTCTGGCATATGTTCCCCAGCAGGCGTGGATTATGAATGCAACTGTGAAAGGCAACATTTTATTTGGTAAAAATCTGAGTGATTCAAAATACAAGAGAATCATTGACGGCTGTGCCCTTCAGCCTGACCTTGACATTCTGACTGCTGGTGATGAGACAGAGGTCGGGGAGAAGGTACGTCAATTAGTTTTGAATTTTTCTAGAAAAAAATTATTCGAGATTTTGCAAGTAGACAAAAGCTTTTGGAAAAAAGCAGCATGATGTTGATTTGAGGGGGAGTCATCTTATCATTACATCTGTCACTAGTAGTTGGTCATAGTATATAGCTGAGTTACTTTGAACCAGCAGACAGGGATTGAGTGTTCCAAATAACCCGGATTGGCAACATTTACCCAAAGACTAATGACATGCAAAACAGGACATAAATTAATTGTAATACACCCAACATATGTAACCTTTTGTGAAACACCTGTGCTGTAGATTAAACACTATGCATCTTCTGATGAGCAACAGTTATATCAGAAAATAAAGTGTGAAACTTTAATTGCCTTACATGCTGCGAACAAAAATTTGCTTCAGTTTTTTCTGTAATCCTGTAACTTAACTTTTCAGGGTATCAACATGTCAGGTGGTCAGAAGCAGCGTATTTCTTTAGCTCGTGCCGTCTATCAGAACTCCGATATTTACCTTTTGGATGATCCTCTGTCTGCTGTTGATTCTCATGTCGGCAAGCACATCTTTGAAAATGTCATCGGGCCGAAAGGACTTCTGAAAAACAAAGTATGTTCAATTATCATGTTGCTGTTTTGTCGTATTTGCTTCATCTCTGAGAGATAACTATCAACCGTCCAATCATGTGCTCATTTATGCGCAAGGTATTCACATCACTTAACATTGTGTTTTCAGTTCATTTGTGACGTTTTTCACATGAGACTATTATTTTGTTTAATTTTTTACCTAAAATGAGGTCAGTAAATATAACGACTTCTAGAATAAAGTTAAAGTAATTTTTGCTGGCCTTCTCATGCAGTTTTATGGACTGTACGCATGATATGTTCATTATCCTTCCGGTATATTATGAGGTAGGTATGTTCAAACAGCAAGATCAGACAGAAAAGTTGATCATCGAGATAAAATAATTTTATTTTGGCTTTTTCTAGACACGTGTGTTAACGACGAACAGCCTTTCTGTCCTGCCTCACTGTGATGAGATCTACGTTTTGAAGGATGGGGTTATTTCCGAAAGAGGCAGCTACAACGAACTTCTGTCTCATAATGGAGCATTTGCGGAATTCATTCAAAATTACTTGAAAGAAGCTGAAAATGATGAAGATGATCCGGAGGGTGGGTGTATTACAATTACTTTATGTCCTGTTTTGCATGTCATTAGTCTTTGGGTAAAATTTACTGGCCTCCAATGAAAAAAATTTAACCTTACTTATGCTGTTTGATTTTAATATAATTATTGACTCTGTAATTCAATAAACCACGTACTCCAGTGATAATAGCACAGAAGCCACCAGTAATCCTTTATTTTTAAATAATAATTTGATTATGCTGAAGATTACTGAGAATTATGACTCCATGAAGACATTAAGCATTCCAACAGTTTTATGTTTATGTGCTTCATGAAAGTTTGTCTTAATTTTTGAAGTATGTATTATTAGTTAATATTTATATTTAGGGGTGCAGAGAACAGACTGACAAATAAAACATTTTCAATTGCAGCTGAAGAACTAAGACAGGATCTCGAGAGACAAATCTCAGCTCTGTCTGACTCTAACTTGACATCAGACACGGACGGTGTCTCTAGCCCAACTAGTTCTCACAAACCAAGGAGAAGAAAAGGTTCATCTTCTATTTCAGGGTAAGTCACATTGCAAAACGATTTCTCTCAAAGGTTTTTTTCGATTTCTGTGGCTTATAAAATCAGATGACCACCTGTTCCTCTGAAGGACCTGTTAAATTCAGACTGACTCAGACTGGTTTATTTGACAAATTATAAAGTTGTCAGGGACAACATTAAACAGACATTAAATTGGCAGTCCCTTGTACTCAGTTTCTGTATATAGGTAAGTGAAAGGCCCCACCCATAAGGTAAATGTGTAACATGGGCGAATGCCTCTCTCACCTCATTAATCAACCTTTGTGAGCAGCAAGAACTTGCCTTAGAGGGCTGCACTTTCATTATCTATCTATCTATCTATCTGTCTGTCTATCTATCTATCTATCTATCTATGTCCATTCTAGGTCAAGGACATCATTGAAGAGTGAACAAAAAGGCAGTCAAGAACAAGTGGATAAAAAGGGCAAAAATGGAATAGGGAATGGCCGACTAACGCAGGAAGAAACTGCTGAAACTGGAAATGTAAGTAGACCCGTCACTTTGATAATTTGTAATAATCAATTTACTTGATGTGCTTATCAATATGAAACTTAACCCACCATTCTCAGTTCTTGATTGTGTGTTGGTTGATCTATATTATGGGTCCTAGTAAATTAAATTCTCATCAAAATTTAGTCATTTAAGATGACTTGTGAAATTTTGATTGTCTTTTGCAATTTTTCAGATCAAGATGTCAGTATTTGGCACCTACATGAAGGCCTGTGGACTTTGTCCTGTCTTTTTTGCCTGTTTCTGCTATACCATCTATCTAGGAGTGCAAGTGTACACAAATATTTGGCTGTCAGAATGGTCCAATGACAAACCGGTGAATGGCACCCAGGACATCGCTCTACGAGACTTGAGATTGGGTGTATACGGTGGCCTGGGAGTTGCACAAGGTACAGTGTTTTAACCAAAGATAATGATGAACTGGTTCTGTGTGTGTTTGGGACTGCATCTACTAAAGATTGTTTTAAATAAGATTATTGATTTTAAAAATATTTGGGATGTCGTGCAAGTAATTTTTTTTCTCAGTGTTCCAGCTAGGCCATTTAAGCATGGCCCGATTTCGTCAACGCCATTCTCGAAAAAAATTGAAGACCTTTTTTTTTTTGGCTGTTCAACTAGCTGGGTGCCCTGCACGAGTCCATTTAGGTGCCCTAATATTCTTATGCGCCATGCCCAATTGAAATCCTAGCTGGAACACTTCTCATGTGTCCACACTTTTTCTAAAGTTTTTCCTGTGGGATTTGGGGACAATGATAATGAGGCATTAGATGGAAAATGCTGAAATTCTGAGTGAGATAGTGCAGTGGGTGTCGATCACATGGGATGCTTAATTGAGATGCTTAATTGGAGGCGCCTGGTGCTCAGTGTCTATGCTGAAGCAAGTAAAACCCAACCCTTGGAGTAAACTTGTCATCTCATCATTACTTCTGCTTCTGGTAACTGGTCATACAAGCTGGCAAAGCTTCAAGCCAGTAGCATTGAACCATTGAGGTTAACATTCAATGCCCCATATCATTAAATGTATTTTTAACTGTTTCAGCCTTTCTGGTCCTCGGCCAGTCATTTTCTATCGCCATTGGTTGCATCAGTGCGTCGAAGGTACTTCACTCCAGCCTCCTCTCTAACATCCTGCGTGCACCAATGTCCTTTTTCGACACAACTCCAATGGGGCGCATTGTTAACAGATTTTCCAAAGATGTGGACACTGTGGACATCAACATACCGATGACTTTGAGAATTTGGATGGGAACGATGTCTGGAGTACTCACAACCATTGTAGTGATTGCCTACAGCACCCCCTACTTCCTGATTGTTATTATACCCCTCGGCATATTCTACTTCTTTGTGCAGGTATGATGCGTTTTTGTCTCTTTTCATATCCTAATAATCAACATTCAGATAGTTACACAATTTATAATAGGAACATTTTTGCACTTGGTCTCCAAATAGACACATTTTTTGATGATTTTTCATATTAGATTATCACCAGCAGTTTTTTGGAACCAAATCCATGTCTCTATGGTTCGAGTGTATCTGTAGATTTCTATAGCTCTACATTAATAGGAAATTATTGAATGGATTTTTTCAATAATTCGATATTCACTTAGTATTAATATCACTGTCCAACAAATTACAGGTTTTAATAAAGTAATTATATTCTTTTCTGTTCTATTGCATTCTCCTTCATTCTTTTCTATTCTAAATTTATTTTATTCTAAAACATGTAAACTTGTGTTGTACAAGTGTGGGTAGTATGTTGTCCCTCATTCACCTCATCAATCAACCCTTGATAGCAGCAAGAGCTTGCCTTAGAGGGCTGCACTTCCCATATCTATCTATCTATCTATCTATGAATTAATATTATCATTCCATTTGCAGCGATTTTATGTTGTGACATCTCGGCAGCTGAAAAGAATTGAGTCAATTCGCCGTTCTCCCATCTATGTGCATTTTAGTGAAACGATCACTGGTGCAACGTCAATTCGTGCTTATCAGAAAGTTAATGACTTTACAGAGCATCTAGAACAACTTGTGGATGAGAATAATATGGCTTATTACCCAAGCATAGTCTCAAACAGGTCAGTGAAATTCTAACTGCATGAACAAATAGAAAATGAAGTATGCATAATCATGCATCCCTGAAAACATGAAAAGTTAATCCAACATTTGATATCTGATACTAACATACAGACAGACAGACAAGATTTATTGGACATAGGTATCACAGTGCCTCTGGTCTGAGCCCAGTTCAATTTGTGTGTAATGATGATATAAGAGGACTTGATGATGTCATAATTTCGCCCATTCATGTGGCCTTTTCATATAGGCAAGCGCAATCACAGACCAAACGTAATGCGTGAATTTAGTTTTGGTTGAGAGGTAACTTTAAGATAATGCTGGCCTTCTAGAAATTCTACCTTCAGAGGTCCTGACTGACATCAGAGCCGCAATATCACACAGCTGATCATTATGTCTTTACACAACTTCGTTATTCTTTACCGTTTTACAGATGGCTCGGTATCTGGCTGGAGACAATCGGCAACTTCTTGGTGCTGTTCGCGGGACTTTTTGCCGTTATTCAGAGAGGCACCATTACAGGAGGTTTAGCAGGTCTCTCAGTGTCATACGCTTTGCAAGTCACGGGTGCCTTGAACATGTGGGTCCGAATGACGTGTGATCTGGAGACTTACATTGTGTCTATTGAGCGCATTCAGGAATATAAGGATTGTCCCCAAGAAGTGAGTGATAGTATATCAATGAGCGTGCATTGTTGGATACACTACTTCCATGTTGTCATCTAAGAGTTAAATGGTTCATTTAGTGACCAGATATTTTTCGTGCAAATAGGTGGTAAAGAGCTTTTTAAATTCAGAGATGGCTCAGTGACATATAATGTGCCCCACCGATGTTGTGCAGGAATTATTTTTAGATTACGAAGCTGTAAGGGATATTATGAGAACTTTTGACAGCAAAATCATTAAATCATTGAGCATACTTTTCGGAACATCTTGTGAGTTATATGTTTAATAGCTGCTTAAGAAAGCTGGAATAAATTTGATACTATTTACCACTGTTTACATGTGATTTATTTTCCAGGCTCCTGAGATAATTGATGGCAACAGACCATCAGGAACTTGGCCAGAGAATGGGGTGGTTGACCTGGTCGAATACAGTACTCGTTATCGTAATGGTCTTGACCTAGTCCTCAGAAACGTCAGCTGCACCTTCAACTCTGGGGAAAAGGTATGATAATTTTCATTACATTGTACTATGCCTATGGTCAGAAAAAAATGCAGGCATACAAATGCACTGCCAGAACACATATTCTAACAGATATATATTATATAATGATATGCTGATCTAACTCTTGTTAATGCGGATGGAATGTGAACATCGACAGAATTCATTTACACTGTCACTTGCCTGCAGAATATGAAAATATGTACATTCATATGACACACACTGACACAAATCAAATACACTCACTGATGGAATTTTACAATTACTTATAAAGCCAAAAGCATGTAATAGGCTTGTTTCAGAATCTCAAGTTCTGTTTAAAGTTTCACATTTAATTTCATTACAGCCATGGTTATCGTAAACACTTTTGAACTGGAACGACTATAATTCTGTTTTACTATTTAAAAGGTTGGAATAGTTGGTCGTACCGGAGCTGGAAAGTCTTCGCTGACATTAGCCTTGTTCCGAATCATTGAAGCCACGAATGGTCGTATATTGATCGACAAAAAGAACATTAGTAACATCGGATTAACTGACTTGAGGTCTCGGCTGACCATTATTCCTCAGGTATTGAATTTAGCTTTCCTGCTTTTGTGATGAGAGTTTTATGTGCATAATTTGAATTGAATTTTGTTATATCTTGTTGCATTTTGTCTCATGTCACACAAATTATTTTAGCAATGTCTACTTATGAATTGCCATGTTGCTGGATAATTACTGTAATTGCCATTTCATATAAGTTCTAAACTTCTTTTTAATCGTTTGGACCATGCAACTTTTTTGCTGATGTTTCCAGGATCCCGTCCTGTTTTCTGGTAATCTTCGAATGAACCTCGACCCCTTTGATCATTATTCTGATGAAGAGGTTTGGAAAGCACTGGAGCACGCCCATCTTAAGAACTTTGTACTAGGATTGACTGAGGGGCTACAGTATAGCATCAGTGAAGGTGGAGAGAATTTGAGGTGAGTCCACAGGATTTTGTTCTGTACTGGCACAAGTAAAGGACCCCAAAATGGAGATTACCACATTTATTATCAGCCTCTTTGGGAGTTAATTCATTATACGAATCATTGAAGCACAATACACCAACTAATTCTAGACCTCAAATGTCAGATGTAAGTGGCCCAAATGTGAAATCTAGAAGAAAGGGTCATTTGAAAATCTTATTGAACTTATTGTACATCTCACTCAATATTCTTTGATCTTTTTCAGTGTTGGTCAGCGCCAGCTCGTCTGCCTGGCTCGTGCCTTACTTCGCAAAACCAAGATTCTCGTCCTTGATGAAGCAACTGCAGCCGTGGATCTCGAGACTGACGATCTTATTCAAAACACAATTCGCAGCGAATTCAAAGACTGTTCTGTGATCACCATTGCCCACCGTCTCAACACAATAATGGATTACGACAGGTAAAGAATTTAACAAGAAAAGTCTGAGGTTGATGAATCAAAGTGTAGCATTATATATTATCGATTTATGATTTATTTTATTCCTACCCAATTTTTCCACATTTGTGAGATACATCACACATAGCGTATTAAAAAATCTTTTTTACAATATATTAAGTACAACTGTATTGTGGATGGATTGCTACTTTGGTAATGGGACAGTTGAAACAGAGGGGTGCACCGAAAGTGCAGTGAGAGTAATCAAGTGATACAATGAAATTTTTGTGGTGATAGATATTCTAATCAATTCAAGCTTATATGTCATATATGATTTTTCTTTTGCCAATGTAAATGGTGTGTTGCAAATTTTGTGTCTGATTGATTGCCGATGTAATGTTTTTTTTTCCAATTTACTTTCCAGAGTGTTGGTGTTGGATCAAGGAGAAATTAAGGAATTTTCACCTCCGGATGAACTCCTTCAAAACAAAGACAGTGTTTTTTATGGAATGGCCAAAGATGCTGGTCTCATCTGATCAATTCTAAAAGTTGTGGCTTTTACTGATGATCAAGCACATTCCAATCACTTGATCAAATCTCTAATCAGGATAATTATTATGAAACTATTGCACAATTATTTAGAAAAATTTACTGTAAGATAGATGACCATGTGGCCTTACACTTTGTGGAATATATATGATATATATTTTATATCTATACTTGTTGATGTTTGCAGTCATTGTTATGATGGTTACTGTGATGCATTATATTCAGAATGACCTTTGGATCAAATTTTTACCGTTTGTTCATTGTTATACATGTACTACTGCCATTTATATATATGCTGTTTAGGTCTATGCATAGTGCGTATGCAAAATCAGGTATGTATACACTGTATACATGTAGTTTGAAGTGTGATCAATGAAAATATATGATAACTTAAGAGATGTTGTAATTATTAAAGGTACTTTGTATATAAAATTATTCAGTAGTGTACTTTTAAGTATTTGAATGTATTGGCTGTTCTGCGTGTTGAAGGGTTTGTAAGTAGGTAATGTTAGTTGATCTTTATCATTGCACAATATATAATCATATATATATATACAATTTTACTTTAGTAATTGTAGCTGAATCAAATTCCAAAACATATTGAATAGGGTAATAATTATGATATGCAATTTATCTATGGTAATTATAGCTGAATCCAGTTTCAAAACGTATTTTATATGTGATATTTTACAGCTGATGTTACAGTGCCCGACATCGAAGTTGTGAACTTCAACAGTGACGTCCAGGGGCGGATCCAGAACATTCTGACTGAGTTTTTAGAATATAGTAATATCTATCATCCGGTTCAGTCAATGTTTGGATCCACCCCTGGACGTCAGAATTAAAGGCCTGCCACAACTGCGATGTCAGCCACAACTTCGACGTCGGGCACTATATACATCTGTGATGTTATCAGTTTGATGATAGTTTAATTGGTTCTCCTCAATTCATATTGCATATGGCACCTGGATAATTTTGTTAAAAAATGGAACTTTGTAACCAATCTCTGTGCCACGGAACATGATTAGAAGTTGTTACTTTGCAATTGGGAATAGCACACAAATGTTACTTAATTGTGAATGCATATAACTGATTATGTGTAATTCATTTTTCATAATTTTAGAAAATATTTGAATTAATGGAACCAACAACATGGTTACCATTGATGTTTCTGAATCATAAAAGTAAGTCTTATATTCCTTAATTGGTTGGTGCAAAAGAACTTTATAATATTAATTAGTTAAATTAGGTCCTCGTCTAAATACAGTTATGTCTTTAAATATGTATATCAGTTTTACATATTTCAGAATGTCAGTATTATAAATACCATTGCACTCTGTTTAAAGAGAATAAAGAAATGAACAAATTTATTCTGTGATTATTTATTATCTTAATAATTCTTATACAAATGAAAATGGGATGAACTTCCAAGACAATTGAACCAATTGGTAATTTTTTTATAAAATGTGTGTGCTGGCACCTCAGTTATTTATAAAAAGATCCCAGCCAGTGTTATACAAACATATGCTGAGATTGTAGGGAAATTACGCTTTACGGAGGAAACGCTGGGCCCAAATTTTACAGTGCGTGTGGCGGCGCCACTGTATGGTTGCGAAGGAAAACAATCTATTTCCATTCGGAAATTGCAAGTGCCTTTTTCTGTTCATGATGAGTGTAAACGTTCAGACGAGAGATGCATTGAAACCTGCTGGCTCCCTGAATTCGACAAGAGAGACGCACAGTGTTAGGACTCTTCAACCGGCTCACAAATTTGGGGCAAAGGCCAAAACGTTAGTGTTCCCGATTATCGCTCAATTAATATAAGGGTTATCATGGTCATTGTTTATCACTTAAATTGTCTTAATTGATAAAAATAATAATAATAATAACCCTGGTGTGATAACGTAATTGACATATCAGGTTAAAAATGGTCATGGTTTTTATTCTCAAGTATTCAGAATTCTTTGAACTGGCGGTCACCATGTACTGATCATCTGATGTATCATGTACATGAATGAATGAATTTCTTTTCATTGACAGAACCGAAGGTCAATACAAACCATGTTGTTTTATATAGTATGACTACACCATTATGTTGGTACGCACAACATCAGCACCATCTTATACAATCTGTAACTGTTTACTCTACATTTTATTTTTATATTAGGCCTATTACATTATATATATATATATATATATTTACACAAATACAAATAAACTGTGTCTATGATTACACTGCTGGGCTAGTCTATGATATACATTGACATAGTGTACCAGAGTAATTTACTGAAACTTATGATTAATGACCCGTGTTTCATGTTGTAGTTTTTGTTTCGGAACATATGATATTCTTCAGATTAAATAAACTCTGTTGTAAGTAATCACATGATTTCAATTTATTGGTCCGGATCTAACAAATTTATTAATTGAAGCCATCATCAAGTTCTGATTGATGACCCACGTTACATATTTTGTGTCTTTTGGAACATTCAAATTGAATAAATTGCAATGTAGATAATCATGCCAATTTATTGAAACCATTTATAAATATACTTGCTAGTTAAAACCTTATTAAGCAACGCTGTTCAATTGCAGTTTTAACAAGAGGGATTGGAACACAAGAAGGAAATCTCAGTCAGCTGGATCTGCATCTCGTAATCAAAAGTTAAATCCTCGTAGAAAATTGCACACAACCGAAAATGGTGAGCAAAATGACGTACATTCCGATGGGGAAGAACAAGATGTGAAGTTTATTGATGTGCCTAATAAAGATGAGCGAATTCCAGCCCCAGCTTGGGCAGGTGCTTCCAGGCCAACATCTGCAGCCTCATCGGCACTTTCTACACCAAGAGAAGTGCAAAAAATCAACCCTGAACTAATTGTAAGGATTTTAAATGATTTGGATGTGTTCATGCTCAATGAATTTTTTAATTGAAAACACGTAAAGTCTGTAAATAACACAAAATTATGAACATTAAAAAAAAAACAAATGTAAAGGTATGTGCGTGACATTGTGTAAGTCTGGCTTTTCTATGCTTTGATTATGTCTCCAGTAATATGAGAAAAACATTCACTCTTAGCTGACTGCCTTGTCATGACCTGAGTTGTGTTTACAAGGAGTTATTTGTGTTTGACTCTAGCAAAAATTGGCTGACCAATGTGGATGCTTGTTCAATTTCAGCTGTCTCACACTCAAGAACCAGAGTATTCCAAAGTTTATGAAATTGAACTACAGGCTTCCAATATTGCTGAAATTGAGAAACTTGAAAAAGTGAGCCCAAAGTTCGAAATATTTTTTAATTTCTTTGAAGTTGTATCATTTTAAGAAAAATATAATGTAATCATATATAAATATTCTCCACAATTATTGTTTTATATATGTTTCAGTTCAATAAACTACGAGTATTAGATCTATCTAACAACTACATCAATAAAATCCAAAACCTTGGTCGGAATAAGGTATGACATAAATTTCCACAATGTATACTTTGTTTTATCACAGATGGTAATTTATAAACAACCAAATGTATTATGAATATTAAAAATCCACGAACATTTGCAAAGTTTATCCAAAATAGTAATTATAAAAGAATAAATGCATTATATTGTCATTAGTAATTCATTGAATTTGTCTAATTTTGTAAGCTAATAGTACTCCCTATTGTTTCTATGTTTGTGTTTTTTTTGTTTTATTTACACCAGATACATATGTTATATAATAACAGATATTAATTAAGTGACTTATAGGCCTGATAGGCCGGTCATAAAGATTAATGTATTAAGTGGTACTCTTTTGTTTACCTTATATGCAAGTTACTTTAATAAAAAGTATGTATATGAAATATTTCATCAACCATTAGTATCAGAAGTTATACAAAAAAATTTTGATTTACTTTCACATTCTTCTACTATGAACTCTTTTCCAGGATATTAGAGAGTTGAAACTCTATGGGAACAACATCAGCGTAATTGAAAACCTGGATGAGTAAGTAATTGATTTAAAAAGTATCAAGTAACAAATTATTTATTTATTATCTTTATCAAAATTTTTTTATTTTTTTAACTTCTTTTTTATTTCAATTGTATTTTTGCAGATTGAAAGAATTGAGTCATCTGCAACTTCAGTTCAACAAAATCAAATCAGTGGGTAAGTCTTCATCAAAATGTCATTTATAAGGCAACTTGTAGCACCGCTTCTCTGACGTTTTCTCCCAAGCAATGATATTATATCTTATTGTGTTTGCAGGTAAAGGTCTGAGCTGTCAGAAAAAGCTGAAAATTCTGCGTCTGGACAACAACAAACTGACAAAACTTGAAATGCGGGAATTAATTAGTTGCTCAAATTTGACGACACTTGATCTTAGTTCGAATTTCCTTGAAAACATACCAGTGAGTTGCAAAACTTAAATTATATTATGTTGTATTAATTGTTGTCATTGAGTTCGTTGATTGTTTTGTTTTTATTATATTTCAGGCGGTCAATAATCTACCAAACCTTGAAGAATTATTTGTAGCACACAATAGGCTGAAATGTCTACCCGATTTGTCGAGATGTAAAAGAGTAAGTTGGAGATATTTCATTTGAATGATTCATATTATATACAAAGCAGGACCTCTGTTTTTGAAGAGAATGGCTTTTATTTTGTCTTAGTTTATGAAAGATTTAAAGTACTGAAATATCTATACATGTATTTGAAAGTTTTCTGGGAATGTCCTCTAATTGAGTCCAGCCTGTTCAATATGTGGTATCTATGTAAGAAAGCACCATCATCAATCAATAGTTCATGACATTCATACTCTGTTAACAAATTGTTGTTTCCAGTTAAAAGAATTAGATGTATCACACAATCAGCTGACTGATGGGCCCAGTTTGAAAGGAATTCCTGGTTTAAGAGTAAGTGAAACTAAATATAATGCTGCATGTGATATATATATGTATTGTTATACACCTTATTCTTTTTACTGCCGGCAAAGAGCTGGCTCAGCGACGCTGTGCCAGCTCCACGCAAGGCGACCTTTGCCAGCTCCACGCAAGGCGACCTTTGCCAGCTCCACGCAAGGCGACCTTTGCCAGCTCCATGCAAGGCGACCTTTGCCAGCTCCATACTTGGCGACCTTTGCCAGGCAGGTAAATGACACCTTATTATGTGATGTAAATTGTCTGACACAACTTTCCTCTGGATTTCAGGTTTTGCAAATCCACCACAATGCAATAACTGATGTTTCAAAGATGGGACGTCACAAGTAAGTAGATTCATAAAATTCAAGAACAAGTTTTCCAATTTCCATGCTTATGTAGTTATTCTTTTAAGTGTTTCATATCGCAGACCAATCTAGAGATTCAGGTGAAAATATCACAATGTATCTTTCTTTTCTATCTGTATTGGGAAGGTATTTGGAAGAATTGTTCATTAATGACAATCGAATCACTGAGCTTCACGCGATTCCTCTGCAAATGCCAGCTCTGCAGATCGTTGATGTTTCAAATAACCATGTCGAGGACTTTCAGCAAATGGTAAGCAGGTTTTGTGATTTTTGGCATTAAAATTTTCAGTATGGCCATTTAGAAGCATATGGGATGTCGTATCATTAAACCAACAAAATCTGATGCTGAGACAAGCACTATAAAATATGAACAAGTGAGCTTGTAAGCCCCACGATCAAGCAAATACACTATGTGATGTTTTATATAACTTGCAGATACATCTGAGGGGTCTGACAGACCTAAAAGAATTACACATGTTGGGAAATCCATGCTGTCAAGAGAATGGATCACACGGTTCTTTATCTTCAGAATTTCAGATGCACATGCCTAATTTGGAATATTTGAATGGAGTAAGTATGTAATAGTTGACGGTCTAATGCAGACTAAATTCAAATTGCCTAAATTATTTACTTAATTAATTAAGTAAGTCATACGCCTATTCAAATAATGAGTTCTTAACTTATATTCACATAATCTTTCATTCTCTTCAGATTCAGCTGAAAAGAAATTCTTTCCGACCCACTACCCCGTTAATGCGACCTATGTCAGCTGCGTCAGGTGATCGTCATAAATATTTTGAATCTGCTAATTTTATTTAATGTAACACGATGTTGTGTACCTATTTTAAAGCATAATTAAATACCGATAGGCAATTAATCACAGCAATTACAGATTTAAAATTCAAATGCTTTTACTATTGGCAGAATGTTCTATCACCAAGAAATGATAGAATGTTCCAGACACTATAACCGACTTGTTGCAAGTTTGTAAATAATTTATAACTGGAAATTACCACTTCATCTATTTTGTTTTTCAGTTGTCAGCAGCAGACTAGTTGAAAATCAAATGAAGGCCATTGAACTTGACATGGAGAGCTATCTATCCAGTCTCACAAATAAGTGAGTACACTCTCATTCTGTTATCATTACTTGCTGTGGTTTCTGATAAGTAGGTTTTTTTTTTTTCTTTGGGTCCTATACAGTCAAACCTGTGTTACGGGGTCACCCAAGGGAATTCGTGGAAAAGGCTGTTTAAAAGCGGTGCCTGTCTTATAAAGGGTAAAACCTACAATGAAAATCCGGTTCAGAAGAATTGAAGCACTTGGTCGTTTACAGCAGATGACCATTTTATTCAGGTGGCCGTTAGGTCAGGTTTGACTGTATATGAGAATTTCACATAAAAAACACCAGGAATATGTCATGTACCAGGATAACAAAAGTATCGCCACAAGATGTGTACATGGTTTGCTCTTTTTAGAGGATTTGCATTCCTGACAAGGACCCTTCATTTATGAACTTTCAGAAAAAAGTGTTACTGTTACTGTTTTAATTCACACTTGACTTCTTGGCTGTCATCTTGAACCACATCATCATATTCAAGCTCAGCAACTTCCCACAATGTGTCACATAACTGCTGGATTTCTCCACATCGTGAGCTGCATATTCAAAATACAATGTACATCTGACAAACACTTTCGTATGTAGTCAACTGTAGGGACCTCTTGCGGGCAAATGTCTTTCGGCCATCTCTTTGAGCTCTATCATAGTGACCCCTGGTGCTAGACAACTGACTTGGTCAATGTTATTTGAATTTGAGAAGCAAATGATGTTTATAATCAGAAAGGCAATGGTAGTATGATGGGATGGTGGCTTCTTCTGGCTTTTAATTGCTTCAAAGTGACATACTGATCAAATGAGCTTCTGACTCTTCCCCTGTCACAGTCAATCAATCAGGTAATTGCAATCAGCTGACAGGGAGTGGTGATTCACTGCAATTGACAGATATTGCGGAACAATGGTGACACTTCTGGTTGTTCAGCAACAGCTTAATTGCAATTATTTCATCAATCAGTTCCAGAAAAGCTTTACAATACATATTTATAAACTTAAGTAATATGCAGTGTAGTTTACTCCACACAGACAGTAAGCCTTTATAGTGATTTTTTAAATTACTAATGATCCAAGCTAATTAGACAATGCAGTCCTTCAATCCTGTGTACTTTAGTTTATTTTTTATTCAGTCGATGAAAAGCACATTTGTGCTTATGTCATGTTTTTTTTACCTGATCGACTATAAATAAAGTTTTATCTTTGATTTTTATCTGTATCTATGTTAGAGCTTTATATGTATATATATTGGAGTCAATTAACAATGCACAAATATGAATGAAAAGGTTGAATATATCCAGTTAGCAGACAGGATGCCATGTGGGGTAGGAAACTATGAATGCTTGTCTTACACCTGTGAGTTGTTAATCATGAGACTTACAGATCATAGTTGGAGCCAAAACAGGACCCATTAAAACTGCTGTTCCTACATGATGCTATTTTTAGCTACAGCCATATGACTGTTGTGCCTCCCAGTGAGTGTAGTCAGTACTAAAGACTATTTCACCATTTCATTGATTGAAGCATAAATACAAGACCAGAGCAGTCACCGAACAAGGTGAGCCATGGCAAACTGGGTGTAGATGTGAGACTAATGCATATCTGTTCTCCCCTCTCAACGGTACTTGCTAAGTTCTGTAATTCTCTGGGGGCCTGGTCTGGCCTAATTCGACACTCACCTGTTTTTTGTTTTTATAGACAAATACATTTTTCTTTAGGTCAGGGTTGTATTACATTTCCGCAGTGTTCAATATGAGCTTTCACATGTAGCTAATAACTTTTGTGTGATGAACTCCACTGCAATTTCATTTAAGTGATCAGAAAATATTCAATTGCAATTATGAGATGAAAGTGCCATTCAAAAATTATTGTGTCACTCAATTTACAGTCACTGCTGATAACAATTAATGGATTGCTGATTGCCATTAGCATGATTAGTTGACAGTGTCAGGGCAAGCTTTTCCTGAACAGATTCATGAACTAATTGCAATTAAGGTGTCACCATTGCTCCAAAATATGACAACTGCAATGTATCACCAGTCCCTGTCAACTGATTGCAATTACCTGGATTGCTTGACAGTGATAGGGAAAGAGGTGTCAAACTCATATAAGCAGTGTGCCACTTTCAAACAAATATGAAAGCCAGAGGAAGCCACAATCCCATCATACTACCATTGCCATTCTGATAATCAACTGCATTTGCTGCTCTCAAATTCAAACAACATGGATCCAGTCAGTTGTCTCATTGCCCAAATACAAATCCGCCATGCTGACCATCGCTTCAAGAAAGCCAGTCACCAGGTGACTCTCCTCAACAGCAAGATTGCCAGCACCAGGTGTCACTACGATAGAGCTAGCAGAGATGGCCGTAAGACATTTGCCCACAGAAGGTCTTTGCAGTTGAGTACATATGAAGGTGTTTGTCAGATGTACTTTAAATATGCAGCTCAAAGATGTGAAGAAATCCAGCAGTTGTGTGATGCATTGTGGGAAGTTGCTGAGCTTGAATATAATGTGGATGAAGATGACAGCCAAGAAGACAAGTTGTGAATTAAATCAATAAAAACTAACACTTTCTTCTGAAAGTTCAAACATCCAGATCCTTGTCAGGACTGCAAATCCTCCAAAAAGAGCAAACCATGTACACATCTTGTGTCTGACTTTACAATGGTTGTCTACGATACATGACTGACTGACTTTTTTTTTCTTCATCATCAACTACATTCTTTTGCGATGTACCGTCATGACAGCAAAGGGTGAATTTATTTTCTTCATGGAGTAATTCACTGCTTCCTCTTAGAATTCTAATTAATTATATGCACAAAACTTAATTTAATGATTTGTGTAATTAATAATACATGTAACGTTCAATCATCACTTTCTTTTGCAGGTTTTCCAGTTTACGAACCGGCCTAGATACCCTTCCTGTTGAAAGCCCAAGGTCCAAAGCTTCTGGGGACTCCAGAGCAAGCAGTGCTGCATCCAACTCTAGTCGTCCAGGATCAAGATCAAGACAGTAAGTCTAATATTGCTTACTTGCAATTACATGTACTCTCTTTAGAGAGGAGTCCTTGAATTATGTAGAAATTATTCTAATTTGTCTATAAATGTGATACATATTTGTTTCTTTAACAGGTTGAATCGTATCCTTGAGGCACAGCAATTTGCAGCAGAGAATTTTTAGTACAAGGCGAAAAGACATCCAATTTCCTCGATTGTAAATATTTGTTCACAGATTTTCTCTTTTTATTTTGTGTAATTGTATTTTCATTAAAATACATTGTTGTGAAAGTAATTCTTTTCTGTAGTTTTTATAGGCTGGTTAAACACATTCACTGAAATTTTTTTTCATGTAGCTTGACAATTAATTGAGCATTGCTTTCTTTCATTTTACGAAACTACTAAATCACTGATGGCATGTCAATTCATCACAGTAGCCAACGAATGCTTAATATATACATCCTGTTCTATGATACAGCTAGCAGAGATGGCCGAAAGACATTTGTCCACAAAAGGTCTTTTGCAGTTGACTACATATGAAGGTGTTCGTCAGATGTACTTTAAATATGCAGCTCAAAGATGTGAAGAAATCCAGCAATTGTGTGATGCATTGTTTGAAGTTGCTGAGCTTGAATATGATGATGTGGTTGAAGATGACAGCCAAGAAGTCAAGTTGTGAATTTAAAAAAACCAACACTTTGAAAGTTTAAACATCATGGTCCTTGTCAGGACTGCAAATCCTCCAAAAAGAGCAAACCTTGTACACTTCTTGTGTCTTATAACCAAATTATTTATTTCTTTAAAAAAAGAAAGAAGTTATTATAGTGTAGATCTAAGTGATCTGTGAGACTGTAGGAATATTCAAAAAAACAAAATTCTTTAATGTCAAACCATGGGCCTAAATTCATATTTTAAAAAGGAAGTACATCTATATTTAGACTTAAAAATGGTGAGTATTCAGTATCATAAACCAGGCCCTTGAGAATTCTTAAAATACAAGTTTCGTTGATAGGGGAGATTAGATGTGTTAGTCTCACATCTGCAGCAAGTCTGCCATGGCTCACCTTATTCAGTAATCATTCTTCCCTAGGATGGATAGATAGATAGATAGATTGCCTATCGAGACTTATAAAGAAACGACCTGAGACTTATAAATAAATGACAAATGCAATGGTACTAATGATTTCTACAACAGCCCCTAGGGGCAGGGAGATGGTATGGTGCAGCAATGTGTACCTGAGTTGATATGCAATAATCTTAAGATTTCTAGGTCAGGGGATTAAGGTCACAGAATGTACCATGTGATTTTTCTAGGGCTTTTCAATTTCAGCCCTAATTGAGGTACAGAGATGTCAAAAATTAATTCTAAAGGTTTAGATTATTCACTTTCCAACGAGGTATGGCATCCAATCATGGTATTGTAGAATGCATGTTTTAGAAATTTGAGATGTCAAAAACTTCATGTCACAATTTTAAAATAGTGCTTGGACATACTACCCGATCAAGGCAGACTAGCACAAGAAGTAGAAAAATTGTTATAATTAATAAAGGTATAAAAAGGAGAAAAGAATAAAATATAATGAAATAAATTAGATGTAATTTAACATAACGATATACAAAATTATATCGCCACTTTATGTGGTTACACTTTTAGCTCCAAGTGATATCACAGTGTGACCTCTCTGTGAGCTCACTGTGTGCTCGAATTCTTCACTGGGAGGTTTACAAGTCAAGGGCTCAATTAGGGCTGCCTTCAAAATCTTCTACCACAGTAACCATTTCCTAGGCTATTGCCCTAGTGTTTTCATACTACTCAAGGTCGTGGGCCATTGGCTGTTACAAGTGCTCAGTCAGCTAGCATTAAAATAAATGTTGACCAATGAAGTGGAGTATTTTGTTTTATTCATCATCAATTGTAGGGATATGTGGTATGTTATCTAGTACCTCTAGAAGTGAATATGAAAATGCTCAGCCTACTCCTGGACATAGCTACTGAGAATTTGACTGCCTCCATATATGGACTTATTTTATAGCATATTTCCTATATAAAGGTTGCATTTTATGTTAGTTTGAATGCATACTGTTAAGCTTTTAAGACAACCTTAATGACAGTTTTGTATTAATTAATGTAGAAATTCATTATTACCATGTATGCATCATACATGCTGCCTGTGTATTTATTGTGAAACAGTTTATGTAGCATATCATGGATAATTAATGAAGATGGGATGTTATTCAAAATAAATTTTTTAGAGAGTATATAGTTCTTTTTTACGGTTTTTTGTTGTTTTAATATTTCTGTACCACAACAAAAGATGTGTGCATGGTTTGCTCTTTTTGGAGGATTTGCAGTCCTGACAAGGACTTTGATGTTTGAACTTTCTCAAGAAAGACTTTTTATTTTTCAATCCACAACTTGACTTCTTGACTGTCATCTTGAACCACATCATCATATTCAAGACCGGCAACTTCCCACAATGTGTCACACAACTGCTGGATTTCTTCACATCTTTGAGCTGCGTATTCAAAGTACATCTGACGAACACCTTGGTATGTAGTCAACTGTATGGACCTCTTGCAGGCAAATGTCTTTCGGCCATCTCTGCAAGCTCTATCGTAGTGACCCCTGGTGCTTGCAATCTTGTTGTTGAGGATAGTCACCTGGCGACTGACTTTCTTGAAGCGACGGTCAGCATGGCGGATTTGGGCAATGAGACAACTGACTGGGTCCATGTTGTTTGAATTTGAGAGAAGCAAATGCAGTTGATTATCAGAAAGGCAATGGTAGTATGATGGGATGGTGGCTTCCTCTGACTTTTATATTGATTAAAGCTTCATCAGCTGAGCGAACTACGAAGCACTCATTCTCCATTAGTGTCATTTATTCAAACTGCCAAGGAAATTACCGACAACATTTAACTTGATTGCATTTAAGGACTGATGTACATTTTTCATTGATTGCAATTAAGAGTCTCACTGTGACATAACTGACTTTGTGATTTCTGACATTTCAGCAATTGAGCTTCATAATTGCAATTTCAGGTTTACAGATCTCTTTGACCATGACTCTGTGTAAAATATATGAAAAAAGATATTTATTACACATCAAAAAATAAATAAAGATGTTTTTCCTAAGTATGTCATCATTGCAAAAATGATGGCTTTCATACCTTCTAGCTGAAAGCAATTTGAACCATTAATTTCATGATAAGCTCTACTATCAAAGACATCTGTAAACCTGCAATTGCAATTATGAAGCTCAATTGCTGAAATGTCAGAAATCACAAAATCAGTTATGTCACAGTGAAAAAACAAGTATGTTATCATTGCAAAAATGATGGCTTTCATACCTTCTAGCTGAAAGCAATTTGATCCATTAATTTCATGATAAGCTCTACTGTAAGAAGAATAAATTATCCCTGCACTTTTGCAATTTTAATTTGTGAGAACTAAATGAGATGTTGCATGGGTAGTGTATTTAGCTAATGAGGGCAGGCAGCAAATTTGGATGGGGTTCCCTTTCTCTTCAACTTTTGTGAATTGCAATTAATGGTTGTTTAATTGCAATTAAGATAAGCAGCAGCAGGTTTCAACTCCAATTTAATTGCAGTTAAGTAACAGACCTTATTTTTCATATGAAGAGACATGTGCAATTGACATTGAGTAATCCTTGCTCATGGCTTGACAGTAGATGATGAACCTTTTTAACTCACCAAGCCTGTCATCCCTCAAGGAGTATAAAAGCCAGAAGAAGCTATCATTCCATCAGTACCATAGCTTTTCTGATAATCAATATCATAAATTGCTTCTTTCAATTTCAAACAACATGGATCCAGTCAGTTGTCTCATTGCCCAAATCCGCCATGCTGACCATCGCTTCAAGAAAGCTAGTCACCAGGTGACTCTCCTCAACAACAAGATTGCCAGCACCAGGTGTCACTATGATAGAGCTAGCAGAGATGGCCGAAAGACATTTGTCCACAAAAGGTCTTTGCAGTTGACTACATATGAAGGTGTTCGTCAGATGTACTTTAAATATGCAGCTCAAAGATGTGAAGAAATCCAGCAGTTGTGTGATGCATTGTGGGAAGTTGCTGAGCTTGAATATGATGATGTGGTTGAAGATGACAGCCAAGAAGTCAAGTTGTGAATTTAAATAAAAAAACAAACACTTTGAAAGTTCAAACATCATGGTCCTTGTCAGGACTGCAAATCCTCCAAAAAGAGCAAACCTTGTACACTTCTTGTGTCTTATAACCAATTTATTTATTTCTTTAAAAAAAGAAAGAAGTTATTATAGTGTAGATCTAAGTGATCTGTGAGACTGTAGGAATATTGAAAAAAACAAAATTCTTTAATGTCAAACCATGGGTCTAAATTCATATTTTAAAAAGGAAGTACATCTATATTTAGACTTAAAAATGGTGAGTATTCAGTATCATAAACCAGGCCCTTGAGAATTCTTAAAATACAAGTTTCGTTGATAGGGGAGATTAGATGTGTTAGTCTCACATCTGCAGCAAGTCTGCCATGGCTCACCTTATTCAGTAATCATTCTTCCCTAGGATGGATAGATAGATAGATAGATTGCCTATCGAGACTTATAAAGAAATGACCTGAGACTTATAAATAAATGACAAATGCAATGGTACTAATGATTTCTACAACAGCCCCTAGGGGCAGGGAGATGGTATGGTGCAGCAATGTGTACCTGAGTTGATATGCAATAATCTTAAGATTTCTAGGTCAGGGGATTAAGGTCACAGAATGTACCATGTGATTTTTCTAGGGCTTTTCAATTCCAGCCCTAATTGAGGTACAGAGATGTCAAAAATTAATTCTAAAGGTTTAGATTATTCACTTTCCAATGAGGTATAGCATCCAATCATGGTATTGTAGAACGCATGTTTTAGAAATTTGAGATGTCAAAAACTTCATGTCACAATTTTAAAATAATGCTTGGACATACTACCCGATCAAGGCAGACTAGCACAAGAAGTAGAAAAATTGTTATAATTAATAAAGGTATAAAAAGGAGAAAAGAATAAAATATAATGAAATAAATTAGATGTAATTTAACATAACGATATACAAAATTATATCGCCACTTTATGTGGTTACACTTTTAGCTCCAAGTGATATCACAGTGTGACCTCTCTGTGAGCTCACTGTGTGCTCAAATTCTTCACTGGGAGGTTTACAGGTCAAGGGCTCAATTAGGGCTGCCTTCAAAATCTTCTACCACAGTAACCATTTCCTAGGCTATTGCCCTGGTGTTTTCATACTACTCAAGGTCGTGGGCCATTGGCTGTTACAAGTGCTCAGTCAGCTAGCATTAAAATAAATGTTGACCAATGAAGTGGAGTATTTTGTTTTATTCATCATCAATTGTAGGGATATGTGGTATGTTATCTAGTACCTCTAGAAGTGAATATGAAAATGCTCAGCCTACTCCTGGACATAGCTACTGAGACTTTGACTGCCTCCATATATGGACTTATTTTATAGCATATTTCCTATATAAAGGTTGCATTTTATGTTAGTTTGAATGCATACTGTTAAGCTTTTAAGACAACCTTAATGACAGTTTTGTATTAATTAATGTAGAAATTCATTATTACCATGTATGCATCATACATGCTGCCTGTGTATTTATTGTGAAACAGTTTATGTAGCATATCATGGATGATTAATGAAGATGGGATGTTATTCAAAATAAATTTTTTAGAGAGTAAATAGTTCTTTTTTACTGTTTTTTGTTGTTTTAATATTTCTGTACCACAACAAAAGATGTGTGCATAGTTTGCTCTTTTTGGAGGATTTGCAGTCCTGACAAGGACTTTGATGTTTGAACTTTCTCAAGAAAGACTTTTTATTTTTCAATTCACAACTTGACTTCTTGACTGTCATCTTGAACCACATCATCATATTCAAGACTGGCAACTTCCCACAATGTGTCACACAACTGCTGGATTTCTTCACATCTTTGAGCTGCGTATTCAAAGTACATCTGACGAACACCTTGGTATGTAGTCAACTGTAAGGACCTCTTGCAGGCAAATGTCTTTCGGCCATCTCTGCAAGCTCTATCGTAGTGACCCCTGGTGCTTGCAATCTTGTTGTTGAGGATAGTCACCTGGCGACTGACTTTCTTGAAGCGAAGGTTAGCATGGCGGATTTGGGCAATGAGACAACTGACTGGGTCCATGTTGTTTGAATTTGAGAGAAGCAAATGCAGTTGATTATCAGAAAGGCAATGGTAGTATGATGGGATGGTGGCTTCCTCTGACTTTTATATTGATTAAAGCTTCATCAGCTGAGCGAACTACGAAGCACTCATTCTCCATTAGTGTCATTTATTCAAACTGCCAAGGAAATTACTGACAACATTTAACTTGATTGCATTTAAGGACTGATGTACATTTTTCATGTATTGCAATTAAGAGTCTCACTGTGACATAACTGACTTTGTGATTTCTGACATTTCAGCAATTGAGCTTCATAATTGCAATTTCAGGTTTACAGATGTCTTTGACCATGACTCTGTGTAAAATATATGAAAAAAGATATTTATTACACATCAAAAAATAAATAAAGATGTTTTTCCTAAGTATGTCATCATTGCAAAAATGATGGCTTTCATACCTTCTAGCTGAAAGCAATTTGAACCATTCATTTCATGATAAGCTCTACTATCAAAGACATCTGTAAACCTGCAATTGCAATTATGAAGCTCAATTGCTGAAATGTCAGAAATCACAAAATCAGTTATGTCACAGTGAAAAAACAAGTATGTCATCATTGCAAAAATGATGGCTTTCATACCTTCTAGCTGAAAGCAATTTGATCCATTAATTTCATGATAAGCTCTACTGTAAGAAGAATAAATTATCCCTGCACTTTTGCAATTTTAATTTGTGAGAACTAAATGAGATGTTGCATGGGTAGTGTATTTAGCTAATGAGGGCAGGCAGCAAATTTGGATGGGGTTCCCTTTCTCTTCAACTTTTGTGAATTGCAATTAATGGTTGTTTAATTGCAATTAAGATAAGCAGCAGCAGGTTTCAACTCCAATTTAATTGCAGTTAAGTAACAGACCTTATTTTTCATATGAAGAGACATGTGCAATTGACATTGAGTAATCCTTGCTCATGGCTTGACAGTAGATGATGAACCTTTTTAACTCACCAAGCCTGTCATCCCTCAAGGAGTATAAAAGCCAGAAGAAGCTATCATTCCATCAGTACCATAGCTTTTCTGATAATCAATATCATAAATTGCTTCTTTCAATTTCAAACAACATGGATCCAGTCAGTTGTCTCATTGCCCAAATCCGCCATGCTGACCATCGCTTCAAGAAAGCTAGTCACCAGGTGACTCTCCTCAACAACAAGATTGCCAGCACCAGGTGTCACTATGATAGAGCTAGCAGAGATGGCCGAAAGACATTTGTCCACAAAAGGTCTTTGCAGTTGACTACATATGAAGGTGTTCGTCAGATGTACTTTAAATATGCAGCTCAAAGATGTGAAGAAATCCAGCAGTTGTGTGATGCATTGTGGGAAGTTGCTGAGCTTGAATATGATGATGTGGTTGAAGATGACAGCCAAGAAGTCAAGTTGTGAATTTAAATAAAAAAACAAACACTTTGAAAGTTCAAACATCATGGACCTTGTCAGGACTGCAAATTTCAAACAACATGGATCCAGTCAGTTGTCTCATTGCCCAAATCCGCCATGCTGACCATCGCTTCAAGAAAGCTAGTCACCAGGTGACTCTCCTCAACAACAAGATTGCCAGCACCAGGTGTCACTATGATAGAGCTAGCAGAGATGGCCGAAAGACATTTGTCCACAAAAGGTCTTTGCAGTTGACTACATATGAAGGTGTTCGTCAGATGTACTTTAAATATGCAGCTTAAAGATGTGAAGAAATCCAGCAGTTGTGTGATGCATTGTGGGAAGTTGCTGAGCTTGAATATGATGATGTGGTTGAAGATGACAGCCAAGAAGTCAAGTTGTGAATTTGAATAAAAAAACTAACACTTTGAAAGTTCAAACATCATGGACCTTGTCAGGACTGCAAATCCTCCAAAAAGAGCAAACCTTGTACACTTCTTGTGTCTTATAACCAAATTATTTATTTCTTTAAAAAAAGAAAGAAGTTATTATAGTGTAGATCTAAGTGATCTGTGAGACTGTAGGAATATTGAAAAAAACAAAATTCTTTAATGTCAAACCATGGGTCTAAATTCATATTTTAAAAAGGAAGTACATCTATATTTAGACTTAAAATTGGTGAGTATTCAGTATCATAAACCAGGCCCTTGAGAATTCTTAAAATACAAGTTTCGTTGAGAGGGGAGATCAGATGTGTTAGTCTCACATCTGCAGCAAGTCTGCCATGGCTCACCTTATTCAGTAATCATTCTTCCCTAGGATGGATAGATAGATAGATAGATTGCCTATCGAGACTTATAAAGAAATGACCTGAGACTTATAAATAAATGACAAATGCAATGGTACTAATGATTTCTACAACAGCCCCTAGGGGCAGGGAGATGGTTTGGTGCAGCAATGTGTACCTGAGTTGATATGCAATAATCTTAAGATTTCTAGGTCAGGGGATTAAGGTCACAGAATGTACCATGTGATTTTTCTAGGGCTTTTCAATTTCAGCCCTAATTGAGGTACAGAGATGTCAAAAATTAATTCTAAAGGTTTAGATTATTCACTTTCCAATGAGGTATAGCATCCAATCATGGTATTGTAGAACGCATGTTTTAGAAATTTGAGATGTCAAAAACTTCATGTCACAATTTTAAAATAGTGCTTGGACATACTACCCGATCAAGGCAGACTAGCACAGGAAGTAGAAAAATTGTTATAATTAATAAAGGTATAAAAAGGAGAAAAGAATAAAATATAATGAAATAAATTAGATGTAATTTAACATAACGATATACAAAATTATATCGCCACTTTATGTGGTTACACTTTTAGCTCCAAGTGATATCACAGTGTGACCTCTCTGTGAGCTCACTGTGTGCTCAAATTCTTCACTGGGAGGTTTACAGGTCAAGGGCTCAATTAGGGCTGCCTTCAAAATCTTCTACCACAGTAACCATTTCCTAGGCTATTGCCCTAGTGTTTTCATACTACTCAAGGTCGTGGGCCATTGGCTGTTACAAGTGCTCAGTCAGCTAGCATTAAAATAAATGTTGACCAATGAAGTGGAGTATTTTGTTTTATTCATCATCAATTGTAGGGATATGTGGTATGTTATCTAGTACCTCTAGAAGTGAATATGAAAATGCTCAGCCTACTCCTGGACATAGCTACTGAGACTTTGACTGCCTCCATATATGGACTTATTTTATAGCATATTTCCTATATAAAGGTTGCATTTTATGTTAGTTTGAATGCATACTGTTAAGCTTTTAGGACAACCTTAATGACAGTTTTGTATAAATTAATGTAGAAATTCATTATTACCATGTATGCATCATACATGCTGCCTGTGTATTTATTGTGAAACAGTTTATGTAGCATATCATGGATGATTAATGAAGATGGGATGTCATTCAAAATAAAATTTTTAGAGAGTATATAGTTCTTTTTTACTGTTTTTTGTTGTTTTAATATTTCTGTACCACAACAAAAGATGTGTGCATGGTTTGCTCTTTTTGGAGGATTTGCAGTCCTGACAAGGACTTTGATGTTTGAACTTTCTCAAGAAAGACTTTTTATTTTTCAATTCACAACTTGACTTCTTGACTGTCATCTTGAACCACATCATCATATTCAAGACCGGCAACTTCCCACAATGTGTCACACAACTGCTGGATTTCTTCACATCTTTGAGCTGCGTATTCAAAGTACATCTGACGAACACCTTGGTATGTAGTCAACTGTAAGGACCTCTTGCAGGCAAATGTCTTTCGGCCATCTCTGCAAGCTCTATCGTAGTGACCCCTGGTGCTTGCAATCTTGTTGTTGAGGATAGTCACCTGGCGACTGACTTTCTTGAAGCGACGGTCAGCATGGCGGATTTGGGCAATGAGACAACTGACTGGGTCCATGTTGTTTGAATTTGAGAGAAGCAAATGCAGTTGTTTATCAGAAAGGCAATGGTAGTATGATGGGATGGTGGCTTCCTCTGACTTTTATGTTGATTAAAGCTTCATCAGCTGAGCGAACTACGAAGAACTCATTCTCCATTAGTGTCATTTATTCAAACTGCCAAGGAAATTACTGACAACATTTAACTTGATTGCATTTAAGGACTGATGTACATTTTTCATTGATTGCAATTAAGAGTCTCACTGTGACATAACTGACTTTGTGATTTCTGACATTTCAGCAATTGAGCTTCATAATTGCAATTTCAGGTTTACAGATGTCTTTGACCATGACTCTGTGTAAAATATATGAAAAAAGATATTTATTACACATCAAAAAATAAATAAAGATGTTTTTCCTAAGTATGTCATCATTGCAAAAATGATGGCTTTCATACCTTCTAGCTGAAAGCAATTTGAACCATTAATTTCATGATAAGCTGTACTATCAAAGACATCTGTAAACCTGCAATTGCAATTATGAAGCTCAATTGCTGAAATGTCAGAAATCACAAAGTCAGTTATGTCACAGTGAAAAAACAAGTATGTCATCATTGCAAAAATGATGGCTTTCATACCTTCTAGCTGAAAGCAATTTGATCCATTAATTTCATGATAAGCTCTACTGTAAGAAGAATAAATTATCCCTGCACTTTTGCAATTTTAATTTGTGAGAACTAAATGAGATGTTGCATGGGTAGTGTATTTAGCTAATGAGGGCAGGCAGCAAATTTGGATGGGGTTCCCTTTCTCTTCAACTTTTGTGAATTGCAATTAATGGTTGTTTAATTGCAATTAAGATAAGCAGCAGCAGGTTTCAACTCCAATTTAATTGCAGTTAAGTAACAGACCTTATTTTTCATATGAAGAGACATGTGCAATTGACATTGAGTAATCCTTGCTCATGGCTTGACAGTAGATGATGAACCTTTTTAACTCACCAAGCCTGTCATCCCTCAAGGAGTATAAAAGCCAGAAGAAGCTATCATTCCATCAGTACCATAGCTTTTCTGATAATCAATATCATAAATTGCTTCTTTCAATTTCAAACAACATGGATCCAGTCAGTTGTCTCATTGCCCAAATCCGCCATGCTGACCATCGCTTCAAGAAAGCTAGTCACCAGGTGACTCTCCTCAACAACAAGATTGCCAGCACCAGGTGTCACTATGATAGAGCTAGCAGAGATGGCCGAAAGACATTTGTCCACAAAAGGTCTTTGCAGTTGACTACATATGAAGGTGTTCGTCAGATGTACTTTAAATATGCAGCTCAAAGATGTGAAGAAATCCAGCAGTTGTGTGATGCATTGTGGGAAGTTGCTGAGCTTGAATATGATGATGTGGTTGAAGATGACAGCCAAGAAGTCAAGTTGTGAATTTGAATAAAAAAACTAACACTTTGAAAGTTCAAACATCATGGTCCTTGTCAGGACTGCAAATCCTCCAAAAAGAGCAAACCTTGTACACTTCTTGTGTCTTATAACCAAATTATTTATTTCTTTAAAAAAAGAAAGAAGTTATTATAGTGTAGATCTAAGTGATCTGTGAGACTGTAGGAATATTGAAAAAAACAAAATTCTTTAATGTCAAACCATGGGTCTAAATTCATATTTTAAAAAGGAAGTACATCTATATTTAGACTTAAAATTGGTGAGTATTCAGTATCATAAACCAGGCCCTTGAGAATTCTTAAAATACAAGTTTCGTTGAGAGGGGAGATCAGATGTGTTAGTCTCACATCTGCAGCAAGTCTGCCATGGCTCACCTTATTCAGTAATCATTCTTCCCTAGGATGGATAGATAGATAGATAGATTGCCTATCGAGACTTATAAAGAAATGACCTGAGACTTATAAATAAATGACAAATGCAATGGTACTAATGATTTCTACAACAGCCC
This sequence comes from Alitta virens, assembly GCA_932294295.1. Taxonomy (NCBI): domain Eukaryota; kingdom Metazoa; phylum Annelida; class Polychaeta; order Phyllodocida; family Nereididae; genus Alitta; species Alitta virens. The sequence goes on along the minus strand of OW028575.1, from coordinate 10,607,796 downwards.
CTAGGGGCAGGGAGATGGTATGGTGCAGCAATGTGTACCTGAGTTGATATGCAATAATCTTAAGATTTCTAGGTCAGGGGATTAAGGTCACAGAATGTACCATGTGATTTTTCTAGGGCTTTTCAATTCCAGCCCTAATTGAGGTACAGAGATGTCAAAAATTAATTCTAAAGGTTTAGATTATTCACTTTCCAATGAGGTATAGCATCCAATCATGGTATTGTAGAACGCATGTTTTAGAAATTTGAGATGTCAAAAACTTCATGTCACAATTTTAAAATAATGCTTGGACATACTACCCGATCAAGGCAGACTAGCACAAGAAGTAGAAAAATTGTTATAATTAATAAAGGTATAAAAAGGAGAAAAGAATAAAATATAATGAAATAAATTAGATGTAATTTAACATAACAATATACAAAATTATATCGCCACTTTATGTGGTTACACTTTTAGCTCCAAGTGATATCACAGTGTGACCTCTCTGTGAGCTCACTGTGTGCTCAAATTCTTCACTGGGAGGTTTACAGGTCAAGGGCTCAATTAGGGCTGCCTTCAAAATCTTCTACCACAGTAACCATTTCCTAGGCTATTGCCCTAGTGTTTTCATACTACTCAAGGTCGTGGGCCATTGGCTGTTACAAGTGCTCAGTCAGCTAGCATTAAAATAAATGTTGACCAATGAAGTGGAGTATTTTGTTTTATTCATCATCAATTGTAGGGATATGTGGTATGTTATCTAGTACCTCTAGAAGTGAATATGAAAATGCTCAGCCTACTCCTGGACATAGCTACTGAGACTTTGACTGCCTCCATATAGGGACTTATTTTATAGCATATTTCCTATATAAAGGTTGCATTTTATGTTAGTTTGAATGCATACTGTTAAGCTTTTAAGACAACCTTAATGACAGTTTTGTATTAATTAATGTAGAAATTCATTATTACCATGTATGCATCATACATGCTGCCTGTGTATTTATTGTGAAACAGTTTATGTAGCATATCATGGATGATTAATGAAGATGGGATGTTATTCAAAATAAATTTTTTAGAGAGTAAATAGTTCTTTTTTACTGTTTTTTGTTGTTTTAATATTTCTGTACCACAACAAAAGATGTGTGCATGGTTTGCTCTTTTTGGAGGATTTGCAGTCCTGACAAGGACTTTGATGTTTGAACTTTCTCAAGAAAGACTTTTTATTTTTCAATTCACAACTTGACTTCTTGACTGTCATCTTGAACCACATCATCATATTCAAGACTGGCAACTTCCCACAATGTGTCACACAACTGCTGGATTTCTTCACATCTTTGAGCTGCGTATTCAAAGTACATCTGACGAACACCTTGGTATGTAGTCAACTGTAAGGACCTCTTGCAGGCAAATGTCTTTCGGCCATCTCTGCAAGCTCTATCGTAGTGACCCCTGGTGCTTGCAATCTTGTTGTTGAGGATAGTCACCTGGCGACTGACTTTCTTGAAGCGAAGGTCAGCATGGCGGATTTGGGCAATGAGACAACTGACTGGGTCCATGTTGTTTGAATTTGAGAGAAGCAAATGCAGTTGATTATCAGAAAGGCAATGGTAGTATGATGGGATGGTGGCTTCCTCTGACTTTTATATTGATTAAAGCTTCATCAGCTGAGCGAACTACGAAGCACTCATTCTCCATTAGTGTCATTTATTCAAACTGCCAAGGAAATTACTGACAACATTTAACTTGATTGCATTTAAGGACTGATGTACATTTTTCATTGATTGCAATTAAGAGTCTCACTGTGACATAACTGACTTTGTGATTTCTGACATTTCAGCAATTGAGCTTCATAATTGCAATTTCAGGTTTACAGATGTCTTTGACCATGACTCTGTGTAAAATATATGAAAAAAGATATTTATTACACATCAAAAAATAAATAAAGATGTTTTTCCTAAGTATGTCATCATTGCAAAAATGATGGCTTTCATACCTTCTAGCTGAAAGCAATTTGAACCATTAATTTCATGATAAGCTCTACTATCAAAGACATCTGTAAACCTGCAATTGCAATTATGAAGCTCAATTGCTGAAATGTCAGAAATCACAAAATCAGTTATGTCACAGTGAAAAAACAAGTATGTCATCATTGCAAAAATGATGGCTTTCATACCTTCTAGCTGAAAGCAATTTGATCCATTAATTTCATGATAAGCTCTACTGTAAGAAGAATAAATTATCCCTGCACTTTTGCAATTTTAATTTGTGAGAACTAAATGAGATGTTGCATGGGTAGTGTATTTAGCTAATGAGGGCAGGCAGCAAATTTGGATGGGGTTCCCTTTCTCTTCAACTTTTGTGAATTGCAATTAATGGTTGTTTAATTGCAATTAAGATAAGCAGCAGCAGGTTTCAACTCCAATTTAATTGCAGTTAAGTAACAGACCTTATTTTTCATATGAAGAGACATGTGCAATTGACATTGAGTAATCCTTGCTCATGGCTTGACAGTAGATGATGAACCTTTTTAACTCACCAAGCCTGTCATCCCTCAAGGAGTATAAAAGCCAGAAGAAGCTATCATTCCATCAGTACCATAGCTTTTCTGATAATCAATATCATAAATTGCTTCTTTCAATTTCAAACAACATGGATCCAGTCAGTTGTCTCATTGCCCAAATCCGCCATGCTGACCATCGCTTCAAGAAAGCTAGTCACCAGGTGACTCTCCTCAACAACAAGATTGCCAGCACCAGGTGTCACTATGATAGAGCTAGCAGAGATGGCCGAAAGACATTTGTCCACAAAAGGTCTTTGCAGTTGACTACATATGAAGGTGTTCGTCAGATGTACTTTAAATATGCAGCTCAAAGATGTGAAGAAATCCAGCAGTTGTGTGATGCATTGTGGGAAGTTGCTGAGCTTGAATATGATGATGTGGTTGAAGATGACAGCCAAGAAGTCAAGTTGTGAATTTGAATAAAAAAACTAACACTTTGAAAGTTCAAACATCATGGTCCTTGTCAGGACTGCAAATCCTCCAAAAAGAGCAAACCTTGTACACTTCTTGTGTCTTATAACCAAATTATTTATTTCTTTAAAAAAAGAAAGAAGTTATTATAGTGTAGATCTAAGTGATCTGTGAGACTGTAGGAATATTGAAAAAAACAAAATTCTTTAATGTCAAACCATGGGTCTAAATTCATATTTTAAAAAGGAAGTACATCTATATTTAGACTTAAAATTGGTGAGTATTCAGTATCATAAACCAGGCCCTTGAGAATTCTTAAAATACAAGTTTCGTTGAGAGGGGAGATCAGATGTGTTAGTCTCACATCTGCAGCAAGTCTGCCATGGCTCACCTTATTCAGTAATCATTCTTCCCTAGGATGGATAGATAGATAGATAGATTGCCTATCGAGACTTATAAAGAAATGACCTGAGACTTATAAATAAATGACAAATGCAATGGTACTAATGATTTCTACAACAGCCCCTAGGGGCAGGGAGATGGTATGGTGCAGCAATGTGTACCTGAGTTGATATGCAATAATCTTAAGATTTCTAGGTCAGGGGGTTAAGGTCACAGAATGTACCATGTGAATTTTCTAGGGCTTTTCAATTTCAGCCCTAATTGAGGTACAGAGATGTCAAAAATTAATTCTAAAGGTTTAGATTATTCACTTTCCAATGAGGTATAGCATCCAATCATGGTATTGTAGAACGCATGTTTTAGAAATTTGAGATGTCAAAAACTTCATGTCACAATTTTAAAATAATGCTTGGACATACTACCCGATCAAGGCAGACTAGCACAAGAAGTAGAAAAATTGTTATAATTAATAAAGGTATAAAAAGGAGAAAAGAATAAAATATAATGAAATAAATTAGATGTAATTTAACATAACAATATACAAAATTATATCGCCACTTTATGTGGTTACACTTTTAGCTCCAAGTGATATCACAGTGTGACCTCTCTGTGAGCTCACTGTGTGCTCAAATTCTTCACTGGGAGGTTTACAGGTCAAGGGCTCAATTAGGGCTGCCTTCAAAATCTTCTACCACAGTAACAATTTCCTAGGCTATTGCCCTAGTGTTTTCATACTACTCAAGGTCGTGGGCCATTGGCTGTTACAAGTGCTCAGTCAGCTAGCATTAAAATAAATGTTGACCAATGAAGTGGAGTATTTTGTTTTATTCATCATCAATTGTAGGGATATGTGGTATGTTATCTAGTACCTCTAGAAGTGAATATGAAAATGCTCAGCCTACTCCTGGACATAGCTACTGAGACTTTGACTGCCTCCATATATGGACTTATTTTATAGCATATTTCCTATATAAAGGTTGCATTTTATGTTAGTTTGAATGCATACTGTTAAGCTTTTAAGACAACCTTAATGACAGTTTTGTATTAATTAATGTAGAAATTCATTATTACCATGTATGCATCATACATGCTGCCTGTGTATTTATTGTGAAACAGTTTATGTAGCATATCATGGATGATTAATGAAGATGGGATGTTATTCAAAATAAATTTTTTTAGAAAGTATATAGTTCTTTTTTACTGTTTTTTGTTGTTTTAATATTTCTGTACCACAACAAAAGATGTGTGCATGGTTTGCTCTTTTTGGAGGATTTGCAGTCCTGACAAGGACTTTGATGTTTGAACTTTCTCAAGAAAGACTTTTTATTTTTCAATTCACAACTTGACTTCTTGACTGTCATCTTGAACCACATCATCATATTCAAGACCGGCAACTTCCCACAATGTGTCACACAACTGCTGGATTTCTTCACATCTTTGAGCTGCGTATTCAAAGTACATCTGACGAACACCTTGGTATGTAGTCAACTGTAAGGACCTCTTGCAGGCAAATGTCTTTCGGCCATCTCTGCAAGCTCTATCGTAGTGACCCCTGGTGCTTGCAATCTTGTTGTTGAGGATAGTCACCTGGCGACTGACTTTCTTGAAGCGACGGTCAGCATGGCGGATTTGGGCAATGAGACAACTGACTGGGTCCATGTTGTTTGAATTTGAGAGAAGCAAATGCAGTTGATTATCAGAAAGGCAATGGTAGTATGATGGGATGGTGGCTTCCTCTGACTTTTATATTGATTAAAGCTTCATCAGCTGAGCGAACTACGAAGCACTCATTCTCCATTAGTGTCATTTATTCAAACTGCCAAGGAAATTACCGACAACATTTGACTTGATTGCATTTAAGGACTGATGTACATTTTTCATTGATTGCAATTAAGAGTCTCACTGTGACATAACTGACTTTGTGATTTCTGACATTTCAGCAATTGAGCTTCATAATTGCAATTTCAGGTTTACAGATGTCTTTGACCATGACTCTGTGTAAAATATATGAAAAAAGATATTTATTACACATCAAAAAATAAATAAAGATGTTTTTCCTAAGTATGTCATCATTGCAAAAATGATGGCTTTCATACCTTCTAGCTGAAAGCAATTTGAACCATTAATTTCATGATAAGCTCTACTATCAAAGACATCTGTAAACCTGCAATTGCAATTATGAAGCTCAATTGCTGAAATGTCAGAAATCACAAAATCAGTTATGTCACAGTGAAAAAACAAGTATGTTATCATTGCAAAAATGATGGCTTTCATACCTTCTAGCTGAAAGCAATTTGATCCATTAATTTCATGATAAGCTCTACTGTAAGAAGAATAAATTATCCCTGCACTTTTGCAATTTTAATTTGTGAGAACTAAATGAGATGTTGCATGGGTAGTGTACTTAGCTAATGAGGGCAGGCAGCAAATTTGGATGGGGTTCCCTTTCTCTTCAACTTTTGTGAATTGCAATTAATGGTTGTTTAATTGCAATTAAGATAAGCAGCAGCAGGTTTCAACTCCAATTTAATTGCAGTTAAGTAACAGACCTTATTTTTCATATGAAGAGACATGTGCAATTGACATTGAGTAATCCTTGCTCATGGCTTGACAGTAGATGATGAACCTTTTTAACTCACCAAGCCTGTCATCCCTCAAGGAGTATAAAAGCCAGAAGAAGCTATCATTCCATCAGTACCATAGCTTTTCTGATAATCAATATCATAAATTGCTTCTTTCAATTTCAAACAACATGGATCCAGTCAGTTGTCTCATTGCCCAAATCCGCCATGCTGACCATCGCTTCAAGAAAGCTAGTCACCAGGTGACTCTCCTCAACAACAAGATTGCCAGCACCAGGTGTCACTATGATAGAGCTAGCAGAGATGGCCGAAAGACATTTGTCCACAAAAGGTCTTTGCAGTTGACTACATATGAAGGTGTTCGTCAGATGTACTTTAAATATGCAGCTCAAAGATGTGAAGAAATCCAGCAGTTGTGTGATGCATTGTGGGAAGTTGCTGAGCTTGAATATGATGATGTGGTTGAAGATGACAGCCAAGAAGTCAAGTTGTGAATTAAAATAAAAAAACAAACACTTTGAAAGTTCAAACATCAAGGTCCTCGTCAGGACTGCAAATCCTCCAAAAAGAGCAAACCTTGTACACTTCTTGTGTCTTATAACCAAATTATTTATTTCTTTAAAAAAAGAAAGAAGTTATTATAGTGTAGATCTAAGTGATCTCTGAGACTGTAGGAATATTGAAAAAAACAAAATTCTTTAATGTCAAACCATGGGTCTAAATTCATATTTTAAAAAGGAAGTACATCTATATTTAGACTTAAAAATGGTGAGTATTCAGTATCATAAACCAGGCCCTTGAGAATTCTTAAAATACAAGTTTCGTTGATAGGGGAGATTAGATGTGTTAGTCTCACATCTGCAGCAAGTCTGCCATGGCTCACCTTATTCAGTAATCATTCTTCCCTAGGATGGATAGATAGATAGATAGATTGCCTATCGAGACTTATAAAGAAATGACCTGAGACTTATAAATAAATGACAAATGCAATGGTACTAATGATTTCTACAACAGCCCCTAGGGTCAGGGAGATGGTATGGTGCAGCAATGTGTACCTGAGTTGATATGCAATAATCTTAAGATTTCTAGGTCAGGGGATTAAGGTCACAGAATGTACCATGTGATTTTTCTAGGGCTTTTCAATTCCAGCCCTAATTGAGGTACAGAGATGTCAAAAATTAATTCGAAAGGTTTAGATTATTCACTTTCCAATGAGGTATAGCATCCAATCATGGTATTGTAGAACGCATGTTTTAGAAATTTGAGATGTCAAAAACTTCATGTCACAATTTTAAAATAATGCTTGGACATACTACCCGATCAAGGCAGACTAGCACAAGAAGTAGAAAAATTGTTATAATTAATAAAGGTATAAAAAGGAGAAAAGAATAAAATATAATGAAATAAATTAGATGTAATTTAACATAACAATATACAAAATTATATCGCCACTTTATGTGGTTACACTTTTAGCTCCAAGTGATATCACAGTGTGACCTCTCTGTGAGCTCACTGTGTGCTCAAATTCTTCACTGGGAGGTTTACAGGTCAAGGGCTCAATTAGGGCTGCCTTCAAAATCTTCTACCACAGTAACAATTTCCTAGGCTATTGCCCTAGTGTTTTCATACTACTCAAGGTCGTGGGCCATTGGCTGTTACAAGTGCTCAGTCAGCTAGCATTAAAATAAATGTTGACCAATGAAGTGGAGTATTTTGTTTTATTCATCATCAATTGTAGGGATATGTGGTATGTTATCTAGTACCTCTAGAAGTGAATATGAAAATGCTCAGCCTACTCCTGGACATAGCTACTGAGACTTTGACTGCCTCCATATATGGACTTATTTTATAGCATATTTCCTATATAAAGGTTGCATTTTATGTTAGTTTGAATGCATACTGTTAAGCTTTTAAGACAACCTTAATGACAGTTTTGTATTAATTAATGTAGAAATTCATTATTACCATGTATGCATCATACATGCTGCCTGTGTATTTATTGTGAAACAGTTTATGTAGCATATCATGGATGATTAATGAAGATGGGATGTTATTCAAAATAAATTTTTTTAGAGAGTATATAGTTCTTTTTTACTGTTTTTTGTTGTTTTAATATTTCTGTACCACAACAAAAGATGTGTGCATGGTTTGCTCTTTTTGGAGGATTTGCAGTCCTGACAAGGACTTTGATGTTTGAACTTTCTCAAGAAAGACTTTTTATTTTTCAATTCACAACTTGACTTCTTGACTGTCATCTTGAACCACATCATCATATTCAAGACCGGCAACTTCCCACAATGTGTCACACAACTGCTGGATTTCTTCACATCTTTGAGCTGCGTATTCAAAGTACATCTGACGAACACCTTGGTATGTAGTCAACTGTAAGGACCTCTTGCAGGCAAATGTCTTTCGGCCATCTCTGCAAGCTCTATCGTAGTGACCCCTGGTGCTTGCAATCTTGTTGTTGAGGATAGTCACCTGGCGACTGACTTTCTTGAAGCGACGGTCAGCATGGCGGATTTGGGCAATGAGACAACTGACTGGGTCCATGTTGTTTGAATTTGAGAGAAGCAAATGCAGTTGATTATCAGAAAGGCAATGGTAGTATGATGGGATGGTGGCTTCCTCTGACTTTTATATTGATTAAAGCTTCATCAGCTGAGCGAACTACGAAGCACTCATTCTCCATTAGTGTCATTTATTCAAACTGCCAAGGAAATTACCGACAACATTTAACTTGATTGCATTTAAGGACTGATGTACATTTTTCATTGATTGCAATTAAGAGTCTCACTGTGACATAACTGACTTTGTGATTTCTGACATTTCAGCAATTGAGCTTCATAATTGCAATTTCAGGTTTACAGATGTCTTTGACCATGACTCTGTGTAAAATATATGAAAAAAGATATTTATTACACATCAAAAAATAAATAAAGATGTTTTTCCTAAGTATGTCATCATTGCAAAAATGATGGCTTTCATACCTTCTAGCTGAAAGCAATTTGAACCATTAATTTCATGATAAGCTCTACTATCAAAGACATCTGTAAACCTGCAATTGCAATTATGAAGCTCAATTGCTGAAATGTCAGAAATCACAAAATCAGTTATGTCACAGTGAAAAAACAAGTATGTTATCATTGCAAAAATGATGGCTTTCATACCTTCTAGCTGAAAGCAATTTGATCCATTAATTTCATGATAAGCTCTACTGTAAGAAGAATAAATTATCCCTGCACTTTTGCAATTTTAATTTGTGAGAACTAAATGAGATGTTGCATGGGTAGTGTACTTAGCTAATGAGGGCAGGCAGCAAATTTGGATGGGGTTCCCTTTCTCTTCAACTTTTGTGAATTGCAATTAATGGTTGTTTAATTGCAATTAAGATAAGCAGCAGCAGGTTTCAACTCCAATTTAATTGCAGTTAAGTAACAGACCTTATTTTTCATATGAAGAGACATGTGCAATTGACATTGAGTAATCCTTGCTCATGGCTTGACAGTAGATGATGAACCTTTTTAACTCACCAAGCCTGTCATCCCTCAAGGAGTATAAAAGCCAGAAGAAGCTATCATTCCATCAGTACCATAGCTTTTCTGATAATCAATATCATAAATTGCTTCTTTCAATTTCAAACAACATGGATCCAGTCAGTTGTCTCATTGCCCAAATCCGCCATGCTGACCATCGCTTCAAGAAAGCTAGTCACCAGGTGACTCTCCTCAACAACAAGATTGCCAGCACCAGGTGTCACTATGATAGAGCTAGCAGAGATGGCCGAAAGACATTTGTCCACAAAAGGTCTTTGCAGTTGACTACATATGAAGGTGTTCGTCAGATGTACTTTAAATATGCAGCTCAAAGATGTGAAGAAATCCAGCAGTTGTGTGATGCATTGTGGGAAGTTGCTGAGCTTGAATATGATGATGTGGTTGAAGATGACAGCCAAGAAGTCAAGTTGTGAATTAAAATAAAAAAACAAACACTTTGAAAGTTCAAACATCAAGGTCCTTGTCAGGACTGCAAATCCTCCAAAAAGAGCAAACCTTGTACACTTCTTGTGTCTTATAACCAAATTATTTATTTCTTTAAAAAAAGAAAGAAGTTATTATAGTGTAGATCTAAGTGATCTGTGAGACTGTAGGAATATTGAAAAAAACAAAATTCTTTAATGTCAAACCATGGGTCTAAATTCATATTTTAAAAAGGAAGTACATCTATATTTAGACTTAAAAATGGTGAGTATTCAGTATCATAAACCAGGCCCTTGAGAATTCTTAAAATACAAGTTTCGTTGATAGGGGAGATTAGATGTGTTAGTCTCACATCTGCAGCAAGTCTGCCATGGCTCACCTTATTCAGTAATCATTCTTCCCTAGGATGGATAGATAGATAGATAGATTGCCTATCGAGACTTATAAAGAAATGACCTGAGACTTATAAATAAATGACAAATGCAATGGTACTAATGATTTCTACAACAGCCCCTAGGGTCAGGGAGATGGTATGGTGCAGCAATGTGTACCTGAGTTGATATGCAATAATCTTAAGATTTCTAGGTCAGGGGATTAAGGTCACAGAATGTACCATGTGATTTTTCTAGGGCTTTTCAATTCCAGCCCTAATTGAGGTACAGAGATGTCAAAAATTAATTCGAAAGGTTTAGATTATTCACTTTCCAATGAGGTATAGCATCCAATCATGGTATTGTAGAACGCATGTTTTAGAAATTTGAGATGTCAAAAACTTCATGTCACAATTTTAAAATAATGCTTGGACATACTACCCGATCAAGGCAGACTAGCACAAGAAGTAGAAAAATTGTTATAATTAATAAAGGTATAAAAAGGAGAAAAGAATAAAATATAATGAAATAAATTAGATGTAATTTAACATAACAATATACAAAATTATATCGCCACTTTATGTGGTTACACTTTTAGCTCCAAGTGATATCACAGTGTGACCTCTCTGTGAGCTCACTGTGTGCTCAAATTCTTCACTGGGAGGTTTACAGGTCAAGGGCTCAATTAGGGCTGCCTTCAAAATCTTCTACCACAGTAACAATTTCCTAGGCTATAGCCCTAGTGTTTTCATACTACTCAAGGTCGTGGGCCATTGGCTGTTACAAGTGCTCAGTCAGCTAGCATTAAAATAAATGTTGACCAATGAAGTGGAGTATTTTGTTTTATTCATCATCAATTGTAGGGATATGTGGTATGTTATCTAGTACCTCTAGAAGTGAATATGAAAATGCTCAGCCTACTCCTGGACATAGCTACTGAGACTTTGACTGCCTCCATATATGGACTTATTTTATAGCATATTTCCTATATAAAGGTTGCATTTTATGTTAGTTTGAATGCATACTGTTAAGCTTTTAAGACAACCTTAATGACAGTTTTGTATTAATTAATGTAGAAATTCATTATTACCATGTATGCATCATACATGCTGCCTGTGTATTTATTGTGAAACAGTTTATGTAGCATATCATGGATGATTAATGAAGATGGGATGTTATTCAAAATAAATTTTTTTAGAAAGTATATAGTTCTTTTTTACTGTTTTTTGTTGTTTTAATATTTCTGTACCACAACAAAAGATGTGTGCATGGTTTGCTCTTTTTGGAGGATTTGCAGTCCTGACAAGGACTTTGATGTTTGAACTTTCTCAAGAAAGACTTTTTATTTTTCAATTCACAACTTGACTTCTTGACTGTCATCTTGAACCACATCATCATATTCAAGACCGGCAACTTCCCACAATGTGTCACACAACTGCTGGATTTCTTCACATCTTTGAGCTGCGTATTCAAAGTACATCTGACGAACACCTTGGTATGTAGTCAACTGTAAAGACCTCTTGCAGGCAAATGTCTTTCGGCCATCTCTGCAAGCTCTATCGTAGTGACCCCTGGTGCTTGCAATCTTGTTGTTGAGGATAGTCACCTGGCGACTGACTTTCTTGAAGCGACGGTCAGCATGGCGGATTTGGGCAATGAGACAACTGACTGGGTCCATGTTGTTTGAATTTGAGAGAAGCAAATGCAGTTGATTATCAGAAAGGCAATGGTAGTATGATGGGATGGTGGCTTCCTCTGACTTTTATATTGATTAAAGCTTCATCAGCTGAGCGAACTACGAAGCACTCATTCTCCATTAGTGTCATTTATTCAAACTGCCAAGGAAATTACTGACAACATTTAACTTGATTGCATTTAAGGACTGATGTACATTTTTCATTGATTGCAATTAAGAGTCTCACTGTGACATAACTGACTTTGTGATTTCTGACATTTCAGCAATTGAGCTTCATAATTGCAATTTCAAGTTTACAGATGTCTTTGACCATGACTCTGTGTAAAATATATGAAAAAAGATATTTATTACACATCAAAAAATAAATAAAGATGTTTTTCCTAAGTATGTCATCATTGCAAAAATGATGGCTTTCATACCTTCTAGCTGAAAGCAATTTGAACCATTAATTTCATGATAAGCTCTACTATCAAAGACATCTGTAAACCTGCAATTGCAATTATGAAGCTCAATTGCTGAAATGTCAGAAATCACAAAATCAGTTATGTCACAGTGAAAAAACAAGTATGTTATCATTGCAAAAATGATGGCTTTCATACCTTCTAGCTGAAAGCAATTTGATCCATTAATTTCATGATAAGCTCTACTGTAAGAAGAATAAATTATCCCTGCACTTTTGCAATTTTAATTTGTGAGAACTAAATGAGATGTTGCATGGGTAGTGTATTTAGCTAATGAGGGCAGGCAGCAAATTTGGATGGGGTTCCCTTTCTCTTCAACTTTTGTGAATTGCAATTAATGGTTGTTTAATTGCAATTAAGATAAGCAGCAGCAGGTTTCAACTCCAATTTAATTGCAGTTAAGTAACAGACCTTATTTTTCATATGAAGAGACATGTGCAATTGACATTGAGTAATCCTTGCTCATGGCTTGACAGTAGATGATGAACCTTTTTAACTCACCAAGCCTGTCATCCCTCAAGGAGTATAAAAGCCAGAAGAAGCTATCATTCCATCAGTACCATAGCTTTTCTGATAATCAATATCAAAAATTGCTTCTTTCAATTTCAAACAACATGGATCCAGTCAGTTGTCTCATTGCCCAAATCCGCCATGCTGACCATCGCTTCAAGAAAGCTAGTCACCAGGTGACTCTCCTCAACAACAAGATTGCCAGCACCAGGTGTCACTATGATAGAGCTGGCAGAGATGGCCGAAAGACATTTGTCCACAAAAGGTCTTTGCAGTTGACTACATATGAAGGTGTTCGTCAGATGTACTTTAAATATGCAGCTCAAAGATGTGAAGAAATCCAGCAGTTGTGTGATGCATTGTGGGAAGTTGCTGAGCTTGAATATGATGATGTGGTTGAAGATGACAGCCAAGAAGTCAAGTTGTGAATTTAAATAAAAAAACAAACACTTTGAAAGTTCAAACATCAAGGTCCTTGTCAGGACTGCAAATCCTCCAAAAAGAGCAAACCTTGTACACTTCTTGTGTCTTATAACCAAATTATTTATTTATTTAAAAAAAGAAAGAAGTTATTATAGTGTAGATCTAAGTGATCTGTGAGACTGTAGGAATATTGAAAAAAACAAAATTCTTTAATGTCAAACCATGGGTCTAAATTCATATTTTAAAAAGGAAGTACATCTATATTTAGACTTAAAATTGGTGAGTATTCAGCATCATAAACCAGGCTCTTGAGAATTCTTAAAATACAAGTTTCGTTGATAGGGGAGATCAGATGTGTTAGTCTCACATCTGCAGCAAGTCTGCCATGGCTCACCTTATTCAGTAATCATTCTTCCCTAGGATGGATAGATAGATAGATAGATTGCCTATCGAGACTTATAAAGAAATGACCTGAGACTTATAAATAAATGACAAATGCAATGGTACTAATGATTTCTACAACAGCCCCTAGGGGCAGGGAGATGGTATGGTGCAGCAATGTGTACCTGAGTTGATATGCAATAATCTTAAGATTTCTAGGTCAGGGGGTTAAGGTCACAGAATGTACCATGTGAATTTTCTAGGGCTTTTCAATTTCAGCCCTAATTGAGGTACAGAGATGTCAAAAATTAATTCTAAAGGTTTAGATTATTCACTTTCCAATGAGGTATAGCATCCAATCATGGTATTGTAGAACGCATGTTTTAGAAATTTGAGATGTCAAAAACTTCATGTCACAATTTTAAAATAATGCTTGGACATACTACCCGATCAAGGCAGACTAGCACAAGAAGTAGAAAAATTGTTATAATTAATAAAGGTATAAAAAGGAGAAAAGAATAAAATATAATGAAATAAATTAGATGTAATTTAACATAACAATATACAAAATTATATCGCCACTTTATGTGGTTACACTTTTAGCTCCAAGTGATATCACAGTGTGACCTCTCTGTGAGCTCACTGTGTGCTCAAATTCTTCACTGGGAGGTTTACAGGTCAAGGGCTCAATTAGGGCTGCCTTCAAAATCTTCTACCACAGTAACCATTTCCTAGGCTATTGCCCTAGTGTTTTCATACTACTCAAGGTCGTGGGCCATTGGCTGTTACAAGTGCTCAGTCAGCTAGCATTAAAATAAATGTTGACCAATGAAGTGGAGTATTTTGTTTTATTCATCATCAATTGTAGGGATATGTGGTATGTTATCTAGTACCTCTAGAAGTGAATATGAAAATGCTCAGCCTACTCCTGGACATAGCTACGGAGACTTTGACTGCCTCCATATATGGACTTATTTTATAGCATATTTCCTATATAAAGGTTGCATTTTATGTTAGTTTGAATGCATACTGTTAAGCTTTTAAGACAACCTTAATGACAGTTTTGTATTAATTAATGTAGAAATTCATTATTACCATGTATGCATCATACATGCTGCCTGTGTATTTATTGTGAAACAGTTTATGTAGCATATCATGGATGATTAATGAAGATGGGATGTTATTCAAAATAAATATTTTTAGAGAGTATATAGTTCTTTTTTACTGTTTTTTGTTGTTTTAATATTTCTGTACCACAACAAAAGATGTGTGCATGGTTTGCTCTTTTTGGAGGATTTGCAGTCCTGACAAGGACTTTGATGTTTGAACTTTCTCAAGAAAGACTTTTTATTTTTCAATTCACAACTTGACTTCTTGACTGTCATCTTGAACCACATCATCATATTCAAGACCGGCAACTTCCCACAATGTGTCACACAACTGCTGGATTTCTTCACATCTTTGAGCTGCGTATTCAAAGTACATCTGACGAACACCTTGGTATGTAGTCAACTGTAAGGACCTCTTGCAGGCAAATGTCTTTCGGCCATCTCTGCAAGCTCTATCGTAGTGACCCCTGGTGCTTGCAATCTTGTTGTTGAGGATAGTCACCTGGCGACTGACTTTCTTGAAGCGACGGTCAGCATGGCGGATTTGGGCAATGAGACAACTGACTGGGTCCATGTTGTTTGAATTTGAGAGAAGCAAATGCAGTTGATTATCAGAAAGGCAATGGTAGTATGATGGGATGGTGGCTTCCTCTGACTTTTATATTGATTAAAGCTTCATCAGCTGAGCGAACTACGAAGCACTCATTCTCCATTAGTGTCATTTATTCAAACTGCCAAGGAAATTACCGACAACATTTAACTTGATTGCATTTAAGGACTGATGTACATTTTTCATTGATTGCAATTAAGAGTCTCACTGTGACATAACTGACTTTGTGATTTCTGACATTTCAGCAATTGAGTTTCATAATTGCAATTTCAGGTTTACAGATGTCTTTGACCATGACTCTGTGTAAAATATATGAAAAAAGATATTTATTACACATCAAAAAATAAATAAAGATGTTTTTCCTAAGTATGTCATCATTGCAAAAATGATGGCTTTCATACCTTCTAGCTGAAAGCAATTTGAACCATTAATTTCATGATAAGCTCTACTATCAAAGACATCTGTAAACCTGCAATTGCAATTATGAAGCTCAATTGCTGAAATGTCAGAAATCACAAAATCAGTTATGTCACAGTGAAAAAACAAGTATGTTATCATTGCAAAAATGATGGCTTTCATACCTTCTAGCTGAAAGCAATTTGATCCATTAATTTCATGATAAGCTCTACTGTAAGAAGAATAAATTATCCCTGCACTTTTGCAATTTTAATTTGTGAGAACTAAATGAGATGTTGCATGGGTAGTGTACTTAGCTAATGAGGGCAGGCAGCAAATTTGGATGGGGTTCCCTTTCTCTTCAACTTTTGTGAATTGCAATTAATGGTTGTTTAATTGCAATTAAGATAAGCAGCAGCAGGTTTCAACTCCAATTTAATTGCAGTTAAGTAACAGACCTTATTTTTCATATGAAGAGACATGTGCAATTGACATTGAGTAATCCTTGCTCATGGCTTGACAGTAGATGATGAACCTTTTTAACTCACCAAGCCTGTCATCGCTCAAGGAGTATAAAAGCCAGAAGAAGCTATCATTCCATCAGTACCATAGCTTTTCTGATAATCAATATCATAAATTGCTTCTTTCAATTTCAAACAACATGGATCCAGTCAGTTGTCTCATTGCCCAAATCCGCCATGCTGACCATCGCTTCAAGAAAGCTAGTCACCAGGTGACTCTCCTCAACAACAAGATTGCCAGCACCAGGTGTCACTATGATAGAGCTAGCAGAGATGGCCGAAAGACATTTGTCCACAAAAGGTCTTTGCAGTTGACTACATATGAAGGTGTTCGTCAGATGTACTTTAAATATGCAGCTCAAAGATGTGAAGAAATCCAGCAGTTGTGTGATGCATTGTGGGAAGTTGCTGAGCTTGAATATGATGATGTGGTTGAAGATGACAGCCAAGAAGTCAAGTTGTGAATTTAAATAAAAAAACAAACACTTTGAAAGTTCAAACATCAAGGTCCTTGTCAGGACTGCAAATCCTCCAAAAAGAGCAAACCTTGTACACTTCTTGTGTCTTATAACCAAATTATTTATTTATTTAAAAAAAGAAAGAAGTTATTATAGTGTAGATCTAAGTGATCTGTGAGACTGTAGGAATATTGGAAAAAACAAAATTCTTTAATGTCAAACCATGGGTCTAAATTCATATTTTAAAAAGGAAGTACATCTATATTTAGACTTAAAAATGGTGAGTATTCAGTATCATAAACCAGGCCCTTGAGAATTCTTAAAATACAAGTTTCGTTGAGAGGGGAGATCAGATGTGTTAGTCTCACATCTGCAGCAAGTCTGCCATGGCTCACCTTATTCAGTAATCATTCTTCCCTAGGATGGATAGATAGATAGATAGATTGCCTATCGAGACTTATAAAGAAATGACCTGAGACTTATAAATAAATGACAAATGCAATGGTACTAATGATTTCTACAACAGCCCCTAGGGGCAGGGAGATGGTTTGGTGCAGCAATGTGTACCTGAGTTGATATGCAATAATCTTAAGATTTCTAGGTCAGGGGATTAAGGTCACAGAATGTACCATGTGATTTTTCTAGGGCTTTTCAATTCCAGCCCTAATTGAGGTACAGAGATGTCAAAAATTAATTCTAAAGGTTTAGATTATTCACTTTCCAATGAGGTATAGCATCCAATCATGGTATTGTAGAACGCATGTTTTAGAAATTTGAGATGTCAAAAACTTCATGTCACAATTTTAAAATAGTGCTTGGACATACTACCCGATCAAGGCAGACTAGCACAGGAAGTAGAAAAATTGTTATAATTAATAAAGGTATAAAAAGGAGAAAAGAATAAAATATAATGAAATAAATTAGATGTAATTTAACATAACGATATACAAAATTATATCGCCACTTTATGTGGTTACACTTTTAGCTCCAAGTGATATCACAGTGTGACCTCTCTGTGAGCTCACTGTGTGCTCAAATTCTTCACTGGGAGGTTTACAGGTCAAGGGCTCAATTAGGGCTGCCTTCAAAATCTTCTACCACAGTAACCATTTCCTAGGCTATTGCCCTAGTGTTTTCATACTACTCAAGGTCGTGGGCCATTGGCTGTTACAAGTGCTCAGTCAGCTAGCATTAAAATAAATGTTGACCAATGAAGTGGAGTATTTTGTTTTATTCATCATCAATTGTAGGGATATGTGGTATGTTATCTAGTACCTCTAGAAGTGAATATGAAAATGCTCAGCCTACTCCTGGACATAGCTACTGAGACTTTGACTGCCTCCATATATGGACTTATTTTATAGCATATTTCCTATATAAAGGTTGCATTTTATGTTAGTTTGAATGCATACTGTTAAGCTTTTAAGACAACCTTAATGACAGTTTTGTATTAATTAATGTAGAAATTCATTATTACCATGTATGCATCATACATGCTGCCTGTGTATTTATTGTGAAACAGTTTATGTAGCATATCATGGATGATAAATGAAGATGGGATGTCATTCAAAATAAAATTTTTAGAGAGTATATAGTTCTTTTTTACTGTTTTTTGTTGTTTTAATATTTCTGTACCACAACAAAAGATGTGTGCATGGTTTGCTCTTTTTGGAGGATTTGCAGTCCTGACAAGGACTTTGATGTTTGAACTTTCTCAAGAAAGACTTTTTATTTTTCAATTCACAACTTGACTTCTTGACTGTCATCTTGAACCACATCATCATATTCAAGACCGGCAACTTCCCACAATGTGTCACACAACTGCTGGATTTCTTCACATCTTTGAGCTGCGTATTCAAAGTACATCTGACGAACACCTTGGTATGTAGTCAACTGTAAGGACCTCTTGCAGGCAAATGTCTTTCGGCCATCTCTGCAAGCTCTATCGTAGTGACCCCTGGTGCTTGCAATCTTGTTGTTGAGGATAGTCACCTGGCGACTGACTTTCTTGAAGCGACGTTCAGCATGGCGGATTTGGGCAATGAGACAACTGACTGGGTCCATGTTGTTTGAATTTGAGAGAAGCAAATGCAGTTGTTTATCAGAAAGGCAATGGTAGTATGATGGGATGGTGGCTTCCTCTGACTTTTATATTGATTAAAGCTTCATCAGCTGAGCGAACTACGAAGAACTCATTCTCCATTAGTGTCATTTATTCAAACTGCCAAGGAAATTACTGACAACATTTAACTTGATTGCATTTAAGGACTGATGTACATTTTTCATTGATTGCAATTAAGAGTCTCACTGTGACATAACTGACTTTGTGATTTCTGACATTTCAGCAATTGAGCTTCATAATTGCAATTTCAGGTTTCAGATGTCTTTGACCATGACTCTGTGTAAAATATATGAAAAAAGATATTTATTACACATCAAAAAATAAATAAAGATGTTTTTCCTAAGTATGTCATCATTGCAAAAATGATGGCTTTCATACCTTCTAGCTGAAAGCAATTTGAACCATTAATTTCATGATAAGCTCTACTATCAAAGACATCTGTAAACCTGCAATTGCAATTATGAAGCTCAATTGCTGAAATGTCAGAAATCACAAAGTCAGTTATGTCACAGTGAAAAAACAAGTATGTCATCATTGCAAAAATGATGGCTTTCATACCTTCTAGCTGAAAGCAATTTGATCCATTAATTTCATGATAAGCTCTACTGTAAGAAGAATAAATTATCCCTGCACTTTTGCAATTTTAATTTGTGAGAACTAAATGAGATGTTGCATGGGTAGTGTATTTAGCTAATGAGGGCAGGCAGCAAATTTGGATGGGGTTCCCTTTCTCTTCAACTTTTGTGAATTGCAATTAATGGTTGTTTAATTGCAATTAAGATAAGCAGCAGCAGGTTTCAACTCCAATTTAATTGCAGTTAAGTAACAGACCTTATTTTTCATATGAAGAGACATGTGCAATTGACATTGAGTAATCCTTGCTCATGGCTTGACAGTAGATGATGAACCTTTTTAACTCACCAAGCCTGTCATCCCTCAAGGAGTATAAAAGCCAGAAGAAGCTATCATTCCATCAGTACCATAGCTTTTCTGATAATCAATATCATAAATTGCTTCTTTCAATTTCAAACAACATGGATCCAGTCAGTTGTCTCATTGCCCAAATCCGCCATGCTGACCATCGCTTCAAGAAAGCTAGTCACCAGGTGACTCTCCTCAACAACAAGATTGCCAGCACCAGGTGTCACTATGATAGAGCTAGCAGAGATGGCCGAAAGACATTTGTCCACAAAAGGTCTTTGCAGTTGACTACATATGAAGGTGTTCGTCAGATGTACTTTAAATATGCAGCTTAAAGATGTGAAGAAATCCAGCAGTTGTGTGATGCATTGTGGGAAGTTGCTGAGCTTGAATATGATGATGTGGTTGAAGATGACAGCCAAGAAGTCAAGTTGTGAATTTGAATAAAAAAACTAACACTTTGAAAGTTCAAACATCATGGACCTTGTCAGGACTGCAAATTTCAAACAACATGGATCCAGTCAGTTGTCTCATTGCCCAAATCCGCCATGCTGACCATCGCTTCAAGAAAGCTAGTCACCAGGTGACTCTCCTCAACAACAAGATTGCCAGCACCAGGTGTCACTATGATAGAGCTAGCAGAGATGGCCGAAAGACATTTGTCCACAAAAGGTCTTTGCAGTTGACTACATATGAAGGTGTTCGTCAGATGTACTTTAAATATGCAGCTTAAAGATGTGAAGAAATCCAGCAGTTGTGTGATGCATTGTGGGAAGTTGCTGAGCTTGAATATGATGATGTGGTTGAAGATGACAGCCAAGAAGTCAAGTTGTGAATTTGAATAAAAAAACTAACACTTTGAAAGTTCAAACATCATGGACCTTGTCAGGACTGCAAATCCTCCAAAAAGAGCAAACCTTGTACACTTCTTGTGTCTTATAACCAAATTATTTATTTCTTTAAAAAAAGAAAGAAGTTATTATAGTGTAGATCTAAGTGATCTGTGAGACTGTAGGAATATTGAAAAAAACAAAATTCTTTAATGTCAAACCATGGGTCTAAATTCATATTTTAAAAAGGAAGTACATCTATATTTAGACTTAAAATTGGTGAGTATTCAGTATCATAAACCAGGCCCTTGAGAATTCTTAAAATACAAGTTTCGTTGAGAGGGGAGATCAGATGTGTTAGTCTCACATCTGCAGCAAGTCTGCCATGGCTCACCTTATTCAGTAATCATTCTTCCCTAGGATGGATAGATAGATAGATAGATTGCCTATCGAGACTTATAAAGAAATGACCTGAGACTTATAAATAAATGACAAATGCAATGGTACTAATGATTTCTACAACAGCCCCTAGGGGCAGGGAGATGGTTTGGTGCAGCAATGTGTACCTGAGTTGATATGCAATAATCTTAAGATTTCTAGGTCAGGGGATTAAGGTCACAGAATGTACCATGTGATTTTTCTAGGGCTTTTCAATTTCAGCCCTAATTGAGGTACAGAGATGTCAAAAATTAATTCTAAAGGTTTAGATTATTCACTTTCCAATGAGGTATAGCATCCAATCATGGTATTGTAGAACGCATGTTTTAGAAATTTGAGATGTCAAAAACTTCATGTCACAATTTTAAAATAGTGCTTGGACATACTACCCGATCAAGGCAGACTAGCACAGGAAGTAGAAAAATTGTTATAATTAATAAAGGTATAAAAAGGAGAAAAGAATAAAATATAATGAAATAAATTAGATGTAATTTAACATAACGATATACAAAATTATATCGCCACTTTATGTGGTTACACTTTTAGCTCCAAGTGATATCACAGTGTGACCTCTCTGTGAGCTCACTGTGTGCTCAAATTCTTCACTGGGAGGTTTACAGGTCAAGGGCTCAATTAGGGCTGCCTTCAAAATCTTCTACCACAGTAACCATTTCCTAGGCTATTGCCCTAGTGTTTTCATACTACTCAAGGTCGTGGGCCATTGGCTGTTACAAGTGCTCAGTCAGCTAGCATTAAAATAAATGTTGACCAATGAAGTGGAGTATTTTGTTTTATTCATCATCAATTGTAGGGATATGTGGTATGTTATCTAGTACCTCTAGAAGTGAATATGAAAATGCTCAGCCTACTCCTGGACATAGCTACTGAGACTTTGACTGCCTCCATATATGGACTTATTTTATAGCATATTTCCTATATAAAGGTTGCATTTTATGTTAGTTTGAATGCATACTGTTAAGCTTTTAAGACAACCTTAATGACAGTTTTGTATTAATTAATGTAGAAATTCATTATTACCATGTATGCATCATACATGCTGCCTGTGTATTTATTGTGAAACAGTTTATGTAGCATATCATGGATGATTAATGAAGATGGGATGTCATTCAAAATAAAATTTTTAGAGAGTATATAGTTCTTTTTTACTGTTTTTTGTTGTTTTAATATTTCTGTACCACAACAAAAGATGTGTGCATGGTTTGCTCTTTTTGGAGGATTTGCAGTCCTGACAAGGACTTTGATGTTTGAACTTTCTCAAGAAAGACTTTTTATTTTTCAATTCACAACTTGACTTCTTGACTGTCATCTTGAACCACATCATCATATTCAAGACCGGCAACTTCCCACAATGTGTCACACAACTGCTGGATTTCTTCACATCTTTGAGCTGCGTATTCAAAGTACATCTGACGAACACCTTGGTATGTAGTCAACTGTAAGGACCTCTTGCAGGCAAATGTCTTTCGGCCATCTCTGCAAGCTCTATCGTAGTGACCCCTGGTGCTTGCAATCTTGTTGTTGAGGATAGTCACCTGGCGACTGACTTTCTTGAAGCGACGGTCAGCATGGCGGATTTGGGCAATGAGACAACTGACTGGGTCCATGTTGTTTGAATTTGAGAGAAGCAAATGCAGTTGATTATCAGAAAGGCAATGGTAGTATGATGGGATGGTGGCTTCCTCTGACTTTTATATTGATTAAAGCTTCATCAGCTGAGCGAACTACGAAGAACTCATTCTCCATTAGTGTCATTTATTCAAACTGCCAAGGAAATTACTGACAACATTTAACTTGATTGCATTTAAGGACTGATGTACATTTTTCATTGATTGCAATTAAGAGTCTCACTGTGACATAACTGACTTTGTGATTTCTGACATTTCAGCAATTGAGCTTCATAATTGCAATTTCAGGTTTACAGATGTCTTTGACCATGACTCTGTGTAAAATATATGAAAAAAGATATTTATTACACATCAAAAAATAAATAAAGATGTTTTTCCTAAGTATGTCATCATTGCAAAAATGATGGCTTTCATACCTTCTAGCTGAAAGCAATTTGAACCATTAATTTCATGATAAGCTCTACTATCAAAGACATCTGTAAACCTGCAATTGCAATTATGAAGCTCAATTGCTGAAATGTCAGAAATCACAAAGTCAGTTATGTCACAGTGAAAAAACAAGTATGTCATCATTGCAAAAATGATGGCTTTCATACCTTCTAGCTGAAAGCAATTTGATCCATTAATTTCATGATAAGCTCTACTGTAAGAAGAATAAATTATCCCTGCACTTTTGCAATTTTAATTTGTGAGAACTAAATGAGATGTTGCATGGGTAGTGTATTTAGCTAATGAGGGCAGGCAGCAAATTTGGATGGGGTTCCCTTTCTCTTCAACTTTTGTGAATTGCAATTAATGGTTGTTTAATTGCAATTAAGATAAGCAGCAGCAGGTTTCAACTCCAATTTAATTGCAGTTAAGTAACAGACCTTATTTTTCATATGAAGAGACATGTGCAATTGACATTGAGTAATCCTTGCTCATGGCTTGACAGTAGATGATGAACCTTTTTAACTCACCAAGCCTGTCATCCCTCAAGGAGTATAAAAGCCAGAAGAAGCTATCATTCCATCAGTACCATAGCTTTTCTGATAATCAATATCATAAATTGCTTCTTTCAATTTCAAACAACATGGATCCAGTCAGTTGTCTCATTGCCCAAATCCGCCATGCTGACCATCGCTTCAAGAAAGCTAGTCACCAGGTGACTCTCCTCAACAACAAGATTGCCAGCACCAGGTGTCACTATGATAGAGCTAGCAGAGATGGCCGAAAGACATTTGTCCACAAAAGGTCTTTGCAGTTGACTACATATGAAGGTGTTCGTCAGATGTACTTTAAATATGCAGCTCAAAGATGTGAAGAAATCCAGCAGTTGTGTGATGCATTGTGGGAAGTTGCTGAGCTTGAATATGATGATGTGGTTGAAGATGACAGCCAAGAAGTCAAGTTGTGAATTTAAATAAAAAAACAAACACTTTGAAAGTTCAAACATCAAGGTCCTTGTCAGGACTGCAAATCCTCCAAAAAGAGCAAACCTTGTACACTTCTTGTGTCTTATAACCAAATTATTTATTTATTTAAAAAAAGAAAGAAGTTATTATAGTGTAGATCTAAGTGATCTGTGAGACTGTAGGAATATTGGAAAAAACAAAATTCTTTAATGTCAAACCATGGGTCTAAATTCATATTTTAAAAAGGAAGTACATCTATATTTAGACTTAAAAATGGTGAGTATTCAGTATCATAAACCAGGCCCTTGAGAATTCTTAAAATACAAGTTTCGTTGAGAGGGGAGATCAGATGTGTTAGTCTCACATCTGCAGCAAGTCTGCCATGGCTCACCTTATTCAGTAATCATTCTTCCCTAGGATGGATAGATAGATAGATAGATTGCCTATCGAGACTTATAAAGAAATGACCTGAGACTTATAAATAAATGACAAATGCAATGGTACTAATGATTTCTACAACAGCCCCTAGGGGCAGGGAGATGGTTTGGTGCAGCAATGTGTACCTGAGTTGATATGCAATAATCTTAAGATTTCTAGGTCAGGGGATTAAGGTCACAGAATGTACCATGTGATTTTTCTAGGGCTTTTCAATTCCAGCCCTAATTGAGGTACAGAGATGTCAAAAATTAATTCTAAAGGTTTAGATTATTCACTTTCCAATGAGGTATAGCATCCAATCATGGTATTGTAGAACGCATGTTTTAGAAATTTGAGATGTCAAAAACTTCATGTCACAATTTTAAAATAGTGCTTGGACATACTACCCGATCAAGGCAGACTAGCACAGGAAGTAGAAAAATTGTTATAATTAATAAAGGTATAAAAAGGAGAAAAGAATAAAATATAATGAAATAAATTAGATGTAATTTAACATAACGATATACAAAATTATATCGCCACTTTATGTGGTTACACTTTTAGCTCCAAGTGATATCACAGTGTGACCTCTCTGTGAGCTCACTGTGTGCTCAAATTCTTCACTGGGAGGTTTACAGGTCAAGGGCTCAATTAGGGCTGCCTTCAAAATCTTCTACCACAGTAACCATTTCCTAGGCTATTGCCCTAGTGTTTTCATACTACTCAAGGTCGTGGGCCATTGGCTGTTACAAGTGCTCAGTCAGCTAGCATTAAAATAAATGTTGACCAATGAAGTGGAGTATTTTGTTTTATTCATCATCAATTGTAGGGATATGTGGTATGTTATCTAGTACCTCTAGAAGTGAATATGAAAATGCTCAGCCTACTCCTGGACATAGCTACTGAGACTTTGACTGCCTCCATATATGGACTTATTTTATAGCATATTTCCTATATAAAGGTTGCATTTTATGTTAGTTTGAATGCATACTGTTAAGCTTTTAAGACAACCTTAATGACAGTTTTGTATTAATTAATGTAGAAATTCATTATTACCATGTATGCATCATACATGCTGCCTGTGTATTTATTGTGAAACAGTTTATGTAGCATATCATGGATGATAAATGAAGATGGGATGTCATTCAAAATAAAATTTTTAGAGAGTATATAGTTCTTTTTTACTGTTTTTTGTTGTTTTAATATTTCTGTACCACAACAAAAGATGTGTGCATGGTTTGCTCTTTTTGGAGGATTTGCAGTCCTGACAAGGACTTTGATGTTTGAACTTTCTCAAGAAAGACTTTTTATTTTTCAATTCACAACTTGACTTCTTGACTGTCATCTTGAACCACATCATCATATTCAAGACCGGCAACTTCCCACAATGTGTCACACAACTGCTGGATTTCTTCACATCTTTGAGCTGCGTATTCAAAGTACATCTGACGAACACCTTGGTATGTAGTCAACTGTAAGGACCTCTTGCAGGCAAATGTCTTTCGGCCATCTCTGCAAGCTCTATCGTAGTGACCCCTGGTGCTTGCAATCTTGTTGTTGAGGATAGTCACCTGGCGACTGACTTTCTTGAAGCGACGTTCAGCATGGCGGATTTGGGCAATGAGACAACTGACTGGGTCCATGTTGTTTGAATTTGAGAGAAGCAAATGCAGTTGTTTATCAGAAAGGCAATGGTAGTATGATGGGATGGTGGCTTCCTCTGACTTTTATATTGATTGAAGCTTCATCAGCTGAGCGAACTACGAAGAACTCATTCTCCATTAGTGTCATTTATTCAAACTGCCAAGGAAATTACTGACAACATTTAACTTGATTGCATTTAAGGACTGATGTACATTTTTCATTGATTGCAATTAAGAGTCTCACTGTGACATAACTGACTTTGTGATTTCTGACATTTCAGCAATTGAGCTTCATAATTGCAATTTCAGGTTTCAGATGTCTTTGACCATGACTCTGTGTAAAATATATGAAAAAAGATATTTATTACACATCAAAAAATAAATAAAGATGTTTTTCCTAAGTATGTCATCATTGCAAAAATGATGGCTTTCATACCTTCTAGCTGAAAGCAATTTGAACCATTAATTTCATGATAAGCTCTACTATCAAAGACATCTGTAAACCTGCAATTGCAATTATGAAGCTCAATTGCTGAAATGTCAGAAATCACAAAGTCAGTTATGTCACAGTGAAAAAACAAGTATGTCATCATTGCAAAAATGATGGCTTTCATACCTTCTAGCTGAAAGCAATTTGATCCATTAATTTCATGATAAGCTCTACTGTAAGAAGAATAAATTATCCCTGCACTTTTGCAATTTTAATTTGTGAGAACTAAATGAGATGTTGCATGGGTAGTGTATTTAGCTAATGAGGGCAGGCAGCAAATTTGGATGGGGTTCCCTTTCTCTTCAACTTTTGTGAATTGCAATTAATGGTTGTTTAATTGCAATTAAGATAAGCAGCAGCAGGTTTCAACTCCAATTTAATTGCAGTTAAGTAACAGACCTTATTTTTCATATGAAGAGACATGTGCAATTGACATTGAGTAATCCTTGCTCATGGCTTGACAGTAGATGATGAACCTTTTTAACTCACCAAGCCTGTCATCCCTCAAGGAGTATAAAAGCCAGAAGAAGCTATCATTCCATCAGTACCATAGCTTTTCTGATAATCAATATCATAAATTGCTTCTTTCAATTTCAAACAACATGGATCCAGTCAGTTGTCTCATTGCCCAAATCCGCCATGCTGACCATCGCTTCAAGAAAGCTAGTCACCAGGTGACTCTCCTCAACAACAAGATTGCCAGCACCAGGTGTCACTATGATAGAGCTAGCAGAGATGGCCGAAAGACATTTGTCCACAAAAGGTCTTTGCAGTTGACTACATATGAAGGTGTTCGTCAGATGTACTTTAAATATGCAGCTTAAAGATGTGAAGAAATCCAGCAGTTGTGTGATGCATTGTGGGAAGTTGCTGAGCTTGAATATGATGATGTGGTTGAAGATGACAGCCAAGAAGTCAAGTTGTGAATTTGAATAAAAAAACTAACACTTTGAAAGTTCAAACATCATGGACCTTGTCAGGACTGCAAATTTCAAACAACATGGATCCAGTCAGTTGTCTCATTGCCCAAATCCGCCATGCTGACCATCGCTTCAAGAAAGCTAGTCACCAGGTGACTCTCCTCAACAACAAGATTGCCAGCACCAGGTGTCACTATGATAGAGCTAGCAGAGATGGCCGAAAGACATTTGTCCACAAAAGGTCTTTGCAGTTGACTACATATGAAGGTGTTCGTCAGATGTACTTTAAATATGCAGCTTAAAGATGTGAAGAAATCCAGCAGTTGTGTGATGCATTGTGGGAAGTTGCTGAGCTTGAATATGATGATGTGGTTGAAGATGACAGCCAAGAAGTCAAGTTGTGAATTTGAATAAAAAAACTAACACTTTGAAAGTTCAAACATCATGGACCTTGTCAGGACTGCAAATCCTCCAAAAAGAGCAAACCTTGTACACTTCTTGTGTCTTATAACCAAATTATTTATTTCTTTAAAAAAAGAAAGAAGTTATTATAGTGTAGATCTAAGTGATCTGTGAGACTGTAGGAATATTGAAAAAAACAAAATTCTTTAATGTCAAACCATGGGTCTAAATTCATATTTTAAAAAGGAAGTACATCTATATTTAGACTTAAAATTGGTGAGTATTCAGTATCATAAACCAGGCCCTTGAGAATTCTTAAAATACAAGTTTCGTTGAGAGGGGAGATCAGATGTGTTAGTCTCACATCTGCAGCAAGTCTGCCATGGCTCACCTTATTCAGTAATCATTCTTCCCTAGGATGGATAGATAGATAGATAGATTGCCTATCGAGACTTATAAAGAAATGACCTGAGACTTATAAATAAATGACAAATGCAATGGTACTAATGATTTCTACAACAGCCCCTAGGGGCAGGGAGATGGTTTGGTGCAGCAATGTGTACCTGAGTTGATATGCAATAATCTTAAGATTTCTAGGTCAGGGGATTAAGGTCACAGAATGTACCATGTGATTTTTCTAGGGCTTTTCAATTTCAGCCCTAATTGAGGTACAGAGATGTCAAAAATTAATTCTAAAGGTTTAGATTATTCACTTTCCAATGAGGTATAGCATCCAATCATGGTATTGTAGAACGCATGTTTTAGAAATTTGAGATGTCAAAAACTTCATGTCACAATTTTAAAATAGTGCTTGGACATACTACCCGATCAAGGCAGACTAGCACAGGAAGTAGAAAAATTGTTATAATTAATAAAGGTATAAAAAGGAGAAAAGAATAAAATATAATGAAATAAATTAGATGTAATTTAACATAACGATATACAAAATTATATCGCCACTTTATGTGGTTACACTTTTAGCTCCAAGTGATATCACAGTGTGACCTCTCTGTGAGCTCACTGTGTGCTCAAATTCTTCACTGGGAGGTTTACAGGTCAAGGGCTCAATTAGGGCTGCCTTCAAAATCTTCTACCACAGTAACCATTTCCTAGGCTATTGCCCTAGTGTTTTCATACTACTCAAGGTCGTGGGCCATTGGCTGTTACAAGTGCTCAGTCAGCTAGCATTAAAATAAATGTTGACCAATGAAGTGGAGTATTTTGTTTTATTCATCATCAATTGTAGGGATATGTGGTATGTTATCTAGTACCTCTAGAAGTGAATATGAAAATGCTCAGCCTACTCCTGGACATAGCTACTGAGACTTTGACTGCCTCCATATATGGACTTATTTTATAGCATATTTCCTATATAAAGGTTGCATTTTATGTTAGTTTGAATGCATACTGTTAAGCTTTTAAGACAACCTTAATGACAGTTTTGTATAAATTAATGTAGAAATTCATTATTACCATGTATGCATCATACATGCTGCCTGTGTATTTATTGTGAAACAGTTTATGTAGCATATCATGGATGATTAATGAAGATGGGATGTCATTCAAAATAAAATTTTTAGAGAGTATATAGTTCTTTTTTACTGTTTTTTGTTGTTTTAATATTTCTGTACCACAACAAAAGATGTGTGCATGGTTTGCTCTTTTTGGAGGATTTGCAGTCCTGACAAGGACTTTGATGTTTGAACTTTCTCAAGAAAGACTTTTTATTTTTCAATTCACAACTTGACTTCTTGACTGTCATCTTGAACCACATCATCATATTCAAGACCGGCAACTTCCCACAATGTGTCACACAACTGCTGGATTTCTTCACATCTTTGAGCTGCGTATTCAAAGTACATCTGACGAACACCTTGGTATGTAGTCAACTGTAAGGACCTCTTGCAGGCAAATGTCTTTCGGCCATCTCTGCAAGCTCTATCGTAGTGACCCCTGGTGCTTGCAATCTTGTTGTTGAGGATAGTCACCTGGCGACTGACTTTCTTGAAGCGACGGTCAGCATGGCGGATTTGGGCAATGAGACAACTGACTGGGTCCATGTTGTTTGAATTTGAGAGAAGCAAATGCAGTTGTTTATCAGAAAGGCAATGGTAGTATGATGGGATGGTGGCTTCCTCTGACTTTTATGTTGATTAAAGCTTCATCAGCTGAGCGAACTACGAAGAACTCATTCTCCATTAGTGTCATTTATTCAAACTGCCAAGGAAATTACTGACAACATTTAACTTGATTGCATTTAAGGACTGATGTACATTTTTCATTGATTGCAATTAAGAGTCTCACTGTGACATAACTGACTTTGTGATTTCTGACATTTCAGCAATTGAGCTTCATAATTGCAATTTCAGGTTTACAGATGTCTTTGACCATGACTCTGTGTAAAATATATGAAAAAAGATATTTATTACACATCAAAAAATAAATAAAGATGTTTTTCCTAAGTATGTCATCATTGCAAAAATGATGGCTTTCATACCTTCTAGCTGAAAGCAATTTGAACCATTAATTTCATGATAAGCTGTACTATCAAAGACATCTGTAAACCTGCAATTGCAATTATGAAGCTCAATTGCTGAAATGTCAGAAATCACAAAGTCAGTTATGTCACAGTGAAAAAACAAGTATGTCATCATTGCAAAAATGATGGCTTTCATACCTTCTAGCTGAAAGCAATTTGATCCATTAATTTCATGATAAGCTCTACTGTAAGAAGAATAAATTATCCCTGCACTTTTGCAATTTTAATTTGTGAGAACTAAATGAGATGTTGCATGGGTAGTGTATTTAGCTAATGAGGGCAGGCAGCAAATTTGGATGGGGTTCCCTTTCTCTTCAACTTTTGTGAATTGCAATTAATGGTTGTTTAATTGCAATTAAGATAAGCAGCAGCAGGTTTCAACTCCAATTTAATTGCAGTTAAGTAACAGACCTTATTTTTCATATGAAGAGACATGTGCAATTGACATTGAGTAATCCTTGCTCATGGCTTGACAGTAGATGATGAACCTTTTTAACTCACCAAGCCTGTCATCCCTCAAGGAGTATAAAAGCCAGAAGAAGCTATCATTCCATCAGTACCATAGCTTTTCTGATAATCAATATCATAAATTGCTTCTTTCAATTTCAAACAACATGGATCCAGTCAGTTGTCTCATTGCCCAAATCCGCCATGCTGACCATCGCTTCAAGAAAGCTAGTCACCAGGTGACTCTCCTCAACAACAAGATTGCCAGCACCAGGTGTCACTATGATAGAGCTAGCAGAGATGGCCGAAAGACATTTGTCCACAAAAGGTCTTTGCAGTTGACTACATATGAAGGTGTTCGTCAGATGTACTTTAAATATGCAGCTCAAAGATGTGAAGAAATCCAGCAGTTGTGTGATGCATTGTGGGAAGTTGCTGAGCTTGAATATGATGATGTGGTTGAAGATGACAGCCAAGAAGTCAAGTTGTGAATTTGAATAAAAAAACTAACACTTTGAAAGTTCAAACATCATGGTCCTTGTCAGGACTGCAAATCCTCCAAAAAGAGCAAACCTTGTACACTTCTTGTGTCTTATAACCAAATTATTTATTTCTTTAAAAAAAGAAAGAAGTTATTATAGTGTAGATCTAAGTGATCTGTGAGACTGTAGGAATATTGAAAAAAACAAAATTCTTTAATGTCTAACCATGGGTCTAAATTCATATTTTAAAAAGGAAGTACATCTATATTTAGACTTAAAATTGGTGAGTATTCAGTATCATAAACCAGGCCCTTGAGAATTCTTAAAATACAAGTTTCGTTGAGAGGGGAGATCAGATGTGTTAGTCTCACATCTGCAGCAAGTCTGCCATGGCTCACCTTATTCAGTAATCATTCTTCCCTAGGATGGATAGATAGATAGATAGATTGCCTATCGAGACTTATAAAGAAATGACCTGAGACTTATAAATAAATGACAAATGCAATGGTACTAATGATTTCTACAACAGCCCCTAGGGGCAGGGAGATGGTATGGTGCAGCAATGTGTACCTGAGTTGATATGCAATAATCTTAAGATTTCTAGGTCAGGGGATTAAGGTCACAGAATGTACCATGTGATTTTTCTAGGGCTTTTCAATTCCAGCCCTAATTGAGGTACAGAGATGTCAAAAATTAATTCTAAAGGTTTAGATTATTCACTTTCCAATGAGGTATAGCATCCAATCATGGTATTGTAGAACGCATGTTTTAGAAATTTGAGATGTCAAAAACTTCATGTCACAATTTTAAAATAATGCTTGGACATACTACCCGATCAAGGCAGACTAGCACAAGAAGTAGAAAAATTGTTATAATTAATAAAGGTATAAAAAGGAGAAAAGAATAAAATATAATGAAATAAATTAGATGTAATTTAACATAACAATATACAAAATTATATCGCCACTTTATGTGGTTACACTTTTAGCTCCAAGTGATATCACAGTGTGACCTCTCTGTGAGCTCACTGTGTGCTCAAATTCTTCACTGGGAGGTTTACAGGTCAAGGGCTCAATTAGGGCTGCCTTCAAAATCTTCTACCACAGTAACCATTTCCTAGGCTATTGCCCTAGTGTTTTCATACTACTCAAGGTCGTGGGCCATTGGCTGTTACAAGTGCTCAGTCAGCTAGCATTAAAATAAATGTTGACCAATGAAGTGGAGTATTTTGTTTTATTCATCATCAATTGTAGGGATATGTGGTATGTTATCTAGTACCTCTAGAAGTGAATATGAAAATGCTCAGCCTACTCCTGGACATAGCTACTGAGACTTTGACTGCCTCCATATAGGGACTTATTTTATAGCATATTTCCTATATAAAGGTTGCATTTTATGTTAGTTTGAATGCATACTGTTAAGCTTTTAAGACAACCTTAATGACAGTTTTGTATTAATTAATGTAGAAATTCATTATTACCATGTATGCATCATACATGCTGCCTGTGTATTTATTGTGAAACAGTTTATGTAGCATATCATGGATGATTAATGAAGATGGGATGTTATTCAAAATAAATTTTTTAGAGAGTAAATAGTTCTTTTTTACTGTTTTTTGTTGTTTTAATATTTCTGTACCACAACAAAAGATGTGTGCATGGTTTGCTCTTTTTGGAGGATTTGCAGTCCTGACAAGGACTTTGATGTTTGAACTTTCTCAAGAAAGACTTTTTATTTTTCAATTCACAACTTGACTTCTTGACTGTCATCTTGAACCACATCATCATATTCAAGACTGGCAACTTCCCACAATGTGTCACACAACTGCTGGATTTCTTCACATCTTTGAGCTGCGTATTCAAAGTACATCTGACGAACACCTTGGTATGTAGTCAACTGTAAGGACCTCTTGCAGGCAAATGTCTTTCGGCCATCTCTGCAAGCTCTATCGTAGTGACCCCTGGTGCTTGCAATCTTGTTGTTGAGGATAGTCACCTGGCGACTGACTTTCTTGAAGCGACGGTCAGCATGGCGGATTTGGGCAATGAGACAACTGACTGGGTCCATGTTGTTTGAATTTGAGAGAAGCAAATGCAGTTGTTTATCAGAAAGGCAATGGTAGTATGATGGGATGGTGGCTTCCTCTGACTTTTATATTGATTAAAGCTTCATCAGCTGAGCGAACTACGAAGAACTCATTCTCCATTAGTGTCATTTATTCAAACTGCCAAGGAAATTACTGACAACATTTAACTTGATTGCATTTAAGGACTGATGTACATTTTTCATTGATTGCAATTAAGAGTCTCACTGTGACATAACTGACTTTGTGATTTCTGACATTTCAGCAATTGAGCTTCATAATTGCAATTTCAGGTTTACAGATGTCTTTGACCATGACTCTGTGTAAAATATATGAAAAAAGATATTTATTACACATCAAAAAATAAATAAAGATGTTTTTCCTAAGTATGTCATCATTGCAAAAATGATGGCTTTCATACCTTCTAGCTGAAAGCAATTTGAACCATTAATTTCATGATAAGCTCTACTATCAAAGACATCTGTAAACCTGCAATTGCAATTATGAAGCTCAATTGCTGAAATGTCAGAAATCACAAAGTCAGTTATGTCACAGTGAAAAAACAAGTATGTCATCATTGCAAAAATGATGGCTTTCATACCTTCTAGCTGAAAGCAATTTGATCCATTAATTTCATGATAAGCTCTACTGTAAGAAGAATAAATTATCCCTGCACTTTTGCAATTTTAATTTGTGAGAACTAAATGAGATGTTGCATGGGTAGTGTATTTAGCTAATGAGGGCAGGCAGCAAATTTGGATGGGGTTCCCTTTCTCTTCAACTTTTGTGAATTGCAATTAATGGTTGTTTAATTGCAATTAAGATAAGCAGCAGCAGGTTTCAACTCCAATTTAATTGCAGTTAAGTAACAGACCTTATTTTTCATATGAAGAGACATGTGCAATTGACATTGAGTAATCCTTGCTCATGGCTTGACAGTAGATGATGAACCTTTTTAACTCACCAAGCCTGTCATCCCTCAAGGAGTATAAAAGCCAGAAGAAGCTATCATTCCATCAGTACCATAGCTTTTCTGATAATCAATATCATAAATTGCTTCTTTCAATTTCAAACAACATGGATCCAGTCAGTTGTCTCATTGCCCAAATCCGCCATGCTGACCATCGCTTCAAGAAAGCTAGTCACCAGGTGACTCTCCTCAACAACAAGATTGCCAGCACCAGGTGTCACTATGATAGAGCTAGCAGAGATGGCCGAAAGACATTTGTCCACAAAAGGTCTTTGCAGTTGACTACATATGAAGGTGTTCGTCAGATGTACTTTAAATATGCAGCTCAAAGATGTGAAGAAATCCAGCAGTTGTGTGATGCATTGTGGGAAGTTGCTGAGCTTGAATATGATGATGTGGTTGAAGATGACAGCCAAGAAGTCAAGTTGTGAATTTGAATAAAAAAACTAACACTTTGAAAGTTCAAACATCAAGGTCCTTGTCAGGACTGCAAATCCTCCAAAAAGAGCAAACCTTGTACACTTCTTGTGTCTTATAACCAAATTATTTATTTCTTTAAAAAAATAAAGAAGTTATTATAGTGTAGATCTAAGTGATCTGTGAGACTGTAGGAATATTGGAAAAAACAAAATTCTTTAATGTCAAACCATGGGTCTAAATTCATATTTTAAAAAGGAAGTACATCTATATTTAGACTTAAAAATGGTGAGTATTCAGTATCATAAACCAGGCCCTTGAGAATTCTTAAAATACAAGTTTCGTTGAGAGGGGAGATCAGATGTGTTAGTCTCACATCTGCAGCAAGTCTGCCATGGCTCACCTTATTCAGTAATCATTCTTCCCTAGGATGGATAGATAGATAGATAGATTGCCTATCGAGACTTATAAAGAAATGACCTGAGACTTATAAATAAATGACAAATGCAATGGTACTAATGATTTCTACAACAGCCCCTAGGGGCAGGGAGATGGTATGGTGCAGCAATGTGTACCTGAGTTGATATGCAATAATCTTAAGATTTCTAGGTCAGGGGGTTAAGGTCACAGAATGTACCATGTGAATTTTCTAGGGCTTTTCAATTTCAGCCCTAATTGAGGTACAGAGATGTCAAAAATTAATTCTAAAGGTTTAGATTATTCACTTTCCAATGAGGTATAGCATCCAATCATGGTATTGTAGAACGCATGTTTTAGAAATTTGAGATGTCAAAAACTTCATGTCACAATTTTAAAATAATGCTTGGACATACTACCCGATCAAGGCAGACTAGCACAAGAAGTAGAAAAATTGTTATAATTAATAAAGGTATAAAAAGGAGAAAAGAATAAAATATAATGAAATAAATTAGATGTAATTTAACATAACAATATACAAAATTATATCGCCACTTTATGTGGTTACACTTTTAGCTCCAAGTGATATCACAGTGTGACCTCTCTGTGAGCTCACTGTGTGCTCAAATTCTTCACTGGGAGGTTTACAGGTCAAGGGCTCAATTAGGGCTGCCTTCAAAATCTTCTACCACAGTAACCATTTCCTAGGCTATTGCCCTAGTGTTTTCATACTACTCAAGGTCGTGGGCCATTGGCTGTTACAAGTGCTCAGTCAGCTAGCATTAAAATAAATGTTGACCAATGAAGTGGAGTATTTTGTTTTATTCATCATCAATTGTAGGGATATGTGGTATGTTATCTAGTACCTCTAGAAGTGAATATGAAAATGCTCAGCCTACTCCTGGACATAGCTACTGAGACTTTGACTGCCTCCATATATGGACTTATTTTATAGCATATTTCCTATATAAAGGTTGCATTTTATGTTAGTTTGAATGCATACTGTTAAGCTTTTAAGACAACCTTAATGACAGTTTTGTATTAATTAATGTAGAAATTCATTATTACCATGTATGCATCATACATGCTGCCTGTGTATTTATTGTGAAACAGTTTATGTAGCATATCATGGATGATTAATGAAGATGGGATGTTATTCAAAATAAATTTTTTAGAGAGTAAATAGTTCTTTTTTACTGTTTTTTGTTGTTTTAATATTTCTGTACCACAACAAAAAATGTGTGCATGGTTTGCTCTTTTTGGAGGATTTGCAGTCCTGACAAGGACTTTGATGTTTGAACTTTCTCAAGAAAGACTTTTTATTTTTCAATTCACAACTTGACTTCTTGACTGTCATCTTGAACCACATCATCATATTCAAGACTGGCAACTTCCCACAATGTGTCACACAACTGCTGGATTTCTTCACATCTTTGAGCTGCGTATTCAAAGTACATCTGACGAACACCTTGGTATGTAGTCAACTGTAAGGACCTCTTGCAGGCAAATGTCTTTCGGCCATCTCTGCAAGCTCTATCGTAGTGACCCCTGGTGCTTGCAATCTTGTTGTTGAGGATAGTCACCTGGCGACTGACTTTCTTGAAGCGAAGGTCAGCATGGCGGATTTGGGCAATGAGACAACTGACTGGGTCCATGTTGTTTGAATTTGAGAGAAGCAAATGCAGTTGATTATCAGAAAGGCAATGGTAGTATGATGGGATGGTGGCTTCCTCTGACTTTTATATTGATTAAAGCTTCATCAGCTGAGCGAACTACGAAGCACTCATTCTCCATTAGTGTCATTTATTCAAACTGCCAAGGAAATTACTGACAACATTTAACTTGATTGCATTTAAGGACTGATGTACATTTTTCATTGATTGCAATTAAGAGTCTCACTGTGACATAACTGACTTTGTGATTTCTGACATTTCAGCAATTGAGCTTCATAATTGCAATTTCAGGTTTACAGATGTCTTTGACCATGACTCTGTGTAAAATATATGAAAAAAGATATTTATTACACATCAAAAAATAAATAAAGATGTTTTTCCTAAGTATGTCATCATTGCAAAAATGATGGCTTTCATACCTTCTAGCTGAAAGCAATTTGAACCATTAATTTCATGATAAGCTCTACTATCAAAGACATCTGTAAACCTGCAATTGCAATTATGAAGCTCAATTGCTGAAATGTCAGAAATCACAAAATCAGTTATGTCACAGTGAAAAAACAAGTATGTCATCATTGCAAAAATGATGGCTTTCATACCTTCTAGCTGAAAGCAATTTGATCCATTAATTTCATGATAAGCTCTACTGTAAGAAGAATAAATTATCCCTGCACTTTTGCAATTTTAATTTGTGAGAACTAAATGAGATGTTGCATGGGTAGTGTATTTAGCTAATGAGGGCAGGCAGCAAATTTGGATGGGGTTCCCTTTCTCTTCAACTTTTGTGAATTGCAATTAATGGTTGTTTAATTGCAATTAAGATAAGCAGCAGCAGGTTTCAACTCCAATTTAATTGCAGTTAAGTAACAGACCTTATTTTTCATATGAAGAGACATGTGCAATTGACATTGAGTAATCCTTGCTCATGGCTTGACAGTAGATGATGAACCTTTTTAACTCACCAAGCCTGTCATCCCTCAAGGAGTATAAAAGCCAGAAGAAGCTATCATTCCATCAGTACCATAGCTTTTCTGATAATCAATATCATAAATTGCTTCTTTCAATTTCAAACAACATGGATCCAGTCAGTTGTCTCATTGCCCAAATCCGCCATGCTGACCATCGCTTCAAGAAAGCTAGTCACCAGGTGACTCTCCTCAACAACAAGATTGCCAGCACCAGGTGTCACTATGATAGAGCTAGCAGAGATGGCCGAAAGACATTTGTCCACAAAAGGTCTTTGCAGTTGACTACATATGAAGGTGTTCGTCAGATGTACTTTAAATATGCAGCTCAAAGATGTGAAGAAATCCAGCAGTTGTGTGATGCATTGTGGGAAGTTGCTGAGCTTGAATATGATGATGTGGTTGAAGATGACAGCCAAGAAGTCAAGTTGTGAATTTGAATAAAAAAACTAACACTTTGAAAGTTCAAACATCATGGTCCTTGTCAGGACTGCAAATCCTCCAAAAAGAGCAAACCTTGTACACTTCTTGTGTCTTATAACCAAATTATTTATTTCTTTAAAAAAAGAAAGAAGTTATTATAGTGTAGATCTAAGTGATCTGTGAGACTGTAGGAATATTGAAAAAAACAAAATTCTTTAATGTCAAACCATGGGTCTAAATTCATATTTTAAAAAGGAAGTACATCTATATTTAGACTTAAAATTGGTGAGTATTCAGTATCATAAACCAGGCCCTTGAGAATTCTTAAAATACAAGTTTCGTTGAGAGGGGAGATCAGATGTGTTAGTCTCACATCTGCAGCAAGTCTGCCATGGCTCACCTTATTCAGTAATCATTCTTCCCTAGGATGGATAGATAGATAGATAGATTGCCTATCGAGACTTATAAAGAAATGACCTGAGACTTATAAATAAATGACAAATGCAATGGTACTAATGATTTCTACAACAGCCCCTAGGGGCAGGGAGATGGTATGGTGCAGCAATGTGTACCTGAGTTGATATGCAATAATCTTAAGATTTCTAGGTCAGGGGGTTAAGGTCACAGAATGTACCATGTGAATTTTCTAGGGCTTTTCAATTTCAGCCCTAATTGAGGTACAGAGATGTCAAAAATTAATTCTAAAGGTTTAGATTATTCACTTTCCAATGAGGTATAGCATCCAATCATGGTATTGTAGAACGCATGTTTTAGAAATTTGAGATGTCAAAAACTTCATGTCACAATTTTAAAATAATGCTTGGACATACTACCCGATCAAGGCAGACTAGCACAAGAAGTAGAAAAATTGTTATAATTAATAAAGGTATAAAAAGGAGAAAAGAATAAAATATAATGAAATAAATTAGATGTAATTTAACATAACAATATACAAAATTATATCGCCACTTTATGTGGTTACACTTTTAGCTCCAAGTGATATCACAGTGTGACCTCTCTGTGAGCTCACTGTGTGCTCAAATTCTTCACTGGGAGGTTTACAGGTCAAGGGCTCAATTAGGGCTGCCTTCAAAATCTTCTACCACAGTAACCATTTCCTAGGCTATTGCCCTAGTGTTTTCATACTACTCAAGGTCGTGGGCCATTGGCTGTTACAAGTGCTCAGTCAGCTAGCATTAAAATAAATGTTGACCAATGAAGTGGAGTATTTTGTTTTATTCATCATCAATTGTAGGGATATGTGGTATGTTATCTAGTACCTCTAGAAGTGAATATGAAAATGCTCAGCCTACTCCTGGACATAGCTACGGAGACTTTGACTGCCTCCATATATGGACTTATTTTATAGCATATTTCCTATATAAAGGTTGCATTTTATGTTAGTTTGAATGCATACTGTTAAGCTTTTAAGACAACCTTAATGACAGTTTTGTATTAATTAATGTAGAAATTCATTATTACCATGTATGCATCATACATGCTGCCTGTGTATTTATTGTGAAACAGTTTATGTAGCATATCATGGATGATTAATGAAGATGGGATGTTATTCAAAATAAATTTTTTTAGAGAGTATATAGTTCTTTTTTACTGTTTTTTGTTGTTTTAATATTTCTGTACCACAACAAAAGATGTGTGCATGGTTTGCTCTTTTTGGAGGATTTGCAGTCCTGACAAGGACTTTGATGTTTGAACTTTCTCAAGAAAGACTTTTTATTTTTCAATTCACAACTTGACTTCTTGACTGTCATCTTGAACCACATCATCATATTCAAGACCGGCAACTTCCCACAATGTGTCACACAACTGCTGGATTTCTTCACATCTTTGAGCTGCGTATTCAAAGTACATCTGACGAACACCTTGGTATGTAGTCAACTGTAAGGACCTCTTGCAGGCAAATGTCTTTCGGCCATCTCTGCAAGCTCTATCGTAGTGACCCCTGGTGCTTGCAATCTTGTTGTTGAGGATAGTCACCTGGCGACTGACTTTCTTGAAGCGACGGTCAGCATGGCGGATTTGGGCAATGAGACAACTGACTGGGTCCATGTTGTTTGAATTTGAGAGAAGCAAATGCAGTTGATTATCAGAAAGGCAATGGTAGTATGATGGGATGGTGGCTTCCTCTGACTTTTATATTGATTAAAGCTTCATCAGCTGAGCGAACTACGAAGCACTCATTCTCCATTAGTGTCATTTATTCAAACTGCCAAGGAAATTACCGACAACATTTAACTTGATTGCATTTAAGGACTGATGTACATTTTTCATTGATTGCAATTAAGAGTCTCACTGTGACATAACTGACTTTGTGATTTCTGACATTTCAGCAATTGAGCTTCATAATTGCAATTTCAGGTTTACAGATGTCTTTGACCATGACTCTGTGTAAAATATATGAAAAAAGATATTTATTACACATCAAAAAATAAATAAAGATGTTTTTCCTAAGTATGTCATCATTGCAAAAATGATGGCTTTCATACCTTCTAGCTGAAAGCAATTTGAACCATTAATTTCATGATAAGCTCTACTATCAAAGACATCTGTAAACCTGCAATTGCAATTATGAAGCTCAATTGCTGAAATGTCAGAAATCACAAAATCAGTTATGTCACAGTGAAAAAACAAGTATGTTATCATTGCAAAAATGATGGCTTTCATACCTTCTAGCTGAAAGCAATTTGATCCATTAATTTCATGATAAGCTCTACTGTAAGAAGAATAAATTATCCCTGCACTTTTGCAATTTTAATTTGTGAGAACTAAATGAGATGTTGCATGGGTAGTGTACTTAGCTAATGAGGGCAGGCAGCAAATTTGGATGGGGTTCCCTTTCTCTTCAACTTTTGTGAATTGCAATTAATGGTTGTTTAATTGCAATTAAGATAAGCAGCAGCAGGTTTCAACTCCAATTTAATTGCAGTTAAGTAACAGACCTTATTTTTCATATGAAGAGACATGTGCAATTGACATTGAGTAATCCTTGCTCATGGCTTGACAGTAGATGATGAACCTTTTTAACTCACCAAGCCTGTCATCCCTCAAGGAGTATAAAAGCCAGAAGAAGCTATCATTCCATCAGTACCATAGCTTTTCTGATAATCAATATCATAAATTGCTTCTTTCAATTTCAAACAACATGGATCCAGTCAGTTGTCTCATTGCCCAAATCCGCCATGCTGACCATCGCTTCAAGAAAGCTAGTCACCAGGTGACTCTCCTCAACAACAAGATTGCCAGCACCAGGTGTCACTATGATAGAGCTAGCAGAGATGGCCGAAAGACATTTGTCCACAAAAGGTCTTTGCAGTTGACTACATATGAAGGTGTTCGTCAGATGTACTTTAAATATGCAGCTCAAAGATGTGAAGAAATCCAGCAGTTGTGTGATGCATTGTGGGAAGTTGCTGAGCTTGAATATGATGATGTGGTTGAAGATGACAGCCAAGAAGTCAAGTTGTGAATTAAAATAAAAAAACAAACACTTTGAAAGTTCAAACATCAAGGTCCTCGTCAGGACTGCAAATCCTCCAAAAAGAGCAAACCTTGTACACTTCTTGTGTCTTATAACCAAATTATTTATTTCTTTAAAAAAAGAAAGAAGTTATTATAGTGTAGATCTAAGTGATCTCTGAGACTGTAGGAATATTGAAAAAAACAAAATTCTTTAATGTCAAACCATGGGTCTAAATTCATATTTTAAAAAGGAAGTACATCTATATTTAGACTTAAAAATGGTGAGTATTCAGTATCATAAACCAGGCCCTTGAGAATTCTTAAAATACAAGTTTCGTTGATAGGGGAGATTAGATGTGTTAGTCTCACATCTGCAGCAAGTCTGCCATGGCTCACCTTATTCAGTAATCATTCTTCCCTAGGATGGATAGATAGATAGATAGATTGCCTATCGAGACTTATAAAGAAATGACCTGAGACTTATAAATAAATGACAAATGCAATGGTACTAATGATTTCTACAACAGCCCCTAGGGTCAGGGAGATGGTATGGTGCAGCAATGTGTACCTGAGTTGATATGCAATAATCTTAAGATTTCTAGGTCAGGGGATTAAGGTCACAGAATGTACCATGTGATTTTTCTAGGGCTTTTCAATTCCAGCCCTAATTGAGGTACAGAGATGTCAAAAATTAATTCTAAAGGTTTAGATTATTCACTTTCCAATGAGGTATAGCATCCAATCATGGTATTGTAGAACGCATGTTTTAGAAATTTGAGATGTCAAAAACTTCATGTCACAATTTTAAAATAATGCTTGGACATACTACCCGATCAAGGCAGACTAGCACAAGAAGTAGAAAAATTGTTATAATTAATAAAGGTATAAAAAGGAGAAAAGAATAAAATATAATGAAATAAATTAGATGTAATTTAACATAACAATATACAAAATTATATCGCCACTTTATGTGGTTACACTTTTAGCTCCAAGTGATATCACAGTGTGACCTCTCTGTGAGCTCACTGTGTGCTCAAATTCTTCACTGGGAGGTTTACAGGTCAAGGGCTCAATTAGGGCTGCCTTCAAAATCTTCACCACAGTAACAATTTCCTAGGCTATTGCCCTAGTGTTTTCATACTACTCAAGGTCGTGGGCCATTGGCTGTTACAAGTGCTCAGTCAGCTAGCATT
Source organism: Alitta virens (assembly GCA_932294295.1). Classification (NCBI taxonomy): domain Eukaryota; kingdom Metazoa; phylum Annelida; class Polychaeta; order Phyllodocida; family Nereididae; genus Alitta; species Alitta virens. The sequence goes on along the minus strand of OW028575.1, from coordinate 10,564,634 downwards.
AAAATAAATGTTGACCAATGAAGTGGAGTATTTTGTTTTATTCATCATCAATTGTAGGGATATGTGGTATGTTATCTAGTACCTCTAGAAGTGAATATGAAAATGCTCAGCCTACTCCTGGACATAGCTACTGAGACTTTGACTGCCTCCATATATGGACTTATTTTATAGCATATTTCCTATATAAAGGTTGCATTTTATGTTAGTTTGAATGCATACTGTTAAGCTTTTAAGACAACCTTAATGACAGTTTTGTATTAATTAATGTAGAAATTCATTATTACCATGTATGCATCATACATGCTGCCTGTGTATTTATTGTGAAACAGTTTATGTAGCATATCATGGATGATTAATGAAGATGGGATGTTATTCAAAATAAATTTTTTTAGAGAGTATATAGTTCTTTTTTACTGTTTTTTGTTGTTTTAATATTTCTGTACCACAACAAAAGATGTGTGCATGGTTTGCTCTTTTTGGAGGATTTGCAGTCCTGACAAGGACTTTGATGTTTGAACTTTCTCAAGAAAGACTTTTTATTTTTCAATTCACAACTTGACTTCTTGACTGTCATCTTGAACCACATCATCATATTCAAGACCGGCAACTTCCCACAATGTGTCACACAACTGCTGGATTTCTTCACATCTTTGAGCTGCGTATTCAAAGTACATCTGACGAACACCTTGGTATGTAGTCAACTGTAAGGACCTCTTGCAGGCAAATGTCTTTCGGCCATCTCTGCAAGCTCTATCGTAGTGACCCCTGGTGCTTGCAATCTTGTTGTTGAGGATAGTCACCTGGCGACTGACTTTCTTGAAGCGACGGTCAGCATGGCGGATTTGGGCAATGAGACAACTGACTGGGTCCATGTTGTTTGAATTTGAGAGAAGCAAATGCAGTTGATTATCAGAAAGGCAATGGTAGTATGATGGGATGGTGGCTTCCTCTGACTTTTATATTGATTAAAGCTTCATCAGCTGAGCGAACTACGAAGCACTCATTCTCCATTAGTGTCATTTATTCAAACTGCCAAGGAAATTACCGACAACATTTAACTTGATTGCATTTAAGGACTGATGTACATTTTTCATTGATTGCAATTAAGAGTCTCACTGTGACATAACTGACTTTGTGATTTCTGACATTTCAGCAATTGAGCTTCATAATTGCAATTTCAGGTTTACAGATGTCTTTGACCATGACTCTGTGTAAAATATATGAAAAAAGATATTTATTACACATCAAAAAATAAATAAAGATGTTTTTCCTAAGTATGTCATCATTGCAAAAATGATGGCTTTCATACCTTCTAGCTGAAAGCAATTTGAACCATTAATTTCATGATAAGCTCTACTATCAAAGACATCTGTAAACCTGCAATTGCAATTATGAAGCTCAATTGCTGAAATGTCAGAAATCACAAAATCAGTTATGTCACAGTGAAAAAACAAGTATGTTATCATTGCAAAAATGATGGCTTTCATACCTTCTAGCTGAAAGCAATTTGATCCATTAATTTCATGATAAGCTCTACTGTAAGAAGAATAAATTATCCCTGCACTTTTGCAATTTTAATTTGTGAGAACTAAATGAGATGTTGCATGGGTAGTGTACTTAGCTAATGAGGGCAGGCAGCAAATTTGGATGGGGTTCCCTTTCTCTTCAACTTTTGTGAATTGCAATTAATGGTTGTTTAATTGCAATTAAGATAAGCAGCAGCAGGTTTCAACTCCAATTTAATTGCAGTTAAGTAACAGACCTTATTTTTCATATGAAGAGACATGTGCAATTGACATTGAGTAATCCTTGCTCATGGCTTGACAGTAGATGATGAACCTTTTTAACTCACCAAGCCTGTCATCCCTCAAGGAGTATAAAAGCCAGAAGAAGCTATCATTCCATCAGTACCATAGCTTTTCTGATAATCAATATCATAAATTGCTTCTTTCAATTTCAAACAACATGGATCCAGTCAGTTGTCTCATTGCCCAAATCCGCCATGCTGACCATCGCTTCAAGAAAGCTAGTCACCAGGTGACTCTCCTCAACAACAAGATTGCCAGCACCAGGTGTCACTATGATAGAGCTAGCAGAGATGGCCGAAAGACATTTGTCCACAAAAGGTCTTTGCAGTTGACTACATATGAAGGTGTTCGTCAGATGTACTTTAAATATGCAGCTCAAAGATGTGAAGAAATCCAGCAGTTGTGTGATGCATTGTGGGAAGTTGCTGAGCTTGAATATGATGATGTGGTTGAAGATGACAGCCAAGAAGTCAAGTTGTGAATTTAAATAAAAAAACAAACACTTTGAAAGTTCAAACATCAAGGTCCTTGTCAGGACTGCAAATCCTCCAAAAAGAGCAAACCTTGTACACTTCTTGTGTCTTATAACCAAATTATTTATTTCTTTAAAAAAAGAAAGAAGTTATTATAGTGTAGATCTAAGTGATCTGTGAGACTGTAGGAATATTGAAAAAAACAAAATTCTTTAATGTCAAACCATGGGTCTAAATTCATATTTTAAAAAGGAAGTACATCTATATTTAGACTTAAAAATGGTGAGTATTCAGTATCATAAACCAGGCCCTTGAGAATTCTTAAAATACAAGTTTCGTTGATAGGGGAGATTAGATGTGTTAGTCTCACATCTGCAGCAAGTCTGCCATGGCTCACCTTATTCAGTAATCATTCTTCCCTAGGATGGATAGATAGATAGATAGATTGCCTATCGAGACTTATAAAGAAATGACCTGAGACTTATAAATAAATGACAAATGCAATGGTACTAATGATTTCTACAACAGCCCCTAGGGTCAGGGAGATGGTATGGTGCAGCAATGTGTACCTGAGTTGATATGCAATAATCTTAAGATTTCTAGGTCAGGGGATTAAGGTCACAGAATGTACCATGTGATTTTTCTAGGGCTTTTCAATTCCAGCCCTAATTGAGGTACAGAGATGTCAAAAATTAATTCGAAAGGTTTAGATTATTCACTTTCCAATGAGGTATAGCATCCAATCATGGTATTGTAGAACGCATGTTTTAGAAATTTGAGATGTCAAAAACTTCATGTCACAATTTTAAAATAATGCTTGGACATACTACCCGATCAAGGCAGACTAGCACAAGAAGTAGAAAAATTGTTATAATTAATAAAGGTATAAAAAGGAGAAAAGAATAAAATATAATGAAATAAATTAGATGTAATTTAACATAACAATATACAAAATTATATCGCCACTTTATGTGGTTACACTTTTAGCTCCAAGTGATATCACAGTGTGACCTCTCTGTGAGCTCACTGTGTGCTCAAATTCTTCACTGGGAGGTTTACAGGTCAAGGGCTCAATTAGGGCTGCCTTCAAAATCTTCTACCACAGTAACAATTTCCTAGGCTATTGCCCTAGTGTTTTCATACTACTCAAGGTCGTGGGCCATTGGCTGTTACAAGTGCTCAGTCAGCTAGCATTAAAATAAATGTTGACCAATGAAGTGGAGTATTTTGTTTTATTCATCATCAATTGTAGGGATATGTGGTATGTTATCTAGTACCTCTAGAAGTGAATATGAAAATGCTCAGCCTACTCCTGGACATAGCTACTGAGACTTTGACTGCCTCCATATATGGACTTATTTTATAGCATATTTCCTATATAAAGGTTGCATTTTATGTTAGTTTGAATGCATACTGTTAAGCTTTTAAGACAACCTTAATGACAGTTTTGTATTAATTAATGTAGAAATTCATTATTACCATGTATGCATCATACATGCTGCCTGTGTATTTATTGTGAAACAGTTTATGTAGCATATCATGGATGATTAATGAAGATGGGATGTTATTCAAAATAAATTTTTTTAGAAAGTATATAGTTCTTTTTTACTGTTTTTTGTTGTTTTAATATTTCTGTACCACAACAAAAGATGTGTGCATGGTTTGCTCTTTTTGGAGGATTTGCAGTCCTGACAAGGACTTTGATGTTTGAACTTTCTCAAGAAAGACTTTTTATTTTTCAATTCACAACTTGACTTCTTGACTGTCATCTTGAACCACATCATCATATTCAAGACCGGCAACTTCCCACAATGTGTCACACAACTGCTGGATTTCTTCACATCTTTGAGCTGCGTATTCAAAGTACATCTGACGAACACCTTGGTATGTAGTCAACTGTAAAGACCTCTTGCAGGCAAATGTCTTTCGGCCATCTCTGCAAGCTCTATCGTAGTGACCCCTGGTGCTTGCAATCTTGTTGTTGAGGATAGTCACCTGGCGACTGACTTTCTTGAAGCGACGGTCAGCATGGCGGATTTGGGCAATGAGACAACTGACTGGGTCCATGTTGTTTGAATTTGAGAGAAGCAAATGCAGTTGATTATCAGAAAGGCAATGGTAGTATGATGGGATGGTGGCTTCCTCTGACTTTTATATTGATTAAAGCTTCATCAGCTGAGCGAACTACGAAGCACTCATTCTCCATTAGTGTCATTTATTCAAACTGCCAAGGAAATTACTGACAACATTTAACTTGATTGCATTTAAGGACTGATGTACATTTTTCATTGATTGCAATTAAGAGTCTCACTGTGACATAACTGACTTTGTGATTTCTGACATTTCAGCAATTGAGCTTCATAATTGCAATTTCAAGTTTACAGATGTCTTTGACCATGACTCTGTGTAAAATATATGAAAAAAGATATTTATTACACATCAAAAAATAAATAAAGATGTTTTTCCTAAGTATGTCATCATTGCAAAAATGATGGCTTTCATACCTTCTAGCTGAAAGCAATTTGAACCATTAATTTCATGATAAGCTCTACTATCAAAGACATCTGTAAACCTGCAATTGCAATTATGAAGCTCAATTGCTGAAATGTCAGAAATCACAAAATCAGTTATGTCACAGTGAAAAAACAAGTATGTTATCATTGCAAAAATGATGGCTTTCATACCTTCTAGCTGAAAGCAATTTGATCCATTAATTTCATGATAAGCTCTACTGTAAGAAGAATAAATTATCCCTGCACTTTTGCAATTTTAATTTGTGAGAACTAAATGAGATGTTGCATGGGTAGTGTATTTAGCTAATGAGGGCAGGCAGCAAATTTGGATGGGGTTCCCTTTCTCTTCAACTTTTGTGAATTGCAATTAATGGTTGTTTAATTGCAATTAAGATAAGCAGCAGCAGGTTTCAACTCCAATTTAATTGCAGTTAAGTAACAGACCTTATTTTTCATATGAAGAGACATGTGCAATTGACATTGAGTAATCCTTGCTCATGGCTTGACAGTAGATGATGAACCTTTTTAACTCACCAAGCCTGTCATCCCTCAAGGAGTATAAAAGCCAGAAGAAGCTATCATTCCATCAGTACCATAGCTTTTCTGATAATCAATATCAAAAATTGCTTCTTTCAATTTCAAACAACATGGATCCAGTCAGTTGTCTCATTGCCCAAATCCGCCATGCTGACCATCGCTTCAAGAAAGCTAGTCACCAGGTGACTCTCCTCAACAACAAGATTGCCAGCACCAGGTGTCACTATGATAGAGCTGGCAGAGATGGCCGAAAGACATTTGTCCACAAAAGGTCTTTGCAGTTGACTACATATGAAGGTGTTCGTCAGATGTACTTTAAATATGCAGCTCAAAGATGTGAAGAAATCCAGCAGTTGTGTGATGCATTGTGGGAAGTTGCTGAGCTTGAATATGATGATGTGGTTGAAGATGACAGCCAAGAAGTCAAGTTGTGAATTTAAATAAAAAAACTAACACTTTGAAAGTTCAAACATCAAGGTCCTTGTCAGGACTGCAAATCCTCCAAAAAGAGCAAACCTTGTACACTTTTTGTGTCTTATAACCAAATTATTTATTTCTTTAAAAAAAGAAAGAAGTTATTATAGTGTAGATCTAAGTGATCTGTGAGACTGTAGGAATATTGAAAAAAACAAAATTCTTTAATGTCAAACCATGGGTCTAAATTCATATTTTAAAAAGGAAGTACATCTATATTTAGACTTAAAAATGGTGAGTATTCAGTATCATAAACCAGGCCCTTGAGAATTCTTAAAATACAAGTTTCGTTGATAGGGGAGATTAGATGTGTTAGTCTCACATCTGCAGCAAGTCTGCCATGGCTCACCTTATTCAGTAATCATTCTTCCCTAGGATGGATAGATAGATAGATAGATTGCCTATCGAGACATATAAATAAATGACAAATGCAATGGTACTGGTGCAGCAATGTGTACCTGAGTTGATATGCAATAATCTTAAGATTTCTAGGTCAGGGGATTAAGGTCACAGAATGTACCATGTGATTTTTCTAGGGCTTTTCAATTCCAGCCCTAATTGAGGTACAGAGATGTCAAAAATTAATTCTAAAGGTTTAGATTATTCACTTTCCAATGAGGTATAGCATCCAATCATGGTATTGTAGAACGCATGTTTTAGAAATTTGAGATGTCAAAAACTTCATGTCACAATTTTAAAATAATGCTTGGACATACTACCCGATCAAGGCAGACTAGCACAAGAAGTAGAAAAATTGTTATAATTAATAAAGGTATAAAAAGGAGAAAAGAATAAAATATGATGAAATAAATTAGATGTAATTTAACATAACGATATACAAAATTATATCGCCACTTTATGTGGTTACACTTTTAGCTCCAAGTGATATCACAGTGAGACCTCTCTGTGAGCTCACTGTGTGCTCAAATTCTTCACTGGGAGGTTTACAGGTCAAGGGCTCAATTAGGGCTGCCTTCAAAATCTTCTACCACAGTAACCATTTCCTAGGCTATTGCCCTAGTGTTTTCATACTACTCAAGGTCGTGGGCCATTGGCTGTTACAAGTGCTCAGTCAGCTAGCATTAAAATAAATGTTGACCAATGAAGTGGAGTATTTTGTTTTATTCATCATCAATTGTAGGGATATGTGGTATGTTATCTAGTACCTCTAGAAGTGAATATGAAAATGCTCAGCCTACTCCTGGACATAGCTACTGAGACTTTGACTGCCTCCATATATGGACTTATTTTATAGCATATTTCCTATATAAAGGTTGCATTTTATGTTAGTTTGAATGCATACTGTTAAGCTTTTAAGACAACCTTAATGACAGTTTTGTATTAATTAATGTAGAAATTCATTATTACCATGTATGCATCATACATGCTGCCTGTGTATTTATTGTGAAACAGTTTATGTAGCATATCATGGATGATTAATGAAGATGGGATGTTATTCAAAATACATTTTTTAGAGAGTATATAGTTCTTTTTTACTGTTTTTTGTTGTTTTAATATTTCTGTACCACAACAAAAGATGTGTGCATGGTTTGCTCTTTTTGGAGGATTTGCAGTCCTGACAAGGACTTTGATGTTTGAACTTTCTCAAGAAAGACTTTTTATTTTTCAATTCACAACTTGACTTCTTGACTGTCATCTTGAACCACATCATCATATTCAAGACCGGCAACTTCCCACAATGTGTCACACAACTGCTGGATTTCTTCACATCTTTGAGCTGCGTATTCAAAGTACATCTGACGAACACCTTGGTATGTAGTCAACTGTAAGGACCTCTTGCAGGCAAATGTCTTTCGGCCATCTCTGCAAGCTCTATCGTAGTGACCCCTGGTGCTTGCAATCTTGTTGTTGAGGATAGTCACCTGGCGACTGACTTTCTTGAAGCGACGGTCAGCATGGCGGATTTGGGCAATGAGACAACTGACTGGGTCCATGTTGTTTGAATTTGAGAGAAGCAAATGCAGTTGATTATCAGAAAGGCAATGGTAGTATGATGGGATGGTGGCTTCCTCTGACTTTTATATTGATTAAAGCTTCATCAGCTGAGCGAACTACGAAGCACTCATTCTCCATTAGTGTCATTTATTCAAACTGCCAAGGAAATTACTGACAACATTTAACTTGATTGCATTTAAGGACTGATGTACATTTTTCATTGATTGCAATTAAGAGTCTCACTGTGACATAACTGACTTTGTGATTTCTGACATTTCAGCAATTGAGCTTCATAATTGCAATTTCAGGTTTACAGATGTCTTTGACCATGACTCTGTGTAAAATATATGAAAAAAGATATTTATTACACATCAAAAAATAAATAAAGATGTTTTTCCTAAGTATGTCATCATTGCAAAAATGATGGCTTTCATTCCTTCTAGCTGAAAGCAATTTGAACCATTAATTTCATGATAAGCTCTACTATCAAAGACATCTGTAAACCTGCAATTGCAATTATGAAGCTCAATTGCTGAAATGTCAGAAATCACAAAATCAGTTATGTCACAGTGAAAAAACAAGTATGTCATCATTGCAAAAATGATGGCTTTCATACCTTCTAGCTGAAAGCAATTTGATCCATTAATTTCATGATAAGCTCTACTGTAAGAAGAATAAATTATCCCTGCACTTTTGCAATTTTAATTTGTGAGAACTAAATGAGATGTTGCATGGGTAGTGTATTTAGCTAATGAGGGCAGGCAGCAAATTTGGATGGGGTTCCCTTTCTCTTCAACTTTTGTGAATTGCAATTAATGGTTGTTTAATTGCAATTAAGATAAGCAGCAGCAGGTTTCAACTCCAATTTAATTGCAGTTAAGTAACAGACCTTAGTTTTCATATGAAGAGACATGTGCAATTGACATTGAGTAATCCTTGCTCATGGCTTGACAGTAGATGATGAACCTTTTTAACTCACCAAGCCTGTCATCCCTCAAGGAGTATAAAAGCCAGAAGAAGCTATCATTCCATCAGTACCATAGCTTTTCTGATAATCAATATCATAAATTGCTTCTTTCAATTTCAAACAACATGGATCCAGTCAGTTGTCTCATTGCCCAAATCCGCCATGCTGACCATCGCTTCAAGAAAGCTAGTCACCAGGTGACTCTCCTCAACAACAAGATTGCCAGCACCAGGTGTCACTATGATAGAGCTAGCAGAGATGGCCGAAAGACATTTGTCCACAAAAGGTCTTTGCAGTTGACTACATATGAAGGTGTTCGTCAGATGTACTTTAAATATGCAGCTCAAAGATGTGAAGAAATCCAGCAGTTGTGTGATGCATTGTGGGAAGTTGCTGAGCTTGAATATGATGATGTGGTTGAAGATGACAGCCAAGAAGTCAAGTTGTGAATTTAAATAAAAAAACTAACACTTTGAAAGTTCAAACATCAAGGTCCTTGTCAGGACTGCAAATCCTCCAAAAAGAGCAAACCTTGTACACTTTTTGTGTCTTATAACCAAATTATTTATTTCTTTAAAAAAAGAAAGAAGTTATTATAGTGTAGATCTAAGTGATCTGTGAGACTGTAGGAATATTGAAAAAAAAACAAAATTCTTTAATGTCAAACCATGGGTCTAAATTCATATTTTAAAAAGGAAGTACATCTATATTTAGACTTAAAAATGGTGAGTATTCAGTATCATAAACCAGGCCCTTGAGAATTCTTAAAATACAAGTTTCGTTGATAGGGGAGATTAGATGTGTTAGTCTCACATCTGCAGCAAGTCTGCCATGGCTCACCTTATTCAGTAATCATTCTTCCCTAGGATGGATAGATAGATAGATAGATTGCCTATCGAGACATATAAATAAATGACAAATGCAATGGTACTGGTGCAGCAATGTGTACCTGAGTTGATATGCAATAATCTTAAGATTTCTAGGTCAGGGGATTAAGGTCACAGAATGTACCATGTGATTTTTCTAGGGCTTTTCAATTCCAGCCCTAATTGAGGTACAGAGATGTCAAAAATTAATTCTAAAGGTTTAGATTATTCACTTTCCAATGAGGTATAGCATCCAATCATGGTATTGTAGAACGCATGTTTTAGAAATTTGAGATGTCAAAAACTTCATGTCACAATTTTAAAATAATGCTTGGACATACTACCCGATCAAGGCAGACTAGCACAAGAAGTAGAAAAATTGTTATAATTAATAAAGGTATAAAAAGGAGAAAAGAATAAAATATGATGAAATAAATTAGATGTAATTTAACATAACGATATACAAAATTATATCGCCACTTTATGTGGTTACACTTTTAGCTCCAAGTGATATCACAGTGAGACCTCTCTGTGAGCTCACTGTGTGCTCAAATTCTTCACTGGGAGGTTTACAGGTCAAGGGCTCAATTAGGGCTGCCTTCAAAATCTTCTACCACAGTAACCATTTCCTAGGCTATTGCCCTAGTGTTTTCATACTACTCAAGGTCGTGGGCCATTGGCTGTTACAAGTGCTCAGTCAGCTAGCATTAAAATAAATGTTGACCAATGAAGTGGAGTATTTTGTTTTATTCATCATCAATTGTAGGGATATGTGGTATGTTATCTAGTACCTCTAGAAGTGAATATGAAAATGCTCAGCCTACTCCTGGACATAGCTACTGAGACTTTGACTGCCTCCATATATGGACTTATTTTATAGCATATTTCCTATATAAAGGTTGCATTTTATGTTAGTTTGAATGCATACTGTTAAGCTTTTAAGACAACCTTAATGACAGTTTTGTATTAATTAATGTAGAAATTCATTATTACCATGTATGCATCATACATGCTGCCTGTGTATTTATTGTGAAACAGTTTATGTAGCATATCATGGATGATTAATGAAGATGGGATGTTATTCAAAATACATTTTTTAGAGAGTATATAGTTCTTTTTTACTGTTTTTTGTTGTTTTAATATTTCTGTACCACAACAAAAGATGTGTGCATGGTTTGCTCTTTTTGGAGGATTTGCAGTCCTGACAAGGACTTTGATGTTTGAACTTTCTCAAGAAAGACTTTTTATTTTTCAATTCACAACTTGACTTCTTGACTGTCATCTTGAACCACATCATCATATTCAAGACCGGCAACTTCCCACAATGTGTCACACAACTGCTGGATTTCTTCACATCTTTGAGCTGCGTATTCAAAGTACATCTGACGAACACCTTGGTATGTAGTCAACTGTAAGGACCTCTTGCAGGCAAATGTCTTTCGGCCATCTCTGCAAGCTCTATCGTAGTGACCCCTGGTGCTTGCAATCTTGTTGTTGAGGATAGTCACCTGGCGACTGACTTTCTTGAAGCGACGGTCAGCATGGCGGATTTGGGCAATGAGACAACTGACTGGGTCCATGTTGTTTGAAATTTGAGAATTCTTCCCTAGGATGGATAGATAGATAGATAGATTGCCTATCGAGACTTATAAATAAATGACAAATGCAATGGTACTAATGATTTCTACAACAGCCCCTAGGGGCAGGGAGATGGTATGGTGCAGCAATGTGTACCTGAGTTGATATGCAATAATCTTAAGATTTCTAGGTCAGGGGATTAAGGTCACAGAATGTACCATGTGATTTTTCTAGGGCTTTTCAATTCCAGCCCTAATTGAGGTACAGAGATGTCAAAAATTAATTCTAAAGGTTTAGATTATTCACTTTCCAATGAGGTATAGCATCCAATCATGATATTGTAGAACGCATGTTTTAGAAACTTGAGATGTCAAAAACTTCATGTCACAATTTTAAAATAATGCTTGGACATACTACCCGATCAAGGCACACTAGCACAAGAAGTAGAAAAATTGTTATAATTAATAAAGGTATAAAAAGGAGAAAAGAATAAAATATAATGAAATAAATTAGATGTAATTTAACATAACAATATACAAAATTATATCGCCACTTTATGTGGTTACACTTTTAGCTCCAAGTGATATCACAGTGTGACCTCTCTGTGAGCTCACTGTGTGCTCAAATTCTTCACTGGGAGGTTTACAGGTCAAGGGCTCAATTAGGGCTGCCTTCAAAATCTTCTACCACAGTAACAATTTCCTAGGCTATTGCCCTAGTGTTTTCATACTACTCAAGGTCGTGGGCCATTGGCTGTTACAAGTGCTCAGTCAGCTAGCATTAAAATAAATGTTGACCAATGAAGTGGAGTATTTTGTTTTATTCATCATCAATTGTAGGGATATGTGGTATGTTATCTAGTACCTCTAGAAGTGAATATGAAAATGCTCAGCCTACTCCTGGACATAGCTACTGAGACTTTGACTGCCTCCATATATGGACTTATTTTATAGCATATTTCCTATATAAAGGTTGCATTTTATGTTAGTTTGAATGCATACTGTTAAGCTTTTAAGACAACCTTAATGACAGTTTTGTATTAATTAATGTAGAAATTCATTATTACCATGTATGCATCATACATGCTGCCTGTGTATTTATTGTGAAACAGTTTATGTAGCATATCATGGATGATTAATGAAGATGGGATGTTATTCAAAATAAATTTTTTTAGAAAGTATATAGTTCTTTTTTACTGTTTTTTGTTGTTTTAATATTTCTGTACCACAACAAAAGATGTGTGCATGGTTTGCTCTTTTTGGAGGATTTGCAGTCCTGACAAGGACTTTGATGTTTGAACTTTCTCAAGAAAGACTTTTTATTTTTCAATTCACAACTTGACTTCTTGACTGTCATCTTGAACCACATCATCATATTCAAGACCGGCAACTTCCCACAATGTGTCACACAACTGCTGGATTTCTTCACATCTTTGAGCTGCGTATTCAAAGTACATCTGACGAACACCTTGGTATGTAGTCAACTGTAAAGACCTCTTGCAGGCAAATGTCTTTCGGCCATCTCTGCAAGCTCTATCGTAGTGACCCCTGGTGCTTGCAATCTTGTTGTTGAGGATAGTCACCTGGCGACTGACTTTCTTGAAGCGACGGTCAGCATGGCGGATTTGGGCAATGAGACAACTGACTGGGTCCATGTTGTTTGAATTTGAGAGAAGCAAATGCAGTTGATTATCAGAAAGGCAATGGTAGTATGATGGGATGGTGGCTTCCTCTGACTTTTATATTGATTAAAGCTTCATCAGCTGAGCGAACTACGAAGCACTCATTCTCCATTAGTGTCATTTATTCAAACTGCCAAGGAAATTACTGACAACATTTAACTTGATTGCATTTAAGGACTGATGTACATTTTTCATTGATTGCAATTAAGAGTCTCACTGTGACATAACTGACTTTGTGATTTCTGACATTTCAGCAATTGAGCTTCATAATTGCAATTTCAAGTTTACAGATGTCTTTGACCATGACTCTGTGTAAAATATATGAAAAAAGATATTTATTACACATCAAAAAATAAATAAAGATGTTTTTCCTAAGTATGTCATCATTGCAAAAATGATGGCTTTCATACCTTCTAGCTGAAAGCAATTTGAACCATTAATTTCATGATAAGCTCTACTATCAAAGACATCTGTAAACCTGCAATTGCAATTATGAAGCTCAATTGCTGAAATGTCAGAAATCACAAAATCAGTTATGTCACAGTGAAAAAACAAGTATGTTATCATTGCAAAAATGATGGCTTTCATACCTTCTAGCTGAAAGCAATTTGATCCATTAATTTCATGATAAGCTCTACTGTAAGAAGAATAAATTATCCCTGCACTTTTGCAATTTTAATTTGTGAGAACTAAATGAGATGTTGCATGGGTAGTGTATTTAGCTAATGAGGGCAGGCAGCAAATTTGGATGGGGTTCCCTTTCTCTTCAACTTTTGTGAATTGCAATTAATGGTTGTTTAATTGCAATTAAGATAAGCAGCAGCAGGTTTCAACTCCAATTTAATTGCAGTTAAGTAACAGACCTTATTTTTCATATGAAGAGACATGTGCAATTGACATTGAGTAATCCTTGCTCATGGCTTGACAGTAGATGATGAACCTTTTTAACTCACCAAGCCTGTCATCCCTCAAGGAGTATAAAAGCCAGAAGAAGCTATCATTCCATCAGTACCATAGCTTTTCTGATAATCAATATCAAAAATTGCTTCTTTCAATTTCAAACAACATGGATCCAGTCAGTTGTCTCATTGCCCAAATCCGCCATGCTGACCATCGCTTCAAGAAAGCTAGTCACCAGGTGACTCTCCTCAACAACAAGATTGCCAGCACCAGGTGTCACTATGATAGAGCTGGCAGAGATGGCCGAAAGACATTTGTCCACAAAAGGTCTTTGCAGTTGACTACATATGAAGGTGTTCGTCAGATGTACTTTAAATATGCAGCTCAAAGATGTGAAGAAATCCAGCAGTTGTGTGATGCATTGTGGGAAGTTGCTGAGCTTGAATATGATGATGTGGTTGAAGATGACAGCCAAGAAGTCAAGTTGTGAATTTAAATAAAAAAACTAACACTTTGAAAGTTCAAACATCAAGGTCCTTGTCAGGACTGCAAATCCTCCAAAAAGAGCAAACCTTGTACACTTTTTGTGTCTTATAACCAAATTATTTATTTCTTTAAAAAAAGAAAGAAGTTATTATAGTGTAGATCTAAGTGATCTGTGAGACTGTAGGAATATTGAAAAAAACAAAATTCTTTAATGTCAAACCATGGGTCTAAATTCATATTTTAAAAAGGAAGTACATCTATATTTAGACTTAAAAATGGTGAGTATTCAGTATCATAAACCAGGCCCTTGAGAATTCTTAAAATACAAGTTTCGTTGATAGGGGAGATTAGATGTGTTAGTCTCACATCTGCAGCAAGTCTGCCATGGCTCACCTTATTCAGTAATCATTCTTCCCTAGGATGGATAGATAGATAGATAGATTGCCTATCGAGACATATAAATAAATGACAAATGCAATGGTACTGGTGCAGCAATGTGTACCTGAGTTGATATGCAATAATCTTAAGATTTCTAGGTCAGGGGATTAAGGTCACAGAATGTACCATGTGATTTTTCTAGGGCTTTTCAATTCCAGCCCTAATTGAGGTACAGAGATGTCAAAAATTAATTCTAAAGGTTTAGATTATTCACTTTCCAATGAGGTATAGCATCCAATCATGGTATTGTAGAACGCATGTTTTAGAAATTTGAGATGTCAAAAACTTCATGTCACAATTTTAAAATAATGCTTGGACATACTACCCGATCAAGGCAGACTAGCACAAGAAGTAGAAAAATTGTTATAATTAATAAAGGTATAAAAAGGAGAAAAGAATAAAATATGATGAAATAAATTAGATGTAATTTAACATAACGATATACAAAATTATATCGCCACTTTATGTGGTTACACTTTTAGCTCCAAGTGATATCACAGTGAGACCTCTCTGTGAGCTCACTGTGTGCTCAAATTCTTCACTGGGAGGTTTACAGGTCAAGGGCTCAATTAGGGCTGCCTTCAAAATCTTCTACCACAGTAACCATTTCCTAGGCTATTGCCCTAGTGTTTTCATACTACTCAAGGTCGTGGGCCATTGGCTGTTACAAGTGCTCAGTCAGCTAGCATTAAAATAAATGTTGACCAATGAAGTGGAGTATTTTGTTTTATTCATCATCAATTGTAGGGATATGTGGTATGTTATCTAGTACCTCTAGAAGTGAATATGAAAATGCTCAGCCTACTCCTGGACATAGCTACTGAGACTTTGACTGCCTCCATATATGGACTTATTTTATAGCATATTTCCTATATAAAGGTTGCATTTTATGTTAGTTTGAATGCATACTGTTAAGCTTTTAAGACAACCTTAATGACAGTTTTGTATTAATTAATGTAGAAATTCATTATTACCATGTATGCATCATACATGCTGCCTGTGTATTTATTGTGAAACAGTTTATGTAGCATATCATGGATGATTAATGAAGATGGGATGTTATTCAAAATAAATTTTTTAGAGAGTATATAGTTCTTTTTTACTGTTTTTTGTTGTTTTAATATTTCTGTACCACAACAAAAGATGTGTGCATGGTTTGCTCTTTTTGGAGGATTTGCAGTCCTGACAAGGACTTTGATGTTTGAACTTTCTCAAGAAAGACTTTTTATTTTTCAATTCACAACTTGACTTCTTGACTGTCATCTTGAACCACATCATCATATTCAAGACCGGCAACTTCCCACAATGTGTCACACAACTGCTGGATTTCTTCACATCTTTGAGCTGCGTATTCAAAGTACATCTGACGAACACCTTGGTATGTAGTCAACTGTAAGGACCTCTTGCAGGCAAATGTCTTTCGGCCATCTCTGCAAGCTCTATCGTAGTGACCCCTGGTGCTTGCAATCTTGTTGTTGAGGATAGTCACCTGGCGACTGACTTTCTTGAAGCGACGGTCAGCATGGCGGATTTGGGCAATGAGACAACTGACTGGGTCCATGTTGTTTGAATTTGAGAGAAGCAAATGCAGTTGATTATCAGAAAGGCAATGGTAGTATGATGGGATGGTGGCTTCCTCTGACTTTTATATTGATTAAAGCTTCATCAGCTGAGCGAACTACGAAGCACTCATTCTCCATTAGTGTCATTTATTCAAACTGCCAAGGAAATTACTGACAACATTTAACTTGATTGCATTTAAGGACTGATGTACATTTTTCATTGATTGCAATTAAGAGTCTCACTGTGACATAACTGACTTTGTGATTTCTGACATTTCAGCAATTGAGCTTCATAATTGCAATTTCAGGTTTACAGATGTCTTTGACCATGACTCTGTGTAAAATATATGAAAAAAGATATTTATTACACATCAAAAAATAAATAAAGATGTTTTTCCTAAGTATGTCATCATTGCAAAAATGATGGCTTTCATTCCTTCTAGCTGAAAGCAATTTGAACCATTAATTTCATGATAAGCTCTACTATCAAAGACATCTGTAAACCTGCAATTGCAATTATGAAGCTCAATTGCTGAAATGTCAGAAATCACAAAATCAGTTATGTCACAGTGAAAAAACAAGTATGTCATCATTGCAAAAATGATGGCTTTCATACCTTCTAGCTGAAAGCAATTTGATCCATTAATTTCATGATAAGCTCTACTGTAAGAAGAATAAATTATCCCTGCACTTTTGCAATTTTAATTTGTGAGAACTAAATGAGATGTTGCATGGGTAGTGTATTTAGCTAATGAGGGCAGGCAGCAAATTTGGATGGGGTTCCCTTTCTCTTCAACTTTTGTGAATTGCAATTAATGGTTGTTTAATTGCAATTAAGATAAGCAGCAGCAGGTTTCAACTCCAATTTAATTGCAGTTAAGTAACAGACCTTAGTTTTCATATGAAGAGACATGTGCAATTGACATTGAGTAATCCTTGCTCATGGCTTGACAGTAGATGATGAACCTTTTTAACTCACCAAGCCTGTCATCCCTCAAGGAGTATAAAAGCCAGAAGAAGCTATCATTCCATCAGTACCATAGCTTTTCTGATAATCAATATCATAAATTGCTTCTTTCAATTTCAAACAACATGGATCCAGTCAGTTGTCTCATTGCCCAAATCCGCCATGCTGACCATCGCTTCAAGAAAGCTAGTCACCAGGTGACTCTCCTCAACAACAAGATTGCCAGCACCAGGTGTCACTATGATAGAGCTAGCAGAGATGGCCGAAAGACATTTGTCCACAAAAGGTCTTTGCAGTTGACTACATATGAAGGTGTTCGTCAGATGTACTTTAAATATGCAGCTCAAAGATGTGAAGAAATCCAGCAGTTGTGTGATGCATTGTGGGAAGTTGCTGAGCTTGAATATGATGATGTGGTTGAAGATGACAGCCAAGAAGTCAAGTTGTGAATTTAAATAAAAAAACTAACACTTTGAAAGTTCAAACATCAAGGTCCTTGTCAGGACTGCAAATCCTCCAAAAAGAGCAAACCTTGTACACTTCTTGTGTCTTATAACCAAATTATTTATTTCTTTAAAAAAAGAAAGAAGTTATTATAGTGTAGATCTAAGTGATCTGTGAGACTGTAGGAATATTGAAAAAAAAACAAAATTCTTTAATGTCAAACCATGGGTCTAAATTCATATTTTAAAAAGGAAGTACATCTATATTTAGACTTAAAAATGGTGAGTATTCAGTATCATAAACCAGGCCCTTGAGAATTCTTAAAATACAAGTTTTGTTGATAGGGGAGATTAGATGTGTTAGTCTCACATCTGCAGCAAGTCTGCCATGGCTCACCTTATTCAGTAATCATTCTTCCCTAGGATGGATAGATAGATAGATAGATTGCCTATCGAGACATATAAATAAATGACAAATGCAATGGTACTGGTGCAGCAATGTGTACCTGAGTTGATATGCAATAATCTTAAGATTTCTAGGTCAGGGGATTAAGGTCACAGAATGTACCATGTGATTTTTCTAGGGCTTTTCAATTCCAGCCCTAATTGAGGTACAGAGATGTCAAAAATTAATTCTAAAGGTTTAGATTATTCACTTTCCAATGAGGTATAGCATCCAATCATGGTATTGTAGAACGCATGTTTTAGAAATTTGAGATGTCAAAAACTTCATGTCACAATTTTAAAATAATGCTTGGACATACTACCCGATCAAGGCAGACTAGCACAAGAAGTAGAAAAATTGTTATAATTAATAAAGGTATAAAAAGGAGAAAAGAATAAAATATGATGAAATAAATTAGATGTAATTTAACATAACGATATACAAAATTATATCGCCACTTTATGTGGTTACACTTTTAGCTCCAAGTGATATCACAGTGAGACCTCTCTGTGAGCTCACTGTGTGCTCAAATTCTTCACTGGGAGGTTTACAGGTCAAGGGCTCAATTAGGGCTGCCTTCAAAATCTTCTACCACAGTAACCATTTCCTAGGCTATTGCCCTAGTGTTTTCATACTACTCAAGGTCGTGGGCCATTGGCTGTTACAAGTGCTCAGTCAGCTAGCATTAAAATAAAAGGTTGACCAATGAAGTGGAGTATTTTGTTTTATTCATCATCAATTGTAGGGATATGTGGTATTTTATCTAGTACCTCTAGAAGTGAATATGAAAATGCTCAGCCTACTCCTGGACATAGCTACTGAGACTTTGACTGCCTCCATATATGGACTTATTTTATAGCATATTTCCTATATAAAGGTTGCATTTTATGTTAGTTTGAATGCATACTGTTAAGCTTTTAAGACAACCTTAATGACAGTTTTGTATTAATTAATGTAGAAATTCATTATTACCATGTATGCATCATACATGCTGCCTGTGTATTTATTGTGAAACAGTTTATGTAGCATATCATGGATGATTAATGAAGATGGGATGTTATTCAAAATACATTTTTTAGAGAGTATATAGTTCTTTTTTACTGTTTTTTGTTGTTTTAATATTTCTGTACCACAACAAAAGATGTGTGCATGGTTTGCTCTTTTTGGAGGATTTGCAGTCCTGACAAGGACTTTGATGTTTGAACTTTCTCAAGAAAGACTTTTTATTTTTCAATTCACAACTTGACTTCTTGACTGTCATCTTGAACCACATCATCATATTCAAGACCGGCAACTTCCCACAATGTGTCACACAACTGCTGGATTTCTTCACATCTTTGAGCTGCGTATTCAAAGTACATCTGACGAACACCTTGGTATGTAGTCAACTGTAAGGACCTCTTGCAGGCAAATGTCTTTCGGCCATCTCTGCAAGCTCTATCGTAGTGACCCCTGGTGCTTGCAATCTTGTTGTTGAGGATAGTCACCTGGCGACTGACTTTCTTGAAGCGACGGTCAGCATGGCGGATTTGGGCAATGAGACAACTGACTGGGTCCATGTTGTTTGAAATTTGAGAATTCTTCCCTAGGATGGATAGATAGATAGATAGATTGCCTATCGAGACTTATAAATAAATGACAAATGCAATGGTACTAATGATTTCTACAACAGCCCCTAGGGGCAGGGAGATGGTATGGTGCAGCAATGTGTACCTGAGTTGATATGCAATAATCTTAAGATTTCTAGGTCAGGGGATTAAGGTCACAGAATGTACCATGTGATTTTTCTAGGGCTTTTCAATTCCAGCCCTAATTGAGGTACAGAGATGTCAAAAATTAATTCTAAAGGTTTAGATTATTCACTTTCCAATGAGGTATAGCATCCAATCATGATATTGTAGAACGCATGTTTTAGAAACTTGAGATGTCAAAAACTTCATGTCACAATTTTAAAATAATGCTTGGACATACTACCCGATCAAGGCACACTAGCACAAGAAGTAGAAAAATTGTTATAATTAATAAAGGTATAAAAAGGAGAAAAGAATAAAATATAATGAAATAAATTAGATGTAATTTAACATAACAATATACAAAATTATATCGCCACTTTATGTGGTTACACTTTTAGCTCCAAGTGATATCACAGTGTGACCTCTCTGTGAGCTCACTGTGTGCTCAAATTCTTCACTGGGAGGTTTACAGGTCAAGGGCTCAATTAGGGCTGCCTTCAAAATCTTCTACCACAGTAACCATTTCCTAGGCTATTGCCCTAGTGTTTTCATACTACTTAAGGTCGTGGGCCATTGGCTGTTACAAGTGCTCAGTCAGCTAGCATTTAAATAAATGTTGACCAATGAAGTGGAGTATTTTGTTTTATTCATCATCAATTGTAGGGATATGTGGTATGTTATCTAGTACCTCTAGAAGTGAATATGAAAATGCTCAGCCTACTCCTGGACATAGCTACTGAGACTTTGACTGCCTCCATATATGGACTTATTTTATAGCATATTTCCTATATAAAGGTTGCATTTTATGTTAGTTTGAATGCATACTGTTAAGCTTTTAAGACAACCTTAATGACAGTTTTGTATTAATTAATGTAGAAATTCATTATTACCATGTATGCATCATACATGCTGCCTGTGTATTTATTGTGAAACAGTTTATGTAGCATATCATGGATGATTAATGAAGATGGGATGTTATTCAAAATACATTTTTTAGAGAGTATATAGTTCTTTTTTACTGTTTTTTGTTGTTTTAATATTTCTGTACCACAACAAAAGATGTGTGCATGGTTTGCTCTTTTTGGAGGATTTGCAGTCCTGACAAGGACTTTGATGTTTGAACTTTCTCAAGAAAGACTTTTTATTTTTCAATTCACAACTTGACTTCTTGACTGTCATCTTGAACCACATCATCATATTCAAGACCGGCAACTTCCCACAATGTGTCACACAACTGCTGGATTTCTTCACATCTTTGAGCTGCGTATTCAAAGTACATCTGACGAACACCTTGGTATGTAGTCAACTGTAAGGACCTCTTGCAGGCAAATGTCTTTCGGCCATCTCTGCAAGCTCTATCGTAGTGACCCCTGGTGCTTGCAATCTTGTTGTTGAGGATAGTCACCTGGCGACTGACTTTCTTGAAGCGACGGTCAGCATGGCGGATTTGGGCAATGAGACAACTGACTGGGTCCATGTTGTTTGAATTTGAGAGAAGCAAATGCAGTTGATTATCAGAAAGGCAATGGTAGTATGATGGGATGGTGGCTTCCTCTGACTTTTATATTGATTAAAGCTTCATCAGCTGAGCGAACTACGAAGCACTCATTCTCCATTAGTGTCATTTATTCAAACTGCCAAGGAAATTACTGACAACATTTAACTTGATTGCATTTAAGGACTGATGTACATTTTTCATTGATTGCAATTAAGAGTCTCACTGTGACATAACTGACTTTGTGATTTCTGACATTTCAGCAATTGAGCTTCATAATTGCAATTTCAGGTTTACAGATGTCTTTGACCATGACTCTGTGTAAAATATATGAAAAAAGATATTTATTACACATCAAAAAATAAATAAAGATGTTTTTCCTAAGTATGTCATCATTGCAAAAATGATGGCTTTCATACCTTCTAGCTGAAAGCAATTTGAACCATTAATTTCATGATAAGCTCTACTATCAAAGACATCTGTAAACCTGCAATTGCAATTATGAAGCTCAATTGCTGAAATGTCAGAAATCACAAAATCAGTTATGTCACAGTGAAAAAACAAGTATGTCATCATTGCAAAAATGATGGCTTTCATACCTTCTAGCTGAAAGCAATTTGATCCATTAATTTCATGATAAGCTCTACTGTAAGAAGAATAAATTATCCCTGCACTTTTGCAATTTTAATTTGTGAGAACTAAATGAGATGTTGCATGGGTAGTGTATTTAGCTAATGAGGGCAGGCAGCAAATTTGGATGGGGTTCCCTTTCTCTTCAACTTTTGTGAATTGCAATTAATGGTTGTTTAATTGCAATTAAGATAAGCAGCAGCAGGTTTCAACTCCAATTTAATTGCAGTTAAGTAACAGACCTTAGTTTTCATATGAAGAGACATGTGCAATTGACATTGAGTAATCCTTGCTCATGGCTTGACAGTAGATGATGAACCTTTTTAACTCACCAAGCCTGTCATCCCTCAAGGAGTATAAAAGCCAGAAGAAGCTATCATTCCATCAGTACCATAGCTTTTCTGATAATCAATATCATAAATTGCTTCTTTCAATTTCAAACAACATGGATCCAGTCAGTTGTCTCATTGCCCAAATCCGCCATGCTGACCATCGCTTCAAGAAAGCTAGTCACCAGGTGACTCTCCTCAACAACAAGATTGCCAGCACCAGGTGTCACTATGATAGAGCTAGCAGAGATGGCCGAAAGACATTTGTCCACAAAAGGTCTTTGCAGTTGACTACATATGAAGGTGTTCGTCAGATGTACTTTAAATATGCAGCTCAAAGATGTGAAGAAATCCAGCAGTTGTGTGATGCATTGTGGGAAGTTGCTGAGCTTGAATATGATGATGTGGTTGAAGATGACAGCCAAGAAGTCAAGTTGTGAATTTAAATAAAAAAACTAACACTTTGAAAGTTCAAACATCAAGGTCCTTGTCAGGACTGCAAATCCTCCAAAAAGAGCAAACCTTGTACACTTTTTGTGTCTTATAACCAAATTATTTATTTCTTTAAAAAAAGAAAGAAGTTATTATAGTGTAGATCTAAGTGATCTGTGAGACTGTAGGAATATTGAAAAAAAAACAAAATTCTTTAATGTCAAACCATGGGTCTAAATTCATATTTTAAAAAGGAAGTACATCTATATTTAGACTTAAAAATGGTGAGTATTCAGTATCATAAACCAGGCCCTTGAGAATTCTTAAAATACAAGTTTCGTTGAGAGGGGAGATTAGATGTGTTAGTCTCACATCTGCAGCAAGTCTGCCATGGCTCACCTTATTCAGTAATCATTCTTCCCTAGGATGGATAGATAGATAGATAGATTGCCTATCGAGACTTATAAAGAAATGACCTGAGACTTATAAATAAATGACCAATGCAATGGTACTAATGATTTCTACAACAGCCCCTAGGGGCAGGGAGATGGTATGGTGCAGCAATGTGTACCTGAGTTGATATGCAATAATCTTAAGATTTCTAGGTCAGGGGATTAAGGTCACAGAATGTACCATGTGATTTTTCTAGGGCTTTTCAATTCCAGCCCTAATTGAGGTACAGAGATGTCAAAAATTAATTCTAAAGGTTTAGATTATTCACTTTCCAATGAGGTATAGCATCCAATCATGATATTGTAGAACGCATGTTTTAGAAATTTGAGATG
Source organism: Alitta virens (assembly GCA_932294295.1). Taxonomy (NCBI): domain Eukaryota; kingdom Metazoa; phylum Annelida; class Polychaeta; order Phyllodocida; family Nereididae; genus Alitta; species Alitta virens. The sequence continues at coordinate 10,541,136 of OW028575.1, read as the reverse complement.
TCAAAAACTTCATGTCACAATTTTAAAATAATGCTTGGACATACTACCCGATCAAGGCAGACTAGCACAAGAAGTAGAAAAATTGTTATAATTAATAAAGGTATAAAAAGGAGAAAAGAATAAAATATAATGAAATAAATTAGATGTAATTTAACATAACAATATACAAAATTATATCGCCACTTTATGTGGTTACACTTTTAGCTCCAAGTGATATCACAGTGTGACCTCTCTGTGAGCTCACTGTGTGCTCAAATTCTTCACTGGGAGGTTTACAGGTCAAGGGCTCAATTAGGGCTGCCTTCAAAATCTTCTACCACAGTAACCATTTCCTAGGCTATTGCCCTAGTGTTTTCATACTACTTAAGGTCGTGGGCCATTGGCTGTTACAAGTGCTCAGTCAGCTGGCATTTAAATAAATGTTGACCAATGAAGTGGAGTATTTTGTTTTATTCATCATCAATTGTAGGGATATGTGGTATGTTATCTAGTACCTCTAGAAGTGAATATGAAAATGCTCAGCCTACTCCTGGACATAGCTACTGAGACTTTGACTGCCTCCATATATGGACTTATTTTATAGCATATTTCCTATATAAAGGTTGCATTTTATGTTACTTTGAATGCATACTGTTAAGCTTTTAAGACAACCTTAATGACAGTTTTGTATTAATTAATGTAGAAATTCATTATTACCATGTATGCATCATACATGCTGCCTGTGTATTTATTGTGAAACAGTTTATGTAGCATATCATGGATGATTAATGAAGATGGGATGTTATTCAAAATAAATTTTTTAGAGAGTATATAGTTCTTTTTTACTGTTTTTTGTTGTTTTAATATTTCTGTACCACAACAAAAGATGTGTGCATGGTTTGCTCTTTTTGGAGGATTTGCAGTCCTGACAAGGACTTTGATGTTTGAACTTTCTCAAGAAAGACTTTTTATTTTTCAATTCACAACTTGACTTCTTGACTGTCATCTTGAACCACATCATCATATTCAAGACCGGCAACTTCCCACAATGTGTCACACAACTGCTGGATTTCTTCACATCTTTGAGCTGCGTATTCAAAGTACATCTGACGAACACCTTGGTATGTAGTCAACTGTAAGGACCTCTTGCAGGCAAATGTCTTTCGGCCATCTCTGCAAGCTCTATCGTAGTGACCCCTGGTGCTTGCAATCTTGTTGTTGAGGATAGTCACCTGGCGACTGACTTTCTTGAAGCGACGGTCAGCATGGCGGATTTGGGCAATGAGACAACTGACTGGGTCCATGTTGTTTGAATTTGAGAGAAGCAAATGCAGTTGATTATCAGAAAGGCAATGGTAGTATGATGGGATGGTGGCTTCCTCTGACTTTTATATTGACTAAAAGCTTCATCAGCTGAGCGAACTACGAAGCACTCATTCTCCATTAGTGTCATTTATTCAAACTGCCAAGGAAATTACTGACAACATTTAACTTGATTGCATTAAGGACTGATGTACATTTTTCATTGATTGCAATTAAGAGTCTCACTGTGACATAACTGACTTTGTGATTTCTGACATTTCAGCAATTGAGCTTCATAATTGCAATTTCAGGTTTACAGATGTCTTTGACCATGACTCTGTGTAAAATATATGAAAAAAGATATTTATTACCCATCAAAAAATAAATAAAGATGTTTTTCCTAAGTATGTCATCATTGCAAAAATGATGGCTTTTATACCTTCTAGCTGAAAGCAATTTGAACCATTAATTTCATGATAAGCTCTACTGTCAAAGACATGTGTAAACCTGCAATTGCAATTATGAAGCTCAATTGCTGAAATGTCAGAAATCACAAAGTCAGTTATGTCACAGTGAAAAAACAAGTATGTCATCATTGCAAAAATGATGGCTTTCATACCTTCTAGCTGAAAGCAATTTGAACCATTAATTTCATGATAAGCTCTACTGTAAGAAGAATAAATTATCCCTGCACTTTTGCAATTTTAATTTGTGAGAACTAAATGAGATGTTGCAAGGGTAGTGTATTTAGCTAATGAGGGCAGGCAGCAAATTTGGATGGGGTTCCCTTTCTCTTCAACTTTTGTGAATTGCAATTAATGGTTGTTTAATTGCAATTAAGATAAGCAGCAGACTACATATGAAGGTGTTCGTCAGATGTACTTTAAATATGCAGCTCAAAGATGTGAAGAAATCCAGCAGTTGTGTGATGCATTGTGGGAAGTTGCTGAGCTTGAATATGATGTGGATGAAGATGATAGCCAAGAAGACAAGTTGGGGATATAAATCAATTAAAACTAACACTTTCTTCTGAAAGTTCAAACATCAAGGTCCTAGTCAGGACTGCAAATCCTCCAAAAAGAGTTGTCTACCATACATGACTGTGTTTTTTTCTTCGACATCATGTACAGGCATGACAGCAAAGGGTGAATTTATTTTCTTCATGGAGTAATTCACTGGTTCCTCTTAGAATTCTAAATATATGCACAAAACCATAAGTTGTCCATTAAGTATTGATTTTTGTAATTAATAATACGTATAACGTTCGAATCATCACTGTCTTTTGCAGGACCGGCCTAGATACCCTGCCTGAAGCCCAAGGTCCAAAGCTTGTGGGGTCTCCAGAGCAAGCAGTGCTGCATCCAACTCTAGTCATCCAGGATCAAGATCAAGACAGGAAGTCTAATATTGCTTACTTTACAGGTACATGAACTCTCTTTAGAGTTTTTGAATTGTGTAGAAATTATTCTAATTTGTCTATAAATATTATACATATTTGTTTCTTTAAGAGGATGAATTGTATCCTTGAGGCACAGCAATCTGCAGCAGAGAATTTTTGGCACAAGGTGAAAAGACATCCAATTTACTCGATTGTAAATATTTGTTCACAGATTTTTTTTTATTTTGTGTAATTGTATTTTCATTAAAATGCATTGTTGTGAAAGTAAATGCTTTCTGTAATTCTTATAGGCTGGTTCAGCACATGCACTGAAACTATTTTTCATGTAGCTTGACAATTAATTGAGCATTGCTTTCTTTCATTTCATGAAACTGCTAAATCACAGATGGCATGTGAATTTTATCATAGTAGCCAATGAATGCTTAATATATACATCCTGTTCTAGTTATATTAGGTTGTGGTTGTTATGGTGACCATAGTATGGTCTAGTGGTCAATGTGTTTGCCGGCTGATCATGAGATAACAGATTCATACCCCCACTGTAACAGCTGGATTGCCTAATATATGGTTAAGGCATCTGCTGATTCCACGTTGGTAAGCTGGCGTAGTGACATCTGGTGTTTGCAACCTTTGTTGGCCTGCTCTGCTGAAAGTCCCGGGTTCTATCCCCGGCAGTGGCACTCTCCATAGGCTACATCCCAGCTGGTTATATATTTATAATATATGCTGATTAAGAAGCATTGAGACGTTGTCAATGAAAGATAGCACTGATGGAGCACTGAGAAGATCGTCCTAATGGTGTGAGCTGATAATGGTTTATTCATCTTTTTAAGACAGAATACTCGAAAGAGGGTTGAGAAAGACTCTGGACCAGTCTGCCAAAGGCGTAATATATCAAAAACGCTCACAACACATTGAGGCTACCTCGAACCCAGTATATTTAAATCAGAATAAGAGGTAGATAGATGCACCCCATGTTACATATTTATACCATCATTGCACAGGTATACGCAAGGTGTTTTTTTTTTTAGGTTACAAGAGCTTTTTTCATAGAAAATTGTCATGCATTTTATTTATACAAAATTACAAGTTTACAGTATGTACATTCATGTATTAAGTGTATCATATAATACAATGCACTAAAATGTTTTTATACAAAATGTTCACCACTGTTCAACAATTCACAGAACAATAAGCAAAAATATGACTAAAGTCACAATAAGTCATGTACAGTAACTGTACAAAACTAATGAAGTACAAATGCCATAAAATTTAAATCTCCATAATTAAATAAATGAAAAAGTTAACCCAGAAGTAATAACTTTATAACACTTAAATTTAGTCATGAACGCAACCATGAATTTGATTTGGTTAATATTTCAAAAGCAAATGTACTAAATTTAACATAAGAATAAACCCTCTGTCATTTCAACTAAATGCCTAAAAACTATAACTAATATCACAAAGGCGTATCTGCAATCGCTTCAATATCAGCTATCCTGTCATGATCAGTATCAGAAAATTCTTGAGTATTTCCTACAGTTTGTCTTCCAGAACTATTACCAGTATGTGAGTTCAGATTATCTCTATCCGACTGAGCATTTGTATTGGAATTGTTTCGGTTGCTCGCATTTTGGCTGAACTGGGATTGGTCGTTTGAATGTTGGGTGTGTGCCGCGTGTCCTTGGTTGGCTTGATTGGAGTCATGGGCTTGATTGATTTGACTTGATTGCGCAACTGACTGGCTCGACTGACTTGGGTTAGGCTGACTGAGGCTTTGCTGGCTGATTTGGCGCTGCGGACTGTTTTGAAGAACTCCTTGGAGGTATTCCAAAACTCTCGACGAGGGATGGTCCTCCTGTTGACTCGGAACCATAGGCAAAGATGGCCGCTCACTGTTCCTGCTCGACCTGTATGTCGGAGGGCGTGAGTTTGGCTGATCACTTTGGTTTGGCGGGAAAGTAATGTGCAGACCAGGACGGATGGTGCTGGCTCGGGACTTGTAAGTCGGAGGTGGAGAAGATGGAAGACTGTAGTTGTCCTGTCCACCTGTATCTGGTTCGTTAAGTTGCATCTGAGCTAACATAAGTTGCTGCTGGTAGTCCTGCATGGATGCATTGTAGGATGGGGGTGGTCTCCTGTAGCGGAATTCTGGGTACAGAATGCCTGAAATATCAACAGTCAGTCTTTACAAATCATCATAAAAGGCATGCACACAAAACAAGATTAGCTTCCACTCGCACCATGACTTGAGTAAGTGAAAAACTTCAATTAGTGTACAACTCTTCAGACTAACCTCCATTCCAGTTGGACCGGTTCCTGCCATTGCGGTTGTTGGTCCGCCGACTTGGACTGGTTGATACGGACTCGGTCATATGGCTTCCAAGACTAAAGAGCATATGGCAAGGTTCGTGGCCGGTGGGAGTGCACTTCCATGCCACTCCAACCACTATGACAAGCACCACTCCGAGACCTGCAAAACATAAATATAGCAATATGTCACTTTTTTACATATACTGTAACTTCAGTTACATCATTATGGAAATTTGGTGGTACACATTGACCAACTCCTGAAGGTCATGGGTCCTAATCCTGACCCATTACGGATAGTGCCTTATGCATAGTGTCTATGTTAGGGTTAGATACCTCTCTGGCTTACAAGCAAGAAAATGTGTAAACGTTGTAAGGATTTACCAAGTCTTATCATCTCATCATTACGTCAGCCTCTGCCAGCTGGTTATGTCAGCTACAGCTCTGTAGTCCAGTGGCATAGCTATGATACAATACTTTTAAGGAAGTGATCACAAAATATGACATCATCATGGATGATACAACAATAGCACTTGTCTCAAGTCTGAGTTATATCACTTAAGGCCCTTTCACACATAGCCGGATCAGATGCCGGAGCGTCCCGGAGGACAACTCCGGAATACTCCCGCATACTCCGGGGAAAGCCGTGTAGACATCGTTTTCATGTCCAGGATTGTCCGGCTTTGTCCTTCATTGTCCGGGGCGCTCCTGGACCACCTTGGGACTCCGGGGGAAAAAATTAAACATGTTTAATTTTTCATGCCGGAGTTCCCGGAGTAATTTAATCCGTGTAGATCCGTGTAGATCCGTGTAGATCCGTATAGACTCCCAATATACTCCGCCGATCTCCGGGAATCTCCGTATTGACTCCGGCATATCTCCGACTACATCCGGGCATGAATATTTCGCCGCCATTAAGGCCGGAGAGTACAAGGAGCAACACGGTTCCACACGAATGAACACGGTGTAAAGACCGGTGATATCCGCGAAGGCACCGTGAAAATCCGGTTCACTCCGCACTCTAAATGGGACAGTCGTGTTAGCTCCTTGTTGAGACCGTATTGACATCGTGTACACATCGCCAAACATTTATTTTTTGTTGACATTTAACAGCTCTTTGATCCCGGAACCCCCCGGAGGTAATAAAATGTTACTCCGGGACGCTCCGGCGTCTGATCCGGCTATGTGTGAAAGGGCCTTTAGGATGACACTATAAATGTTTCTGATAAACTTTAAGCACTTACGTTGCGCAAAAGCATAGACAAGGCCATAACTATACCCTTTGTTCTTTCGGTTAGCAACATTCCATAGAAGGTTTCCTTCATGTCAGAGTCATGATAGATGGCTCAACACTCTGTACTGCAGTGTAACAAGACAGTATATCTCTGAGGATGACACAAATAAGTGTTTCTGTAAAATGCTTTGTACAGAAGGTTCTATCATAAGAAATCACTGGGTCTATACAACATTTCATTGTCACTTAATCAGCTGATGTGAACAGCTATCAAAAGCAGACGTAATGATGAGATGAGATGGGTCTTTCATTTGCCTCAGAAAAGACACTGAACCTTCAGGCTAGACTCCAGAAATATAAGTTTAAATAACTACATGTAGGCCTATATTTACCAGCTATGATAAAATCAAACAAACCCTGGATACCAGGAAAGCATAATTTGTATAAATCATTAATTCACCTTTGGACAAAATCTATACATTTCAATTTGATAACCAAACTTTAAAATCTGGATCTGCTATAATCTCAACATTAAATTTCACATGAGCTGATCTCAGCAATTTTAAGCCTAGCCTCAGGCAACATGATATAGATTTTGCAGTTATGATCCTTAGACATGTAACCCTATTGATTCACGATCTATAAGATTTGCTAAACCTAACAGGAGATTGTAAGATTTACACGAAAAAAGCATTAGTGTGATTTCACATCTTTTCACTATTATTTAGACCCCTGGTGTGACCCAGCAGGCCAATGGACTAGAAATAATCACACGGCTAAAAATAGATCTAGCTACTCAATATGTTGGTGGTATAACATAATTCATTGATTAGTTAAAACATAGTTATGTTTTTCTCACATAATTAGTTGGTCTATCCATTAGTGTCCAAGGCTGTCAGAAGTTCCAGAGTATTATTCTCAAATATTGTACTGCAGGTGTTAAGCTTGATCAGTTCACATGACCAGTACCAGACGTAATGATGAGATGCAATACTGTGCTACATGTATCTAACATTTTTACTTTTTTAAGTATAATCGATCAAAATATCTACATTCAACGATTGGCTTATTTGACGGCAATTATATTCTGGTACTGGCTAAAAGACCTAGTACTTAAAACTCTAACTCACTAGTTCCTGATTATTGCTGATCTGGCAGTCCTGGATTCGAACCCACAATTTGGAGAGTTTGTAACCTTAGCATAGGATGCACACACAACCCACCCTTGTGTGAGTTAAATAATTTCGACAGGGATGACAGATATTTTCAAGAAAATTAGAAAGCCCACTGTTGTTTGTTATATACTGCAAATATAACAACGCATTTTCCCAAGAAGAATGACTAATGCAGGACTAATATAAATACAATATCCTTTCATACATTTGTTTACATATATTCAAGGTTAAGCAACTATCATTGGACGACAAATAAAGACCGCTAAACCAATATCTAGCCAAGCCTATGACATACAAGGACGTAATAACTGCGAAGCAGACTTAAATAAATAAAAAAAAAACCGGCTCATACACGAAGTTCGCTCTCATTCTTATCAGAGCAATACTTCTCAAAAACATCCAGCTTACAATACGATTATGACTCAACAATATTTCACAACAACAAAAAAGAAGAAAAAAAATACACAAAGTAGCCACTTGTAAATGCACAACACACTGGACATAACCAGTCTCATTATAAAAGTATATTACATTTCTTTAAATTTTTTGAAGATAAATTATGTTTCCATTGCAAAAAAAAACATTAATAAATAGAAACTTGGCTAATTAAAGTTTGTAGATCCAGAATCCATATAACAGAGTCCCTGTCTATATAGAATGGCCATCATGTGAGGTCAAATTTTTTATTTCCACATTGGTTATTTTGATGTATCACAGAGATATACTATAGATCTATCTACATGTAGGGACTAATGGATCGGTCTACTATAGATCTATTGTGTGGGGTCATCCACGTACAATTTTGCTCAACCTCGCAAAGCCACAGTTTAAGAGTGCTCGAACCCACAACCTTTAGATGAGCAGACAAACACTTTGGCCATTAAGCCAAAGTAGATCACTGTACTAATATAATGAGTACACATTCTAAACATAGCAAGCCCACTTGCCAATTAGGCCACTAGGAATTATACCCTTTTTTAATTGTTCATCGATTCACAACTTCACACTTAGTGCCTGCTAACTCAACAACTCGCTAACATCCATTCAGACCATTAGGTATTACAGAAAAGTGCCCAATCGTGGCCCAATCAAATTTTTCATTCATTAAAGGTAGAAATTTGGCCAAGTAGGCTGCCAGGAAGGGACTCGGGGGAGACGAGCTTATGCTCAGAAGGAAAAGTACAGAGTTTGCACCTCTGAAATATTCATGCTTCTTGGCTTGCATGTAGGATGCAACTCAGGAAGTTTTGGGATGAATTCTTGAATAACTTTGCATTTCTCGAATTCACACAAGTGATTCGTTCAGTGTTGGCATGGCAACCAGAACGGTATTATCATGATTATGCATTTAAATGGAGAAAACTGCTTAGCATTAGCCCAAGAAATCCCTGCATTCTGTAAATTATGGCTAGATTTCAAAGTTGGTTTAGTAAAGGGTTTCCACATTTCATAAATTAATAGTATGATCAGAACATAATTTCACGTATAATTTACTTTGAGTAAATTTCAGGAGATAAACACGTGTGTGAAAGGCTAGTTACTAAAGATTTTCCAAGTTCTGTTAAATTCATAATTATCGAAATTCTGCATATAGTCCATAATAAGTACTGGTTTTAATTTAATACCAAAGTGGCTTTAATATAGAAGTGCTCTTATATTATAAGTTTTCATTCGTGAAGTTTTCTGTTTATTTTATGTCAAAATGCCAATATGGAATTATGGCCTCTCATCACTAAGAACAGCAAACAGAGGTTCTACCTATGGTGTACTTAACACACTTCACATGTTCTCCAGTTACAGTGAAAACATCACATACCCATTATATTTACTTCGTGCAAATAAATTTGAATAAACGTGCAAAATCATAAATCATAATTCCATAAATTTCAAGCTGAATGTGGAAGGTCAACTCTTTATGAAATGCATGAACATTAGTTGCTCTGTGGCAAATTGTATTTAGTGCAGTTTAAATTTAGCCAGGCCTGCTCTTAATTAACAATTTGGGATAGTCAAAAAATGTTAACAATTAGGCCTATATCTGGTTTTGTTATACATGGGCGAGAAATGTTAAGGAAAGAAAAAATCTGAATAACGATCTTGTTATTACCATGCAGACTTTAGTTATATCTGTGCTAGTTATAAATGGATGCACAGTTTGTTGTCCATGAAAATCTGTTTGCTATAACATAGTTTTGCCATCAAATTGGCCATCAAATTGGCCATCTTTATATTTGAAATAATGCGAAAGTACTTGGAAATATAGCCGTCAAATAACTAACATTAAACTTAGTTTGCCATTTAAATTTGGAAGGCGAGAAGTGTAAATGTGGTTTCATTTTTCGAGCAAATGCATATCTTGGATCTGGATTGAATAATCAAACACTGAAGTATAAAAGAGCACATCAAAACATCTGGAAGAGCATCGAGGCGTGTAAACTGCGAATATCTGATTTCATGACCAATGATGAAATTCAGAACCCCATGAATACGATTTAGTCACTTGTATGATATGCCACGCCTTTCGCAAATTTCCTTCATTATACAGTCAAACACATTTATAAAAATTTATTTGGAACTCAAATATTGTTTGTTATAATAACTAAGTTTTGTTATACCAGGGTTTGGAGTTCAAGGCACAAAATCTGTTCCTGGACAATTGACCTTGTTACAACCAGATTTTGTTATAAGTGTGCTCATTATAATTAAGTCCGACTAAGTTGGAGGACATTTTCATCCATCATCTCATTGCCATGGTCCCTGCCTGTCCTAATTAGCCCATCAGGTGCAGAAATACAGGACATAAAGCCCTAATCCACCCACCACTGCACATGTATTTTAAAGCTAAATTATCAAAATTTACCTGAGATAAAGAACTTCAGCTGGATCAAATACACGATAAATTTTCATATGCACTTCGGACATAGGTCAGCTGTAATAATTTGGACATATTGGCAAGGCTAGAAAGAGTATTGGCAATACATCTTACTAAATATAATAAGCTGTATTTTTGCAATATTAATAGTATTTATAGTTGAAATGCTGTCAATATTGCACACCACTACATTATATGATATTGAGTTACGTATGAATTGTATAATACCGTGTGATTACTCAAATATCAGTCAATGCAAACCATGTCTAATGCATTGATAAAATTGATCATATTGGTAGCTTTCATTTTACTCTTTTCACCTACTTTTGCAGCATTTTTGGTTTACTTGATCAAACCAACAGATATTAAAAAAAATGCAAACTCTGCCCCAAGTCAATAACCTTATCTAAACAGCAGTTCACCAATGAACAGATTTTGAAAAACCCAATAATCAATAGAGTCAGTCAAATGTTGAAGCATTGTTAACTGGTAAGATAACTTTTACCAGGCTGTCCTGTGGAAAAAAGTCAATTAAGAACTCCATACAGCTGGGTGGTATGCACTTGTAGTAGTGGACACATAACCAGTTAAAAAATTGATGAACATTTGTATGTGGAGCTGCTGGTGGACTATGTAATGAGATAACAGCATAATTGCGAATATAATACAGTCACACACGCTTATATTTAGTTCTAACGAACCATTTGGGACCATCAAAAAATGTGTTATAACTGTTTGTTATACTGGGTTTAATTTGATGCAGGTCTGATTGCAGTGATTTAAAAGATAGGCAAAAACTCTATCCCTAGACAATGACTTCGTTATAGCTGGACATTTGTTATACATGTGCTTGTTATAGATGTGTCTGACAGTAGAATCAGTAGTTATAATGATAGAGATTTTTGTGAGAAGTTTATTAATCCCTTTTGGTGTAGCATGCATAATTTGCCTTTTCTGGACATGTTAGAAATTCAAGAGGACGTCATGCGAATCATTGAATCCCACTACCTGCAGGATTGCCTTAAATAGCTTAGCCAATGTACTATATAGGAGTCCTGGATTCATAATAAATCGTCTGCAGTTTAGTTTCCAAGTGTTGTAAAAGCATGGGCTTGTTTCATGAAGCTCTTTGCCAACAAAATCCAAAATGTCTCTATTGGGAGGGGCCTCTTTACTTTCGCCAAGTGAGAAAATGGAATATAGCATGCAATCTTGCGCATATCTTCTATTTTCTCATGTATACGACATGTACACATATATGACATGTTCATGAATTTCCCCTATTTTAGTTTGCCTTTGGGGTAAATAATAGTTACATGTAAACGCATTCGTGCTAACTGGTATTTTTTTCAGGATTAATAAAAATCTTACTTGTGGCTGCAATTATAATTTATAGCGGTGAGCACGCTAATAATACAAATCTAGTTATAACAAGGTTATAACAAGGTTATAACAAGGTCCATCTCCAGGAATAGATTTTGGCCTACCTTTAAAACCAAACCCCTACATAACAAAACACAGTTATAACGAAGACTTTTTAACTGTTCCCAAATAGCTCGTTTTGTTATAAGTGGTCCGACTGTATACTTTGGCTTGACTGTTTTATACATATTAACTCAGATCTACATTATGTTAGACAATGCAAGAAAAACTGGTCACAGGAATTCAGAAATTTGTCCATTCATTGGAAAGTTTGGCCTTAAACACATGAATAATTTTAAGACTGCATATGGCACCCAAACCAACCATGAAGTATCAATGGTCAATTTCAGCTGGTACAATGCACTTGTTGCCAACTATAACTATGTACTTGAACACAAGGTCACATGCCTTTAAGGTCATTTCAATGGCATGCAAAGGGCTTTTAAGAACTAAATTAAGGCATTTAAAATGAAATCTCCACTTCAGGGGTAATTCTACAACTGGTATAACAACCAAACAATGGTGCTAGGAGGTATTATCGCTCGGCTGGTTGCCAGGATAAGGCATTAACAGGAATGCAGAAACCACACAGAGTTTGGGACTGGAAATAATTAGTTTGAAAATAAAATGCATTTAAATTACCCCAGTGCTGGTAAATTGTAGAGACTTTCAAGGAAATGAAGAGACTGCAAGCTAAATTCTTTTTAGAAGGGACTTCCAGTTTGCTTATGATGTATTTTCCTTTCAAATTTTTTAAATCATATATTGTAAAAACTTTCATGAAATTGCAGTTGAAGTATACCTATCTACCTATCCAATGCCAATTTCACTATGTAAATGTAAATGTGAATAATGTAGGATATGAAAACTATCTAAATTGCTGATGTTACGAAAAAATTAAACTTATATTTATACATCCTTATACCAATTAATTTCAGGGGGAAAAAACCTTTTTATTCCAACAGTCAGTCATGCCTCATGAATTCATTTTTGATGTCATCATTTGCCACTCCATGTAGGTATGCTTTGTGTACAAAGTATGCCAAGTGTTGAACAAAAACTAAATATATGGCAATGGTTCAAAAACCATTTGTCTTTAATTTCCGCATGCATATCGCAGAAATAGACTAGACTGTTTTAAATATTTGTATATTTGTGTGTCAGATTGTTTTAAATACTTGTCCATTTGTTTGTTTTGTTTTCTTAAACGGTTCTATCTTTCAATCTGTGTCTATTGGTGACATGGCGATTCCTAAGGCTTATCATCTCATCATTAAATCTGCCTTTAACTAATGGTCACATTAGCTGGCTAAGCTTTAGATCAAGCAATGCATTTATCATTTCTACATTCAGAAGAATTACCAGAATTGGCCATAATCTTAATTTTCTTACTTTTTTTTTTTTTTGCTACTTCCTTTATAAATACTCACCCTTCCTTTCCTTATCAAGTTATTCTAGATCTACTCAGCAATGTGCTCCTTTTGTGCAACTAACCAGGAAATCCTGCCAAGTGAAATATGTAGACAGCTACAAATAACATACTGCGCAACCTAATTTTCACACGAAATGCCCTTTAAATATCGTCAGAAATATAATATCATTTATATAATGGTAACTGTATTGCTCATTTCTTGTAGCAAATATCATATAACCCATTCAATAAAGTCTATTGTAGGAAATGTGCAAGTTCCATCTAATTTCCAATATCGATAGTTTCTATATGTATGTGTATGATATTTATTGAAACCTAATATACTCCAATTTGGTAGTACTTGCACATGTAATTTATAGAAAGAGCCATTTGAATGATGAATTCCTTGCATCGGAGGATAGGCTACTTGCCAAGAACCAGAAAAGAATTCCTCATGCATAATTCATGCACTTGGTTCTGGCCTCTGCACTATGATGTCTCCCACACATTAATGCATTTGGTTTCTTGACATAAAACATGATAGGCTCCAGTCATGTCTGTATTCATGTGAACTCAAGGGGCAGACCAATATATGCATATTTACAAATGATTATACCCTTTTTATATCCAGAATTTTTGCCATGTTTTTGCCAGTTTTTCCTTATCTATGCAATATATCAGGTGGATCTTAATATGTATGGTCTAATGTGAAGACTAATTTCAGTATAACCAAATCTGCAAAATGTATATGACTCATGAATTTCTTTAACACAACTTTCTTTTCCTCCTTTTCCTACATATATGGTTCACATGTTATAATAATCATACACCCACTAGACTCGTTATTATACCTAGTACCACTTGGCAAATATATAGTTTCATTTAGATTTATCATGTTGTAATATAATACAACATACACATTCATGATTAACAGCAATAAGATGAGAATTGGACTTACCAATAAACATGAGGGACAGAGTGAGGTAGCTTGTATTCCCTGTCATGTGAAGTGCACCCAGTACAGTTCCAATGATGACGCAAGTCACTCCAAGAAGTGCGAGGAACACCAGGACCCAGCGGAACCTCGTGACTTCAGTGATACAACACAAACATCCCGCTCTGGTGCAGCATCTTTTTTCATCATCTTCCAGCTGAGTCATCCCAGGGGGTGCTGCTTCTCGGTAGTGATTCGTTTCTTGCCGACCCAATCGTGATCTGTTTTGCCGAGGACCTTGAGGCTGAACATGCGAGTTCAAGATGTCTGGCAGAGCTTCTTGTCTCGATGGCCTAGGTGCAACCACCCCTGCTGATAATCCCGTTGTGTGAATCTCAGGTAAATCCAATTGCCTAGTCTGACTGTTCAATACATCAATTTGCAAATCACTAGGATCAAGGGTCCTATTGTGTTGCTGGTTAGAGTTAGTATTTTGAGAAGGTTGAACAGATGATGCACTCCTTTCTTGATCTCTCGCGTTACTCTGTGGTTGAGTCGGTGCAGGACGTGAAGGCTGTCTGGTAGTGTTGAGCCTTGGACTGTTACTTTGAGCCACAGCAACAGTCTGACGCAATGGTGTACCACTTAACTGCGACAATCCTGTTACAGTCTGCCGAGATGCCGTGCCATTCATTTGGGATGATCCAGGTACAGCTCTGGATGCATTCTGGGGAAGCGTTCGATTTAATGCTTCTTGTCTGACTGAACTTGTTTGCTGTTGTGATGCTAAAGACTGTGGAATGGCTGCAGCTGGTCTTGACGCACCATCCTGAGATGTTGAAGGTTGTGGTCGTTGTCCATTACTACTGCCCTGAGGAACTGCTCCTGTCTGCGGACGTCCAGTACCACTGGACTCACTCGTTACTTTACCGTCAGGTTTAGGAGCAGGAGGTGCAGGTGCCCCTCCTGAAAATGAAGTCACGAGTGTCTGAGAGTGTATTCTCTCATATGGCTGAGACCGACCTGACATCCTTAGTAGATCTTCTCTTACAATAGGTAGTGATGGCACTTCACTTATCTGTATTGATGGTGTGGAGGTACTAGAAGATACTGCAACACTTCTTGTTGGTTGAGCACTAGCCTGACTTCTTGTAGTTTTACCTGCTGGCTTGTTGTTGTTAGTGGTGGTGGTGCGGGTGGGGGTGGTTTGGACTTGGGAAGTAACTGCTGAACTAGAAGAGGACGCCACTGCCTGAGGTCTGCTAGCATTTCCAGATGGCAGACTGGCACTTGATTTTAGTTGAAATTTCCCCACTGTGCTTCTCCTGGTTGTATCATTACGCGCTACTGTTGTACTGTGGCTTGAACTAGGCGAAGTAGCAGTAACAGCTTGGGTTTGCTGGGGTGAAGTTGTAATTGCAGAAGCTGCAGGATTCTGAACGCTGACAACTGTCACAGCCACAGAGCTAGGAGGTGCAGTAATGGAGGAGACAGGTGATTTGTTATCTTTGGAAGTCTTCTGGTTAGATTCAGTTACTGTAGTTGAAGAAGGCATTGATACTTCAGATTGAGCTTGAGAATTGGATGTGCTAGAGGTCACAGCCATGTTTGAAGCTGTCACATTAGTTTTTGACCCTGTGTTTGAATGAGTATCGCTGACATTACCAAGACCTGGTGCCCCATTAACTTTGACTGCAGCACCTAAAGCTAGTTGAGCACTGGTTCTTGCAAGAGCAGAAGCTGTTGATGAAGCATTTACAGGGGTATTTTTGGGAATGATAGGTTGAGCACCATCTCTTGCTGCAGAGGATGATGCAGATACCGCACTCGACTGAATCCCGGGTTTTGTCACAGCTACCACAGCTATTGTGGCACCTTTATTGGCTGTTTCTGTTGGCACTTTTAATTCATTTCCAACTGACACAGTCACACTGGAGCTAGGATGAGTGTTTTGGGGAACATTTGAAGTTACGGAAGTCTTGGCATCTGTTTCAGAAGACTTTGTTCCCTCTTTTGAACCAACAGATGGTCCAGATATTGACACTACTTTTGGTTCTGTTGATGTGTAAATTATTGAAGATGTTTCCACCTTTTTATGAACTGTTGCCAGAGATACTGCAGCAGTTTTTGGTACCACAAACAAAGCAGGTTGAGACGTAACTCCTGTTTTAGTTGCTACAGTAACCACTGCTGAATTTGATGATGAAGATGCAGCAGAAGCTGATGCTGGAGCAGTTGAAGGTGATGGGTTAGCAGACACAAGAGCTACAGTCTTGGATGATGATGAGTCAGGTGCTTGAGCAACAAGCGCAGTTTTGGGTACACTGGTCACGAATGTCTGTATTGTATTAGATGAAGAAAGTGACATTAATATAGTATTGGAGTCATTTCTACTGGACACTCCAGATTGGGAAGGTGAAGCATAACTTGCAGTGCTGGATTGTTGCGCTGATGTATTTTGCACTATGGATGGAACGGGTTGAGCCTTTACCTCAGCTTTATGGAAAGCCAAGCTGTGGATGCCTTTCAATTCACCAAAATGGGGCACAGGTACTGATATCACATCAGACTGAGCAACTGCAACAGTTTTAGGATGACTGATTGGTCCAATTCCATGTTCTGCTAATTCAGCAGCTTTGTAGGAAGCACTTGGCACATGCAAAGACGTAACTCCGCTTAGTTCAGAAGTTCGAGCACTTGTGCTAGGTTTATCAGAACCTAAATTACTAGCATTAGATGAATCCATTTTCACAGAAAGTGTTGATCTCCCAGATGAACGAACACCATCAGCATCTAAAGACAACATCACAACATTACCAGATACACTCTGGTTATCACTTGAAACTGACTTCTTACTGGGCGCCCCACTGTTTTCACTTAAGCCACTGAGAGAACTTGCAGAAGCGTTGGAAACTAGATGTTTACTTTCTGGCACCAGTCCAAGTGGGGGTGTTGAAACAACTTTTGGTTCTTTGATTGCACTACTGCCTTCTTTGGCTTTCTCTGTACCTTCAGCACCCGAAGGGCTTCGGAGGTTGAGTTCTAATGGAAGACTAACTGATGTATTGGCATTTCCTGATCCCTCATTCGGTTGATTTCTAGGAATTTCCAACGAGCGAGTATTTGTCAGAGTTGAACTAGATGTGCCAGTATTTGCATGAGTATTTTGCACAGTATTACTGACCTTTGCAGTTACAACAGTTTGTTGTGGTAAAGTCCTGGTATGAGACGCACTGGTATCAGTCCTCAATTGTTTCTGTTGCTGACCAGACTGTTCAGCTTGGGCTGATTTTGGTTGTATGTTACTGTCCAAAGGTCCTGATTTATGAGTGTTATATTTTGATACACTCACAGCAACAAACTGACCGATGGGAACTTGAGGCTGGCCAAGCTGGTTGTGATCTGAGCGAATTGGAGAAGTGCTTGCTACTCTTTGGCCAGCAACTTTAGGATGAAGTGATGGTGACCTTGCTGTTGCTTCCTGCTGTCCTTGACTTTGCAGTCCTTGAGACTTCGGATGCTGAGCAACAGAACTACTTTTAGGATGCACACCGACACTTGAACTTGGACTAATTTTACGCGTTTTTTCTGGATTAGAAGCTGACCCTTGTGATTTCTTTACAGCAACATGCTGTCTCTGTGAGTTAGGCATTGTTTGACTATGCTGTTGCTGATGAGCACTGGCAGATTGTTGATACATTTGACTGTTGGCTGTGGCCACCAGAGATGATTGTCCAGGCTGTTGTCTCTGATTGTGAACAGCCACATGTTTCTGCTGATGGGTGTGAGGACTGTGGTCACGTTTCTGTTGTTTTGCCATGCTTGGTTGCTCTGACGAATTTGTCGTTGGTTTAGGCGATTGAACTGATTGCTGTTGAGCACCTGATGACTTTTGTGGTGGTTCTTGCTGCAAGTGTTTAACACCTGATGAGCTTGCAGTAGCTACAGTCTGTGAACGTCTTTCACTTTGCCTTAGTGCTTGAGCGCCAAATTGCTCCAACAGGGGCTGCTGTCTCTGCTGTTGCGATTGTGGTGGTGGTGGTCTTTGTTGATGTTGTTGCCTGTGTTGCTGTTGGTCATGTAAGTTCTGTCTCTGCTGTTGCTGTGGAACCTTAGCTTGTTGTCTCTGGTCTTGCATCTGTTTCTGTCGCAGCTGATGTGGTTGGCTACTTGGTTGTTGTCTTTGTTGCTGTTCTTGTTGCTGAACTTGTCTTCCCTGCGGATGGTTTTTAGGCGCATGTTCTTGTGGCTGCTTTTGTCTCTGTTGTTGAGGATTTAGCACCTGTTGTCTTTGATGTTGATGTTCCAGTTGATTCTGTCCATGCTGCTGTCTGTGTTCTTGCCTTGGATGCTGAGCTTGCTGTGTTTGCTTCAGCTGTTTACTTTGTGGATGACCCTGTTGTTGTGTTTGCTGTACTCTGTGCTGTTGGGTTCTTTGCTGTTGTTGCAACCTTTGTTGTTGTTGTTGTTGCTGCTGTTGTATTCGCTGTTCTTGTCCTGGCTGTCTTTGTTGTTGTTGTTGTTGCTGCTGTTGTATTCGCTGTTCTTGTCCTGGCTGTCTTTGTTGTTGATGCCTGCTTTGTTTTGGCTGAGGACTGCTTGCGGGTGGTGCTCTGTTTGATGGTGGTTGCACCTGTTGTATAGCATTATTCCCAGAAGCTTCCACATGCCTGTCTCTGGTTTCCACACTTGCACTGCGGATATTAGGCTGCTGAATGATTGACTGACCACTTTTGGGTGGATTAGACGTGCTCCGGTTTTTTCTGTTGGAGGTCGCATTGACTGTGGGAGACCTGGCCTGGGGGTCCCCTGACCCATCAGCGTTTGTCGTTACATGACTACTTGAAGGTCTTCCCGTTCTTTGATGCTCTGCTGTATTTTGCAACTGATGATTCTGCTTCTTCCAGAATCCCATCGGGATGGCTACCGCTTAGGGATGCTTAATGCAGCCATCTGAAAAGATAAAGAGACAACTTTAACAGACACTGATGATTTACAAATCTTATTGAGCCTCGAGGGAAAGATAAATATGACAACTTACTGATTCACATAAATTTACATGGACAAAAGGTATTCCATGTTGCAAATTACACTCTCGAGCTTAAGGATCAGTTATGAAATTTCAATCACCATATTTGGTCATACTGATAAGGTCACAAACAGCCAGTAAAACAAGTATTTATATCCAACATTTTATATCTAAACTGAATGCATCAATATGACACCATTGCGCCAGACCTACAAAACAGCCATGAAATATACCCGTTCAGTCTGGTTTGGCCTTCTACCACTCTGCATAACAGCAGACAGTTAGAGAAAAAATTCTCAAAATGGCTCAATGATCTAGTTTAACAAGTGTAGCAATGAGCATTGAAATGTTTTCTCATATTGGGAATTCATAGCTTTTATCTTGCAGTTGGCTTTTCCAAAGTATTTTCCATCTAATATTGGACCAGCTGGCACAGGCAGATGTATCAAAGATGATGAGGCTTAGAGCTCACACACTGTGTTACACATTACCCCATGATAGTGTCTTTTAATTGCCATCACAGGCATAGTGTACACTGTACGAGGCACGTAGTTATGATATGCACAATGCATCATGCCAGCACCAAACGTGCATTCAATTTGTGAAGAGAACCCAGCACTTGAATCTAACCCAATACTGTCAAATGAGCTAGCTAATTCTTTACTAACTATAACCCTCCCAGCAACAATTATTCCACTGTTTTGTGGGGATGTATCATTCACACTGGTCTACCTGTCATGTTGCATGATGAATAACCATGTAGGAGATGGTTTAAATAGTGACATCATCATGTTTTAGTTACAAACTCAAAGCAACCATTTACCAGCTTGAATACAAATAGTGTGTGTAAAGAAGACCAGTCATTGTTTGCCATTTAAATGGACATTTTCTATTTCTCATTCAACCTGGTTTTTAATGATGTAAAGCTCTATTATACATGTATATTTCATGTCGAAAATGTTTTCATTCATGTATCACACACAAAACAGACAAAAGGCAGAAAAGATGTCTTCAGTCTGCATAATGTGTGTTTATATTGTACATCATCTTGTGTGTCAGGTCACAAGTATTTCTGGACACACAAGATTAGTATAACACACAGCATTATGCATAGCCACAATGGTATGGTCCAGCTGACCTGGGCTGTGTTAGAAAACTATGGGCTATTTGTGCCCAGCAATTATACATGCACCTGGCCTATTCTGAAACACCTGCTGGACAATATGCATACATCTGGATTTTGATAATTATTGTGTACTTCGCTACTTGCTTGTACTTTACAAAGATAATGTGTACTATCATTTAGTACGAATTTGAACTGTATAAGGCATTAAAGTGAAATGACTGTAGTTGTAAAATATACCTCAAATACAGGTCTTTCTTAGTATTATATGGCATTTCTTCTCAATGAATGGAATCATACCTGATAACATGACAGAACATTCCAGTTCTGGTTGCCCAACAAAAAAACGACCATTTTGAGGATTGTTGTTTGACAACTCTTTCCAGAGGCAGCTGTCTGTTCAGCCATCCATGACGGATCTAACTTGAAAGCATCGTAGCTGGCATCATGCAGCACTTGCTAGATACAGCAGGTAATACACACACAACAAACAGCAGTGCCATCATCTAGAACCCAGCAAATTGGTGTCAATATTAAATGCCATGATCATGTTATTGACTCACCTTTATTCTCTCATGGGATCCAAGACTTGATCATTGTTGGTCGCGCCATGACCCTGCCAGCAAGTCAGTGAGCACTAGAGGCAGCTAACCTACTTTCCACCTGAGTATACAGGTGCCATTGCCCCCAGGTGACATAGCGGACTCAGCGCCCCTAGCGGTTGGTTTCAACTGTACCTGCAATTAGAGCTAATTATGCTAGGTGGCCACCTGCAATGCAGTGCAGTGATATATATATATATATATGCCTGAGTTATATCTTATCTAAAACTTTTATTAAAGTGATTGCTGGTCCAACTTCAAGGTCTGAAGCTGAGTAAGCGGTGCCAGAGGCAGATGTAATGATGAGATGATACAAATGTATATATGTTGTGTGTATAGCTGAGAGTCCACATTTACCCCATGCAGAGACAGCAGCTGATCATAAAGAGGAACTTCAAGACCTCTCAGTTATCTTATCTTATTTTATCTTATTTTATCTTATTTTATCTTATTTTATCTTATTTATCTTATCTCAGTTATCTTATTTTATTTATCTTATCGTATCTTATCTTATTTTATCTTTTTTTTATCTTATTTATCTTATATTATCTTATTTTGTCTTATCTTATCACTATAAAGTGGACACAGGAACCCATCCGTAAGCGGTATTTATTAATTAAAGCAACAGATCGGTAACTGCAGTCACCCGATCCCAGTTCAGGTACCCAATTCCCAGCAGTATGTTTGGCGTCGTTTATTCGTGATTATGACCTTTCCCGGTTGTTCCGACTGACTCGCAATTTACCGTCAATTTTCCAAGGTCAGCGCCATCTGGCGCAAAATTCTGAATTAGCCTTCAGCAAAAACGTCCTGCAGGTGCTTGCCGAGGGATGCTCCTGGGGCGATCTGCCTTGAAAAAAGTTGTGTTCAGTAAGTTGATTGTGATGTTGCGTGATTTCAGAACTTGTAGATTTGACTGACAAGTGATTAGTAGCAATACTGATGAGACTGGCTTGCAGAGAAGCTGAGAGTGTGACTCATCATTGATGGAGATCTCGTGATCTGTCTCATCTCTTTCATGCTTGATTACACACGATCAGGGCACGAAATATGCGTTGCAACTGAACTTGTTCAACTAGTGCTTGTATATATATTCACTTTAGTAGTTGTATCGAACCAGATCATGGACTCTTTCCATGAACTTCGAGCTAAGGCCATATAAGTTAGTGCATATAAAATGATTTCTGAATCTGTAAATGTGTACTAGTACTCTTAATATCCCTCATCATTGATCTACATGCCTTAATGCGTGTTCAATAAGTAACTGTAGCAACAAAACAGCTACAATTGGTATTCTGCGATACCCAGTATATCAATTAGCACAATTCAGAAACTCCATACACCACTGCCAGCACTGGACTGTCTGATGTCAGATCTAATATCAGGTGCGAGTGTCAGGTGGCTGGTTGTCTATTGATTGTCTGGAATTGTGCATGGTTAAAATAGGGTAAGTTTTCTTGCGTGGTATCATAAGCATTTGTCATTTTGTGTACTGGTTATTGATTGCAGTACAATTTAATTAATTTCAGGACAATAAAATTTTCATAAGATGAGTGAAGACGTGGTGCAAGGAGTTATTGAAACAATCGACAATGCAAATCAGCATCGACTGAAACTGGCAGAATTACTCATTTCACTTGCAGAAGCAAAGGAACAGGTAATGTGCTAAATACATACATCATACATAGGCCTATGTTAAAAAAAAATAAATCCCAAGTCCATAATAGTAATACGGATTCTTCAAATTCTGTAATTAAATAATAGCAATTAAGGTACACTAAACAGTGGAAAAGGTTACTGTTTGTACTTGATCTACAAGACAAAACGTATACGCGTGCAATAACTATCACATATTTCAAACAGTCTAGACCTAGTCCCTCAGGCTGCGTCGTAGACGAGGGTCTAGTGGATATCAAAGCATTACGAGATAGGCCATGGAAGTAGGTCAATCACTACGCACGTTTAATTTAACTAACGGCAAAATAGTTCTTTAAAATCTGGCCAGTACCAAGTTGCATTGGCGTATTTAGTACAGGGACGTTGGCGAATTCTATTCTTAAATGATTAATATAAACCTTTCTACATAGTCAAATTGCTTGGTCCCCCAATACAATTCTTGCTCCCCAGAATTCCACAAGACCCTCTCCTGCAGAAAGGTGTGATCAAGGGTCTTGCGTCAAGACTGTATTTCAAAACAACTCGCCATCCATATCACATCTTATCATATATAAGCTTATACATCACAATGTATCACATCATATCACATCAAGCCATTTGCGCTATTTGCTGATTTGTGTAATATGCCTACTGTAGTGAAATGATGTGGGTGATTACCAGAGTCAACACTGGTCAAACTATGTAATGTTTTCTCATTATTTGCAATTAACTTGCCTTTCAGGTAATTGGCAGCTCCGCAAGATGTCGTCAACAACTAGAAAATAATTTCAGCAACTTGAAAGCGGCTGTTACAAAAGCCTTGGAGAAAAGGCTCGAAGAATTGCTCAGCCAGGTCAAAGACATTGAAAGAACTGCCTTGGAACCTCTAGCACAATGTGAACAAATCATACAGAAAGATGTGCAGCTATCTAATTCACTCTTGCAGAAAGGTATGTACATAATGCTGTTATTTTATCCTTTGAATAGGTAAGTACTTTACATACAAATAGCATAAATTAAAACACATAATATACAATAGATTAGAAATAAACTTAATTAAAAGAACAATAGTTAGAATAGTTAAAACTGTTTCTCGACAACCCAAGTCTTTGCTAAACTGAGAGTTATCCACCCCAACCATGAGGCCTACATCAGGCAACCTAAGTTTGAATACCACTAACGTTAGTAACGATAGATCCTGAACGTTAGTAAACTGTGATTGATTCAGTTGACAAGTTGCTGAAATTAACATCGTGATTTTTGTGCTGTTGAACAGGAAAAAATGATAATTTGGCAAAATTGTTTTCTAGGAAAAATCTTGCTCGCCTCTGATCATGAAGCTAACTCAAAAGCAATGGAAAACTTCAGAACAGAAGTTAATAATTTGAATCTGAACAGGTATGAATATGTGTGAATTTTCATGTATTATAATTTAATGTTGCTGCATTTAATTTAATTTAATCAATT
Source organism: Alitta virens (assembly GCA_932294295.1). Lineage (NCBI taxonomy): Eukaryota > Metazoa > Annelida > Polychaeta > Phyllodocida > Nereididae > Alitta > Alitta virens. The sequence continues at coordinate 10,517,221 of OW028575.1, read as the reverse complement.
TGTAACACGTGTTTGTATCTTGATTACAGTCTTCCAGAAGTCCCAATGTTGTCAGAAGTTGTCTGCCTGCATGTCGATATGCCTAGTACAGGAGGAGATCAACTTGTTGCTTTGTTGCAAGATTATGGCCGAGTGATATCTAAAGCACCTGTACAAATCAGTGAAATCAGTGAAAGACCAGGTGCACTTTTCATCCGATGGTCAGAGGTAAGTACCCTTGTAAATAAGTTCAACAGCAGAGTCGCTAAATATGCGCATATATAATTATCATGAAATTCATGAACAAAAAAAAAATCAATGAAAGGGAGTATCTCAATGTCTCAATGCTACTGGTCTGAAATTTAATCAACGTATATGAGCAGCTACCAGTTTGATGTAATGATGAGATAATAAGGCTTAGAGTCTCCACCATATTACACATTTACCCCATGGGTGGGTCTTTCACTTGCCTCGGCAGAGACATTGAGTACAATACCTCCAATTTAGTCTCTCATGTGATCGACATCCAGCTGAGATGTAGCTCATGAAGAGTGGGCCTGGAATCGAACCCAAGACCTTAAACAGAGCTGACCAATGTGGAATTGGCAGATGCCTTAACCACTATGGGAAAAAATGCAGTATAGCGGACCCAGATTTATGACCATATTTAACGAGCCTCTTTGCCAAAACCTATGACGTAAAAGTGCTTGAAATCTCTTTATGACGTCACAAACTAATTTAGTTATGATGGCGGTTTTCATATTCACGGTAAAGACAGAGTTGATTTTTTCTAGGGGGCTACCTCCCCCAAACCCCCGCTACTTTACACAAAATGTTATTTTAATTGTGCTAGAACTTCAATCTTGTGAAATATTTGATAAAACTTAATTTTTAATTGACGCTAAATATGGGCATAGATTTAGTCCGCTATACTGCACTAAACCCCAAATAGGCCATCCAGCTGCTAAAGTACTTTGGAATCTAATTAATTTGCTTTTATTGCAGCTGGAAGAGGAGAATGCAATGGATCTGAGTGAGTTTAAACTTCAGTATTGTTGTGGTACTGCTAGGAGTGGAGAGGAAGGTCCTTTTGTTGATGCTTATCAAGGCCCAATGACGTGGTACACCCTACGACATCTGAAAGCTAATACGACTTACACCTTTAGAGTTTGCGGTCTTGCCGAAGGGACGGAGACGTGGGGTCCTTGGAGTGTTCCACTGTCTGCTTCCACTATGTTGCGACCTTATGGTATGAACTTTTGTCTTGGTGATTTGTGGAAGTTGAAGTTCTACCATATTTACGTATTCAATAATTGCACAAGCGAGCAATACAGTTAGTTTCATTAAAAACAGCCTGTCAAATTGAATCTAGACAATGCTCGTGAACTTCTGCTATACGATGCTACAACGAAACTACCTGGTTATATCTGCATGGCTACTAAAAGTCGGCTGGCTTTAGCCAGTTATAATTTCAGCCCGAAATAGAATGCTGCAGCTGTCTAGAGTCGACCATATTTTATGAAACTAACTGTACAATGCCAAATGTCTCATTCAAGATTAATTTATTGGCCATTTTTAAAATAAGAACATTGCATGTCACATTTATAACTTGAAAATAACATTCATGGCAGGCTGTTTCAAACAGTTTCGTCCTTAGCCAGAGCAAATTTGAGAATTTAATTGGCCAATATCAGATGACCACAATAGTTATTGTGCCAGACTCGAGGGGATGACCGCGTTTAATGAAGTTTCTCATACAAATGTATTAATTGCATTACTTCTGACTTATTCCTCCAGGAAATTGGGGTCTGGGTGATTGAAGGGTTTTGGTTAATATTTAGATAATTTGACATGAAGTGATGACACCTATTGACTCTAATACCTTGTCATTAATTATTCATCTAGAGTGGTCTAAAGGAGTTAACGACTACAAAATCACAGATGATGGGAAGTCAGCCAAGCGTGTCAATCCTGGGGGTGGGTGTCTCTATTCTGCATGGAGAGGCTACACCTGTGGTCACAGTATAGTGTTTAAAGTGCTTGAAACAGGCGAACACAAGACTACAGATGGAATTGCTGTTTGCGCAACTGCAGAAAAGACAGAATCGCTGAGTCGTGCAAACTCCTTGTTTGTGTCTTCATCAGGTTTGTTATCTTTCTTCTGTAGATTTGTTTTAAAAATGTTTCTGATACTATAACACATTCATATATATGCTCATAATTAATTCTCATAGCTATCATATTTGTTTTTAAGAGTATCCTCATATTATGAAAAGTGCAGCCCTCTAAGGCAGTTATTGCTGCTATGGAGGGTTGATTGATGAAATGAGGGAGAGGAGTCAACCCATGTTACACATTTACCCCAAGGGTGGGATCTTTTACTTGCCTCAGCATAGATACTGAGTATAAGGGACCGCCACTTTTTCCATGACCACAATCAAACTGAACTGATGTTTCTTACTTTTTCTTGCAGGTAATGTCTATTTAGATGGCCAAGAAAAAACGATAAAATTACCATCTATGTCCAAAGGATCAATCCTCACATTTGAAACAGAAGTCTTACAGTCAGGAAAAGTGAGAGTTACGATAGAGATTGATGAAAAGATCGCTACATTTGATTGGGCGATTGAAGCTGAACCATCTGCATCAGCTGCACCGGTGACATTTGGAAATGACGACCGTTCAAATACAACAGATCTGTTCTTCGCTATGAAGTTTTCAAATCCGGGTTGGAAAGTAGGTGTTGAGTGAATTGTTATGTCAGCCTTCGAGACTGAGCCAATTAAGTATCAGTGATAATATATATAACCTGTCAATGCTATCATTGTATAACTGAAATTACGTTGTACACTCCAGAAAAAAATATTTGCGGTGCTTCCTTGATATGATATAAAAGAACAATATACTGCAGTTCTTCTACATCATCTTGTCATAATTATGCTCGGTAGTCTTGCACTTGTAACATTGTACGTTATATCCGAGTACATTTAAAGAGTTATTTTTATGGTGTGTATAGAGGTTGTTCCTTTTTAAGTAAATGTGTTATGTGGGCCAAGTTATTGGACCTTGATTTTGCTTGTGATTTTAAAGAGTATTATGACTGGTTTGCGTTGTTTTCTGGTAGGGTTTTCTGTAAGTGTGATCTCCTTTAAGTGAATAATTTGAATATTTCATTAAACTGAAAAACCTATGTTATTTGTTGCACTTGTCATTATTCAGCTATTATATAGTTATATATATGGGAGCTAATAGGATTTGGTGACCCTGAATTTTGAATTCGACATTGAAATTGCCAAACCAGCAAATTTCTGTATTCATTACTGCAGAATGGAATGTATATTTATGCTGCCGTTTATTTCTGAATCTATGCAAATGCATTTAGTTGCCAAGATCAGCCTGATACATCAGTGTAAAAACAATTTCTGTGGAGAGCAAAGAAAGGATTTCCTATTAGTCTGTACCATAAGGCGTTTTGTTTCACATTGAAATGTCACTGTTGGGTGCTATTGATAATGAGGACTCCCCTGCTTTACTTAAACGCCAGTATTAAGGGCCTAATGCTGCTGATGGTCCCCGGTTCAACCCCGGGCCGGGCACTCCATGTGAGCTGCAACTCATAGATGTCAAGCTCACGAGACGTTACATAGGAGTGTCCATGCGGGAGTCAAGTGGGGTAAATGTTTGACATATATAATTAGCAGACTAATATTCAGACCAGTAGCATTAATTGTGAGATTCACAAATGCATGTAGCAACTTCAGTAGTCTAAGCAGAACCCACGCGGTCATACCTTGTCTGACAATTATTTTATCACACCCCGGTTAACACACTTGATATCAAAACTCAAATATTGTAACAAAATTACGAAAGGCCGGTGTGTCCTGTCCATGCGGAAGCAAGTACAAGACGCCTTCCATTGCGTAAATGTGTAAAATGTTGTGGACTCCAAGCCTAATCTCCTCATTACATCTGCCTCTTGACAGCTGGTCACATAGTAAGCTGCGTAAGCTTCAGGTTCAATACTAAATCAGTAGCATTGGGACAATGAACCAAAATGAGGATGCATACGTGTTATGTCTGAGTAAAAAGATTGGAATAGTTATGCACTAAACAATTTCAGAAAACTGCATATTTCTAATAATAATTATAAGAAAAAGAAATGAAGGTCAAGCGCAATTCCTGCAAAATTTTCAGACATTGTACTGGGCCATTACTTGTGTAGATTTTACAGAAAATGTCACAAAATCTGTTAATCATTGAAATGTTAACCAATAAAATTGAATTGAATTAAAATCTGCAATGCCCCTCCCACTCCCAACACATTGGCCAATGAGCTTCCTAAATAGACGGACAATTTGTCACACATTTATATTGCTGGTAAAATCTGATGTGATTTTGCGGACACCCTCACTATGTTTCAGCAAGCTAGCCACAATGTACAGAACTAACACCTAAACCACATACATATATAGCATCCACAGCATTTTTACACACACAAAAACCCATGGAACATTGTATTGTTAGCCTTGAAATGCATGAAAAAATAATTCATCAGCAATCCCACATTATATTGTAGATACACATTGCCTATGCCATGCCACTTAATTATAGGCAATTTATGACTACAGTTGGCACCAGACCATTCACGTTTTTAATTAATAACAAAATGCCAAAAAAGTTTTACATTTATATATATATACTTTTAGTTTATTGACAAATACTCAGGTACATGAAAAGTCCATTTGTGGTTGTGTATTATACGAGTAATAAAAATCGTCCATAGTACATTTCATCACATCACATTATTTACAAACATAATTCAAAACCATTATGTACAAATGACAAAGAATTCAACAACTCCCAATTTGCTATCCTGAGCATCCACGGCAACCACAATGTACACATTCTACAATTTTCCCCTGAAAAAGACAAAATTCTTGTCACTTGGAAGCATAAATTGCAGCTTTTAATACATTAGAATACCTTACAATGCTTAAAGTGGCAAACGAAAACAAGAAAGTTGACTTAGTACAAACCTCTTCAAGTTTTGCCTTTGGTACTCGACAAATGCAGTTGGTACCAAAATTTGTATCCCTACTCTGAATGCAACGAAGACAGCACAGACTTTCATAACCCTGTTTCTTCCATTTGGCTATCAGGTTCTTATCAGCGATAGCTTCTTTGAGGCAGTATTCATAGAGTTCTGAAAATAAATACAAATGTTAAATGCTCCTCATGATGAACATGATCACTTCATATCAATGTCAAACACTTCAGATTTGTTTTTTGATTGACACTGTTAGAACTAACCTCTGCTAATAGCTTTTCTTCTGTAGAAAAGGTCATAGATATATCTCGACTTCTGATGATGAATTTTGAAGATTGGCCACAGCGCCTCAACTCTTCTTTTTCCTTCATGAGGTTCAGTTTCAGCTGAAATTAGACATACAATATATATGCTCAATCTATCACAATTCCTATTGAAAAGGGAACAAAGGAAAAGAATAAATATTGCAGTGCTGTAGAAATAATGACAGCACCAGTAAGAATTTTTGCATGGGTCACACTGATTCAAATGGGCATACATAATTACAAATATACTAGACATCATTCATATATAGGGGGGCACATGGCCTTTATTGGCAACCCAGTGGTTGGATTTTTAACATTGTTTTTTTAGTGAACTATTTTCAAGAGCCACTATACCCATTAAGTAGTATACAGCAGCTCCCCTGGAAAATAACGTCACATCTCCATAATCAGCAGACATGTGTCCATGTCGTGAATGATGCCCAATAGCACATCTATTGTTTACATTCTGGTCAACATTATGGCTGAACATTGACGATTTTACGTGCCAACATTTCGAGCGCATTTCTGTATCCTTAAAATTCTGGATGGATCCATTGGACATCCAGAATTTTAAGGACTTCCAGGAAGTGAAAGGGTGTGTGGTAACTTTGGCCAGCCAGCAAGGGTCCTGAGCAGGCCTATATGCATTACAGTAATTACAATATATATATACTTATAATCTACAGTTACTCAGCGCAATGTAGAATTATGTTGGTATCCTTTTCAGGTTTAACAATAATTGTTGGTATCCTTTTCAGGTTTAACAATAACTGATTAACATGTTGTCTATTGTTGAACTGTCTACGAAGAATTATTCAATAATAGACGTATTTATGATTCGGTGGCCTGTAAAGTTTACATAAAATCGCGCAAACTTTTCAAGAAAAGTATTGTGTCGCACATTGCAAATGCGGCCTAGAGCTTACAAACCCCCTATTATCGTTCCCAAATTTCATTCATTTAACTGAAGACCCACAAAGGCGATATATACCTTCTCTCATCTTTTGATCCAGTTCATCCAAAGTTGGTTCTATCAGTTCCCAGCCATCTGGAGGTGGTTTCTTGCTTCGTTTTACCTTGGGCATCGTAATTTGTGGAACTTTCACAAACACAACAAATCGCAAAGAGAGAGTTTATCAGACGCATGCGCAAGGTTAGTTAAAAGGTGGAGCGAGAGTCGCGGAGCTGCGGGAATGGAGAAAATGTATGATTGGTTGGTGCTTCACACAGGCGCGGGAACCAGTGACACTGATTCGATAATGTAGAAAATGATTTTTTTTTTTTTTGTAAATTAACCTAGGTCCTATTTGGGCCGGGCTTTTTAGTATTTATAACTTAATTGTTGTGTTTAACAGCGCTAGATTTAGAAACGTGCCAATTAAAGCACAGTTGATTGACATAAAAGAGGGCCTCCACATTTGCAGGGGCATATGGGAGGGAATCAGAAACCTCCCCCCACCCCCACCTTTTTTCCTAATTAACGTCAATCCGGCCAGCCCTTACCCCTTTCATACACATTGACTTTTATGTGTATGAATAATGTTGACAGTAAACTTGAAACATTTTAAGTTATTCTAACACTTCAAATAATATATTTTTTATAAAGTATGCAAGACAACTTATCGATATAAAAATCAGTAGCGGATTTAGGGGGGTGGGGTAGGGTGTTTAACACCCCCCCCCCTCCCTCCCCTGAATATATTTCTGGATCCGCCTCTGAAAATAATCAAGTTATGACTATAAAGACTGAATTTAGTTATAAGAAATAATTGGAAGAAGAAAATTATAGAACAAAAAAAAATGTACAGGGGTACATATATAGGGGTTAAAATAAGATAAAATTGGTGTTTGCACTACTAATAATTAAATAGTTAATTTCGTGAAAGCATCTGGATCAAAATAGTCCTCAAGATAATATTATCAAGTTTTCTTTGTCAATAATAATAATAAAATTTATGTAAAGTCATAATTTGGTACAAACAGTAAAAAATACATTAGCTTGAAGCTATAACATGACTGTAATAAATAAATAAAACATTTAAAAAAACGAGACGTTGGAGGGGTATCATAAATATGAACATGATTAACAACCTGATACAGTAGGTGTGTCTTCTCTGCATAAACATGTGCAGTCAACCCATTGTTTGATTTTTTTTTTCTTTGAAATAGTTGATGCTCATAGCACTCTTGACATTATTTCATGTTATTCCATATAATATGGCACCCAAGTATAGGTCAAAGAATAATCATTGAACCTTCTTTGAATTAATTTGTCACCATTACGAGTAAGGTACTGAATTTAGACAGGAGCTATTTCATTTAGACATTTGAGAACTTCAACAGCAAAACAATGTATACAGAAATAGACAGAGATTTGGTCTTAGTGAGTAGATCATCGTATATTAAATCAAAATCATTATAAACTAACTTGAAATCTGATATGTCATGTAAACAGATTTATTACAAGTACACAAAATAACTTCACTTTCTACTTGGGAACTAAATAAATTGCTCACATTATATAAAATGAACATTAAAAAAAATGTACAGGTCTATTAATTTTTAGTCAATGATTTATGACATGATATCTGAGTTGATATTGTTTTATTGGCACAATTTAAAGTATTAATACTGATACATATATCCAAATTACTAATAAACATAGGCTAGATTGTTCTTAAGATATTAACTATTATAAGTTTCATTATTATTATTTTATTTTTTAAAATAAAAGTAAAATTTTCGGTTCATACTAAAATGCCTAACTTTGCTCAGATGGCTCACCAGTAGGTGCTTTAGTCAGTTGTCCTAGATTTGGTGCAAGAGACACCTAGTAGAAGTAATCGGAATTAAAAAGTTCGGCATAAGATATGGGAAGTTTGTCGAAGTTGACAAATCAACTGCATGGGAGTATGAAGTTGGATCGTCCTACTGTTGTGGATTGTAAGTGATTTCTTTTACCATATTAGACTATTATGAAACGTATGTGAGTCTTGGCAAGACCAATGGATTATAAGCTAGATCCATTTTAATCTCTACATGATATACATGTATGTCACTGAGGCCAGATCTAGGATCATACCGATATATCTACTTCAGACAACTACTGCGACTTGTACATTGTTGTATAGAAGGTGACATGACTAGTTATGGAAAAGGTATACGTCCAACTGTTATATATAGCTATGACCTTGGAAAAATTAGACTAATTTCTCCAAGCTATGACCAAGCAGGGAGACACTTCCTCAGAACTGATTTAATTGCTGTCTATGTGCGTAGCTGTACGTTACCATAGTTACCAGCTGGTTACACTGCACACATGAGACATTGTTGACCTCAATAGTCAATTATCTATATATCTATCTGTCTATCTATTATCTATCTATCTAACTGGTTAGATAGATAGATAAATAAATAGTAGATATAGATAGATAGATAGATAGATAGATAGATAGATAGATAAGAGTATATTTTAGAAGAGATGCCCTAAAGCTTTTAAAATTTTTAGATTCTGAAGGAGCTTAAAGGGAAGTGTCTTTAATCAACCTGCAACTCTTGTTTGCGTGGGTGGGACTATTTACCTGCCTCGGCGTGGAACTCTTTACGTGGAATGTGTGTGTGTGGGGGGGGGGGGGGGGGTTGCTGTATTAATTCCGTGGAGAGGTTGGGCAGTTCGGGAGGCAGAATAAACATTAAACAGACGTTTAATAAACAATTAAGGCTTTTCGATGTGCGGTGCCTAATGGTATTGTTTAACTGTACTCTTTACGCCATTGATCAATGTTGAATACATGCATGCACATCAATTGCACATCACTTGAATACCTCTTGCATACCGATGTTCCCATTGATCAAAAACTGTTCTAAAAGGAAGGTGAGACAAACAATGAATCATTTATACACAGAACGTCTCCACAGGAACATTTATTGTTTGAGATGTAAGATTTTGTCAACAATGCTCTTTTTTTTCTTTTCGTGCCCTTGTTGTCCCAAGAAAGTGCTGGAAATCTACACCGTTTTGATTGCAATTACATGCAAGTGCATTCAATATATGGAAGGGTTCACATAGCTCTGACAGACTGCTCTGTAAACACGAAGATTGAGGCTTGGTTGGGTGTGAAAACTCCTTTGACAGTTTATGAAATAGGGTCTAATACTACCAGTTACAAAATCGCAATTATATGTGATGCACATTTGTATATGTGGGCTGATATAGAATTCAGAATTAATTTACAGCAACAAAAACAAACAAAACAACATATATGTAATTGTGTATACACTAAACTACGATAAATACAAGGAAACAAATTATAGTACAAGGAAAACATACTGTAATTGAACTATATATATGTGATTTACTTTGCTGCGGGAGACCCCTTAAATGCCAAAGGCCGCTATCAGGGCTATAAATATAGTGAACTTTCATTAACAAATTATTAATACCACAGTTTGTGCAAAGTTTATTGCGAATAGTGAGGTAGTCGACTGGTTGTAGGGAGGCGCTGCACTGTATTGTAGGTATTACTTATCATGTCATCATTACGACTGCCGTGGTCTGCGTGCTGGCTATTGATGTCTATGTCTCAATGCCACTGGGTCTGAAGCTTAGTCAGCTTATAAATATGACCAGCTGCCAGAAGCAGACGTATTGATGAGATGGTAAAGCTGGGAGTCCACACCATGTTACACATTTATCCCATGGGTGGGGTCTTTTACTTGTCTCAGCATAGACACCTAGCACAAGGCACCTCCAATGTTCGATTTTGGGTGAACTTTGGCAACAGCTGTTCGAGTCATTTTGAGATACATTTGCATTTTCTGTTCCTGGGTTATAGTGTACATTAATATAATTCTCACACAATCATCATAATATAATATGACATTATCTGTCTATATGTATTTCAAGACAATTGGAAGTTCCACTCATTTCATTATGTTAAATCGTCGTAAAGCCGTTTTCTTAATGAATAGTTTTAATTTGAGAATGACGCGAAAGGCCACTTATATGACAAGGGCAACGGGTTAATCATTTTAATGACAAATTCAGATGCCTCAGTAATACGAGAAAATGTCAAATGGGAGACAGACGTGCAGGTCTTTACTGAAATAAGTGGATGCTGAAACTGAATACATAATGACAAGTGCCGGGGGAGGGAAAGATGTAGAAATTAAAGGAAATTTTTACTTCACTTTTCCCAGTCGGGATATAACCAACAAAAATGTTAACTCCCGACTATGAGGGATAAGATATAACTATTAACTAACTATACTCCACTAGACATATTGACTAATTTTTTTGATTGTTTGATTTGTTCAACTCTAATTAAACTGACTAACCTGTCTGGTAAAATGTATTTTAAAAACCACAAGCTATTTGTCAAGCTAGACAATGCTTCAACTTACATGAAAGTTACTGAAGTAAACGTCAGAACATCAGAAGCTTGACCTTTGACCAAGCTGCCCCCCCCCCCTTAGAATTTTTCCTAGGCTACGGCCCTGGAATTTGTAGTGTTTAAATTGTTATTAGTGGTGGGTCGTGATCTAGTGGTAAAGGTGCTATCCTGCTGATCTGGAGGTAGCAGGTTCGAACCCTGCAACAACTGCCTTACCCACCGATGTAGCACTTGGCAAAAGCAAACCACAGTGATGGCACTGGCATGAGCTCTAAGCTTCTGTGGCACACCCCGCGTTCAAACTTCAAAGCCAAATACTCTCCAGGGAGTTGAGAAAGACTCTGTATTGGCCTGCATAGGATGTAATTGTGAAGTCGGTTGAGAACTTGAGACTGTAATGTTGCGTGATAACTGGATAGTTGTAACCCAAATTTGTAAGCCATTGCTACATTATATTAGATATTATTAAACCATTCTGGAATTTCGAACTTGGGAACCAGCTCTCTCAGATAAGCGCACATGTATCTTAACCACTGGGCTAGTTAAGTGGCCGGAAACTCCACATGTAATAACTCAAAATGAGAGTTAATATATAACATCCGAAGCCGCCATACAGGAGCCTCATCCATCAGTAGTATGTTCTACTCTGTATTCATATTTAAACAGATGAGATGGATTTGGGAGACTGTCCAGTCGAAATATTTCTGCAACCCATTCATGATTTCTTGCAATATATATTAGAATGATATTGCAAAATCATAGTTCTAAACTTTTTATATAAAAATTATTTGCCAAAAAATTGAAGCTCGTTGACTCAGCGGTTATAGTGATATGTTCTGATTGCTGTAATGAGTTCGAAGCCCGATTTAGGCTCTCTGTACAAGCACCAAGGATGGTTGTTATTAGGTTATACATTATATACAGATATACTTGTTTCGCTGGTAATGCAGCAGATAGGAATTCCTACGAAATTCTTAGTTAGGGGAAAAAAGAAAAGAAGAAATTAAGTGGTTTGCCAACGTTAATTGCACATAAACTCTTTATGATTTATGATTACGCCAATCAATATTAATTAACGGGAGCTAACATTTACACTCTGGTGACATTTTTGTAAAATGTGGTGTGTGTCAAGGGCAAAAAGTCAGTCGCCAAGGGCTGGGTGTTGACAACACTGCACGCAAAATGACAACGTCGACAACGTAACGTGACAACGTGAAATGACGCGTCCTATGACGTTATGACGGGCGAAACAAGCGTCATGGCTACCCGACGTCAGGAATTTAATATCCCTGCTTTGGCTGACGGTTCTTATCACTCGCGTGGGTCTTAATCTCCATCTAATTACACAATGCAAAGATGTGAGGTTACAGCACAGGTCCTTGTCGCATTCCATCCTTCAATATTGTCGACCGTATTTGCTTGATTACACAACGTTCTCTATTAGAAGCTGGTCTTATTTAGACGCCGGGGTGTTCTGAATAAATCATTTTACTTGATTTCAATTTGATTCTATATAGAGTCACAGACACTGATATTGTTTCTGTATGAGCAGAAACACTTCAGAATATAAACAATAATAAAACGTCCATACATGCAGGAGTTTTGCTGTACTGCTACGGTAACTCATGACAGCGGAGAGCTTACTTGTTGAGCTACTCCAAGTGTCAAAAACGAAGTCACAGCAGCAGTGCGTGCGATAAATTGTTCACCTTTACTAATTAGAATGCACAGGAACTTGCATGTCGACAGAAATTGGTGATGTGTATCCTTGCAGAGCATATGCATGTAGATGGTGTAGGTGTTTTGTGACCTCTACATGTCCGTAAAGCATGATTCAACACACACCTGTTCATCGGAAAATTTCACTGAATCCAAGTTGATACGTAGGAGCTCGTAGACAAAGCAGCTAATATAATTGGTGGAAAGCACCGGGGTATATACAGTTGGTGCCATAAAATATGGTCGACTCCAGACAGCTGTAGCGACCTATTCCTGGGTGTAGCTATAACTGGCTAAAGCTAGCCACATTTGTCTACTCCTAGCTTATAGTTGGCTTACACAAACCACCAAATGAATGAATAAATATAAACCTTGGTAAAATGTAAGAAATTGATCAAATATTTCATACATATGTATGTGCAACAAAAATTCATCTTTTCAACAAAATATTACAAAATGGCGTAACTCAACTTATGCACCAAATTGTGCTGCATGTACTTTAGATCTGGCTTTGAGTAGCCAGCCATAGCCAGACAGTTCCGTTTAGTGTCAGGTAGCATCGTGTAGCAGAAGTCGTCTAGCTTTCTCTAGGTCCAATTTGACGGGCCGTTTTTAATGGAACTAACTGTGCGTTAGGTTGGTCAATTTGCATGCAATGATTGGGGTTTGAAAAGACTATTTAGATAACCTGCCCAGTGAAGTGGAACCAGACATCATTAAAGCAGGAAAGTGACATCTTATCTGTTGATAGCCAATACAATTAAGTTAAAACAGGACGTATCAAACCATGGAGACAAGAGCACTTGTCTACATGATCAAACCAATGCGACTGAAACCTAATTAACGTGTTTGCCAGCTCTGTTGAAGGTCCCGGGTTCGGTCCCCGGCCCGGACACTCTTCATAAGAGACATCCAAGCTGGGTGTCGTTCGGATGAGACGTTAAATTGGCGGTCCCTTGTACTCAGTGTCTATGCTGAGGCAAGAGAAAGATCCCACCCACGGGGTAAATGTGTAACATGGGTGGACTCCTCCTCTCCCTCACCTCATCAATCTACCCTCGATAGCAGCAAGAATTTGCTTTAGAGGGCTGCACTTTCCATCTGTATCTCTCTATCTCTCTATCTCTCTATCTATCTATCTATCTATCTATCCTAGTGAAATAGCAGTATTTGTACTGACGATCCTAGGTCTGGTTGCAGTAGAAACTCGTTTTCCCGAAGCCAATAGAAGCAGTGCAAGAATTTTGCTGAACTTTGCTATGGCGCAGCAATGTCAAGTCCAATATCATGGAGCATATGAGATTATTTGATGATTTACTTATACAAATTAAGTTAATGATTGGAGAATTAGGGTAGGTGGATAAGGAATGTGTGATTATTATTATAATTATTATTATTTTTTTCATTTACAAATTAGATTAACATGGGTGTGTCTGTAAACAGTAATGATTATACCAAAGACAGTATAGAGGGTCTTTGATTATACCCACTAACGCAAGAGACTATATCTAAGCAGGCAGTATTGATGTCCAAACCTCAGATTTCCCCATTTTACCCTTTATTTTGCCCCAACAATGTGTCACCATAACTATAACCTTCTATTGTGTTTTTACGAGCTTCTGATCCTCGTTGTGGGGGTTAGACAATTCATGACTAAGTGGGTCATTGGGTCAGCCTCTGAACCCGGAATACCCAGTACTAAGGATGCTATTATGAGTGATGCTAGAGGTCCCCCCTCCCCCCGTTGCTAGGGGATACCATGGGGATACGCGGATGTCATATTTCAAAATATTTTGGGGGGTAATCCACCAGTGCTTTGCTCGTACGTTATAAGGGGATTTCCCACCCTCGATCACATTCACCCTTACATAACATTGATCCTGATCTCGCTCACTCAAGATCCCCCCTCCCCCCGGCACACACCCCCACACCTTCACCTTCGGCAGCCATAACAGTTATTCTAAACCTCCCACACCCTCCCCTATTGAAACACAGTCGTATACAGTAGAGCATGTAATCATACGGTAATCATTGGCCTGAAAATCCTGTCTTTCAGCATCTATATGGGTAGGCTATAGGTGAGATTTTTTTAAATGTAAATTAATTGTGATTATTAATCAAAGTTATATTATTTTGACTTACTTTTTTTCATTTATTTTCTTTCTTATCTTTATTTTCTTCTTTCTTTCTTTTTGTCAGGTAGTCTCACTGCCTTAGTTTCCAGGTAGTTAGAAAAAGCATGGACTACGTGTCTACGTCCATGGAAAAAGATATTAAGCTTCAAATGTCATAAGATGACTAGATAAGATAAGAAAAGAAAACATAGCATAACATGAGATTGAAAACCAGGACTCAGGAAAGACACTGTGCTGGATTGAGGAAAGGTACCGGCCTGTGCTGGAGTGAAAATCGGTGGCTTCCAGAGGCAGATGTAATGGTGCTATAAAAAGGCTAGGAGTACACATCACGATACACACTTCACTATGTTTCATATCATGACGAGGTCATTGACATGAAACATATTTTTTATAACAGGCCCCTATTATATATATATATATAATATATATATGACGAAACTCGGCTATAACGAACACTTTTTGACAGTCCATAATAATTAGTTACACTCCCACTAAACTGTGGGACAGGTTTCCCAAAATTTCCTATTAATTATATTTTTTTAAAGTTAAATACAATGAAAATACCTTTATTTTTTCTGAAGTCGGTTTTCTTGAGTTGTAGGTGTCAGCTGAATGTTGGAGGTGCCTTGTATTCGGCGTCTATGCTGAAGCAAAGTAAAAGACCCCACCCATGGGGTAAATGTGTAACATGTTGTGGACTCCAAGCCTTATAATCTCAACATTACGTTAACCTCTGGTAGCTAGAAATAAAGCTGACTGAGCTTCAGACCAGTAGCATTGAAACACTGAAACATTTGGCCTCAATGGTAAGGTGCTGGGATTTTAGTGTGCAATGCTTGGCAATCATTAGTGGATTTTCACGGAAGGTTCTCTGTATTTCCACCAGGTGGCTAAAACAGAATACTGCAATACTATTGGCTGGGAAAGTTCCCGCCCTTCACTGTGATTGGATAAGGCAAAATGCATCCAAGCAGCAGTATTTTTAGTGCATTTTAATGTATATTTAACATCTTATCATTCAGTTGGTATCTGTTATTGTATTTATTCAATAGGTTAGTTATGATCTTCTTTGTCTGAAAAGCAAAATGAGTTATAAGAGGAGAAGAAAGACTTATGTCTTGCTTAATTCAGGACTGCTCAGTGAAAAGACTCTATTGGGTGCTTCTCCGTGGCTCCACCTAATTTGATGTGCAATTACAGAGGGCGCTGATCTCATATCTCCCTCTATATTTGTTGTTCCTGGTTGAATGTGTTCACTGAGTGTGCAGCCTATGTAGGGACATGCTCCACATACACAGATAGTGTACGTGTCAACAGCCTACAGTTATCTTAATGACACTTCACATGGCATATTATAAACATACTGGACTCTCACAATATAAACAAGTAAGTCATATACTGTATATTGAGTTTATGTTTTGTTTTATAGTATGATTGACGTTTATGCTAGATAGGGATCATATATGTAGATGAATAGTCTATGAAAAATAACTGTCGATCTCTGCATATTACAAGTTATAAATTCCCCTATTTGGCTATTGTTTTTGTGTTGGTGTTTTGTGTAGAAGTTCACCCATCCATAACGAAACTCGTATTACCATGTTGATTTTCTTATCCCAAAGCATTTTATATTGCTATTCGATGCATGACATGCCGTTAGGTAGGTTATACTATTTAACAAACTATTTATCCTTGGCAGGTTAGCATTTTGAGAATCTTACATACAAATGACACATTTATAAACACGACCATAATATAGGACTAATTGGCCTAACATTGAAATTCGGTCAACCGGTAGTAGGCCTAGATTGTATTAGAGTGTACACAAGTATAGTTATGAAATATAAGTATAATTTACAATAGAAAATGTAATTTACATAAATTGGTATTCGAGCAAGTAATTAGGCATCAATGTAATTGTCAGCTTATACTTACTTACTTACCCTACTTACTTACCCTACTTACTTACTTACTTACTTACTTACTTACTTAAATTTGGATGTTCAACAAAATTACTGAGTGATAAACTAATAACCTTAAGTGAAGTACTTGACATACATCCATACTTTTTATATATTTTTTCTTCTTTTAAATTAATATTCCATACCATGACACGAAATTTTAAATTTCAGCTGTTTTATACTTCCTGTACCCTTCACGGGTCAACTAAATCGAAAGTCCAATTCCAAGTAACATTGCCGTTATATTTATGTAAATATTTTTCAGAACTTGAATGTATTATCTATAGCCTGATATCCTATTTAATCAGTGAATAATTGGTTCATGAAAAACATCCTATCAATGCCTGGTCTGAAGCCTAGCAAGCTCACATGACCAGCTGTCAGAGGCAGACGTAATGATGATATAAGGCTGGGAATCTACACCATGTTACACATTCACCCCATGGGTGGTGTCTTTTTATTGGCACTGTGCTGCACTCAGTCAGTCAGTCATGAAAGTCAGCAAGTCAATCGGTCAACCAGCCAGCCAGTCATGTGTTGTCACTTGGGAAAATCATTTTGTTGAGTTTATTGTTTCTTTTCGCTGACAATCTAATTTGCATAATGATTAAGTGGGCTTGGCCTAGTGAGCGCTTGTATTAGGAGATCCACCAATGAGAGACTCGTATGCAAATGACTCTTGACTCGTAATGGGTGACTGTTATAAAAGCGCAGGCCAAAGTGGCCACGGCGAGATGCTTGGTCGATTCGGCATCATAAAAGCCGGCTACAGCAACAGGCCCCATCACTGCGTTTGATCAGTCAGGTAGGTCCTGCATGTTACAGTGTTAAATGGCTTATGATCTGTTGCTGTTTAAAGCTTTGTTTTGAGCAGGTAATTCTATATATGCAATGAAGTGGTTTGAGCTAAATAACATAAAAGCAAATGCTAGCAAATTTCACTTCCTATGAAAATGATAATGAAATTCTAACCATGAATGACACAATATTACATGCATCACATTCTGTAAACATCTTAGGTATTGAACTTGATAAAAATTTAAACTTTAGCTCACATATTGATGAAATATGTAATCAGACAGGTAAACGAGTCAATGCAATGAAGCGCATCAAAAACTATCTAGATAAAGACTGTAAAACAATCCTTTATAACAGTTATATAAACAGCAGCTTCACCTACTGCCCTATTGTATGGATGTTTGCAGGGAGATTTGTAACGAATAAATATAGTTCCAGCTATGAGAAAATATGCCGTGAGTAGAATCAACTCACTATTTATAGAAAATGTATGAAATCTGTTGCTATAATGATGTACAAGTCAAAAAAGGTAAAGCACCAGAATACATAGAAAAACTCTTTATTTCACATTAGTCGCCTTATGACATGCATGATAGTGACAGGTATGCTTTACAAAAATTAAGAACTATAACTTATGGTTACAAAAGTTTTAGATACTTTGGGACATGGCTATGGGGTAATATACCAACTCAGGTTAAGTCATGTAGCTCACTCAACACATTTAAATCAGAAATATCGAAGTGGCTTCTCCAATGTGCAGTAGAAAATATACAATAGGTCTACAACAGTTGTGAGTGCACTGTAATCGGATAAACTGCCACCAGGCTGATACTATGTCTGTACTGAAAAGCTATGACTGAAGTGCCTCCTATATTACATGCCGACATTGCAGCATATAAACTGAAAGACACTAGCTAGGTCAGTGCAAACTTGCGATTGTATAAAGCCCTTCATTTGCTGAATCACAGACATCAAAGACTATCATGTGCGATGAGACTGGTCAGTGCTTGCTGCCAGTCAAACTACTCTGGACAATACTTTGGACATTCAAGATGGACACTTTTTTCTTTGTCATTTGTACTATTATGATACATGTATTATTATTATTATTTATTGTACTATATTTCTACCTCAATTTCATCGATTTAAATTTTATTGTAACTGTAGTCGTACAGAAGCGTAAGCCTAAAAATGTCATTTACTTGACATTTTAGATTGAAAACGACTTTAAATAAATCATACATACATACATTAAAAGTGTTTGCTAGATTATATAATTTGCTGCGAGTAGGTGGTGTAATTTCTCAGGCGCGGATCCAGAGGGGGGGGGGGGGGGCGATTTTACAGTGCATCTATAGCTATCACTGACAATTTAACGGTGTCCCTGTCTGAAATTTTCTGGATCCACCACTGTATCTCTTACATTCTGCCACCCTTATTCTATGTATTTGCTTGATGTATACCACCGAGGGAACCTCCACATTTGTGGTAGTATTGAGTTTAATGTTGAAGGATGTAGTTATCTGATATTGTGCAAACAATTGTTTATCTTAATTGGCTAATTACACGATAAAGGCGCGATATAAATTAAGCTTCCTATAAATTGTTCAGTGATTGAATACGTGTAGGAAGTTGAGAACAAAATGTTCAGGTCCTTTCCCAGACCAAAACCGTTTGCATTTAGCAAGTTTCCCAAATGCAAAAAGACATACACTACGCAAGAAATAATTTTTAAAGTGCTATCTACAATAAACAGAACTTCACATGTGCTGTACAATTACGTATTGATTAAATACTGCATGCAGCAATGTAACTTAAAGAATTAAATAGAGAATCTAAACCTGTCTATGCATTTAGAAATGTCTTCAAGTTTCTTATTTATAAAATAAACAATTTACTTTAGAGATGTGCAAAATACAGATAAACACTACATTGAAGCCTTGCCATTTATTATAAAATAACCTCGGAATTAAGAGTTCATGAAAAACTGGCTCAGAGTGTCTCTACCTTTTTAATTTAAAAATTTTTTAATGAGGAAAATACCTGGAGAGGGACGATTTTAAAAAGTGAAATAACGTTTTTGTTTAAAATATATCATTTGGCGTCCACACTGCACTTGCTGCATTTAATGTATTTGTGATTGCTGTCTTTAAGGTAACTTATAATAACCAGTAAAAGCAATTCAATTTTCGGTGCATCTATTAAAGAGTTAGGTCTAAAAGAGGTAGGTCATTAAGTTCCGTGTGGTTTCATGCTTAAGGCATTATTTTCTTAAGCAGTTAGCTGCTATTGGACTAGTGGTTAAAACACTGATTAGCTTTTGAAGGTCCTGGGTTGGATTCCTGGCCACGTACTCTTCTCTTTATATTTCATAAACATTAGCGGGATGACATTCACATAGACACATACTGGGCACCTATGGTGAGGGAAATAAAAGACCCCACTGATTCAGTGAATGCGCATTTATATCACATTATTTGGAGTGTAGCTTTGTAAACTCATCATTACATCTACCTGTGTTAGCTTGTAGACCAATTTATTTAATATTTTGAAACGACTAAAAAAATTGTTATGTTGACCCTTGTAAACTTTTATATTCAAAGCTAGAAACATTGCAAAGAGAAATTAACTAAGAAAACAGACCCTTCATTAAAAAAAGAGATAATATAATCGTTGCGAGGTTTTATCAAGAAAAACAAAAAACACAAAACATGAGTAATAGCTATAGAAAACTGCCTGGAGTAAAGTTAAGTAATGTTTATGCCTTTGGAAAAGTTCCTGGTATACATGTACATAATGCATGTACATAATACATGTACATAGTATGCGCATAACACTGATTCATAAACAAGAAAGAAAATGTCCACAGTTATTCTACAAAAGATCTTATATAGACCTATATTGGATAAATACTGACCTTAGTTTGGAGCAACTCTCCAAAATGAGGTGTTGATGAAGCTATAACCTCGTAAATATATATCAATGTCATGATACACTCTTGATTTTTTTTTTTTTATCATAGATTTTTTGAAAACTTATTACGAACGTTTTCTTTGAGAGTTTAGGTGTTTATCCTGTTCTATTAGTCGGTTCACAAGCAACACTGCACCTTCTCTTAAATTAATTTGGTTGTATGTATGTGACCTACCAAGATTTGTGGTTGAAGCAACCAACGTATTGGTTGACCTTACCATCTGAAATGTGAATTTATTGAACAATTATTGGCGGCGATTTTAATTATTGACCTACTCAGGACCTGACCTCTATTTGCATGAAAAAGTCAGTGTATCCTCTTCAGTCCGCGACCGTTTTATTAAGGATACGATACCTCTAAAAAAAAAACACACAAAAAAAAACCCAGTTTTTCCATAGGGCTATTGGGTGATACTGAGTGCTGGATACTGGCACAATATATGAATAAATAATATTTTTAATATTTAAATTTTTTTCAGCTGAGACATTGAGATGAGGAGTGGCCTGCTGGTCCTGTTCATAGGGACGTTTCTGGGCCTGGCCCACCAAAGCCAGCCTCCGTCCTATCACCAGTACATCGTTGTGGGGGCAGGTCCTTCAGGCCTTCAGTTCGGTCACTTTCTACAAAAGGCTGGCAGAGACTATGTTGTTCTAGAGAGGTCCAATGTCTCAGGTAAGAGTGCCTTGTGCATTAGGAACTGTTTTTGGGGTAAGACTACCCCCCCCCCCCCCCCAACAAAACTGCGCTACTCCAAACACCCCAGCCTCCCTCCAATAACATCCCCCAAAAAATAAAACTATAAGCCCTAAAAAATATTCAGAAAACGTATTGCGAAAGTCGCTTACAATTTTTACACCCCAGCGAAATATCGAAGCCTCTAGAAAACTTTGCTCCAATCAAACTAGCTTTGCAAAAAAAGCTTATTCGTATGTTCCTGTATTTTCCATGGCTAATTAAAGTGTACACTTTTAGAAATGATGGTCCGTTTCAGACAAATGTTTGTTTCACTGGTGTCCATCCAAACTTTTCTTAAAAATCAGCCAATATATTGTTTGTCCTCAAACATTGAACATGTAAGCTAACCAACATCATTGTTTGATATATACAATCATTGGCTGAGGACAAACAATATCTTGGCTGATTTTAAACAAAATTTTTGATGTACACCAGCTAACCAATCATTTGTCTGAAACAGACCATCCCTTCTAAAGGGGCGTTCACACTGTCACGAATAAGACCTACGTATGATGACTGATGAAATTTTTTTTTATTCTTGGTCATCCTTGGCCATTCGTGATTCACTCGCCAAGCATTTTACGTATACTGCGCTAATCCGTAGGACGCTCCTGGTAGCGCTAGACCACTCAAATTTTTTTAACATGTTTAAAACTTTTGCGGACATTCTACGAGTGATTGTTTATATAAGTTACGAAACTCGCTCAGGAGTCAGTCGGCGAGCGTTTTACAAATGTTCTACGTATGTTCTACGTACGTTCTACGTACGTTCTACGTATGTCCGTGGCCATCCTTGGCCATACGTAACCACCCCATCCTTGAACCACTTGCACGGGCGATCTACGAGCGATCTACGAGCGCGGATGCCTCACGGATGCCTCATGGAGGCTTGACGACTGACATTCGGATGTTCGGCAAGCGTTTTGACGGACGTCCGGTGAGCGATCTATGACTCACTATGATCTTCCAATGGTTCCGTTTCTAGCGTTGCAACTCTTGTCCGATGTTTTGCGCGTCATTATTTCGAACATTCCAGACGTCTTATTGGTCGAGAGGCCGTTAAATTAATTATTTTTTGTTGGCGATGATGGTCGACGATAATATTTGCGGTAATTAACTTCATATATAAAAAGATAATTTTTGGGAATAGTGTGAATCGTGACCCATCGCGACCTAAAATTCAGGTACACTAATCATAGTGTGACTGCCTCATGTACACTCCTGGAAAGAATTTATACATGATTAACAGAGCTACGAGTGAGCATGTGTAGTCGATTTTTCACGTCCTTGGTCATGCGTAGGTCTTATTTATACGTGACAGTGTGAACGCCCCTTAAGAGTGTATGAATGACAGTTTTCTGTCACTGGCATTGATTTTAAAACTTCGAAACACTTTTTATACATACTAGTATACTAGGTAGGTAATTTTAAAATCACTCACCTTGGCCTAGAAATAATCATGATAATATGAAATAGTCAAAATCGTTTTCTTTCCAACCCTACGGAATTGAACGTTATTATCATGAAAACTTCCGACCTAAGTATATATAACATCCACTGCTTTCATTTGAGGCTGACTTGGTATGGTAATTTGCCACACTTAATGAGCTGTTTGTCACATCCGAGGCTGTTCAGTAGTGTGACCAATAACATCCCATAAATGCCCTCCCACCTACTGGTGGCGCCCTCCAGTGGTACTTAATGGGGCATGGCTGTCATGGTTGGTTGAACGCTTTGATGTTGTGTAATGTAATGCAATGTCATTTGCATGAGCTGCGATGCCACAAACAGTCAAAATCCCTTCACAGACATTTTCACAAAGGTTTGTACTTGGGCCTACTAAGTATGCTTAAAATAAATATCAGACACTTTTTTTGGTGGGAATGAGTTACCTATAGTACATTATTTGGAGCAGAACAGTATGACATCCACTCTGATTTATGATCAATATCTGGCCAAAAGTTAGGAATCGTAATAATGAGGTCATCTTAATACTGAGGCATTACATATGTCAATAATAAGACTTTGCAGTTTGGTCAAAATATCAGTATTTTAAACAGGGGCGTGGATTTCTCTTGATGGGTGGATGCAGACCTACTTTGTTGCACCGTGACTGTCCCTCGCTCGTACAAGCGGCGGCAGTTAACAGTTGTCAAGAGGCAAAGCAATGGTAGATCATTGATGCCCAACTATGTTTACAGATAAACTTGTTCTAATATGTGATATGAAGTGTAAAAACTGTTTAATCAAGTGCAAATGTTCCAAAAACAAAAGTGTGTAAAAAAAGGTAATTTTCATTTGTGAATTTCAGGGGGGGGGGGGGGGGTGGATGATTGCATTGATCATCCCCCCCCCCTCTATGAAAAAGTGGGGGGTGTATATCCCTCACCCCCCCCCCCTTCATCGAAGCCTCTGATTTTAAAGTCTTAGGCCATGAGACCAAGGTATATTCATTTCATGGAATAAATTCCTGTATTCTCAAAATAAACATCTGATAACTTGCAATATGTTGATGGTGGAGTTTTGTTGCAATTACTCCCTGTGCTACGTGCTGTAATTATAAGCTTTATTATGTATGATTCCATGTAGTAATTGCCTCCTGCATTATGGTGAGGTGATGTAGTTATGACAGGCACTTTGAGGCTTCCGAACATGATGAGTTGACAGTGAAATGCTGAAAGTGTCCCCTTCTAAGTCTTCCTATTTGCACAGGGGTGCAGGTTGTCACATCCAATTCCTCTTAATGTCCTCTTCTGCTCCAGTTATATCACAAAAACTAATTGTTTTCTGTGTGCAGTTACACCAAGGTAATTTAAAGCGTATTTCATTGACTTGGAAACTGAACTCCAGAGCAGAGAGCTGCTCCAGAGGACGTCATGTGAATCCAGGACTCTGATTGGCTGCCGAGGGACTGCTTTAACCAATAGGAGTCCTGCATTCAAAAAAATTGAAACGATATTATATGCAAATTTGAGTTTTTGTGAATCAACGCTGTAAGTCGCTGTTACATAAATAATTTTTCTTGAAGATCAGTGAAACTGTGAAGGTATCTTAGACATACACTGTATCGCCAGACGCAGATGTATAACACGTACAAAGAAATTCGAACCATGGACCATCGGATGAGCTGACCAATACCTTAACTGTAGACCATCAGCTGCCCAATCTACATGATGTTCTCAAATATATAAAAACAATTACTGAATGTACTTCATTTGTATGTAGTATTTAGTTAGATTCCTCCATTGAAGTTATATGAGGACCTATATTAAATTATCACCTTGCACACCTGTGAGCAGTAAATATACTATTGTGTCGTACTATCACTTTAAAAATATAATTCTGAAGTTTGTTATTTCTGACTTCTGACTGCTGTGTATAAGCCCATAAGCCTAGGGACTCTTCGTGAGCTTTATCTCAACTGGATGACGATCACATGAGACGTTACATTGGATGTGCCTTGTACTCAGTGTCTATGCTGAGGCAAATAAAATACCCCACCCATAGGGTAAATGTGTAACATGATGTGCACTCAGAGCCTTATCTCATCATTATGTCTGCCTCTGGCAACTGGTCTATTAAGCTGACTATCTTCAGACCAGTAGCATTGAGACATTAACAATGTTGCAATAAAATGCTTAGACTATGCACATGATTTGTTCTGACAAGTCTCAGAAAATCCTCCAATTCGTGAAGGTTGATATGAAATAATTCAGACATATTTTTATGTATGACAGGATTTTGATAAAACGTTTGGATTGTTTCAATGATAATATTTTAGTTCATTGTACAGCTGTTTCCCTAAACAAACGATAAACATAAAAAATTGTATAAAAAAATTAATTTAAATGTTAAAATGTATATAGCGCAAACTGTTGAAAAGTTCAATATTCAGATGTGCTTTACAGTCAATTTATTGCGAAGTATTGATGTACAGTTAACAGAGAAAGGCAGAGTGAATACTCAACAATGATTTTAAGTACTTTGAAGGGGTGGCTAAGTGGTAGAGGCTTAATAGTAATGTGGACCGGACTGCTTCGGACCACTCCGGACCTCTCGGACCACTACAAAAATACCAGAACCAGACCGGTCTGATGGCGATCAAGCATTGCATGTTGAATTTATTATACACCAGATGTTTGTCATCTTGGTTTGTTTCAGTTATTAATCATTCCTGATTGACGGTTTCTTTGTTTTACATAAATAAATATTGCAGTAATGAAATTATTAGTCAGTCCTACCTGTCAATACTGAATAATTCCATACATCAAATTATGTTAAACAAGAACCAGTTTTTTTATTTATTTGGTGAAACAACTGTTATGTCGATGGACTGCCTCCTGACCGGTCCGATCTCTAGTATGGACCACTCACCCATGGACCAGACCAGGACAGGACCAGACCAGGACCAGACCACTTTTGAAAATACCGGACCACCCCTGGTTAAGCGGTCTGGTCCACATCACTAAGGCTTAATAACCTGTTTTACCAGTCCTGGATTCAATTCTGGAGATCATGGCTTAAATCATAGTGTGGCTGCATGTGGTAGCAATCGAGCAATACCTCAGCCATTGCTACACAAATACATAAATATTTGCTTAACCTTGTAGTATAATAACTGGGTTTTATTCAGCCCGAGATACCCCTCCTGACCGCACACCACTATCGGCTCTTATTCATATTTTGACATTTAGTGAGCCACCATTGGCGCTCACAAAATATCAGTTTCATTATATGTGTGCTCACAACCTCAGTTATCAAACCGCAAACGAGATTGGTCTCAGTGGTTACTGAAAGGCTAACCATTTTTTCTTTTTAGGAAACTTCTTCACTACATATCCACGTCATGACAAACTAATCAGCATCAACAAAAGATACACGGGCAAAACGAACAAAGAGTTCAACTTGAGACACGACTGGAACGCGCTCATCTCTGACGATGAGTCCTTGCTGTACAAACACTACTCGAAAGAGTTCTTCCCTCACAGAACAACCATCTTGAAGTATTTAGATGACTACACGAGAAAATTGAACATCAATGTACAGTACAACAAAAATGTAGGAGGCATCCATAAAGTCTTCAATGAGTCTTTACAAGATGAGGTCTTCCAGATGACAGACCAGAATGGGAACGTCTACATCTGCCAGTAAGTACATTTAAATTTTAATGTTTTCTAATATAGAGCCTTTCTGAACCTTGAACATGGGGCTTAAGATCCAGCTTACAATAAGTTACACCCAAGTGCAATGGGTACTTGACAACAACAGCAGAAGAGGCAACCACAGTGATAACTGTGTGTCGTCACCTCACAGCCCAGCGACCTAATTATGTACATGTTTTGCTAGTTTACACCTTTAAAGTAAATTAATCAATTTCTCTTATAGTCTATAGGCTGGCTTATAGTATTAAAGGTCTAACAACGAAATTACAGAATAGTTGAATGTTCATATGCTTAGTTCACACAATTCTTGTTCTGACAAGCAGGCAATCCAGAAAAATTGCCTTAACTAAAAAAATTGAAATCCATTTCTCAGCCTATCACCTACATAGTTTAACCAATCATTTTGTTTAAGTAGGTAAACTAGCAAAGAATGTCCATAATGAGGTCGCTGGGCTGTGAGGTGATGACACACAGTGTAATGGGTGGGGTGAGGCTGTGGCTACAGGAGGATCTGCCCAACTCCATGATATAGTGGAGATTCGTACTTGGTACCTTGGTGTTACCGTATGATTAGCAAGCAAGCGTCTTAACCACTGGACTGCGACATCCGCACAATTAATTATATATGGCTGAAATATGTTACTTTACTCTACACAGCCACTGATTTCGTCATAACTAGAGTATATATGTGATGATTGATAATCTATGGTAATGGAGATGGTACTTATTGAGAAAGTAGGTTGTGGACTTGTGGTCCATTGCACCGGAAAGCTGTCACAGTGATTTTACATAGGTACTGCCAAAAATGTACTTCAAGAATCTATACTCTTCTACTGGATTGAATCTATACTCTTCTACAGGATTTTGAATGTCTAATAATGTAATGCATACATTTTTTTAAACATGTCCAGGTGGCCCTTTGTTGACCATGGAGTATCCACATGGTGGTAAGCTTGGTAGACTTTCTATTATAAAATCCAATTGCTCTTGAAAAGGAATTGGGTAAGTGTCTCATGCCAATGTCCACTTTATGTGGTCAGTGCAGGTGTGCTGTGGTGTATGTTTGTGAGTGGGCAGCCCACTGGGCACTGGTCAATCTAGATGACCATTCATAATAAAAGACTGTCACAACTGTAAATTGCAACATCTTTGGGACCTAAATTTCTCATGTGAATTAAACATAAAGCAAAAAGATGCATTTTATGATGCATTATCGAGATTGCAAATGAAAAGTAGAAAATGCCTATTTCCGAAGCATTATTCGTGGTCTGAATTGTTGTTGAACACTGTTGTTAAGTGCCAAGAGGCTCATTTGCTAATGAGAGGAAACAAGTCATTGGCAGTTATTTGGGGAGAGAGCATTTAACTGCTTAAATGTTGACCTTCTGGGTGTGAAAAGTCGACGAGCTTAAGATTATGACATTGATTGGGATACTGATTATGATAGTGCAACTCTCTAAGAAAGTTTATCATATTAATGCCACTCTTGATAGCTCTTCTTGAGATGTGGGATATTACTGATATCCAACTGTAAGGAGGTGGAACTTGAACTAGACCGGGAAATGAACCCGGGACCTAGTCCGACAAACTACCTCATGACGAAAGACCCCCTATCGGCGTGCTTGCAAATGACAGCATGTTTCGGTCTACCCGGGACCCAGTGGTTGGAAGCCTATCACGCTACCACTGTCCAATGAGCTAGGCCCGGATGGCTGTTGGGTCATTCCATATGAACTCACCGAAAGCTCCCCAGGTCACCATCTCAAAAAACTTTGAAAAAATTACCATTTGTAGGACCATATAATTAATGGAAAAATCCAAAATTTCAGGTCTCCAGTGTCAATGGTTTACAGCAATTTGAAATTTTATTAATTTTTTGCGGAAAAGCCAAACGGCATGAGTTTCCAAGTTCAGACGTCCATATCTCTCTTATTTTTCATAATGTAGGCATGAAATTTTGTACCTAGGGTAAAAATGTTATATTGAACCCATGTATGCTGTTACATCAGGGCTATTGGTGATATTTTTCAAGCTGTAATGCTCTGAAAAAGGGTGAAAATGGGAAATGTTGCAAAACAAGACTTTATATTTTGCAGGGCTGTGCGAAATCTATGAAAGAATAAGAGCTCATATTTATTTTCTTTCTTCTTATTGTCCACCTGCACATATATGAATGGCAAAAACCACCTTATTTGCAAAAAGATGGAAGCCAGAATAGTTTTAAAAAGACAAATAATATACAATTGTGAAAAAAGCCCTTTATTCTAATGTAATTTCGACCCACAAGAGAGTTCACCATCACTTCCATATTTTTTTTCCAATATCACACACATACAGTGGTCCTCTGGTTAAAATATCATTTCGGTGGTCAGATTCCTTCATATTTTTATGAATTTTTCAAAAATCGATCTTTATATTTATAAAAAATAATAGTATTTTTGATTTCTTAATGTTTGCGTAAAGTTTTGAACAGTTAAATTTATCTATTCATTTAATAAACATGCTTTAAAGTATATATGATGCTATATTGATTACATAATCATCAAATGTTACAAAAAAAATGTATTGGGAACAAAGCAAATGTGTGGTTAATGATGAACTAATCTTGCAAAGCTTGTCTAATCTTACATGTAGCTGACACAACTATGCAATACCACAATAACTTCCATATTTTTTACCAATATCACACACATCTAGGGGTCCTCTGGTTAAAATATCATTGTGCTGGTTAGATTCCTTCATATTTTTATGAATTTTTCAAAACATAAAAGTATGTGCGAGCGAAGAATGCATCAGCGAGTTATAATTCAAATAAAATAACATAATCATTCATACACACAAAAATAAATTATATTTTGACCAAAAAAAACATGTAACAGTAAGCCATTCTTATGGTTCTTGTGAGTTTTACAGTCGAGCAACTGCTTTTGTGATATAAACTTGCATAAGTGATTTTTCTTCCTTACCCAATTGGCTAAACAGAAGAAAACCAACTTTCCCTGTGTATGTTCATTATCATGAACTATCATTTGCTTATGACTATTCAATTTTTGACCAACAGCACACTTTCCGAGATGATCCATTTTAGCAATTACCCAATTCACAAGTTTTGCTGCTTAAACTTTATGATCACTGACCAATCTGTGATTCTAGATGAAGATTATCAAGTCTCAACTGATTTATTGTGGTATTGCATTAATTGTGTCAGCTATATGAAAGATTAGATAAGCTTTGCAAAATTAGGTTTTTCCTCCAATACCTTTTGTTTGTAACATTTGATGATTATACAATCAATATAGCATCATATATACTCTAAAGCATGTTTATTAAATTAATAGATAAATTTTACTGTTCAAACCTTTACGCAAATATTAAGAAATCAAAAAAGACTTTTTTTTTTATATGTAAAGGTAGATTTTTTAAAAATTCATAAAAATATGAAGGAATCTGACCACCAAAATGATATTTTAACCAAAGGACCACTGAATCAGTTTGATATTGGGAAAAAAATATGAAAGTGATGGTGAACTCTCTTGTTGGTCAAAATTACATTAGAATAAAGGGCTTTTTTCACAATTGTATATTATTTGTCTTTTTAAAACTGCTCTGGCTTCCATCTTTTTGCAAATAAGGTGGTTTTTGCCATTCATATATGTGCAGGTGGACCATAAGAAGCAAGAAAATAAATATAAGCTCTTATTCTTTCAAAGATTCTGCACAGCCTTGCAAATATAAAGTCTCGTTTTGCAACATTTCCTATTTTCACCCTTTTTCAGAGCATTACAGCTTGATAAATATCACCAATAGCCCTGATGTAACAGCATACATGGGTTCAATATAACATTTTTACCCTAGGTACAAAATTTCATGCCTACATTATGAAAAATAAGAGAGATATGGACGTCTGAACTTGGAAACTCATGCCGTTTGGCTTTTCCGCAAAAAATTTATAAAATTTCAAATTGCTGTATCTTCTAAACCATTGACACTGGAGACCTGAAATTTAGGATTTTTCCATTAATTATATAGTCCTACAACTGGTATTCTTTGCAGAATTTTTTGAGATGGTGACCTGGGAAGTTTGTCTGAATTTCGGTGAGTTCATATGGAATGACCCTGTTTCATCCAACATCTCATTGCCATGGTCCCTGCCTGTCCTAATTAGCCCGTCAGGTGCATCAATGCAGGACGAAAATCCTAATCCACCCACCCACCACCATATCCAACTGTAATGCACAAGTCAGTAAGGCATCTAAAAAGAAAAAGAAAAATTCCAAACAAAGTTTTTTTTTCTATGTTTTTTATTGAGTTTTCACGCTTTTACAACCAGCTGCCAATGGCTGATATAGTGATGAGATGGTAGAGCTTTGAATCCACAGTAGAGCAGTGGTTTGTTCGTAAAATATTAAAATAAACACTTGAGTTGTAATCGAGCAAGATGATATGAAATCAAAATATATTGATGAGACTGACCAGAATATATGATAAATTCCAAAATGAAGGATTTAAAATCCTCATATACTTTTGTACAAGTTGATTTACAGAATTTATTTTACAATTTTATATTTAAAATGTTTTGCAATTTAAACAACAGTATCATGCACTATGTGTGCCTGAAACAATAAATAAATATATATATATAAATATATGATACAACTTTAGATGTGTTGCACATAAGTACACATCATCATACAGCCCATTTTGTTGCTGCTGATGTTGAGCATCTCAAAACAAAAGGATGGGGAAGCTGACAGGTGGTTGAGAAATGAAGCGAAAAGAGTCAATGGGCAAAATGAACAGAACGAGCAGCTGAAAACTGTCTCAGCAGTTTGCAAGTCTCATTGAAACAAGAGAGAAAACAGCAAAGTATTCAAAGAAAAGCAGTTGGGTGGTCCATTGGTCTAATGGGTAAGGTACTATCAGGCCCTCTGAAAGTCCAGGGTTCGAACCTGACACACTTTCTTGACATGAAATTGCATGTACTAAATATTTACTGGGACTAGTTTTGATTCCTTTGTTTTTTTTGTTTAGTTAATTGACTGTAATGCTTTAAGGAATTACAGATATCTTGACCAAAGAGAGATTACCAAATGAAATTATTCAACTCTTGGGAACTTTGTACAATGCAACCCCATAATTATTAACGTAAAAAGTGCAACGAACTACTTTACGGCACAAATTGTTCAATCAAGTACATTACGGACGTCTTTCTGTGATTTGTATACCTTTTCTAATAAAATAATGAAACAGAGCTGATGCTTTGGGGGCAATGGGGCATAGACCTATATAGATTATGGAGTGATAAGAGTAAGAAAAGCAACAGGTTTCTCCTTCGAGTCTGGCATTGCTTATTTTAGGCTTATTAAATACATCCGATCTTGTGATTTAATGTAGGTATACCTATTAGTGCTGAAAGTGTGAAAGTAATCTAATATGGTTTTTTTTTTGTTATTATTAATTTAAAGCGTGAAATAGATTCTCTCAGATAATTGTCTGAATTTTACCAGCTATCAGGAAAGGCATCAGAATTTTTGTAGATTGCAATCAAATTACAAATGTACTAAATGTCTCCCAGGCACGAATGTTAAAATTCAATTGCAAAGGAAATGTAATTATGTATGAATATTTTAGTCTGCAATTATGACCGCCGATTCATAGATTATATATATTTTATGTAAACTCACTCCCAGACAACCACATATCACATGAAACAATAGTGCATTATATACATCATTAGCCTGTAATCTGGACCATTAGCTTCGCAATTCTGTGGATTCTGTCCATGTTGCAGAACCAATTTGATCCACAGAGCTTCCCCTGAGAGCAGTGGAGTTGATTTACTCAGCATTGATATATAATGACACTGTTATGACATAAATGACACTCTTGTGAATCAATGACACTGTTGTGAATCAATGACACTGTTATGACACTGCAATGACACTGTTAT
The DNA here is from genome assembly GCA_932294295.1 of Alitta virens. Classification (NCBI taxonomy): domain Eukaryota; kingdom Metazoa; phylum Annelida; class Polychaeta; order Phyllodocida; family Nereididae; genus Alitta; species Alitta virens. The sequence goes on along the minus strand of OW028575.1, from coordinate 10,485,060 downwards.
GAATCAATGACACTGCAATGACACTGCAATGACATAGCAGCGGAAATAGAATATCGTGACTTTGCCAGGTTGATGGAAATCGAACCATTTTACAAATTCCCAAATCAGCAAATTTTGGGGATGTGGGGACTTTCAAATTAGCTTATTTTTTTGTCTCGATTGGCACATTGAACTACTCCACTGCTGCGGGACAGGGCTTTCTGACTGCACTAATGTCCCTAAATATTGGTGAGTGTCTGCTATGTAAACATGTTTTTGATATGTTACATCATAATCAAATTAATATATATTTTAATGATACTGGAATATATCTCATGTATGTGAGAGCTCCGTGTTTATTTTTCTCCTCTTCCATGCATAAATAAATGCTTTGTTTTGAAAATAATTATTTTGTTATTACTTGTGTAAAAATGGAAATAAATTTGATTCTATGTAACAGGTTGTATCAATCATGTTCTGGTGGGTTTATCAAATTGGCGCCATTTGTTAGTTTGTTCGGTATCAATTATTATCAAAGGACATGAGGATGTACCGATTTGCAAAATTAGATAAATTTGATGGGACTGTCTGGTTGACAGAAACTAGGACCACACGTATGAACGAACAGAAGGACACTGTTTTGTATTTCTGAGTTGAACACGGGTCTTATCATCTCATCATTACTTATGCCATGCGTGTTACAGGTTGACAATATCAAACCTTAAAACCTGAAAAGTAATAATAAACCACTGTTCTTTCTTTTTTGTGATGTTTTACTTTTAGTGACAGTTAATGGTGCTCTAGTTAATGACAATTAAATCATGACAGCAATATGTTATGATAAGCATTAAATGTGTATTTCTCATCATCTCATGGCTGACATTGATCTTAATAGTGCCTCCCTGGACACCAGTTGCTTGTAAGTGCATTACCACCAGATCTGTAGCACCTTGATCCATTTTTGATGATTTCCCTATTGACCAACACCTCGGTCGTTAAACATACCTTAGGGGACATTAAACATACCGTGAGGAACATTAAACATACCCCAGGGGGTAAAAAACATTCCTGAGAGAAATTATTGATCATTTCTGAGCAACTTCAATCCCTGCCCTGGGGCGCCGCCTACACTCCTCCTAAATCCTTAAGAAAAAGAACGAAACACAAAGACGCCTTAAGGGTGCCATGGTAACAACAGAGGAGTCTGTGACTTTCCCTCGGCAGTCAGCGCTTCTTAAGTAAGGTGGGATCCCAGCACCTTGCAGAACTCCAAAATCGTATTTAATCAGCTAAGATGGTTTGTTTGCAGTTGTTTCTGACTGGCCTTAATCAAAAGACTGGCGGAGGCTTCTTTTGGAAATCATAGCCCCCAGGGACACTGGATCCCTTGCATTAAATGCACCAAAACAGATTATACTTTTTTCCTTTTAAAACAAATACATAGCTTTGCATTAATCCTTAGTTTGTCAGTGCATATTCACTAACTTAACAGAATTTTTTTTATCTTTGCCTTTTAAATTATTTTTGGTAAATTTCATTGAATGCATGATGCGTTGTAGTTTTATCTCATGGTTCACGTGTGACGTCAAATTGGTGACAGAATCTTGTACAAGTGTCTGTGGTTGGGAAAATTGTACTCTCAGTCAATGTTTCAATGTCTCAATGTTACTGGCTCTGACGCTCAGTAAAGCTTATATTTCCAGCTGCAAGAGGAAGACGTAATGATTAAGATAAGATAAGATAAAACTCTATTTAAAGTCGGTGATGATTGACAACAATAAAATAAGTTAGAAAGCTTTTTGCCGACAATAAAATAACAGAAAACAAAATGAAGTTATATACACAAATGATAAAAATGGCAATAAATGGAAATATGATAAGATGTTAATTTGATTTACATATTATTTCGTTGACAAATTAGATGGTAAGGCTTTGAGTCCATACTATGTTACACATTTACACCATGGGTGGGGTCTTTTACTTGTCTCAGCATAGACAACGAGTACAAGGCGCCTCCAATTTAACGTCTCGTGCGATTGAAGAGTGCCTGGGCTGGGGATCGAACCCGGGACCTCCAGGAGAGCAGTAGCGCTGAGATTATGTAATAGTGCCAATTAACGTTAATTACTTTGCTTTTGCTGCCACTAATTGTTGTTCACACAACTTTTATTGTGTGTTAAGTTGAGTTCTGCCCACTTTGCATGACCCAACCACGAGTGACGTTCTTCCTGCTGCTGTGTAACGTCTGACAGCAATTAGTGGGTACGCAGAGACCCCAGGTGACAACCTGTCTGTCAGTCTGTCTGTCGGTCTGTCCGCAGCTGTCTCTGGGTGGAACCACAGCTTGTTCCGGCTGTCAGAGGCGCTAAAGGCTGGAATGGCTGAAAAGACTGGAAAGGGAAAGTTCTGAGGTGTGAAGTGTTATTGAAGAGGCACCTGAGTGGCATGGTTAAGTCCTTTGGTAACCCTCTGTTCTTCGCTCTATTATATTTAGAACTATAATATATATGTGTGTAGATGTAACTTGTCTTCAATAAAACATGGGGAAATTTATTTTTATTGTGCTTCATTCTGTAGTTTTTGGCTTTTATTTGTCGAGACAACCCCAATCTTAGTGATTGATTGGTTGATTGATTGATGATTGATTGATTGATGATTGATTGATTGATTGATTGATTGATCGAACTTTAGCAAACACACACTCACAGATTCACTACGTTTACAATGGTCCATTCGCAAAACTGATTTAAATGGTTATTCTCACTTTCACTAATCATGGTAATATCACCACCCATCCTCAGTATATCATCATTACATCTGCCAGAAATGACTCCTCACATATTTCCTGCAATTCCTAGTCGGTATACTTGCCACATCACACCCGCAATTCAGTTAACTCCTTTTATGTTACCAAAGACAATATACTTTACTGTGAAGACTGAAGAGCATCCCATCTCATAGGTCAATGATCACCCCCATGGAAGGTCAATCCTGATTACCCTTTAGGAAACCCTCGAAGCCCAGGACCTTGAGCTGCTGAGCCAGTTACTTAAGGCCATGACCTTCTGCTTGTTAACACTTCTTAAGGGCTTAAGGAAAAATGGTGTCAAGGTATAATGCCAAAACTGTTGAGGGAATTAGCCAAGTGACTGTGATATGAGGGTGTTGTAAAAGGCAAGTGAACGACACCACCCACCATCCTCGGTCTCAGGGCCACCCATGAGTTGATGTGGAACATGATGTTAACTATATTTGCAACCGTGTCATCATTATACTGGCCTCTAGGTGCTAGCAGATAAGCCTGTCAAGCTTGTGACCATTACTTTTGGTTTTTCGTCAATTTGTTATTAATTCGTTATAAAAACATGAAATTATAGATCCGTCTTCATTGTCACTAAGTCCACTCCAGTGCCTTTCCTGGGTGTTTAAGTTCTGCCTTCAATTGTCATGCCTACTTTTTGCAGTGCAGACCTTACTTAGACCATCCGATATTTTACCCTTGTCTTTGACTGACAGAGCCGTGTGTGGTTATTTATTATGAAATTTATATATTTTGTCATATTACACAAGTGCACTCGGAAGTCCACTAGCTGTGGGGAAGCTGCTCAAAGCAGAACTATCAACCAACATTTTTACACAATAAACTGTCATTTACAGTAATTCTTACAGTGTATGCTGCAATGCCTACATCCATCCTTCTTTTTTCAGAACTCTCATTCTGGCTACAGGAATGTGGATGCCCAAGAAGCCGAAGTTTGAAGGAGCGGAGTTTGTGGAGGATTACGACACGGTGTCCATCGAACCGGATGCGTTCGAAGGACAAAATGTTCTAATTTTGGGTAAGATTCAGTATAATTTTAAAATTAAATATAAAAATGTCAACTGCTCTTAATTGACCTCATAAAGAATATTGTTGTGTTACTTTCAAAGTGTCCCATTCTTCTCTAGTTTTGTTTTGCAAAGATCACTATATATATAATTGTTTATTCATGCAAAAAGAGCATAAAAATAATTGAACATGTAGTAAAAACAAATAGATAAATAAGATTAATTAGTATTTAAATTCTAAACTTGTCATAATTTAATTTTTTTCTCAAAACATTTGACTAAGATCACAGAGTTATTTTGCAATGAATACCACAGTTTGACACTTTGCTGTTCCAGACACCTTCTGTCAATCTAATAGCCCCATTAGCACTTATTTTAATCAGCACCCAGGGATTAATACCACAGTAACTTGCAATAAGCTTAAGATTCTGATGTAGCCTACTATTGTACATCGCAATTTCTGACTTATTTTTCCTATGCACTTGTTTTTGCTTGGTGTACAAAAAACAAGAAGTTGAATTACTAAGGGCAAAGCATAGCAGAAAAAGTGTATGATCAAATTCGTACAATAGGCTTAGCGACTATATCAGTTCAATGTGATTAGTAAATTTATCTCTCAGCATGTGTTCTTCCATTCATGACACCCATTTGTTAATTATACCAATTACATTAATGTCAATACAGCATTTTGTGGTGTAACTGATCCTTCATTGAGCGAATTACCATCAGACACAAATCAATTGATCTAAAAAAGGATATGTCACAGATTAGTCATGGGAGAAGTTACACGTACTGTCACACCTTCATATATATCTGCCCTTTTGAGTAGTCATGTGAAGGTCAAACAAGAGAGGATCACTTGCGAGTATTGAGCATCCCTCAGCAGCTGTAGCAGCAGCAGCAGCAGTCGCAGCAGCAGTAAGCTTAATATTCTTATGTAGCACACCTTTATTTATATGTATTTGCCCTTTTGAGTAGTCTTGCAAAATTCAAATAAGAGAGGATCACTTGCTAGTGTTGAGCATCCCTCAACAGCAGCAGCAGTAGTAGCAGCAGTAGCAGCAATGTAATTATGACAGGTCGACCTGCTGAGCTTCTAAGTCTCTTATTGACTTGGTCATACAACTTGACCTTCAGAAGGTCAAACAGCTTAAGGCTAAGGAAGTCTCATGTTGCGCGATCCCAAATTAAGCATGATCTTATATAAATAATAATCTAAGTAAGAATTATATGCACTCAGTGGAAAATTAATGTCACGAAAACTAACAATAAAACATCCTATTGTGGTAGAAGCTATTGTTTAATTACATCCTGGATATATGATTCGGTGATACTAACGCAAATTATCTCTCATTATCATTAGGATGCATCTGTTATTAGCTATTGCTGTGTTATGTAGTGTATTAAAATAGTGTTACAAACTACCTTTATGTTGCCTTGCTAGCTGCTGGATCTATTTTTGGCTGACTTTAAAGGAGGGGGGGGGGGTCTCCCCAAAACAGGCTTCTAGGAAACCCTGGCTGGTCTGTAGCAAGTAAAAGACCCCACTCATGGATTACATAGATCTGGCTCTGGCAGGGGCGTCGATTTCTCTTGACCGGTGGGGGTGGGGGGAACCAGGTCTACTACGTCTGTTGCACTGTGACTTCCCTCGCTCGTGCAAGTGGCCGCAGTTAACACATGGACACTTGTCAGGAGGTAAATTAATGGTGGATCACTGATGCCAAACTATAAACTTGTACTGAAATGTTATCTAGTGTTAAAGTGTTTAACAAAGCACAAATTGAAATGTTAAAAAAAAAAAGAGTGTGCGAAAAAGGAAAATTTTTATTTGTGAATTTCAGGGTGATTTCAGGTTGGGGGAATGATTGCATTGGTCTTCCCTCCCCCCCCCCTTCCCAAAATGGGGGGAGGGTGAGGGCCTAGCTCAGAGGTAGAGCGCTGGGCTTCAAACCACTGGGTCCCAGGTTCGATTACCGTTCGAGCCTAAGTTGGATGGCTGTTTTTTCATCCTTAATCTCATTGCCATGGTCCCTGCCTGTCCTAATTAACCCATCAGGTGCAGAAATACAGGACGTAAAGCCCTAATCCACCCCACCCACCACCCAAATATATATATATATATATATATCATGGCATGGGATCAAATCAGCAAAACAAATGTTTACTTTTTGCTAGTGTGTACATCAATAATGACGTATTTCAAAATGAATATGCCCTGGTAAAGTATATCGACAGACAGTAGATAAAACATTTAATGATGTGAACAGGTGGCAGTTAATGAATTATTTTTGCCTGTAGTTTGCATTTTGGTGAATTTTCTGTTCCAATTAACCTGTCAGTCTACATGTGAGAGAGTAACAATAATCGTCAGACATTTGAGCATGTCATTATGTAACGCATTATGTAATGTTATTGTGTAGCACGTGTGTCAACAATGAGATTGATCCTTCTCCAGAATAACTCCCACCTTAATAATGATAATGTAGGCGGTTGAGAGTGCAGTTACCTGCAATATGGCGTTCTGATCTGGGGCATATCATACACTGCTCTAGTAAGAGATCTATCTATCTGTCTAGCTGTCTATCTAACTGTCTATCTATTTATCTACCTATCTATCTATCTGTCTATCTATCTATCTCTCTGTCTGTCTATCTATCTATATATCTATATATCTATCTATCTATCTATCTATCTATCTAACTGTCTGTCTATCTATCTGTCTATCTATCTTTTATAAATCTATCTAACTATCTATCTATCTACCTGTCCCCTCATACAGATAAAGTTTGACTCTTGGTGGTTCTGTGGTTGCAGCAGGGTCTTATGAAGTTAGACTAACAAGCATCCACACTCCCACACATTATCAAAATGTAATGTTGTTTTTTTCTGTGTGCTTTTCATGAGACTCCGTGAGAGCATAACAAGAGGCCTCATAACTCGTGATGGGGAACTTATCAGTTTGGTCATAAAACAAACCAGATAAAGGCATTCACATTAAAATCGTGATTTAGTCTTGAGCCTTGTTTGATAACATCTTAATGATGGTTGCATTAGGTGGATTGCATTAATGAGAAAAACAATAACATTTCTGATTTGCACGTTCAATATAGATTGTTAGCTGTGATATATTTGTGTATATATGGCTAATATAATTAATTAGTCATTCTTCATCAGAAATATAATAAGATTGTCTGTTCTATAGTCACCCACACCTATTGTTATAAACAATGGCCAATTCTTATATTGTGATAGTTTGGACCACTTATAATGATACATATAGAGCTCAGTGTATAAATCAGATCGGATTCGACTTAAATTAGTGGTTGTTATTTGAGATATATACTTACTAGTAGAATGGTTAGTTTCAACATAAAATTTCCAAAAAAAGACATGTAACAGTAGGGATAGAAATTTATCCATACAAAAGTAATTGGGTCTGAGAATTATGCCCTTTAAGACTATATATAAAGGATTGGAAAAAGTACAGTATAGCGGACCCAGATTTATGACCATATTTAACGAGTCTCATTGCCAGGCCTATGACGTAAAAATGCTTGAAATCTATGTTTGACTTCACATTCAAATGTAGTTATGACGGCCGTTTCATCTTCACGGTAAAGACAGCGTTTATTTTTGCTTTTTCTTCGGGTCTCCTGCCTCCAAACCCCCGCTGATCTGCACCAAATGTTATTTTAATTGATAAAATTTGATTTTTAATGGGCGCTAAATATGGGCATAAATTTGGTTCCGCTATACTGCACTAAACCCAAAGGATTATAGAGTATTGATTTTGCCGGACCCTGGACTTCAGTGACACCCTTTCAACCCCTTACCAACTGGGCTGACTGATCTGGAATTGAAAGCTCTGTGAGGCCTGATCTGTGCACTCATTGCCCTTTTATGCTCCTTTGCCAGGGATTAAAGTGATGTATGGCCAATAGATTAACACATAAAAGAGAGAGAGAACCACTAAACCCACACTAAATCTAGCTGAGCAGTGGGAAATACCATGTTATGATAAAGCCCTGGAAAATGAGAGTCCTTTTGGGGTTTTGATTGGAATACATTTATAAGGGAAAGTCTTGCTTTTGCAATCCCCTCACAAATTCTCTGACCAGGAACCTGCCTTAGAGTTTCAGGTCTGCTCTCTCCTTATATTACAGTAAAACTGTCATTAATGCCAATATTATTGTACATTTATAATCCTACAAAACAGCGCTCTGAAATCAGCTAAAGTCCATTCTCTTTAACGCAGGTGTAGTGATCCTGGTGCCCAAGAATTTCAGGTCCGCACAATCTTAATCAGTAATACAATTTTAACTTCCTTCGTGCCAATATGCCTCATATTGTACATTTATAACCCTACATAAAAGCACTCTGAAATCAGTGCTGACAAAAAATTGTGCTAGTATCATTTTATGGGACTCTCAAGGCTGTTAGGCCCATGTGATTTATTGCAGGCCTCTCCAGCTTACTGAGAAATAATACTTCAGGTGCCTTTTTTGTGTAATGCATAGCAACTTGTGCAGGTGTGCGTCAGCATGTGCACTCCCCCTTGCCCGGCAACCACCGTTCCCTTGGCGACCGTTGCTAGGGCCCCACGTGCTAAACAAAGTATTCTTTCCCACGCCAATTAATTAGGAAAGGAAAGTTTGTTGGAAATCTCTCTGTTGGAAAATACTGATTAAACGGAAAAGAGAAATGATTTGCAGGACTGTGTGTTGTAGTTTTAGTGACTTTTGTATGCTTTAATTGCTCATGGTTTAAAAAGTCTCTAAAGTTGTGGAAAAACTTAATTGTAGTCATAAACACTTTTTTTTTGGTAGAAAAACTTAATTGTAGTCATAAACACATTTTTTTTGTCTGTCTGTAGGTCTATCTGCCTTTCTCATATTCATCAGTCTGTCTGTCTCTCCTTCCCAATAAACTCCATCCTGGTAAAGAATGGAAACAATATGACATAGGCCTACACCTTCCTGGGCATGGGAGTTTCCATGGAACTACACAATTAATAATTACTCGCAATCCAGCTGCAGGCTTATCTTTTTTCGATGTAGGCATATCCTGATTCAGGGCATAATCAGATTCTTTGCTGGGCCAAGTTTAAACCTCACCCATGTGATGTATGATGAGAAAACAAGACCATGCCACATAGGGAACATTAAATAAATTAAAGAGGGGCCGCTGCCTACCAGGTGTGAAAAACTAAATTGGTGTGCTCTAAACAATAGAAGTGAATAATACCATTGTGACAAACAATGTAGTGTGTTGAGAACCTTTTTTCAGTAATATTTTATTGGTTTAAAATTTTGCTTGTTTCAGGCAGGGGTAATGCAGCGTTCGAAGTTGCTGACAACATTTATGGCTCAACAAACGTTATCCACATGATGGCCAGGTCCCGGGTTCGACTCAGCTGGGCTACACATTACGTGGGCGACCTCAGGTAAAACATTTTTGTTCAATGGCTAGATCTAACTCTTCTCACCAATTGTCTAATAATCTGCTTTTGTCTAGTCATTTTGTGTGACTCAATAGCAATTTGTGCCAAAAGATGGCGCTTGTCTGGTGCGTAGCACTGGTCTTTCTGAGAATTCACGCAAAGCTCAAGTGATATGGTAAAAAAAAAGATCGTTGAAAAGGCGTCGCAAGCTTGTTCAGTGCCAATGACGAAAATAGTACCTTCTGCAGTTGGTGGAATTCCACGGTAAAGTTGTTCAATTTCATGATGTTAGTAAAGTTTAAGTCAAAAGAAATTGCCTGAATCAGTTTCACATCGAGTGACTTCTTGGAAGAAAGATATGAGGGTAGTAATCGCACTACTTTGTGTGCAGACAATGCGCGGGATCATTTTCCTCCCCGATTTTAGGGGAGCGGCAAATCGGTTATGAGAAAGTAATATTTATTGAATCAGTGGGTTATGATTTTCTATGTCTGAAAAGCAAAATAAGTAGTAAGAGGAGAGAAAAGACTTATGTCGTGCTGAATTCAGGGCTTCTCAGTGAAAAGACACTATTGGACCTAATGTCAGTCTGACTTCGACTACTGTTCAACCAATTTTCTGTTCTAGAATGTATAGATTCCTAATTTGCGGATCCATAACTATTGATGAATCTCCTGAAAATAAATTCATCAATAGACAAGATTCTGTTGTTTGATTTAAAGGTTTTGCAGCAGATAGAGTCTAGAGGGGGCACGTGAATAAACGACCCCTCAACCCACATCCTGCTTCTTTGCTGATTCGGTTTCTGTAGGGATTTATATTTGTTGTAGTGATAGCCCGTTGTCGACATGGTGAATTGAAAATATTATCTGTATTCATGGTTCACCTGAACCCCTGTTGAATTAGCATTTGGGCTAAAATCAAGTTTTCTGATGGTTCGGTGATCCTACAAATTCGCCTTCTGCTGATATTACATTTAAAATTTTCCAAAATTGTGTAGGGGCAGCCACTGCAATTCATTCCTATAGATTCAACCACTGGGTTCCGGGTTCAATTCCTAGTCGAGCCTTAGTTGGATGGCTGTTTCATCCATAATCTCATTACCATGGTCCCTGCCTGTCCTAATTAGCCCATCAGGTGCAGAAATACAGGACGTAAAGGCCCTAATCTCCCACCCACCATTCCTATAGATTCATTGATGTTGGGCCCCCCTCTGAAGTTATTTTGATTTTGCTGAATCTGCTGCAAAACTAAATACTTCCTGAAATACAGACCTGGTGCTCTAATTGCGAAGAAAGAACAGGGAGCCACATGCTAGGTTCTTTAATTGCCGGATACCACCAGGTGGCCAGTGACTATGTGACCACCTACAGTTAACAGAACGAACAACACATACTTGTCAGGTCCACTTAAAATGTCCAACAAATGTTTTTGGCCTAAGACACTGAAAAATCTTTGAAGCAATATTGGTGTTCACTCGATGAAATGAGCAGATCTGATAGAGCTTTGAATTTATATGTTGGTTTCTTTTGCTATAAAGGTATATATATATTTGGCACGGCCACAAACCAATTGTAATTTAATTGGCTTTCTAACAGCTAATCAAGGCTCAGGTTGTCACGATTTCTGGTTTAATGAAAAGACATGAAATGTCATATTCCCACAGGATGGAAATGCCTTTGCTTTCTGGAATAATTGACTGTCTGCCTTGACTAGGACAGTTCAAGTAAGCTGAGGTGGCCACTGCACAATATGTCAAAGGTTCAATGTGAACATTGTGTAAAATTCTGTTTGCCCAGTATTGTGTTGGTAACTTAGTACTTCTGAAGTTCAGTCAGCTTATGACATTAATTATGTTGATAATTTTTTGCATGACTCATCATTGATGCTTAGTATGAATAACTGCTGCCAATAAATAATAACCGTCTGCCTGAAGGTAAAGCATACTTTGGCATATTAGCAGCAATATTTCATTTGTATATCATACAATTACTTATGATAATGGAATTCCTACATGTTCAAAATTAATTCCTTAATTTCTTAATTTTAGAGCTGTCAACAATGGCCTGCTAGACACATACCAACTGAAGTCCCTGGACGGTCTCTTGGAAGCATCGGTCGAGGAATTGAAACTGGTAAAATATCAAGAAAAGCTGTACGTGAGGATTGCTGGAGACAACACCACAGAAGAAATCCCAATTAATGTTGATGAATTTGATAACTTCGCTTTAAGAGAAGGCTATGACAGAGTCATTCAATGCTTGGGATTCACCTTCGATTCGTCCATCTTAGCTAAGTAAGTATGTTGTTGTGTCGGTTTTATGAATACTTTTTCTTCCAGGTCATTGGCATTTTACAACGGGTGCCAGATGTAATTGTCTAGATTGTGTCAAAAATTGTGGTATCTAATAGATGATATGGTTTGTGAGATATCTACAAAGTGAGCTTATTATTTTTATTGTTTTGCAAGCTATGTCCTATAACTGATGATAATTATGAAATCATGAGAACAGCGAAATTTGGACAACTTCATTGCTTGATTTAAACCCATTGATTTTGGAATATAGAAGAAGGAAAATCCTTTTGTGTCATCTTAAAGTCATTTATAAATTCAAAGACACATTTAGACACATTAATTCAAAATCCTACCATTTCTCATACTTACAACGAAGTGTTACATATATTTTTTTTCTCTTTCAGCGAGTCTTCGTTGAGTCGAGGTGCTGGTAAAAGAACAAGTAAATTTCCAAAAATTGGCCACAATTATGAGTCGCCTGATTACAAAAATATGTTTATCGCTGGAACTGCAAGTCATTCCCTGGACTTCAGACAATCTGCTGGCGGGTTTATCCATGGGTTCAGATATACAGGTGATTTGAAAAATAGAAATGCAATTGCTAATTTCAGGGTTATTTTGTTGACATCATTTATAATTACAGTTATTTAAAAAGTAGGCATAGTGCTTTGTATGTCTGTGTATCTGCCTGGATTTCCATCAACATTTTTTGCATTTAATTTTCAGCAAGAAGTTTGCATCGACTTCTTGAATGGAGGAACCACAAAGTGCCCTGGCCGTCCACTCGCTACAAAGTCATGGATCTCCTAAGTGCCATAATAAAGCGTATCAACGAAGCCTCAGGAACATATCAGATGTTCAGTGTTCTCGGAGATGTAATTGCCATTCGAAAGTAAGATTTTGCATGTGGTGCACCTCTGTAGTTGCTCTATAACAAGCTTGATATTAACTGAAAGTCAGACTGCAGATGTCTATTATATGAATTTGATCTGATGCAGTTTTAGACTATAGAATGAACATCTTTAGCAATGTTTAGCAAAATTTTATACAGTAAACAGATGTGTCTAGTAAATAATGTTGTTCCTTACAGTGATGGTGAGGAAGTGGACTTCATAGAAGAGTTCCCAATCAAACTGCTGGCTGAGTTTAATGAGGTCACAGGTCACGAGGCTGGCCCTGTAATTGTCATTGTATTGGAATACGGCCCAAACTTTTCTGGCCCTGGTAATGACATTTTCAGCCCCGATCGAGCAACAGGGGAACCAGGAGAGGCTCATACGTCAAACTTCTTGCATCCGGTGTTTTACTACTACAGCCAGTTGCCAACTAAACAACAGATGCAAGACCTCAGAAAGAAGCAAGTCCTTCCTCGGCCAGACCGCATCCATCATATTGTAGAAGACTTCCTGACCAACTGGGACGCTCCCTACAGCCACATCCTTCCATTTCGACGCTTCCTCGAGACCGTCTTAGACCGTGACCTCAGAATTTTCTTTGCTGAAGATTGCCTTAAACTGGCCATGACCTTCCAGTCTGTGCCTACATCCTGCAAAAATCTTTTTCTCCAGGGTCAGGGAGTTTTTCCAACTCCGCATCTCAAAGTTAACAGCATTGGTATTATGGGCTGATTCTGTCATCTCCATTCTGCAGGGACTGGGAAATCTATTGTAGTACTTAACACTTGATCTATGCTTTAAATTCCATGAAGAATCTTGTAATATACACCAGTATACACTAGGTTGGTTAAATGGTATACACTATAGGCCAAAAGTTCAGGGTCAGACCCACATTTTTAATGTTAAGAAACTGCAAAAACTTGGTGAAAACAGGTAATTGTCAGTGTAGCCTGTACAGTAATCATTGGTAATATATTGTAATGGCAAAAATATATATTTAAATATTAAAGTGGCTCTTATCTTTTGGCTTGTAATAGGTTTAATGGTAGAAGGTGAACCCAACTTTTTAATCACCAAATTATGTCTATAGATGTAAACTACTTAACTTAGATTATTCAAATGATACAAGGCTTATGGGATTGATGTAGATTATCTAGACCTTATCCACAAGTTGTATCTTGGTTACGACACCAATTAAAATTTGTGCCAAGAATTCTTTGTTTTTGAGAAATATTTTTATATTAAATTTTAATTATGCTTATTATGAGATTTATGCGCACTCTCGATCAATTCACTCATATCTAGTGGTATAAGTCTTTGCTACACTTTTTTCTAAGTACAGTACATGTATCATGGTATTGTATCTATATTCGTAATACAACAAGGCATGCTGGGACTATATATATAGCTTTCACCGATGTACTGTAAGTTATATTTTAGCCAAGGGACAAGGTGTAAAAACATTTTAAGCCATTGTGACTAGAAATTGAATCATTATTGTCGTTATAAATTATTTAAACACAAGATACTTGAATGAACGAAGAACTATTTTGGTCAAAAATATTGCATTTATTTTTTTCATAATATAAGCTCTACAACAAAAATATACTTCTGTGTGTATATATATATATATATATATATAATATATTTATATAGATACTTGTGAAGACCATTGCATATATACGTAAACTGTGATACATGGTAATATCAAGTTATACAGAATATATATATTTTTCGCAATCATAATATCGTTGTGTCTCTTGTATGCATAATTTGCACAAATCAAAAACCATAATATACTTGTGATTAATACTATGCTTAACCAGCTAGATTTGCACCAGTGGAGTAATTTTTAAGAACTACGAATTCTGTGATTTAAATCTGAACTAATTTCACACAAAAAGTTGGAATACCTATTCACCGTCAAGGTACAATTAAATTTTCTGTTACCTACTCTAAATTATATATTTCAAAACTTCACAACCATTCGTACCACAATATTTTTGATATTATGCTCACAATATTATAGAATTCTATGATATTTTTATACCATATTTACTGGATTACAGGCCAAGTCTCATAAGACACCACTCTTGTTTAGCTTGGTGCAGTGACCTTGAAAGTAATACTCTTTATGATTTTAACAAATAAATGCAGATCTTGTTTTGATGACTCAAGATGGTTTGCACCATGGCCTGAACTCGAGCAAATGTGATAATCATCCCACGTAGATACATACATTTGTGGTATGATTAATAATCAGCAGCAACCATAGCAACATTTCATGTGTAATTACACTACAACACCCGCATACTTTGATAGAGATCATGTACATTGAGAGTGACATATTAATATAATGTTTTCTAGAATTCCAAGGCCTAGCCAGCCATTTATTTCCTAAATATTCAATGTAACACTTGGGGAGGCACTATTTTTATGGGCGCCGATTTCAATATGACACATCAACACTATGAAGCTGTCGTCTACATGCTTTGGCTATATCTACAATGTCATACATCAATATATACATTGCACAGATTATAATTATACATCTGCAATCCATAATGATTGGTCATAAAATAATCAAGCCCCTTGTAAAAGAGCAATAATTATGGTTGGTTGAGATCATTCATGGTAAATAATGCATAGTTAGTTTCATAAAATACGGTCGACTCTAGCTGTCTGTAGCGACCAGTGCCTGGCTTTGGTCTGAACATGCTAAAGCCAGCTGCTTCGGTCCTCTTCTATAGCTAATAATCAGCTTACATCTGTCACCAGGTAAATATAAACCTTGGTAAATTTAAGAAATTAATCTTATATATCATAAATATGTACTTTTAGTTCAGGTTTTGAGTAGCCAGCTATAACTGCTTTGTCTATTTTCAATTTGACAGGCCATTTTTAATGAAACTAACTGTACAATATTGCACTAAAGAAACTAAGGATTTTAGTCCGCGTCAAAACTACTTATAATTAAAACATTTAAATCCGTAATATGGTCTTGATTAGTTTAAAGGTTGTGTGTACTAAGAGGAATCACAAATAGAACTATAATGTGAATAAATAGTAGGTAAACTGGGAACTGTTGAATCATCGTTAAAAGTAAATTAAATTTCATAAATGTGCATATTCAACATGCTAATCTGTTGAGGTGTAAAAACTATAGTAGTCCTAGTGTCAACAAATTAAGAGACTTATCACATTGAACAATTAGCACCTTTACTTAAAGTTTGGCGGAATTTCTCAACTAATTCACTAGAGGGTGAGAGGACTGGCTTTTGGCATGACAGTGGTATATGGTGGTTTGTCAGCGCCATCTGAAGGCAAGTTGGAGAAAAGAACTCCCTTAGGTCATGTTGCGTCACTGCTTCAAGAAAACGTCTTAATGGTAGAACGTGGGTTATTGGTCCAGTCCAATCAGTTAGAAAATCCTCAACGATATGATGTAGACGTTTTGGGCGCGGCAAGTGGAAACCGGCCTCCCGCTTTGCCAACATGTCAGCCCCTGAAAGAAAAATTTAAATCATCATTGGTTGATGCTACTGGTTTATTGAAAGCTAAGGATTTGACTATAAGTCGGAAAGCATACAGTGGCTTATACACGTAGGAATGTAAATTAATCCCCCGCCAATAAATGATTTCAGATTAATTACTATGAACATTCACCTTTACTTAAAGTTTGTGTAATGTCACAACTTATTCACCAGAGGGCACAACAACCACCAGGCGGCTCCTCAGTGTCACCTGGTGTAAATACTTGTGCACCAAAGAGTTGGGACTGCAAATTCTAACCGAAGACAGCACTTGTCCGGTGCTTAGCACCGGTCTTTCTAATAACCGACGCAAGGCATTTGGGATACGGTAAAAAAGCATCATTGAATAGGCGTCGCAACCCCGTTACAATGCTTGTTCAGTGACATTCACGAAAATAGTACCTGCTGCAGTTGGTGGAATTCAATGGTAAAGCTGTGCAATTTCGTTATGCCGAAACAGTAACAGCCAAAAGAAAACATTTGCACCAGTTTCACAGTAAGTAACTCATTGTAAAAAAGAAATTCGGCATAGGAATCGCACTACTTCGTGCGCAGACGATGCGAGGAAGCATTTCCCTCCCCGATTTCAGGGGAGCGGCAAATTGTTTATGAGAAAGGCCGGTGCTTTGCACCAGATCATTGCACTGCCTTTCAGAAGAAACTGGTTGGGACTCAGCAGCTTAAATGGCATCTACAGTTCGCTTATAATGAACTACTTTAGTTATAACCGGGTTTCATTTTATACTGCTTGGAACTAGATGTCATTCAATTGATGGTGGACCAACACAACGGCCAGCCAAACTCGGGTAACATGTCTTTAAATAAAAACTATTAAATAAAAATGATTACAAATTTAATTTAGGAGTTTATTAAGTGGGTATACTCTTCCCAGAAATCCCTTCAAGCCAACGTACTACTCATACTTACTTGAAGGAAGCTTGTCATAGTAATAAAAGACAGGATGAAGAAAGTTCGACTTGTGAGCCTCGTGAGCGAATCCAGTTGCTCTAGATTCCCGAAACACATCTTTACCTGGTCCGGAGAAACTTTTACCATATTGCATGATGGTCACAATGACTTGGTCAGCCTGATGTCCGGTCAACTCCTCTAATTTGTCCAGTTTCTGGATGGGAAAGTCCTCCAAATATGTAAATTTCTTTCCACCACTGGAAGAACAGGAAATCAAATATTTTGTAAACACTAACTGGCTAGCTGAAAGCTTAGACCTCTCTGTTATAATTGAAATTTGTCTTAGCACGCTGATGATTCTAACTTTCTAAGTAAGATTAATTAATCCAAATTAATGTTTAAGCTATATAAATATACTTGATCATACTTCAATCTATCATCTGCTTTCAAAGGTACTAAACTAGAGTAAGGCACTTTACCTCAAGAGATGCGCAATCGCTAAATAGGAACTTACTCCTTAAGGATGATGATATCGCCCAGGTAGCCGAACATCTGGTAGATTCCAGAGGCTTCGTTCATGCGCTTGATGAGAGAAGGCAAGAGCGACAAGACAGGAGCGGAAAAGGAGGGCCAGGCTTGATGGTGTTCCTTCCATTCCAGCAAGCGGTGGAGTGTACGAGCTGCCAAGACAAATCACACTCATGGGTAAAGAGCAAGATAAGGTGAAAGGATGGATAATAAGGTCCCCGGCTGTAGGACTGTTGGGTCTGAGGAGGCAATAATTACATTTACAGGCACAGCAAATGTCGTGTGACTCCTACTAGCGGAGTACCTTTGGCTTGTTAACGTAATGAAGCGAATATGTGGTCCTCTGCCCCCTAAGTCAGGAATAAATGCAAACCCTGAGACTACAATTTCGGTAATTTCGTGGAAATCACTATAAGCAGTATAGCTTCAGCAAAAGCAATAGTGATAGATGCCAGGCCAAGGACCGCTGCTATACTAAAACTACTGGTGATACTGCTGCTACGACTACTACGACTACTACGACTACTACTACTACCTCTACTGCTACGACTACTACGACTACTACTACTACCTCTACTGCTACGTCTACTACGACTACTACTACTACCTCTACTGCTACAACTACTACGACTACTACTACTACCTCTACTGCTACGACTACTACGACTACTACTACTACCTCTACTGCTACGACTACTACGACTACTACTACTACCTCTACTACTACGACAACTACGACTACTACTACTACCTCTACTGCGACGACTACTACGACTACTACTACTACCTCTACTGCTACAACTACTACGACTACTACGACTACCTCTACTACTACGACTACTACTACTACCTCTACTGCTACGACTACTACGACTACTACTACTACCTCTACTGCTACGACTACTACGACTACCTCTACTACTACGACTACTACGACTACTACGACTACTACTACTACCTCTACTGCTACGACTACTACGACTACTACGACTACTACGACTACTACTACTACCTCTACTGCTACGACTACTACGACTACTACTACTACCTCTACTGCTACGACTACTACGACTACTACTACTACCTCTACTGCTACGACTACTACGACTACTACTACTACCTCTACTGCTACGACTACTACGACTACTACTACTACCTCTACTGCTACGACTACTACGACTACTACGACTACTACTACTACCTCTACTGCTACGACTACTACGACTACTACTACTACCTCTACTGCTACAACTACTACGACTACTACTACTACCTCTACTGCTACGACTACTACGACTACTACTACTACCTCTACTACTATGACTACTATGACTACTACTACTACCTCTACTGCTACAACTACTACGACTACTACTACTACCTCTACTACTACGACTACTATGACTACTACGACTACTACGACTACTACTACTACCTCTACTGCTACGACTACTATGACTACTACGACTACTACGACTACTACTACTACCTCTACTACTACCTCTACTACTATGACTACTACGAATACTACGACTACTACGACTACTACGACTACTACGACTACTACGACTACCTCTACTGCTACGACTACTACGACTAGCTTCTGCTGCTGATGCTGCTGCTGCCGCCACTACAGTATACTGACCAGTATATCTGAATCCATGAATGAAACCTCCTGCTGACTGCCTGAAGTCAAGTGAATGACCAGCTGCCCCAATCACATACATGTTGTCCACGCCGGCCACTTGGTAGTCATGTTCAATCACAGGGTACTTTTCTTTCTTCCCTTTTCCTCTTCTGGGTTTTATGGGTCTGAAAAATAATAAGGGAACAAATTTATTTAAAGGGGTCCAACAACCAGTAACAGGCAATCAAATTATGTTGTAATCAAACCTAAGATACACTGATGTTATAGCTTGTGCAGGGAGACCTTTGTTAAGTGACCATCCTTGGGAATACAAATATTGGTCGTTTAATACAGGTGACCAATTAAAGTAAAACAAAAATTCAGTCCAGGGCAGTTGCAATTTTAAGAAAGTCACTTTTTAGAATTTTTTATTATATATTTAGGCCTTGATATTTTTTTTTTAACCTTTTTTTTTTACCGTTTTATCTTTATCCTTTACTACTCATTCTGTTTATGTAGATGTGTTTTTTATTCTTAAATAGTATATAACAAACGAGCTAATCATCTCAACATAATCACATTTTTTGTCGTTACAAACTTGACATCATTGTCCTTTCCTTCACCATGTCTGGCATTGCTAGCATAGAACACGCACATGGCCCATCTACAGACCCGCAACGATACTAGCATGCCAGCTATCTCCGCCAGATCACATCCAGTTCTTCAACAGGGAATGAGGCTGGTCAATTGAGATTATGTCTTTAATAATGAACAACTTTCATGCTGGCATGTGCTGGGTTGTTTTGGCTGTTTGTTGTCAAGAAAATATTTGATTCAGTGTTGTGGGCAACAACGATGTGAGCAACGGAAATTAAAAAAATGTTCAGAACCTCATCAGGCAGAAATAATAAGGAACCCATTTTAAACAAGTCAAGCAAAGAATTTTTTCGTATTTATGGTCTCATTGTATCTCGATGTCTCCGCTTATATAAACAGCAGCGATTGGGAGACGTAATGATGAAATGATAAGGCTTTGTCTTTTACAATTTGCCCCAGCATAAACACTGAGTACAAGGTAACACTTGTGACCAACATCTAGTTGTGATATAGCTCATAAATAGTGTCTAGGCTGGGTTCGAACTATGCACTAACAGACGGATGCCCTACCCAATAGGCCACACAACTGTGAATGGCATCTGCACACGTCAGCAGTATCAGTCTTATGGCAACCGAAAATCTCAGACATAATACTGATTTATTTCTTCTATGCCCATTTTTGCAGATATAAATTTGGTCACATTTATCAATCACACACTCTTGGGATGGGAATTTACATGACAGATGGAAATGTTTTCATCATAGGGTTGGAATATTTTGCAAGGGAAGCATCGACAGGAAGCTAGCAGGTGTTTCTTTTAGTCTGCCCCATGCATAATACATCGTGCCACAATTGTCAGGTCTTTC